>CM075669.1:304084350-305284350 GCA_037962975.1 Clitoria ternatea
TCGCCCCCACTCAGTCTCTTCCGTTCTTTCACTCTGGGTCCCTCACTTGATATCTTTCACTCTCGTTCTTTCATTCACTCGTCACTCCCTCACTCGGTTTCCATCACTCGTCTCACCCTCAAAGTCACTCTTTCACTCGTCTCTCCCTCTCTCGGTTCCCTTCATCCACTCAGTCTTTCACTCTGGTTCTTTCACGCTCTAGATCCCTCACCCGGTCTTTCCTGGAATATATCTTGGTCTTCATGCGATGTCTCTATGAATTGAGAACCAAGGAACCTTGGAGTGTCAGCTGTGAGGGAACCTCAATTCTCCCTTGTTTTTGCATGATTTAAATGGATCGATTTACTTTAGAATACCACTTATAGTCTCAAGATATCTAAGAAGCAATAACTATAAGAAAAAAGAAGCATAAACATTAAAGACTCAAACCAAAAATATAGTTCAAGCTTGTATTGAGCATGTATTCATAGTTTAACAATTTCTCTTTCTCCCTGAATACAACAACCAAGAAGCTTCATAAGACTATAGTGCTAAAGTTTGGTTAGTAATACAACTTCATTTTTGAACTCCTCTAAACCCTGACCAGAGTTGTTAGATAGCCTTTTAATATTGCCTAGACAGCCTTTTGAACTCCTCTAAACCCTGACCAGAGTTGTTAAACATAATGCTGAGTGTATGTTAATCTGGATTCAAAGTCAGAGACAACAAAAAAATAACACACGACACTTTTAATATTGCCTAGACACTTGATTGATGCAGAGAAACCAAAAAAAGTTACGCACAAAAACAACTGATGTTTAAGGTCAACAAAACAATCTATACAACTGATAGCATCAGAAATATGTTCAAAAACACCATGAATCTTCTTTATTGCAACCTTTCCCCCAGTGTGTGTATCAATTGCTGAACAAACAACCCCATAGCTACCCTTCCCAACAACTTCAAGAATTCACCATCAGCTTCATCGTCCAGGATTTCTATTCCCTTCGTCATTTGGAAATGCAAAAAAAGCTCTCAAGATTCAAGCTTCCAACAATTTGCAAAAAAATAGGAGCAAGAAAGGAATCGTTAAGTACCGATTTTGTCAGTTGAAAGAGAGATGTGTGTTGAAAGAAACATATGACAAACAAAGGGAAACAATATAGGAAAGGAAGTGCTTTATGTAGAAGAACCAAACCTTTCAACGAAAGAAGGGGAAACATTAATGAACATGAACATCAAGGAAGCAGTACATGATGGGGAGACACGCAGCGGGCAGGGGGCGGAACCAAATAGATGCGTCAAATGAATCGTCTTCTGTGACGGTGTCGAGAACGTGAATGGTTTTTCGCGATGGAGATTCCCTCGACATGGCTTTCATCCTCTAACAGTGATTAGAGAAAATGAGGGAAAGAGCTTTTGAGAGAGAGACGCCTGAGGAATTTAGAGAAGATAAAAAAATGAGAAAAGAGAATTAAAGAATTGGGAAAAGGAACAAAAAAATGTTTTGAGACTCTGAACCATTAAATGCAATTTTATGAAAGTTTTTGAATTTGAATTTCAAATGGAAGATGAAGGAGTGAATGCACATAGGGAAACTTGGAAATTGAAACCAGTGGACATTAAGTGGAAGAGAGAGAAAAAGTTAAGTAGTTGAAAAAATTAAAAATTTTTAAAAATAAAATCAGAAGAGAAGGTTTTTGGAGGGAATAAGGATTAACCACAGATTGACACCGGTTAGATTCCACTTTCTATCAAGTGTTTTTTATATTAGATATAGATAATATTTGGTTCCTATTTCGTAAGTACACATGATTACTTTATTCCCCAGAATATACAATAAATATAACTATATTACAAGCGTGTATTTAGTAGTAAATAAATGTGTGACTGATTCTATAGATTTCTTAATAATTCAGATTAAAAAAGCATAATCTTTTTTCTTATCAAGTTGATTGTCACTTAAAGGATTCATTTTTTTCTCAATTTGTCTTCAACGTCACATTGGGTGTCAACTTTCAATTCCTCCTCCTCAGTTTTATTCCAACAATATCACTGAGTGATTTTAGGGTTCAAGATTTATATTTTCCAAAGTTTCACCCTACAAAAAGATATGATAGTAACCCAAGAAAAGATGTAAAAAGGAAGAGAGGTTGAAAAAATTAACGGTGATTAATGAGATAGAAATTTTGAATTTGTCGATTAATAATAACTGTTCCTCTTACATGGTTGGAGGTTCAATGACAGCAGCTGAATGTGAAATTGTGAACGTGCTAGAAGAATGGCTAAGACGTTATTCACATGCAGATAGCATAGGTTACCCGTTGAATTAGAAATATGTACCAATATAAACCGATGTTTAGACAGACAACGAAAGCAGAAACCAGTATTTGGGTCAAATACTGATGGTGTTCTGCACTTCACCTATTTGTAGAAAAATTGGCGTTCGCAAGTTCTATACCACATTATAATACAGCAAAAATAAGACAACACTTAAACCTCATCTTTATTTCAATTCTACTTTGAAAACACCACTAAGCATACATTTTCAGTACATTTGGTTATTAGAAAATCATTCTAGGTCGCCCGAGTTTCCACCTTATCTAGCAAAAACCTAACTACTTCATAAGATCCAACGCAAACCAACATACGCAAACAATGGCAAATTGGCATTTTGTTTTTCTCAGTGCTCTCAACATCAACATGTTCAAAACAACGTACGGCACTTTAGACCAATTTATGAAGGAATATTTCTCTCACGCTTTAAGATTATGTTCTTCCACTCTTATAAGTGCTAGTTGAGAAATTCATCCAATCTGAATGTTGATTTGGTGGTCAGTTCACTAAATCGTCTAAGGCAAGCATTAAACAACATTGCTAAAGGCGTTTGCAAACAGACTCGCCAACTCCAATTGAGATGCAAGCAAACAGGCACTAAAACATATTTCAACATCCATGCATGTGAAAACAAAATTAAACAAACTTCACTTGACAAAACTAAAAATAAATTTAATAATCCATACCAAATAAACTGTTGCCACTATGGGATTACGTAACAATAAACTGATACGTCAAAACATTGATAATCTACTCAGTAATCAAATGCGTAAATAACAACCAGTATCTGATAGGAGTTTGGGGGTTTGCTTCAAAACCACAGCACACTACAATTGTGGCCTTCCATGAACATGTTCACTTAAGAGGAATAAACCTGGATGAGTGAGTAGCACCAATACCAGGTCTACCATGCTTGACAGGCTTGTATGAGATGGAGAACTCTGCAAGGTAATGGCCAATCATCTCAGGCTTAATTTCAACCTGGTTGAAAGTCTTGCCATTGTAAACTCCAATGATGCTACCAATCATCTCTGGAACAATAATCATATTCCTAAGGTGAGTACGAACTGGCTCTGGCTTCTCACCTGGTGGGGCCTCCCTTTTCTATAATCAAATGGAATGTTAATTCATTAGACACCAAAACCAATCAACAATACTCCAATTTACAAATTAGAACATTCCTGCACTCAAGTAAAACAAAGAAAGAATAAACCCTCAAAACAAGTGCTCAAGATTATATAATAAAGCAATTTACTTTTTTTATTTCAAAATCCCCCTAAATTAGTTAATTATAGACATCATTTTACCTCTTGTGACTTCAAGAACACTCTCCATCAATCACTCAAACAATGCATTTTAATGCTTTTTTGATATAAAATTATAAAAGAACACGACAAAAAAAGGTGGGAAATAATAATAGGAATAATTTTCCAAATTCAGTGACTAACTTAGGGTATTTGAAATTCAAAACTAGAATGCCCCAACCATATCAAATTAGGTCACAGACTAACAGATCTAATACAGAAGCAATTAAAATTGAATAATCTTTTAACATGCAATTCGCTTCTAACTGTTATGTGAATCGCTCTGAAAAGTAAAACTTGTCCTGATTTAATCATTAGTGGAGAGCGTAAATTTGGAGAGTAGAGAACAGTACCGCCTTGCGGAGCTTCTTGATCAAGGCCATGGGTTTCCTGGTGAGACCTCTCTGGAACCTTCTACGAGCACGAGCACTGAAGAGTTTGACGAGTTCATCGGTGGACATGTCCAGAAGAGCGTCCAAATCAACGCCTCTGAAACTGAACTTCTTGAACGTTCTCTTCTTCGGTTGTCCTGCAACTGCAACATCCTCAACATCTGCCTGCAAATACGAGTCACATAAATATAAAACACATATCGAAAGATCAAGTTTCACTGAGCTCGCAGAATAATCACTCACCATTGTTGCCGCCTGCTAGGGTTTTCGAACACCACCAGATGAAGTAGGAAGACGAAGCAGCAAATCGAAAGGTGTGAGGATTGGCTCTGTTAAATATAAATATAGGGTTTATGTTGTTCTAACCCTAGAAAAGAGTCACGTGACTTGGGCTCGGCTTGTGTTTCTACGTGGACTGGGCTTCAAATTCAGCTACTACTAAATTAATCATTCACCAAAAAAAAAAAACTATACGATTCTAAAAAACAATAATTTTTTTTTCTTCTTATCCAAAAAAAAAAACAATAATTTTTTCTCATATTTATCTTTCTATATTTTATTAAAATTCTTTAACTATTTTTCGAATAATATAGGTGTATAGTTGTTTTATATTTTTTTTGGTATGCTAATTGTTTTATCCGTATGTATGGAATTTCTTAGATTGAATGTAAAGTTTTTGTAAGTTAATTTGAGGATTTATATTCCCGTCAACTTATCTTTTATTCTCCCCACATTTATTATTTTGTTATTTTAAATTTTATTCTTAAAATACCCTAAGCTCATGTTTTCTAAAGTTCAAATTCATACAAATTTTAAAAATAAAATAGACAAGTAAGGTTGGAATAATGGTGGTTGTGGAAACTGGGAATTTAATAAATAAAATAAAAGGTGTGGTAGTAAATGTAGAGAAATGTAGATATAATCTTTGAGTATGAACACTTTGAAGGTTTTGGCCATGACTATACAAAGGGTGTAAAACTTGTATATACCAACACGGTGTAAGGAAACTGCTTGAAAATGGTAGAGCCTACCCATGCAATGTCAAACATGCAAAAAAGTAATAAATGAAAAAAAGAGTACTTGGGGTTTTAAGTGAGGGAAGAATGGAAACACCCATGTTTGTTCTTTCTGGTGTGATACTATTACGAGTTTTGATTGATAATTGTTATATATAGGTGATATATTTTATGAGAAAGATTCCATTAGATGAGAATAAGATAAATGAATTTGGGTCGTACAACCATACATGAATGGTCATAATTAAAAGTTTTTCAAAGTCACGTAATCATTTAAAAAGTCACATAACCAATATATTTTAATTTCAACGATACATAATAAAATTTAACAATCAAGATTTATTCTCACCTAAAAAAGTCTATCTCATAATGATATGATGGTCATGATCTATCCTATTTGAGATCTAGCTAATGATGTCAATCTAGTAAGGATATGATATGTGTGTTCTCCATTTGGTCCAATGGGAATGGCTGGAGTTTAGTCCATAAGTTGTTATGCTTATTCAAAAATAAATCCAAGGGGATGGTCAGTATTGCAATGTGAGAGAATGAGTTACTGTTGACCACCTTTGAAAGGACTTGATGCTCAAATTAGAATAGTATAATAGACCAAAGCATGATAGGTAGGAAAAAGAACTTATCAATCCTTATTAAAGAAGTATTTATAAATGGTAAAAAAAAGATGTATTTATAGAATATTTGTATTTTCCTATATGTGATTTCAAATCATTAAAGGATTCCAAATAAAGGTTCTTCTTAAATGTGATATTCTTTTTAGGAATATGACATTTATTGATGTAAAAATAATAAAATGTGCTACACAAAGAGATGAGATAAAGATACTTGTTTCCAAGATTAAAGGTCATGGTTATTTACTTGTTTTATTACTTTACATATTGTTCTATCTACAAGTTTCACGTTACATAAGAGTCCGGGTCAATAATATGATAGTTTTATAAAGATAAACTTGTGAAGCTGACGATAACTAAAATAGACAATACCTTAAACATAGTAACCCTGCTGATGTTCCTAAACCAACATTAGCATGTCTAGCAAATGTCACTATTCAAACAAAACAAAAAAATATCTCTAATATAGTAACACTATCGATATTACTGAATCATAACATTGACATGTCTGACAAAAACTCATCTCATGTTTACATGTAACACCACATAAAGATTTTATTTCAAAAGATACCAATCCAAGTGTAGTATCAATTTTTATCTTTAACCACTTCTATTTTAAATTTTTTTATTTGAAGTCATGTACTTCAATTTAAAATTCCATCAACAAACCAATATGAAATAACAAGACCAATATAATTTAACAAGTTTGTTTTGTTAGTTTATCCCTATATTTTCCACTTCTCTATTTCTTACTTATTACTTCTATTATGTATTTTTGAGTTAAAATTCTTAAAGATAGAAAGTAAATTTACCCCATTTCAAATAAACCAAACCGATCATAAAGTTAAGACTAAAACCAAACAAGATTACCTTCAATTAGATAGTAAACATGTGATTAATTGAAAAAACCAAAAAAGATTTACAGAGTTGATAACTAAATTGAAAATCATTAAAACATGTTTGGTATATAATTTTACAAATTTGAGAACTAATTTAAATTTAGCAGCTTTTAACGTTTGAAAAGGAGGACAAAAATGACAAACAGGGCCCGTTGCCATTTCAGTGAGCAGTTTAGAACACTGCATAAACTGAAGACGCTTGTCCAACTGCAAATGCTCAAGCTCTTGGCGCACATACCCCCCTGCAACTTTCAATTTAAAATTTTCTTGAACATAACACGTAGCTTCCTTACCTTCTTTTTTTGAGTCAAACAATCCATTCATTTTTCTTTACGTAAGTTGATGCCGCTGAGTTGCTCTTTGTTGCTCTCACTCGTATCATATGGTGAAATCCTCCTCTCAACCACACTAACATCCTTTTCTAACATGTGATCAGTTAAGTGAAACAGATTCATGAACAAAAAACTGTGGCACTATGCCATAAGCGCAATTTGTCTGGCAACAATATGCACGCGGACTTATCAAGGACTAGAAGAAATATTTTGACAAGTAACCACACTGTTTAGTTTACTTACAGAAGTCCAAGAGTGCGCAAAATAGAGTATCAAATGCAACACTGAAATGTATGATTTTCATCTTAAAATGATCTCCCTTACATTTCTAATAAATATCCTTGAAGTGGACTAAAGATCTGAACAATTGTCCAAATTGTCTACAGGGAATTGTAAAAACAAAAACTAGTCATTCCTAACACTGAAATGACTAACTATAACTTGCCAGCCCCGACAAGAAGTGAATATGAATGGAGACATAACCAGCTCAGCTGACGAATCTTTATAGAGGTCGCAGCAGCGATATGAATAAAAATTATTTGGCAGCCTCAAATCAATCCCCGTGGATAGTATAACGTTCCCATTTCTTTGTTGGATCATATATCTGATAAGTAATAGAAGGTGAAAAGAAAATAGTAACCAGAATCAGAAGCTAAGCAAGAAGCCGCAACACATCCAAAGCACTGTAATCTGACAGACAGTTGCATTAAATTCCTATTTCAGAATATTCTATAACAGATTTATAGATATCAACACAAATGCTCAGGCGAGAGGAGTAACAAAGAACAGCACTGAGAGACAGAGAGAGATTACCTCCCATCTTGAAGCAGGAAATATATGCTTGTTCTTTTCATACCAGTGCCTTTCTACAACTTTCCCAGCATGAGACTGTTGGTTAAAAATTTAAGACAAGATTTCCGGAGTAAGACAGTTAAGCAAAGACAAACACACATATGCTTGTTTCACTATCTTGAAAAATTATTTTTCAAAAATAATAGCAGACAAGCAACAATGATAAGAAGGAAAAAAAAGATGTACCTCATCCTTCTCTATAGTGGCATCAGCAATTGTTCGAACATCTTCATGCACATCAAAATGAAAAAGCTGTATATAAAAAAAACAAAGAGTAGACAAGACATCAACACTTCAAATCATCATAATACAATACAATAATGAAACATTTTCATGATAACAGTGGCATACAAATGTTGGGGTTGAGGGCCACAGAACAATATGCAATTTTGTAGCATTATAGTTCACGATATAGATTACAAGCCAAACTAGCAGTTAGCCAGTTATCGCAATAAAAAAATACCCTCAAAACACACACACACACATACACACTTCTCCACCATCAGGGGGAACCTCTAACCAGTCATAACTCATAACTAAACACTCGTCTAAACTGAAATGAACAATCATCATTCAATTTTTTTTTCTTACTTGGTATAACTTAACAATATTGAACTGCTATGGCTGAATATGTGATTATTGGATCCATACTATTCACTGTTCCATCTTTATCCCATTGTTACCTTACTGAATCACAAGCCCATTTTGCAGTCATTTGTATATTTTTTATTTAATGTTTCTTTGCATTGCATATATGAAAAGTATAGCTTCCACTTCACACCTTCCTTCTGATCAAGCTTGAATCTCTCTCTTCCCTCTCCTCCAGCTCCACAGTCCTGCGTCCTGTTTTCAGAGCCATCCTTTCTTCCCCTTGCATTTCAAACACTCCTATTTCCTTTCATCAGCATTAGATCTTTGATTTTCACTTCCTAATTGGTTGCCAACACTGAACAGCATCCACAAACAGAACATTTACGCTCTAAAAAGTACAGTTCCATCCCTCACTTCGATTCCTCTCTAGCTCTGATCCCTTTAACCAACTTGTTCCCCCGTAGCTTCCTCCGTTCAATAACCTACTCTTTTGGCTTTTGCACATTATAATGCGACATTGCTTCCTCCAGGTTTCAAACCATCCCCAGCATTGACACAGGCCCTCCCCTCTCGTTACTTCTGCTTTTTGTTGTTTACTTTTCTAGAATTATTACCCTCTATGAATTTTAAGTGGAAGCTTCATTGCCCTATCTATTAATAATACTCCTCATGCAATTTGTCCAATTGTGTTACATCTGTAGTGACATTCACATTCCCCTAGCCACATGACTTATCACTCCACCCCTGTACATTTAATCATTTCTGCTTATATTTTGACTTCTTTCTTCCGTGCCTTAACATAGTTTTGGGTTTGCTTTTCCTCAAAGAAATTGACCCTAACAACAGCCTGATAAAACTATACCAGAAGCATCATTTGCATAAATTTTAGAAGAAGCCAAAATTCAAACTAAGATCTTCCCCTTACCATTAAAAACACAGATTATATCATTCACAATCAAGATGCACCTGACACAGAAGAAACACAATAACCATGAGAAAGAAAGATAAAAGAAACACATACCGGTCCACTTTTGCCTCTAGCCTTGTTCACAATTAGCTCATAGAAGCTATGTTGCTGTAATATACATGGAACAAGTAAATAAGTTAGCAGACAGCTACTAATTTATGTGCGTAAAGCTTACACACACACAAACAAGATAGCACCGTGTAAACCAATTGTGGAAATTGTAACCAATTAAATGTTTGGAAAAAGTTGGCAGATATCCACTATTAAATAATGTAAATATAGCTTACACACAAATAAACAACATAGCAATGCACACCAATGTAAGGAAATTATAACCAACTAAATGTCCGTACATGAGGAATGATAAGATCTTCCTTCACATATAGCAAATTTTCCACTGAGGTTGTTCGAATCTCACGGAATTCAGGAGCAAGTTGCTGTTGGACTGCTCGAAGAAACTCTCCTATGCTGTCACCCTTGCGAACCTGAGTCGTAAAATCTTTCAGTCACCAAGACATAATATAATACAGTATAAACACATCCAAGAACTAAAAATCTAAGCTGAATCATGTGGGCTTTAATTACCTGGATCACACGCCTATGGCCGGTTCCATCCCAATAGCTGTATGTGATTTCCAGAGGCTCATCTGAAGCCCAGGTCCAAGTTTAAATAAGCACCAAATTTTATATGTCAACAAGTGTTTCATGAATTGGCTAAGCTATGGCCAAGAGGCATTAAGCATTTGTTCCCTAATACAATCATATCATATTCCATACATAACCTCTACTCTTCCCTTCACCAACATTAGTTGAAGGTCATTAAAAAGACAACTGAAACTAAGATTAAGAAAGTCAGAGGGAACTTACTTTGAATTTGCTCCTGCTCACGAAGCCATTGTTTGCGCAACCTTTCACGCTCAGCTTGCTCCTCAGCCTCTCGCTCACTGGAACACAATCCTCAGCACTCCTATGCCCGAACGTTAGGGCAACAACCAATAAAGCAAGGACAGAATACTAGGGAAAAGAATAAAGAAGAGATGCTACACCTGTCAGGTAGAAAACTAGTTTCCACATTAGGGTCTTTACCAAGCTTACCACGCCGTAATCTATTTGCTTCAACATTATCTGCCAGCAAAGTTCAATACTCTTTCATCATTTTCTCAAACCATTAATCAAAGATCATACACAAACAATTCTCTATCAAAAGCAAAACAAAAAAAAAACACTGACACCACGCCACTAAACAATTCTCCAATTCAAAATAGCAATAACAGAAAAAGCAAATAGTAGTAAGTTACATTGTTGTTGTTCCTCCTCCTCCTCCTGAGCTTCATTGTCAATATCCTCGGCAAAGGACAATCGAGAATTTCCCTTGATCTTCCTCTTCTTACGCTTTTCTAATTGAAGCTCCTCTTCCCTGTGTGGAGAGTTAAATTAAAAACACAAATCATGATTAAGAGAGGATAATAAAAAAAATAGGTGAAAAAAAACAATTACTCCTGTTGTTGCTTCTGAAGCTTCTCCTTCTCTTCCTCCTCTATTTTACTCTGAATATTAACCCTCTAAAACACAAACACATAGAACATTAACTCATTCAATCCAATATGCACCACATCAACAGTAAAAAGAAAATGTTAGAAGATTGTTAGGGTACCTTCTCTACATACTGTTCTCGAGTGACCAAACCGACGGTTTCCTTCTTGAAAGCGGTTTCTAGAATCTGAAAAAAAAAATAAAGTAGGGTTAGAAATTGGGAATTAGAAATTGAAAGAAGAGCCCTAGAATGGAAAAGGAAGCACCTCAGAAGTGCTGGAACCGAATTGAAGGAGACCGGGTTGGCCCTTAGCGGAAGCGGACTTGGTTTTGAGCTCCTGGATTTTGCGACGCTCGGCTTCTCTCTGCTTCTCCAACCGCCGAATCCGAACGGCGTCTTGGGCGGTGCCCACATACCCGTCTCCCATGCCCGACATCTTCTCCGATTTGTGTTGTGTTCCACTGGGGCCAAAGAAGCGCGTAATTCTGTTCTCTTTATAGGTCCATTCAGCAAAGCTTCATGGCCCAATTAACACCGAAGTTGACAAAAAAAAATCGGCCCAACTGAAAAGTAACAAGAAATAATTTTGCTGATTTTTTTTTAAAGTTTGATGTAGAAGTTGGAGTTTGATAGAACTATTATCGATAGTAAAAATTATCTCTACCAAATATAATATAAATGCACTTCCTAGTAATTTTAAATTATCTATATAATTTTAGTTACAACGTTATTTTTTGGGCTATAATCAAAGTGGTTATGAATTTTTTGTTTAAAAATAAAATTTATTCCAATAAAATAAAATTAATTTTTTAATATATCTTCCAACAGTTTTAAAAATCTACATTTCAAAATCAAAAATTTTGATTTTTGGTTCTTAGGTTTTCAGAATTTAAATTCTTTGAAGATGTTGTCTTTTTAGTCTTTTCAGTTAAACATTTGTTCTTTTGTTGGTCCATTTCTTATGTTCTAATGCCCAATAAATTGAGTAGCTACGATGCAAAGATTAAAAAGCGGCAAAGCATGTGTTTCAGCATGAATATTGATAATTAAGTAAAAGAAATCCCATAATTATAAAACTATTTCATCAGCAAATCAAGGTCCTAGAATACCAACGACTATGAACAAAAAGAACATGTGTACAAGGAAAAACAAGGGAACAATAATAAACTTGTCCTAAAATATACATAAATCACTACTTGTTGGGACCAACTGGGACACACTTGACGAGCAATCCAATTGGCCAAGACAAAGCAGCAATGGCAATGCAAACACCCCACTGCTCCCAAGTCAATCTCTCAGTATTGGCAAACTTCTTCAGAAACTCAACCATCACTATTTGAAGTGCAACAGTTAGGCCCACAATTACCATGAACAACTTATTCTTACCAAGTCCCTCAAATATGTTCTTCTTCTCTAGCTTCCTTGCATTGAACTCATTGAACACTTGGCAGAGGACAAAAGCATTGAAAATAAGGGTGTTCTTCACCTTCTCATTCACACCAAAGATAGATCTCCCTTTGAATTGTAACACCAACGAGACAACCACTTGATACAGTGCCTGTGAAATGAGGTTTCTCCACATGACTTTAGTTATGAGTGGCCTAAACCTGCCCACAGGTGGCATCTTCATGAGATCATCATTGGGTTGTTCAGTGGCCAAAGCCAAGGCTCCAAGAGTGTCCATTATCAGGTTCACCCACAAAAGCTGCACAGCAGTGAGGGGAACTTTCCCTGAAGAAACTGCAGCTACAAAGTTTATGACAAGTGCAGCAACATTAACCGTGAGCTGAAACTGAATGAACTTTTGAATGTTTGTGTACACACATCTCCCCCACCTTAGTACTGTCACCACAGAAGAGAAATTGTCATCAAGGATAACAATATCTGAGCTCTCCTTTGCCACTTCAGTGCCTTGAATTCCCATGGAGAGTCCAATATCTGCTTCCTTTAAAGCAGGTGCATCATTTGTACCATCTCCTGTGACTGCCACCACATGACCCTTTTGCTTTAAACATTGAACCATCAGAAGTTTGTCAAATGGAGATGATCTAGCCATGACCCTGATGTTTTCAACCTTGTCCATTCTTTCCTCATGTGAGAAATTTCTGAACTGAGAACCTTCCACCACTGCTTCTTCATCCAATTCTTCATGATCAGGATTTAGAATCCCACATTCAGAGGCTATGGCCCTTGCTGTATGAACATTATCTCCTGTAATCATCTTGATCTTAACTCCAGCATTCTTGCACGATTCAACTGCTGCTTCAACTCCTGGCCTACAAGGGTCTTTCAACCCAAGTATCACCAACAATGTTAGTCCTGTCTCTTCAAGCTTTTCACAAACCCTCCCATTGTTCTCTATGAAACTCTTTTGAGCAAAGGCAATGCATCTCAAACTCTTAGTTGCCATGCCCTTGATGATGTTCTCAATCTGAACCTTTTTTTCATCATCTATCATCATGATTTTCCCTGAATGATCATAGTAGCTTGAACACATGGACAATATCATCTCAGCAGCTCCCTTCCAGTGTGTATGGACAATGCTTCTTCCTCTCTTCTCTCTCACCAGAACCCCACTTCTCTTCTTCTCAGAGTTGAATGTCTCCACATGAATCACCTCACAATGTTGCTTCACATCACCAATATCCATGCCCAAATCCAACACAGCCCAAGAAAGCAAGGCTTTCTCAGTTGGACTACCTAAAATCTCAGGAAGCAAAGTTGGTTGAGGTTGGTAAATGCTCCCAGTGGTATTCAAACCAATTCCTTCTTTCAACAAATGCATCAAACTTGGCGCCAAATAATCATCTTCTGCTATTACCTTTCCCCCCACCCAAACCTCTGTCACCTTCATCTCATTCAATGTAAGTGTACCTGTTTTATCAGTGCAGATAACTGTTGCTGACCCCATTGTCTCACAAGCCGAAATTTTTCTAACCAAGGCATTATCTCTCATCATTTTCTTCATGGAATAAGCCAAAGTCAAAGTAACAGCCAGAGGCAACCCTTCGGGAATTGCCACCACCACAATGGTCACTGCAGCAGCAACAGTTCCCACAACAGCATTCATAACATCATCAAACTTTGTCTTCCTTCCAAGGAATTCCTTGTTCCCAAAGTCATCTCTAGTGCTTCCTGTGAAATAACGTGTCAAGGAAACCAAAAGAACAAGAGCAGCAACAAGCAAACCAACCTTGCCAATTCTAGAAGTCAACTTGTTGAGACGCCCTTGCAAAGGTGTTTCCTCATCAAGCTCTCTGGCTATGGAACTCATCATACCACCCCATGCAGTGTTCATTCCCACAGAAGTAACAAGCATGTGTGCAAAACCATCACTCACCTTTGTGCCAGAGAGCAAGAAAGGGTTTGTGTCACCATTCACATGCACGTGGTCACTTTCCCCTGTCATGCTTGATTCATCAACCTTTAAAGAGTGGCCTTCCAAGAACAAACCATCAGCAGGAACCTGATCACCAATCTTCAAGCACACAATGTCACCAACCACAATGTCAAAGATTGACACACTTTGGCGTCTACCATCTCTAACCACTTCAACTCCTATGTTACCACTCTTATCAAAAAGTTTCTGAAATTGCTTAGATTGGTTAAAGTTGCTCACAGAAGACACAACAATAACCAAAACAACAGCCAATATGATGCTACCCCCATCATACCAACCTTCCTTCAAGCCATGCTGCTTTATGCCAAATCCAAGAGAAAGCACTGCACAAACCAAGAGTATAACAATAGTGGTATCCTTAAAAGCTTCAAGGACAAAAGAAAAAAAACCTTTAACTGGTGGTTTCTTGAACATGTTGGCACCAAACAATTGTTTTCTGTGACCAATATCAACAAGGTTGTCACTTATGCCATAATTCATGTCAGTTTGAAGAAGTGTGGCAACTTCTGGCACGCCTCCAATTTGAGTCAAAAGCTCCATCTTTTTGTCCCTGACCATGTCAGTGAGAAGTTTGGGATCAAGGTTTGAGAAAGGGGTGGTGGCATTATCACAAGGGGAAAGCTCGTTCTCTGAATTAGGCACAACATCAATAGCCATGTATGAGAAGGAACGCAAGAGCTTTGTGGGTTTGATGTGAAGAGCCTTTAGAAAAGATATTGCAGTGAAGGCCACTCGCCATCTCCTTTTGCATGTCATGGCACGTACATGGTCAAGCATAGTTCAATTTCAATGCGGGGTCAAGAATAAGAAGAATAAACAATGGTGGTATTTCAACTGTGATAGGGACTTTGCTCAATAAAAGAAGAGAATATTGGAATTTTAGGATTTGATGTTGAAACTTGAAGCAACGAGATGGACTATAAATAAATATAATGTATGTGGTAAATATGATAATGGTGAAATTCTTGAGCTTAGGAAGATGACATGAAATATCATTGTTGCTTCCTGGAGGTTTCTATCATCAGTTACAGACACGGTGAATATATGAATTACCAATTCAATGCTTAGCGTGTTTTGATAAGTTATAAATCTTGCTACCCTTTTATAACAAAATAAATAATTGTGCATAATTATGTTTTTGCTTTTCTCCTTTTTTTAGATTTCAATTGAATTCATTAATTGTAATACATGGTTGTTTGATATGTATCAAGAAAACATAATTATCTGATTCATTCATATAAACATAATTATCTGATTGCTTTTTGATTCAATGCCTTCGACCTAGGCACATGCACAGCTAGAGAAAATATTCTAATTAGATAGTAAAGATATTGGTGATAAATACAAAATCAAATATGGAAAATTTTAATATTTTTAAAATTGTTAAGAAAATAAAAGGAAACTCTCAATTTAAAAAAAAACATGAATTATGAATTGTAAAAGGAAACCAAATCAATGCGGTTTATTTGTGTTGACCACAATTTTTGTGGAGAATATTGGATAGGGATTGTTGAATAACTTTTTATGGAATTATTATTATTATTTAAAATTTATTGTTGCATTCAAAACTCATATCATATAAATTATATATTTAAAAATTTAGATTAATCAAAACTATTTAGTACAGTAGTTGTGTGTAAATAAAATTATTGTAATATATATTTTTTAAAATATATAAAAGTAATGACTCTTTATTATATATCTATGATTATTTAAGGTTAATAAAAATTGACAATAATTATATACACCGCATAAATATAATAAAACGGTTTGAATGGGCCATTTTTGTCTCTTGAACTTGTACAGCTGCATGTACTTTTGGGCCTGGGCCCGTTTTTTCAATCTAAGCACTTTCCTCCAAAAAAAAATGAAACTACATGAATTTATTTTATTAAAACATCCCTGATTAAAATGTTGTTTCAATAATATAATTTAGGATCTTCCAAAAAAAATAATATAATTTAGGTTAAATATATGTTTCATATGTGTTTTAGGTCAGTCTTTTTTTCGTAATTTATCTTTTATGTTTTGAAAGTATGTTAATGTGTTTATCTTGTTGATATTCGTTTCAAGTTCATCTTATTTTTTTTATTTCAGTTTATGTTTTGAAAGCGTGTTAATGTGGTTTTCTCTATCAGGATTGCTGCACTAACAAGTCTATATCCTATTTTTTAAAACATGCACATGTACAATTTTATATATAAAAAAAAACGATAGATTTGAACATGAAACCTCCATCACAAACATTTTCATGGAAACTTTTGACTCCATAAGATAACTTTACATATTTTTTAATGTCCAATTTAGTACAACATACATATAGATATGAAAGGTATGCATGATAAAATATTATTTATATTATATTATTTTATCAATTCATATTACTTAACAAGTGTTAAATATATCTTTTGTTTAAATAACATATATATAAATTTGGACCGAGTTTGATATATAAATCAAATAACAGATAAGGCATTAATTCATTTGTTTTAAATTTTTTATTTAACGAAACGTATCTTTATTTAAAAGTAACTATGTTTGAATCAAAGCATTAAGCTAAAACATTTACATAAATTATGGTAGGGTTAACTATTTCATCGGGTATTTTTTATATCCACACTATTCAAATCTGATATTTTACTTAAAAAATTAAAAATGTACATAACTTAAATTCATTTAATAATATATGGGATATTATTTTCATCTTGGAAAGTCTATTCGTAAGTTGTAGATACACAAAAATTACAACAACCGCTTTCTCTCTACAATTATTCTCTTCTCCCTAGTTACTCCTCTTTATAAGATACAAAATTTTGACCTTCTTGCCTACCTATAGTTTAAAAAATGTTTAAAAACCTAATGAACCAATGCCATAAGTTTTTTAAATTTATTGTTGCTGTGCAGACACGATTCTTTGAACCAATATGTCTAATGCTTCCTTCATCCACCAATGCTGACAAACTTCTCTAGCTTGAGCAACAGTCATCTATGTAAAAAAAAAGACACAAAATAAAATTAGGAAAATGTGTATATTACATATTTTCAAATTTCAAATCAACCACATGTGTAAAGTAAGAGTGGTGCCTAAACATACCCATATTCTTCTCCTTAGATTTTTCTCTGGCCACATGTCTAGTTGTTCCTTCACATACAAGGGGAACATGTGCCCTTCATAGCATATGCCATATCTTTTGCTAATGAAACTCCATTGGCCCAATTCACACTGCATATATACATATGAATAGCAAATTAAATTATATTTCAGATAATAATTCCATTTGAAAGCAAAATAGTTATAATAATTTAGACAATAATAATACCTCAACAATTCCTGTGACTCCTGCTTCTTCAAGTGATTCCCTACAAGCTGCTTCTTCTACAGATTCATCAAGTTCCCATCCTCCCTTAGGGAACATTAACCCTTGACCCTTTTGAGAACTAACCACTAACACTTCTAATTCTCTACTCATATTACCATCTATGTCTTCTTTATATCTATAAGGTATGCACCTGCACATATATAATAACCAATTCAATTAGTGAAACAAACAACACCCACCTACCAATTTCAATTGAGAATTAATTAACCCACGTGAAAAATGAAATGAATGTTTGGCAGACACGACAAGACACTCGAACTCACCCCACAACTTGGCGGCCACCCATGTTGTTGTATCTCTGCAACTGTCTTCCCGAGCGAGATACCAAACAAACCATGATCTTTCAATCAAGATTATTACCTTATAAACACAGATTAATTCAACCAAATAAAGGAGACAGTTTATAGTTGTAAATATATGTTAGCTATTTGTAGATGGGTGATTATGATCGATATCTATCTATGATTAGTTGGAGGCGAAAACGGTGGAGAGAAAGAGTGGTAATAAGAAGCTATATATAGAAAAGAACAACTTTAGACAATTAATTTTTGGTTGTAAGTTAACACTCATCAAACGCGTAATTGTCGCCTTCCGCGAGCTAGACGTATCCATAATCAAATAGAGTGTACAATAATATAATAATGAAAAGTTGTTATCTAACCTAATATATCATTTTTATTAAAATTGAACCGAGGTGACCGGTTGAACCGTGAACTAGTTAGATGATTAGGCTGCGTTAATTCTTTAATATTACTGATTCAGTTATGGTTTGACCCTAGTTTAATCAGGATTTACTTAAATCGGTATGCTCACCGCTTCAATGACTAGTCTGATTTTAAAAACACTGTAATATACTATTCGTTTGATGAAAAATAGAATTATAGAAATATTCAATAATTAATATTAATTATGTATAAGGATCAAGATTTATTTGATTAAGATATTAAAGAGTAAACAAATAAAAAATAATTATAAAAAGAGGAAATGTAGTTTAGGCAACAAAGTAATTACATTTGGCGTGGCATTGTGAAGTCAACATTGTTAATTATTTGCTGCAGCAGTGGTGAGGTTATGATAGCAAAAAAGAATATTAGTTAGAAGTGTGAAGTTTGGTTTTATTATTTGGTCTAGAGATTACAGTCGACACGGCCTGATCCAAAAGTTGACTATGGAAAACACGTTCCCTCCATATGGTTGCACTCTCTGAATAATCCACTTTCATCATAACTCATGCTGATGGGGAGAGCCACTCACACTCAATATATTCTTTTCCTCTTTTAGTGTATAGTAAAATACACTTGCATAAAACTCTCCAAATATTTGTACCAACACTTAAATTAACTTTCGTTTGGAGTGCAGTTTCTCTACCTGGTTCAGGTTCTATCTGATGTGTCTTTATTTGTGCCCCAAAACCACTACCTTTTGTTTTTACACCGGTTATTTTATAATCAGTGTAAAATGTATTTTTTATACTGGTTATAAAAATAACAAATTTAAAGCATACATGAAACATGTTAGGCCTATGGTTAACTAACTTAGACTAGTTAACTCGTCTGAAATCCATGCTTGACCAAACCCGTATGGACTCATGTAATCTTGTGATTTCGTGAGTTAAACCATGAGTTTGATTTAGGAAAAAAATATCATTTTACCCGTAAAAAAATGTTTTAAACGTCCAATCAAGATTTGAGATTACAAAACCCTAAACAGTCTCTTTCTCTTTGAAACCCTTTTTGCCTTTTTCTTTCTAATCTCTTCATCCTTTAAAAGATTTCATCATTCCCTCATCACGATACTGTTAACATTTGAACATCATTGTTCCCTCACCACTTGAGTTTGAGTTTCCTTGTTCAACTTTCATTTGAATACTTCATTGCACCTTAGTTATGTTCAAGTTCTTCTATTGGAGGAGGTTCAATTTCTATTCTAATCACAGCAAAGTCATTCCCACTTAGGTAAGAGTAACCTTTATTTTCTCCCTATTTGTTGGTTGTTATTTTATTGCTTTATACACTCATACTAACACTCATGGATTTTGGATTCTATTGTATGATAGAGAAGAGTTAATTTTGGTATACTACAATAAAATTAATCATTCAAGTGAAACTTTTTACCTTTATATGTCATATGTAATGTGGTCATAGAGTCATAGTCAAATAATACATTAATGAATATATGAAATTAGCAATTAGCCTCTAAAGTCTCACTGCAAATACATACAAATATTTTATGGGGTTTTATTTAGCAATTAACCACTAAAGTTTGTTACTTTTTAGTGTTAGTTTATTTAGCTAAAAATATACAAGTTTTATTATTTTAATATTTCTTTAATAAAATGTAAACTCTTACGAGTTTACGAATTAAGAAAAAAACCGTTTAGAGTCCTAATGACGTAACATATAGTTTTATTTATTACTTTCGTTTCACTTATTTGAAAAAAAAACAAGTGAGTAATACTGATATTAAGGGTTTTGCAGTGCATACTAAATCAATTTAGAAGTGAAAAATTATTCGATCTAATTATTTAAAAGATATGTAGTTTGGTTTAGATTAGTTTAAGATTGATTCGGTCCAGATATCAGTCTAAGGGTAAGAGCGTAATTTCATATGTCTTCAGTCATATACCGGTGTTACAGGTGGAACCACCTCAGGTTCGCATAGTAGTATGAGCTATTCTCTCTGTACCACAACGTCTGGGTCATCACCATTGCATGTCGGAAAGTAACTTGTTAATTCGACAAATAGTACAAGGTACAGCCGTTGGGGGAGACATTCATTAGAGACGCAGAGGTGCCTGCGTCGTGTGTCAGCTTTTTGCAAAGTCGTATTGACACATGGTACGGAATGTCACCTAACCCCAAAGGACTCTTATGTTCCTCGCATGCATATAAATACCAAGGAATTCACAACAATGATATGTTTTTTCTCATTCTCTAACTTACGCTGAGCTTACTGCATCCTCAATCTGTTTGCTGACTTGAGCGTCAGAATGTCTTTGCAGGTGGCATCACCTTTCGCCGCACAACCCAAAAGCTTGGTGTGTTGGATCTCCAGGAAGTCCCCTATTTCCCACTGGAATATAGGCTACAATATCATGTCCCCACTGGACCGGTGTACAAATCTCACAAGAGAAGAACATTTGTGGTTGGTCCCCACACCGGATTACTGACCCCGGTATAGACCAGCTCAAAGATTAATAGCAAATTCAAATTAATCTAGTCTAATAGACCAGTTCAAAGATTAATAGCAAATTCAAATTAATCTAATCTAATTTTATTGGTTCAGATTGATCTTATTCCAATTTCTAGTTATATTTTTTAACTTGTATTTTTTATTTCAGACAAATTTAATTTCATTAATCAAAGTAAGTATTTTATAAGTTCAAAATATTGTTAAATATTATTCAAGATATATTATGAGAAGGGAGATTCAAACTTTGTTCCAAATATTTTCCATATCATCAACACCAGCTGTGTTAGTCTAGAGAACCTCTCCTACACACTTTCTTATTCGTGAATTTTTCTTTCTATCTCAACATTTGTTCATTTCTTTTGTATATACTAACAACTAAGTAAATAGAGCATTCACCCAACGTAAATTTTTTTAAAGTGTGATAACTAATTCTTGAAGAGTTTTGATAACTAATTCATTCTAATTAAAACATTCAATGCTAACTCTAAGACCAAAATATAATCATTCACCTTCTCTGAGAGGTAGTTTTTAGTTTTGAATTTTTAAGAGCTAATAAATATTTTTAGTTCAAAATTGAAAACCATGACTAACGGTGTATTTACTTTCAAAACATTTGTTTTCTTTTATTTTTTGTTTGTAATTTTAATTACAAAAACTATCATATTAGTTTTAGTTACAAAATTATCACAATATTTTTTATTTTAAAAATTTCTACAGTAAACACTTAAAGCAAGGAAATATAGTTCTCAGTGTTTTCTTAAAAAACTTTTAAAAACAAAAACAATTTAATTATTTTGTAATTTAAAATAAGATTATAGTTTTGTAATTAAAAATCAAAATAAAAGATGAAAACATAAAATGTTTTCTAAAAGTAAACTAATCTTATTTTTTTAGTTTTAAAATATATTCTTTCAACCACTTTGAAAAACGTATTAAAAAATTGAAATAATTTAATTTAAACAAATTTTATTTTAAAATTTATGTTTTGAGGGAAAAACAAAAACAAAAGCTAACAGCTGGCCATCTCAAATGGGACCCAAGTATTTAACACTTCTCATTTTTTTAAATGAAATAGCTATTTACCTTAACATATAATAGTATAATTCAACTCGTAAAAATTAAAAAATCCTTCACACAAAAATGATTCTTATACATTGAAATAAAGGCAATTATGGTTTGGAAGAAATTTAAAAATTATTACTTTAATTCTTTTTTTAAAGGTGGTTGTTACTTTAATTCAATAACATTGAATTTTGTATAATCACAATCACAATCCTATTTATCTTTGTAACATGTATTTTGCTAGTTTTTTTTTGCCTAGTGGGAATCAAATCACAGTCATATTTAACTTTGGAACACTAACTCGTGATATATTTGGCTGGTTTAAATGTAAACTAAAGTGTAGATTGTTTTTGTTTCTATGTGCCAAGTTCAATTGAAGGTTTCACACCGCGTGGCAATTAGAATTCAACTCAACATATCTTCTTCGACCCTCATTTTTGACATATAAACACAGAATTTTTTCCATCAATTACACATTTTCTGCTTTGTCCCGATCCATTGTTTATTATCCAAAATTAGCATTGCATGTTAGGCGCAGGATTTCCTGTACCCTTTTCTCTCTCTCTAACGATACAAGGGTTTTTCACATTTTTGAAGAAAGTGTCCGATATTAAATGCTGAAATATAGTATATAACGTTGACATTGATTTTAGTATTTGTAAAAGAGTTTAACAGATTGAAAGAGGGTATGTCTCTTAAGACTTCTTCAATACCTATGTTGTCAACGAACTTCATAATAAGATGGATCGTAGATACAATTGCACCAGACTTATGCAATGAAGGTCAACCAATGATACCATTGAAATGGGAGATCATGTTATATTGAGAACTTTGTCTTGACTATTTTTAGGCCCTTGAAGTCTTTAAATAGGACTAGGGCTTCGAAATATTCCCTTGTATGAGTCATATGAAACCAACCAAGTCTTTGTGAAAAGGGTAGCAAATCGCTTTCATGCAAACCCATTATGCTCAATGCATCAAAGAAAAGGATATCAGTTGAGCTTCCCCTGATCAACAAGAAGGTGCTTGATCGCCTTGTTGCACAATATGGCTTGGATTACTATGGCATCATCGTGAGGTTAGTCGATGTTGTTATAATCTTCATCGGCAAAATTGGTAACCACGGTTGGTGGACCTTTGCTTGAAAGGTTGACTTGGTTGGCGTATTTAGGCTTTGAAGCCCTCAAGTGTTCTTTAGAAGTTGTGGGGTGTCACTGACTCCTGCAAACCCCTCTACGATCATGTCCACCACAATGTGACTAACTTGTTTCTCAAGCTTCATCTTTTTTTTGATATTTTGATGTTTGTGCTTTCTCTCTCCCCCGTGACAGTCTATTGGACTATTTACCTCTTTCCACCGCTCTTATATGGAGAGTGGTGACCTTGTCTTCTTTCATTATAATGGTGGGTGATGTCGGAGCAATAAATGAGTAAAGGTAAGGTTAATAAAATGAAGTACTTGATCAATAAATGTTAGATGTATTTATAATCTTTAGAATTGTCAAAGGGAGTCACATCCTTGTTAAAGCCCATTTTTTAATATTGTGAGAGTGTACCAATAACGTAAAATATCAGGTCAACATCCAAATGCTTACGAGAGAAGGTAAATACCTCAATATTCATGATGTCAGGTGATTCTCATACGTGGGTCATCAGTCTATCTTGCAGTCCTAGTTCACGATAAACATGTCAAGCCTAATACAAATGTATCGATATACCGAATAGGGATCATTTACCGTATATAAGCTTAAGAGTACAACTAAAGGCATAATTCTATATTTAGATTTGTAAAAGTTTGACATTTAAGAGAACATTGTATCCTATTCAGGGATCCACGTTTACAGCCATTTTACTCTATTTACGCCTTAATCTTGTGTACTTGGAGTTTTGTTTCCCTAGTTTTTTTTGTTTTCACAAAATCCTATAACATGTTAAAGAATGCATGTGAGGATGAGTTTAAAGGAGTAGTACAAAAGTCGCAACAAGCACGAGTATAGGACTATCATTTATATGTGTTAATTACTTTAATTCTCTTTTTTTTTTTTAAGAATTCCTTCCAAACAGTAGCTTATAAATTTAGTGACGAAACCGACTTGTATAGAAAAGTAATTTTTTAAACCCAATTTGAAGTAAATTTCTAAGCAACAACCGACTTGTAAAGAAAAGCATTCGTTTTAAAATCAATCAAATGTGGTCGGCACCAGCATTCTAGGTTGACTCAAAACGTCAAATTTGACAAAAGGAAAATCATATCATTATGAAGTTAAAGTTGATTATGTAAAAAATGTACATATAAAACTGAATGAATTGATTAATTTGTATCATATATCGAGTGTCCACTTAGAGATCAGGGGAATGTCAATCTATGAGTAAGATGAAACTAAAATTGTTCATGCAACGTTTGGAAGAAGAAAAATAGTGGAAAGAAATTCTTTTATTTTATTGAAGAAAAATGAAAAATAAAATAAAACAAATTTGAATATATAAAAACAAAATTTAATAATTTTGTGTTTTCTGTTTTTCTTTAATTCAATTTTAATTTTTTTTCCTTCCATTTTTCTTGTTGCCAAACAAATTGGTTCGCAGTTAGGGAAACAGAGTTGAAGAAATGAAAAAATTTAAAGGTTGATATTGAACCTTCACGCCGTTCAAGATAGTAAGAATTTCATTTGATTGTAAGATGAAATTTTTCCCCAACCAATGAAGTTTTGTTTGTCAAACTCAATTTGGCCTCATGTAATAAACATGCTGTAAGTCTTGGAGTTGAATAATGTCAATTTGGTGTGATCATAGGAAACTAAAGGTGGGTGCTCTTGTAATAACATATTTTACTTTGATGCATGAACCTGGGGGAAAGGTTTAGAGATGCTATGGACCTAAAGCAAAAAAACAAACATTGTAACAGTTTTGTACTTGGAGAGACCTGCTAAGTTTGGCACTGCCCATGTTTAAGGAAGAATGTTTTTGTCGTAATATCAAGTTGATGCTTGGGCTTTTGGGCCCTTTCTCGTAACTACAAATCATGCTAACAAAAACAAAAGATTCTTATTCCAAAAAAAAAAGCAAAAGATCCTTATTTGTTCACAAAAAAAAAAAAAGCAAAAGAGGTTTCTTGTCAGGCTGGATATGATAATTGATGTACTCGTTTTATGATTAAATATTAGTTGACAGAACAATTAATTTTAGTTTTATCACTTAGAATAACAATAAAGAAAAAAAATTAATCCATTTGGGTAAAGGTCTTTGAAGAAAATGAACATGTGAACGACAAATATTGCGGGTAGAAAATGCATCTTGGATCCTAAATAGACACTCCCCTTTGAGCACCTTTTCCATTGCTTGTATTTTGTTTTTAATGACCTTCTAATCAAAACATAAGAACTTCTAATGTCATATCTTGGATTTTATGTTGTCGTTATCATTATTCATTTATTATCGTCATAACTGATATTACTTTTGTTTTTATTGTTGTGGTCATCATTGTTAGACATTATTTACCCAACTACTATCACAATCATTGTCATCACCATTATCACCCTAGCTACCACTACTATTGTCCTACCATCATCACCATCATCGATCATCATTGCTGCCACCACGCCCATTATTTTCCTTGTTGTCACATTGCATCTGTCGTCGTGTCACCACCACTTTCACCCCTGTTTCAACTTAGAGTTATAATTTTACATTTTAATTTTGTATATTCCAAACATAATTAAGTAGAAATTCAAATTCCATAACATAGCCTTAGAAAAGAAGGTGATTTGTAAAATTAATCCTTGAGTTAAATTTGTGATAAAAATATAAGTTTGTTTTTACAAATATTTCATCAAATAATTTTTAACTTAACTTTACCTTTTCTTTTTTTAAAAATTAAAGAGTTCCAAACAACTTCTAAAAACTCTTTTTTTTATTATTATTTTTTAACTTAAAAATACCTTCTAAACAAAAAAAAGTTGGGTTACACAAAGCTTGACTATGGACTACTTTGAGGACAAAAGTCGAGATTGAAGATTTTTTAGTTGAGAATTAAGATCAGATTTTCTTTAGTCATATAATAGTTGTATTAGATGTAGTTTTAACGTCCCAACATATATAATCCAATGACCCATGAGACATTTTGTAAAATGGTTGGGACGAGTTTTGAACCTTATTCCCCTCTCAGATTTACCATTCATACTAAGACAAAAAAAGTTATTTTAAGACTTCGAAAATTGAAACAAGTAAAACTATCATTTTATTTGTTTTTCTTTGAATGCTTGATTTAGGGTGTTGAAAGAGACACATCAACCGGGTGGTAGTTTAGTCAAGTGGATATTTGATTATCCTTGTATATTCAACTTTATGTATGAAAAAAATTTCATTGGAAGAGTTTGTCTTACAATGATTTGGATATTTTTAGCTCAAATTAGATTATTTTTATTGGAGAATACTCGTGAATTTTTTATTTTAAAAAACGTCATGATATTAAATTGAGAAAATATTTATAAGTGTCAAATATGAGATACGAAAACTTCCTACCCAAATCATAAGTGTATATACTTATTCATTTTATTTAATTTCAATTCCTTTTTAGCATTCATTTTCCATTATTTGTTCTTTTATACCATCATCAATAATTTCACCAATAAAAACATATCACCATCAATAAGCACTGTTCTTATTATTAGAAACCAAATGAAGTTAATCCCCCTTCCTAGACTGGTTAATTAAAAATTATTCATTCACAAGTTTTTAACATAAACACACTCGGTCATCTCATTTAAAGGTGTCCTATATATAATACCTATAGGAAAATAAGGGATGTATCTTATGAGAAAAGTCCTCTTATATAAGAGTGAGTGCGGCAAAATCTGGGCCGTATAAATATACACAGGTGGTTGAGATTAAAAGTTTTTAAAAGTCACATGATCACTTAAAAAGTCACATGACTTTTTAAAAACTCACATGATTAATCTTAACCATTTATTATATGGTCGTATAACCTAAATTCGCTCCTCTCACTTTCACATAAAAGAATCTTTCTCATATGATACATCCTCTAGAAAAATATTCAACAAATGTCTAAAGAATACTAGTTGCAAAACTAGAAATTATAAATTTTAATTTAAAATCTTCATTAATATTCACTTACCACCTTGACTTTAAAAAATGTTAACACAATTTTGAGGATGAATATTTTACTTTTATTTTTTGAAACAAAAATCCTGAAGACACTAATTAATATGACTTGTACAGTTATGATTATCTTTATTAGTTTTTAGGTGTTAAAACTACAGTAGTGAAACTAGTTGCATTGCATGGTGGATCAGTACTTAATTTTGTCAAGGTTAGCAAGCATAGGTGCTTGGAATATTGGATAATGCGAGTCAACTTATGTAGGTCAACTGCTTATATATTGTTTTTGGTTTTCAAAGTTCTGAGTTTGACTGGGCTCTCAAATGAACCTGAACCTGATACACGTTTATGAATCCGTTGCAAATTAAAGTAAATCCCTTTCAAAATTTGATTAATTATTGCGTTAAAAGAAAATACGGATTCAAATAAATCCTGATAAAAAATTGAATTGATTATTATAAAAATAATATTAATTAATTACTTAATTGATTTACGATTCAACTCCAAAATTAGTTTAGGAATTATTCCGCCCTAATTTGGCAGCCTAAGATTTACTAGTCCCTTGCAGCAAGGAATAGAAAACATGGCCAACCTTTTGAAAAATCTTCATTGCTTTGACCCATTGGAAAAATAAAAAAGAAATGGGAAATGTGAATAGATGGTGAGTTTCTATTGGCTTGGGTGGCTTCACCGTTGATGGCCACGAATGCAACTAGTCAACATTTGTGAAATTTGCTGACTTTTCATTGTCATGATATTAAATGGATTGATGTGTTAGCATGAGGACTTTCCTCCACGTGTTTTATCAACTTCCAATCCCATTCTTACGTGAATGACATTTTTATTTTAATTCTTTAGCAAAAACAAAACTTAATATCTGATCAAATTTCTACTAATTAATACACTTGTTCCACTTAAATTAAGAGTCTCACGTTAAGAATCAAAAAAATTCTGATTTTAAATAGAATATAATTACTTTTTGAGACCCTCTTTTATAATTTAAGTAATACATTTTAAGTAATGTAAACCTAATTCTCCTAGAGTAATTTTCTAAGATTTTTGTGCTTTACATTCTTACTATGAACAACACTGATTGATGGAATGCGATATTAGCTTTATGGTTACTAACACATATTCTAAGATCAAGAAAAAAAGATCTAAGATCACAACTGTTTATTTTAAGGCTTTTCTTTTAACGGTTATTAGTTTATCATCTGTTAGAGTATTTAACAATGTTAATTATTTAACATTTTAATGATACATTTACAAATATTTAAAAACTTAAAAGATTAAATTGACAAAAAAACCTTAAACAGCTAAATTAATAGAAAAAAACTTTAAAAAATAACTTAGGCCACCACATATGTATTAAAATAAAAAAGATATGGTAGAGGGAGGGATAGAATTAAAAGAATTCATACTAGGCCGGAAAATATTAAAGATGCACCATAAACTGATTTTAGATTATATTTTAAAATTAAAGAAAATATCTTGATAAAACAACAAAACTTTTTCTTGTACTTATATTTTTATATATCACGTCAATTTTGCAAAAAATTAATATTCCTGAATTACCAACAATTGATTTCCACCATATATATATATATATATATATATATATATATATATATATATTATTAGAAATGTTATCTTATTTGAGAGTAGAAAGAGCGAATCAAGCCGTATAATCATACATGGATGATTGAAATTAAAAAATTTTCAAAGTTAGCTAATCATTTAAAAGGTCACATTTAAAAAAAACTCACGTAATTAATCGCAATCATTTATTATATAGTTGTATGATACAAATTTATTCTTCTCACATAAGATACACACCAACAATTGATACACGCATATATTCAACAATCATAAATAATTGAATTAAAATGTGAGATTTTATAACACTTATATATTTTTTTAATATATTCGTAAGTCTCTCTTTAAGAAAACTTTCATTATCTAAAATTATAGACATTGATTAAGAAATCATTAATTAATATTAAATATTATATCCTCGTTATTACTTCGCCAATTTTACTCATTTTACCTCAAATTTCACTAACTAATTCACACTCTATCATCAACTAAAGATATTATTAAGAAAATAGAATAATTCTAAATCAACAAAAAGGAGAATAATTAGTGTGTCGTGGACATTTGGCGTTGAATCAATATGGGACCTATGAAAATATTAATCAAAGGGGTCAAATTTGTAATTGAATTATACATCACACGTGGAATTGGAAGGTGTGTGGTCGTTTGGGTAGGAAATCACATATACGCATATTTTATTGGGTAAGGATTCAATTATTCAAAATGTCTGCTTCAAATCAATCCAAATGGAGAAAGTGGGAGCCCTAATAAAACAAATCCATTTTTATAATAAAATAAATAATTATTTTTCTTTCTTTCTTTCTTGGGGGTATATATAGCCATGAAGGGGTTTTCCAAGAGGCCAAAACTACATTTGGTTCCCAAAGAAAGGTTGTGTTTGGTTTGGTGTGAGAGATGGAGAAGAAGCAAAAGAGCACAAGGTGTGAAGAAGAAGGGTACATGGGTCTTGCAGTTCACAGCCAAGTGATCAAAATTAAGCAAGAAACAGAGAAAATAAAGCACCCTTCTCTTCAGATACACATGAGGCGTGTCTTTCTCAGAGATGTTACCAGGCTTCGCTCTCCCTCACCTTTGGGATTAGATGACACTGTTATCCTTGTTGGTAACTCTTAAAAAGTCATCACAAATCCTCACTACTATATGTATTTTCTACCTTCTACATGTTTCTGAACTCTCTTGTACATGTTTTTGGTGCTAAAGTTTAGATATGGTTTCTCTTTAGTCTTTCTTTCCCTACCATGTTACTTCTCTACGTTTTCTTTTAATATTTTTAGAACCGAATCCGTCATTTTATTAAACTAAAGTTTAGTTATGGTTGAACTGATAATATTAAAAGATTGAACTTAATGGTTATTTAATCAATACTAGTATATTTTGATAACAATGGTTTTTCTTTTTCGTATTAATATTCAGGTTTTAAATCAAACAGAACGAGAAATATAAGTTATGCGAGTCCACAAGTGGATTAATTAATCTACTTTAACAAATAATAAAGAAATCAAATGACTCAAAATGTGGAAAAATTGAAAATATTCTTATGTTCTTGTGAGTTGAAAATAAAAGTCCAAATATACATAGCTTGTCTACAAAATTTCTGAAGTCGTTTGTTACTATGATCGAGATTGTTATCAAAATTAAATTAGACTCGTAAATTTCATTAATTAAATTATAAACTAGTGAAATAATTAATCTAGATTAATTTTTATGTTGTTGATTTAAATATAATTTAATCTTTGATTTAATCACGATTTATTGCGATAACTTACGTAAGATTTAGAAAATACCGGCGTTGGTGTTGGAGGTGTGTTGAGTGTTGACATATGATGTTTCCAAATTGCTTGCTTCCTTATCTGAGCAAAAGATTAATCTTACACGGAACGTCACAGTACACTAAACCCTTCTTATGCCACGTCCAAGAGACATTAAAATCACAATCCTCACGTCTTATTCAGACTCCTTCTCTCGTGACACTGAGAGGAATCAACTATAAATTTTCAATTTGTTTTTGTACGGTTGATGTGCACTTGACAAATATAAATCTAAACCACCAAACATTCGAATTTGCGTATACAATTACAACTCAGAAAATAAGTTATAAAATATATAATAATTAAACAAAAAAATAAGAGCATAGATATCCCCATTTATATTATTTAAATTCATGATATTTTTTCTCCTAATAGTTAATAAAATTTCATGCTTTAAAATTAGAATATTCCAACATCATATATTTTATATTCACATATTTTAATATTAAAGATTTCACAACACAAAGGTCATTCCGACAACTATAAAAAAGATAAGGATAATTGTCTATACAAGAGGATGAATTCGAATTTAGATCCCGACACTTTATATCAATATCAAACATTCAAGTCTTTAAAGGCATTCTTATTCTTTCTAAGTCTTCGTTTTAACTAGTGGAAAATTCATTGTTATCAAAATCGAAACGGTTCAGTTGGTCTGACCGGTTGAACCGTGAACCAGTTAGGTGACCAGTTCGGGTCAATTCTTTAATACTACCGATTCAACCACAGTTAGACTCCGATTTGATTATGATTTATTTAAACCGATATCTTTATCTGTTCAATGACCAGTCCGATTCTGAAAACATTAAAAATTAGCTATTATCAAATATGATTTTGACAACAAAAAAAAAACATTATTATTTTATTAAAAGTGGATAACCACTGCTAATAGTACACGGATAACTTCAACCAAAATTACACATCCCAGTAAAGGAGGGTAAATGGAGCAATAGGGGCAAGACATTATTGAAGGGATAAAAAGAAATCCATTTTTAGAAAGAAAGACGAGAGCTAAAAAGAACAAGGAAAAAGAAAATACAAGACGTAGGGAAGGTAACAAAATACTGAATGACATGTTCTCCCAATATTGATGAGATGAGATTCATAACAAGAAGCAACTAACTTATTGTTCGCTATCACTTAGCTTTCAGCAGTTGCCGTTTCCTTTGATGATAGAAGCTTTACCCTCCTTGACAGATTTCTCATTACGTCTATAATCACAGATTTCTTTTGAATTCTGTACTGAATTGCCAACTCTGTTGAAACTGAAGCACCCTGCTTCAACAGTGATTCATCATCCATTATTTTGGTGGGAAAGTGTCCCAGTGCAATGACACACAAAGCAATTAAGGTACGAAATACAGCTATGTCATTTGCAACACCAAGAGGAGCCTCAGCATCTAAAGACTTGAGTGTGCTGAGGTCACACTTCTGCACATTTTCCATATTACTTGAGAGGAGTACCCTCAATGCAGCCATCAAGCGGCCCTCTACTGTTTCTTGACCACCTAAGGTCACCTGTTACATCAAAACAAATAAATGAACTTGTGCTATGGGTGGGATGAAGAATACTACTGTATGGTTCTTGTGTAAGATCATTCAATTATGAATTATCATGGAAGTTGTTACTTGTTCTGGGGGTTCCTATTACTCTTAAGGCATTTATCTACTGTGGGAAAATTGGAGGACAAAAAATATTGGAAGGGATGTTGATATGTCACCAACGGTGAAAACAATAAATTTTTTGCTGCTATATACATTAAACTTATACAAGACAGAAGAAGGGTACTAAAGTAACATGAAAGTAGTAGTTTAACCTTGAGATCCGGTGTTTCTCCAGCGAGATTCATCTGAGATAAAATCAGTTCCTGCCATGGGGCAGGTGCCGAGAAGTTTGGTGAAGAAACTCCAGCTGCCATGCTTGCAGCATCCAAAAGAGCACCATCATATTTGAGCTCAATACAATCATAAGGATTTGAGTCTACCACAAATCCGTAATCAAGAAGGAGAAAATCATTGTTTAAACAGCCATAGGAAAGTAACAAAGGATCATCTTCTTTGATTGTTGTCTTAGCCACAACCTGCAGCAAAGAAAGAATTAACCCAGCAAATATAAATTCAAATTTAATTTGTTTCACAAAAGCAGGAAATTTAGTGCGGCTTATGAAGGAACAGGTATGAGAAAACATGCCTTCACTTGCATCTTCATGCTATCTTGTTCCTGAACAATTCTGGCATTGGGATTGAAACTATGATTGCACATATCGATTAAAGGGAGTATCATGGGTATGTCAATATGCATTCCATTGGGATTCTTGTCAGCAATAGCATGTAACCTGAATGCTCTGGATGAGACTGCTGACATTGCCCATCCAAGAGAGGATGCATCCACTTCTTGACCACCAAAAGGGTGCTTATCTGGTGTAAGATTTGCTAAGGCACGCTTGACTTCTTGCTCAAAATCAAGAAGAAACCGACACCTTTTGTTTACCTGCCTTGTGAAATTGACTTAAAATAACTTCCATACTGCAGTTTTTTATAGATGACAAGTCACATGACAAACAATTTAAGCTTCTTGTGTAATTGTGTTGGTGAGTGTCTTCAAGATTTAGCTACAGGGCTTAAATCAAAGTGTGCACCTCCACGCACCCAACAGCAAAATGAAATATTGGCACAGCAGTAAAACATGTTGGCTAGGGGCGCCAAAATGATACCTATATATAATATATCTACTTAACAAAACCAGAAATTTGAAGATAAAATTATCTGTATGTATTATATGATGCTAGAACAACTTTTAATATCAGAGATCAAGTATCAACTAGGCACGGCATATTCATTCATTCTCCTGTAAAAATGGGAATTCTTAACTAGTTGTCAGAAACAGCACAGAGGCATTGAAAATGATTTGCTTTGATGCAATTCTAGTGTGTATACTATATAGTACACACCTGGTGAAGAAGAGGAGCATACTGCAAGTTCTTTATGTCTTCCCCAGGAAAGAAAATAGGAACAGTGTACGTTTCTGGGAGATTGCTGATGTATGGCCACCAAAATGAGCCAACTTTGGCTCTTTCTTGGAGGAGCTTCAAACCCAGTTTCATAGCCCATAGTTCCTCTGCCAAATGCTACCAGTGTCCAAATTCATTTACATTGAAAACTCAGTATAGCATAATTATGAAATCATCACTTTAATCCTGAAATTGTCAATTTCAAAATCTAAAGTGATAATTTCAAACAAAACCTAGATAGGCAATCAGTAAAAGAGAAACCTACCGGGAACTTGGCGCGCCAATTGAAGCAAGAGAGGGTCTTGTTGGAGAGTGGGAAAGCGCAGGGGAAGGTGGTGTGGAAGAACAATAAGGTGGGTACCAATGGGAATTTCTTCATTGGCCACTAGTCCATCGGATGATATCTTCACCGCGCGGTGCACGAAACCACCTTCTCTTGTCACCCACTTTATGAGGTCAGGGGGGTGCGCCACTAGTCGCGGCGATGCCAAAGCGGCGGCGCCGCATGAAAGCGGACGCAACTGGTTCAATGATGACGTTATTACCGCCTTCGACGGACCCATAATACCATTCACTGTTGCTGCGCCAGCGGCACAAAACCACCACATAACAAAACTTCACAACTTTATCGGTTCAATTTTTTTTATTTACTTGAACTAGTATTATTATTGATCAACAGTTAATCCGATTTTAAAAACAAAAATTTTAAATGTAAATTGGTATGAAAAATTAAGAGAGAAAAAATAAAGATGTGTCAAAAGTTTAATTGAAAGTATATCAATAAGTTTATCAAAAAGTTAAAAAAAGGTATTCATATGTAGTTAGTTGGACTAATAAATGTTTAATTTCTTTTAGTAAAGTTTTGATTTTAAACTTATGATGGTAAATATTTGTGTTTGAAGAGTTACGCTTACTGTGATTTCAACTTGAGCAAAATTATTTCTGACGGATAATATCTGTGACTTAAAAAAAATAAAGGTAAATTATCATAACCCCTTAAGGTATTATCTTATTACAACTTGTTAGAATCTAAATATTATTTTAAGACCTCAAAATTTGTTAATAACACACATTAAGATTTTTAATTAAATAAAGTCTATTTAAGTGTTATTTAAGTCTTTTATTTAAGTATTTCATAATGTCAAGTTTGTGGTGCAATAGCTACAATTCAAAGGGGAAGTCCATAATTTTTAAAAGCATTTAAAGTTTGCATGGGATCAGTTCAAAATGTTTCAAGTCCGTCACAACCTAAGTCTGCGTGTGACCAATTCAAAATATTTCAAATCTGTCTTAGCCTAAGTCTACGTGTGACCAGTTCAAAACATTTCAAGTTTGTCTGAGTCTTAAGTATGCGTTGAAGACAACGTTCAAAAGACATTTCTCTAAGTATGTATGTCCTAAACTTGAGTCTGCGAAGTCATTTTCTTCAAACGAACCACCCCCCATACACATCTCTCTCACATGATCAAGCTTCAAGACACATCAGACTCAGACATTTCAAGATAAAGAACGGATCTTCAATTCGGAATCAAAATATGCAAGGTTGTCTGAGTGCTAAATTCCTTCAGTTAAGTTTGTTCATAGCCTTAAATGAACAAAGAGACAAAACTCTTAGAGAAACAAACGGTCGTATGAGGAGAAATCGATGAAGTTACTTTGAGCACATCAAAAAGTTGTCAACATGCTGTGCTCGAGTCAAAAGCCTTCAGAAAGTCAAACAAGATATTTTACAATATCCGATGTTAGACAAAAGAGAACAAAAATGAGACTTTATCTTTACAAAATTTGAGGCACCTTGTTTTCTTGCAATTCTCGTTTATCCTTAAACCAGACGTTGGCCTCATCTTTTCTCTCACGCTTCTATGTTCAAACAAGTACCTCTTCCTCAATGGAACAATAACGACTATATGTAAGAGCCTTTAAAAGGAGGAGACCTTAAACCATTGAAGATAGTACACTTAAACAACGAAACCTAGAAAGATACTCAATCTGAAACTTTTATTTCCTGTTGTTTGTAGTCTTAGTCTTTGTTTTTTAGTTTTAACTTAGTGTGTACATTTGCTTCACTTCAAATTCTTTGTACATTGTATATAAGTTGTTACAAAAACTATCTTTCTTTCATCCTAGTTCAAGTCTGATTGTGTTAACGAGTCGATTTCCATTGAAAAACACTGTTGGTCTGAAAAGACTTTCAAAAGAATATTTGGGTCTAAGATAGAAGTGATTCGTGGAAAAATAATGGAATTAAGTTAGGGGGTGAAGTTAAAAATACTTGAGGTACAACAATGCTATTTATGTAGAAGAATTTTTACATAGTGAAAAACTAGTTAAAAACTAATAACTAAAAGTTAATAAGCTGATTGATTGAATTAAAATGTTTTGGTAAAACTACTTGTTAAATATACAATAACATAAAATAAATTTTTTCGTTTAAAATAGATAATAATGTTTTTCTAAAAATATTAGTAAGGAAAAAAGCCTAAAAAATAAAATAAGCTCTTACAAGATTATTTACCAAACAATGTTATTTTATCTATAAATTTTTAAACTTATAAAATAAGTTACAAGCGTAAATTACTACTCATAATCCTATCAAAATATTTTGGATACTTTCCATTTCCAACATGATACAATGTAAATTCTGGACCAAATTTCTCTTGTCCTCATATAAATCTAATAATAAATCAAACGATTAAAAAACAATTCATGCATAAAAACTGATTAAACAGAAGACCAAATAGTAAATATATCTAACAAAGAAAAAATGGTAAATAAAGAAAGAATCACACTATTTGTACAAATTTATATCAACAGCTCTTATTTAAAAATAATTTATATTAAAATGAGTTAAGTAATACTACTAAGATATAGAAAAGAAAAAGTTAATTTGTAGAAATTTAAAACACTACACAGTTAAAAGAAAGGACAAACATGAAGAGCACACAAAAAAAAATTACAAATTAAATCCAAACGTTCCGTTTAATATGTAATTGGGAAAACAAAGTTTAAAAAAAAAATAAAAAATTAATATTTTTTTACTTTATTCGAAAACAATATGATTTTACCCATTTGAAACCACCTTACAAATTTAAACTTTTATACAAATTGGATCCAGACTAAAATGTACATCGATTTTTTCGTTTTGAATAAATGTTGCAGCAATTTTGGCAGTGAAATCGGGCATATTTTCTACGTAATTCAGAAACGAAATAATAATTTTAAAATTTTTAGATCTAAATTAACTAAGAACAAACAAAAGAAGCAAAGATTAGAAGGGTGAGTCAAGGATCGGGTACAGGTTTAACCCTATCGGTGGTATCGTGGCGAGAACCCATCATCATCATCACTCTGAACTCCTCAAAATCGATCATGCCGTCGCCGTCGCTGTCAACGCCACCAATCATTTTCCGGCACTCGGCGAGAGAGACTTCTTCACCGAGGCTCCTCATGACGGTGTTGAGCTCGTCGGCGGTGATGGAGCCGTTGCCGTCGATGTCGAAGACAGCGAAAGCGTCCTTAAGGTTCTCGAGAACCTCGTCGGAATCGACGCCCTTGGTGTTGAGCTCGATGAACTCTTGGAGGCTGATGCAGCCATCACCGTCACCGTCAACCTCGCGGATCATGGTGTCGAGTTCTTGCTTCGTCACGGAGTGCCCCAAACTGGCCATGATGGATCCAAGCTCGGAGGCGGAGATCTTGCCGTCGCCGTTAACATCGAATTTGTTGAAGACTGGTTCGAGCTCAGACGCGAGGCGCGCGCGTGAGCACACGGACAGCGACGTGGATCGAGAGGGCGTGGAGGATGGGATGGGATCCTTGTTGCGGTTGAAGAGGGATATCAAACCCATTATGCAGAAACAAATAACAACAGTTTTTGTTTATTCCTTTTGCTTTGGGAATGAAAGAGAATAACAATTTGTGCCCAATGGTTACATGATCATCATCAGAATCTTATCAATTAGTTAATTCTTTTTTAATTTTTGGTGACAAAAATTAGTTAATTTGGGTTTTTCTAATGTGTATTTTATATTATAGAAAAAGAAATGAGGGGATAATTAAGGGTCTCTGAAGACAGATCTTAAATTTAGTAACAAAAATTTACTTAATTTGGGTTTTTTGTAATGTGTATTTTGTATCATAAGTTAAGAAAGTTTAAAGTAAAAGTTTTTATAGAAATATGTTTAAAGGACTTCTCTCCTAATTACAACAATTTTTCATAAAAAAGAGATTTTCGTTTTGACTTTTTTAACATGTTCATTGCAACACACATTCGAAAAACGGTTATATACATAATGTTATTATTTTATAATTTTATATATTGTATCTACATTATTAAATATGATTAAATAAGTAATTAATAAAAATAAAACAATTGAAATTTTGAAATAGTATTTTATTAAAGTATAGGGTAAAAAATAAACAAAAGTTTAACATAATTAAACAAATTTTTAAAACTTAATAATAAATAAAAGATTTTTGCATATAAAAGTAAACAAAAGATTTTGTAAGCCGAATGTCCCTTTAGGTAGATCCAACTTCAAATATAAATGGTTTCAGGATTAATTACATATATTTGAAAAATAATTGAAATCAAATATTTCTAGACAATTACTAATTCATTTACTTATTTTCTTATCAATCATTTCTAATTATTTTAACTATGCATATACTCATTCAAACACAATGTGACAAAGGACTGTGATCCAATATTAGAACTTGGCCCATAATGTAGTATGACATAGTGTTTATTATGCACAAAAACTCATTCTCTTTTGGTTGTTTTTGTAACATCTCATTTCAACACAAATAGAAAATAGATATTAATATATCTTTCATGAGAAATACTTATTATAAGTTAGTTTATGAACTGTTCTTTACAGGGGGTGTAGAAGTATGCTTGTAGAACAACTCAAAATATACATATAAATGTGTTTTTGATACAAAACAATGTGTGTATAAATGTAAATACGGAGAGTCTTTGTATGCTGAGGCGGAGTGTAATGTAATCTGGGGCGGCGTCACAGTCCGCCTGACGGGATCTTCATTGCCTTGACCCGATTGGAGGTGGTACCTGCAATCGTTCTCCGACGCTCAAGTCAGTATTTCAGAATACTTAGAGACTTAGAAAGACAGTCAGAGAGAATTATGCAAGTAAGAGAGTGAAAAGTCCAGAAAATGGAAAAAGATCCCTTATACCTTTTCGAGAGAGGTTTATATACCTGTTACTGGTGCTCCATTATTGGTAGGACCCGCTCCTTGTCTTCATGCATAATGCTGAAAAGGTAGTGGGTCCCTGCGCCGTTTACATGCACCATTATTGTAGTAGGTATCACAACTTGTCTGGAAAGCGTTAGTGCTTTAATATTTTATTGTTATTTTCCTTTATGCGTGACAGCGTGATTCCCATTATTAACCTCTCAAGACAGAGTCAATCTCGTGCCGGGGTTGTGAGTATGGGCTCGCTACGCAGTAGGGGAAATTCGGTATTCCGCCAATATTGAGCCTATGGCTTGGCAGAGTGACAACTTTGGCGAGGTTACATTCCTTGGCGGAGTAACATGCCTGGACGGAGTTACATTCCTTGGCGGGGTAACGTGCCTGGGCGGAGTTATGAGCCTTGGCGGCGTTACTTGCCCTGGCGGTATGCACTCCGTATAGTATTTGTAGTGTATTTGAAGAGTACTTCTCTTTATTTAAAATGCTGATCTGGCAAGGCATTAAAGCCATGCTCTTGGGGGCCGGTGTTAGGACCGGATCATATGCCCCCTAGCTTGTTATAGTGACTGGCGGAGTCACTTTAATAAGCTATAACACTTAAGTTTAGCTTTTGTAGGCATGGGTTTAGGCGGTATTTGCTAGTCCAGGTTTTGTGGACAAGTGCTTTCGTGCATTTATTAGCTGTCATCACTTGACACGCCTGTCATTAATGCGCCTCGAAACCACGTTTTTTATTCTTCAGTCTCCTATTGCCACGTATGCCCTCGTAACGGTTGCCATTCCAATGATGGGACATAAATGCGCGTGATGGCAATTGAGAACCGTTTTCGAGGTTATTACCGTGGGCCTTGGATTTTGAAAACGTGGCCCATGAAATATCTGCCCTTAGGTATATCTATTGGTTTCAGCAAAAAAGGAACCGTCAGTGAGACTAATCCAACGGTTGTAAACGCATATTTCAATTTTAGAACCGTTGATGAGATTTATCTAACGGCTGCAAACACATCTTCGAGATTTCTGAGGATTCGCTTGTTTCCCCCCAAGCCATGCCTATAAATAGGTAAACTCTCAGAAGGGAAATTTTTTGCTTCATCTCTCACTTCGTATTTGTTCGCTGAAAGTGTTTTTGCTACTCTCTTGCGAGTTTATTGGTGTTTGGAGTTCTTCTATCTTTCAGAAGCTTAAGGTACTTGCTTCTTCCTCTTCTTTGCTTCTTCATTTCCATTGGGTTAGCTTTAGTTTTCCTTTTTGTGTGTTCGTAAAAAGGAAGATGAGAGGAAAGAGGTCAGAGTCTCATTCTAGGGTTTCTGTTCGCCCCATGTTTTCTGATATTGAGAGTGAAGATGAGGCGTTTTATACTGGGAGGGACTCGACGTTTTACAGCAGCGTGGAGTACTTTAGTAATGCTGTACATTCATTTGTGTCAGGAGGTGTTTCCCATACACAAGTGCTGACTATGGCAGAGTGTCGAAATGTTGTGTTGCATGGACTGGATTGGGAGAAGACACTCGAGAGTGACCCCTACTGTTGGGTTGAGGAAGATGTCAAGGATGCTTCCTCTCGACATGCGACAACAAGCGGAGGGGTAGTGGAGTTGCCTGTTCCGGTTTGGAAGGATGAGAAATATGAGGATAGGTTCATCGTCCGTTCACCCAAGACGTATGAACGGGTTTGCCATCGTCCTCAGAATGATCGTACCATATATATGTACGATATTCTATTTACCCAGTTAGGGGTGCGCTTCCCATTGAATAAATTCCAGATGGGTGTGCTTAGGTTCTTGGACTGTGCCCCTTCTCAGCTGCATCCTAATGGTTGGGGAATAGTTCGCAGCTTTGAGGTGATGGCTGAACATTTAGGGTTTACGCCTACAGTGGCGTTGTTTTTCGCTTTCTGCCGCATTATGAGGAGAGTAAATATGAAAACCGGCGGCATGGGTTTTGTGACTCTCCGGGCGGAGCCAAAGATTTTGAACTTTAAGGCGTTTGCTGACTCCGCCAAGGAAGGCGGACTTCACTTCAGGATGAGTTTTGTGAAGGTATCCGTCAGGAAGGACAAACCTGTTTTTTGGCGGAATAAAGAGGGTGTTGATAGATTTCCAGTGGCATGGACGCATGAGCACTTTCTCTTAACCAAACGAGCGTATGAAGTTGAAGAGGGTGCTCTATCGGCGGCGTCTGTGGAAGTACTCCGGATGTTGAAAGAGTACAACTCCGTCCACAAGCTGATTCTTTGTCGAAGGCTGCTTGGGCGGGATGCTCAAGGATACTTGAGTAATATTATGAACAATTGCAATGTGATTGAGTATTTCCTCTATCTTGCATTTTCTAACCGAATCCTCATCTTGTTATTTCGCAGGAGAAATCGCTGAGTTCCCTGGGATGGATCGTATCAAGCAGATCCAAATGAGCCGCAGGGAAATAAACGCGGAGAATAATGTGCAGCCCAGGAGGAATCTGACTGCCGCCCTGACAAAAACTCTCCCCTTCCCTGCATCCACCAACATAGTAAATTTTGAATGCGGTGCAGGATCTTCAGCAGCTGGTGTTGAGAGACGTTCTAAAAAACGTCAAGAACCAGAAGCTGTTGAAGAGGATGAAGAGGAAATCGACCCCCAGCCCTTGCAAAGAAGGAGGACCAAAAACCAGAAGAGGGTTGAGGAAGGAGCATCAATTGATGCTGCTATTGATTTGGAGGAGACTCCGGATGTACCTGTTGCGGGTACTTCTGCTACTATGGGCGGAGTTGAAGGCATCCCTGAAGAAGATGTCGAGGGGGAGCAAGTGGAGGGATTCCAAGCCGCTTCTGACCAAGATACGGGGGACGAGACAGGGAGAGTTCAAGTTTCCCCAGTCCGCCCGTCTGAGGATCCCGCCCTGAGCTTGACCACTCGAGGGACAGCCGTTTTTCCCATTGATGTGCCAGGGGAATCATCCAGGCGGTTTGTCTCTTTGCCTGAGGCGGGGTCTCGCTTGAATCCCTTTCTGTACTTTACAAATACGGGATCCCGCCAATCAGAGAGGCGTGATCCAAAATTCATCCTCCGCCCCGACATCGACTTTGATGAGATTCCGGAGGCTGCTGCAGCTGCGAGGTGGCACCTTGCAGAGATAGATGGTTTCTTGGCCTCTGTCCCCCGGATAGCTGACGTTGCTGCCGAGGCCAACATGTTTCAGGCGTCTTACCACGAGTCTGTGGAGAAGATTCGTAGCTTGGAACATGACAATGAGCAGCTGTCCGAGGTGATCAAGGCCAAGGACAAACACCTTGACACCGCCGATGCCAACACCAAGAAGCTGGAGGAGGAGCTGGCTCGGGTGAGAGCTGACAAAGCTTTGCTGGAGAAGCAAGTCTTCGGCTTAAAAGAGCAAAACACAAAACTGGGTGAGGAGATGAGTGGCCTGACCCAGGTGAGGGCCGACAATAATCTGCTGAAACAACAGATTTCAGACTTAATTCAGCAGAAACAAAAATTGGGCGAGGATGCAAGTGAGCTCCAGCAGAGATTGATTTTCCTTGAACTTGATAAAGCCACTGCTGAAGATGCCTGGGTGGCGGAGTTAGACCAAGCAGCTACTGCGTACACTAACCTTGAAAAACAGGTTGAAGTGTTGCAAGCTGAAAAAGCTGCCTCTGAGGCCGCCAATGAAAAGCTTGACAAGGATTTACAATCCACGCTGGATGCGGCTGAGGCAGCGATTGATGATGCTTTCAGCATGGCTGTTCGTCAACTCCGTTATCGCAATCCAGGCGTTGCTCTATCCACCACAGGCATTCATCCTTACTATGAATTCATCAACGGAGAATTGATGGTGCCTGTTCAAGGGGGTCATGCTCCTGCGCCCAATGACGAATATGTTCTGGCGGACTTGCCTCCTTCCCAAAGTTTGACCAGGCTAGGAGAAGGTCAGCTCATCTGCACTCAGCAAGAAGGGAAGCCGTCTGACCCTTAAAGATCAGCCTTTCAGTCTCCTCCTCAGTCTCCTTGCAAGTCTTGTTTTTATTAGCATTTTAATGATATCGCCTTGTTCCAGGATAGGCTCTGGATTTTCATTAATATTGGCAATATTCAATAAAACATATTTTCTGTAAATGTATACTTGTTCATAGAAGTAGTGTTTAAGTCCGTCGTATTTATGCCTTGTAAAATGATATTGAGAAGGCGGAATATTCATCTGAGGACTTAATGAAATATGACTAAGTATAACGAGGCGGGATAGCCTTTTTGCAATTTTGGTGAAGTAAAACTCAGTAAGGAGGCGAAGTAGCCTCTTAGGAATTTCAATGAAACAAATTCAGTAATGGGGCGGAGTAGCCTTTTTGAGAATTTAACTGAAGTAATTTCAATAATGAGGCGTAGTAACCTCTTGAGAATTTCATTGAAATGATTTTAATAGTGAGGCGTAGTAGCCTCTTAGGAATTTAAAAGGAGTTGGATTCCGTAAGAAGGCGGTGTGGCCTCTTAAGAATTTCAATGAGATTGGATTCCGTAAGAAGGCGGTGTGGCCTCTTAGTAATTTCCATGAAGTAGATTCCGTAAGAAGGCGGAGTAGCCTCTTCGGAATTTTAAAAGGAATTGGATTCCATAAGGAGGCGGAGTAGCCTCTTAGGAATTTCAAAGAAGTTAGATTCCGTAAGAAGGCGGAGTGTCCTCTTAGGAATTTCAAAGAAGTTGGATTCCGTAAGAAGGCGGAGTAGCCTCTTAGGAATTTCCATGAGTCGTATTCCGTAAGGAGGCGGAGTAGGCTCTTAGGAATTTTAATGAAGCACAATTTTACAAGTGTTGGACTTACTTGAACTTGTTGGGTAGTGCTTGAGTTTGTTGCTCATGTACTCCGGAAAACATTGGGAGTTAGGCAGAGTCAAGTTTTGGATGGAATGTTCATCCTTTTGCATTTTGATTGGAGTGCGACTCCTGATCGAAGGAAAATTATCAAGTCCGGATTGCTATGGTGCAACATATAGCTGTGACACCAATTTATCCTGCAAAAATTAGTTAAACCTTCGAGGCGGTATGGTGCAGCATATAGCTGTGACACCAATTCATCCTGAAGAAATTGGTTAAACCTTCGAGGCGGTATGGTGCAGCATATAGCTGTGACACCAATTCATCCTGCAAGAATTTGGTTAAACCTTCGCGGCGGTATGGTGCAGCATATAGCTGTGACACCAATTCATCCTGCAAGAATTTGGTTGGGTTTTGGGGTTAGCGTGGTGCAGCATATAGCTGTGACACCAGCTCTTCCCACAAGAAGCCTGCAGGACCTTGGGGGCGAATTAGTGCAGCATATAGCTGTGACACTAGTTCTTTCCATAGGCGGCCTGTAGGACCTTAGGGTCGGTATGGTGCAGCATATAGCTGAGACACCAATCCTTTCCCCCCAAGGAGTTTTCTGTACCTTAGGGTCGGTATGGTGCAGCATATAGCTGAGACACCAATCCTTTCCCCCCAAGGAGTTTTCTGTACCTTAGGGTCAGTATGGTGCAGCATATAGCTGAGACACCAATTCCCCAAGGAGTTTTTGTTGACTCCGTTTGTGAAGCGGCGTTGCATGTTGTTAGTTATACGTTTGTGCTTCAGTTTTCAGAGTCGTTGTTTTATCTGTATGGGAACAAATTCTGCCATGGATAATCAATTCAAAGTTAGAGTGAAAATTAAATGCAGGAAGGCATTTCATTGAGAATGGAACTACATAAAGGATTAAGTTGGGATACATCTTTTCGGAATCTTTTCAAGGAAAGTGTACAGAGGAAGATCCTTGAGTTAGGAAGAAAAGATCATACCGTATTACCCAACTAACTGTAATATATGCGTAAATTTAAAACGTTCCATTTATTTCTGACCGGAGTGCCATCCAAGTTTTCTAGGCGGTATGTACCCTTGCCCAAAACCTCGATGACTCGGTATGGACCTTCCCAATTTGGTGCCAATTTGCCTTGGTGCGCAAATTTGTTGCCAATGTTGGCCCTTCTCAGGACCAAATCTCCCTCTTTGAAACGGCGTTCGCACATGCGTGCATTATACCGTTTGGCGGCCTTTGCTTTGACAGCTTGATCTCTTACAAAGGCTTCCTCTCTCAACTCCGCCAAAACCTCCAATTCGTGTGCGAGGTTCTGTTGATTGGCTTCCTCATTGAAATGGAGGACTCGAGCTGAAGGGGCTGTTAATTCAATGGGAATGACCGCGTCGACTCCATATGTCAGCCGATAGGGAGATTCATTCGTGGTGGAGTGTGGGGTGGTTCTATATGCCCATAAAACATGGCATAACTGATTTGCCCAGTCTCCCTTTGCCTCACCAAGGCGTTTTTTGAGGCCCTTCAAGATTTCTCTGTTGGCGACCTCTGCTTGTCCATTGGTCTGAGGGTGTTCCACAGAAGAGAAAATCTGCGTGATGCTGAGATTTTCTAAGAGTTCAGTGAACTTGCGATCTGTGAACTGGGTGCCATTATCAGTGACTATGCGTTCAGGGACTCCGAAACGTGCAATGATGTTCTCATAAACGAATCTTCGAGTCCTGGCTGACGTTATGTGCACCACTGCCTCTGCCTCAATCCATTTGGTGAAATAATCGACACCAACTATCAAGTATTTGATACCGCCGGGCGCAGTTGGGAATGGACCTAGAATATCCATACCCCACTGATAGAAAGGCCAGGGCGTTATTGATGATGACATTTCCTCAGCTGGAGTATGGTGAAAATTCGCGAATCGTTGATATTGATCGCATTTTTGAACATATGAGGCAGCGTCTTGCTTTATAGTGGGCCACCAATACCCCGCCCTGAGGATTTTTCTCACTAGACTCCGTGCCCCTGGATGATGTCCACACTGCCCTTCATGGACTTCTTCCAAAACAGCTGACACCTCGTTTTCATTCATGCAAATTAAGTACGGGACAGAAATTCCTCGGCGGTATAGCTGCCCATCCAGGAGTGTATAATAGGGTGCCTCCCTCCTTAGCTTCTTTCGCTCAAGATTATCCGTGGGTAATTGTCCATTAACAAGATAACGAACTATTAGTGTTACCCAGGAGTTGTCATCAGCGGGGCGGCTTTTAATCATATGAATTGAAGAGGGAAGGGATATACTTGGCTCCGCCAGAGTACTCTGTACAACCGTGGTTGTGCACCCCGCCTTCTTTGTGCTGGCTAACCTGGACAGGATATCAGCACGTGTATTTTCTTCGCGAGGTACATGCTTGAAAGTTACTTCATCGAAGCGCTGTTTCAACTCGTTGACGCAGTCCAGATATTGTTGCAGTAGAGGTTCTTTAGCCTGATACTCACCAAGAATTTGTGAGATGACTAGTTGAGAATCACTGCATAGGGTGACAGTTTTGGCCCCAATATCTTGTGCTGCTCTGAGTCCGGCTAAGCAGGCTTCATACTCCGCCTGATTGTTAGACGTAGTGAAGGTAAAGTGCAATGAAATTTCAAGATGTACCCCGTCATCACTTTCTATAACGATTCCTGCCCCACATCCTTTGCTGTTTGAAGACCCATCGACGTATACTGTCCAGTGTGAATGATCTGCATCTGGGCTAGAGCCTGTTAATTCAACTACGAAATCTGCTAGGACTTGTGCCTTGATAGCAGTTCTTGGTTCGTAGGATATGTCGAATTCAGAGAGTTCTATGGCCCATTTGATCATCCTTCCTGCCAAGTCTGGCTTGAACAATATAGTACGGAGTGGCAAGTCTGTGCGAATCAGGATGGGATGTGCATGGAAATATGGTCTTAGGCGTCGTGAGGCCCAAACGACTGCAAGTGCTGCCTTTTCAATCTTCTGATAACGGCACTCCGCACCATGCAATGTTTTACCAGTGAAGTATACCGGTCGTTGGCCTTCAACTGTTTCCTTGACCAGGGCCACTGCAAGCGCTTCATCTGAAACAGATAAATAAACAATGAGTTGCTCACCTGGACTTGGTTTTACCAGGATTGGAGGGCTGGCTAAGACATTTTTCAAGCTTTGGAAGGCCGCCTCTTGCTCTGGGCCCCAATTGAATTTTTTATCCTTCTTCAGCATCTTGTACAAGGGGAGAGAGCGATGAGCCATTTTTGGCATGAATCGTGCTAGAGCAGCGATTTTGCCATTGAGGGATTGTACCTCTTTCAATGTTTTGGGGCTCTGCAACTCTTGTATCACACGACACTTGTCAGGATTAGCTTCTATGCCTCTTTGCGTTAACATGAAACCCAAAAATCTCCCCCCAGGCACAGCAAATGTACATTTTAGTGGGTTGAGTCTCATGTTGTATTGCCGTAGGCGTTGAAAAATAAGGCGTAGGTCTTCAACATGGTCTTCTCCTTCTGGGGTTTTGGTGATGATGTCATCAATATAAACCTCCACCAGCTTTGTGTGCATGCCCTCAAAGACTTTGTTGATCATGCGCTGGTAGGTGGCCCCAGCGTTCTTCAGCCCAAATGGCATGACATTGTAGCAAAAGACCCCTCTGTCATTGATAAATGCTGTTTTCTCCTGATCATCCTCACATATTGGAATTTGGTTGTATCCGGAGTAAGCATCCATGAAGGATAGATACTTGTATCCTGATGAGTCGTCAACCAGTCTGTCAATGTTGGGGAGAGGATAAGGATCTTTGGGACAACATTTATTCAAATCAACGTAGTCTATGCACATGCGCCATTTGCCATTGGCTTTCTGCACCATAACCACGTTGGACAGCCATGAAGAGTAACGGAGTTCCCTGATGAACCCCGCCTTAAGGAGTTCTTCAGTTTGTTCGCAAGCAGCATTTTACTTAGCAGGACCCATACGCCGTTTCTTTTGTGCTACTGGCTTAGTTTCAGGATACACCGCCAGGCGGTGGCAACAGAAGTTAGGATCCATACCAGGCATGTCTGCGACTGTCCAGGCAAAAATTTCCTTGTACTCATGGAGGAGTGCAATCAGTCTTGCCTCCACGTTAGGCTCCAGTTTGTCATTGATGTTAGTGATTTGCTCCGGGGTGCTGCCCAGAACAATAGGCTTGGAACCACCATCAGGAGTTGGTTTCAAAGGGTTCAGTGGGTCTATAGAAGACTCCGCCCTGGGATCAAGATCCACCAAGTTAACGGATGCCGCCGCACTGTTTCCTTCGTTCAATTTTCTTTTCTTAGACATGGTTTCAAGCTTCACCATGTTAAGACTTAAATTGTAACAATAACGAGCCATCTCCTGGTCACCCCTGACAGATGAGACTTGATTATCTTTATCAATGAACTTGATTAACAAGTGGGGGGTTGAAACGATGGCTTCCATGGCATTCAGAGTAGGCCGCCCAATGATGCCATTGTATGGGGATTTAACATCAATGACAAGAACCCTGGATTTCACAGTCCTTGCTCCAGGTTCACCATCGAAGGTAATCCTTGTGTCCAAGTAGCCTTTAGTAGGCTGTTTGGCGCCATTAAAAGCTGTAAGGTCCTGTGTGTAAGGCTGCAAATCAGCATCAGTCAGTCCCATGCGTTTAAAACAGTCATAAAAAATAACGTCGCAGGAACTTCCCTGATCAACTAGGATGCGTTTTACATCCATATTAGCGATCACCGCAATGATCACTACCGCATCATCTCCCTCAGGAATGGTTGGGCCAAAATCATCATCTGTGAAAGTTATAGGCGGAGTCTGAACTCCGTCCCTGAATGGGCGATATTCTTTGTTTTTGCCCTGCACAGATAAGATCATACGATGATGATTTTTCCGGGCGGTGTTTGAGGGTCCGCCCCCTGCGAAGCCTCCAGCAATCATGTCCACCACCTGTCTTTTTCCTCGTGATCTAGGTTCAGGGCTCGATTCTCGTTGGGCGGACTCCAGAATAATGCCTTTTTGTTTCTCAGACACCGCCGCACGTTTTGGTTCCCGAGTACTATCAGGATCCGGAGAACGATCACGATGTCGCTTTTCGAACTTCTCAGGCTCATCATGAGATTTGCCTTTGAACAGGTAATGTTTCAGTTTACCTTCACGAATGAGCACCTCAATGGTATTTTTGAGTTGCTTACATTCTTCTGTGGTGTGGCCAACCGATTCATGGAATTCACAATATTTCTTTGGGTTTCCACCGCGCCTGATTGGGGGCGGACGTTGAATTCCATAAACATTGAGGGCGGTCCATCCTATTTCACGCAAGATTTGCTCGCAAGTTGTGTTCAGTGGTGCATAGTGAGCAAAATTGAACACGCGTCTGTCTTGCTGTTTGAAAGGTTGGTTCCCTACTTTGTCCCTTTGGTGGGACTTGTCGTTCTTTAACGACTTCTCTTTCCCTTTGTCATGAGGTGGAGTTGCAGGGGGTGGTTTATTGCGAGATGCAGTGGCTTCCAAATGCATCTCAATACCCACGTACTTGGACGCCTTCCTGCGAAATTCCTCCATCGTGGTTGGAGGTCCCTTTGCCAAAGACAAAGCGAAAGGTGACTTTGGTTGCATAGCTTCTATGAGAATATGCAACTGGATTGCCTCTGTCAAATCAGGGACCATGGCTGCCTCCTTGTAAAATCTCTTAAGGAAATCCTTCAGAGATTCTTTGTCGCCTTGTCTGATCTGAGCCAAGGTATGAGAGGTTCTGGGTGCGTCCCTGGAGATCACGAAGTGGTTTCCAAAAGCTGAGGCCAGCTCCTCCCACGAATCAATGGAACCTGAAGGTAAGCTCTTGAACCAACTAAGAGCTTCGCCTGTAAGGGTCCTGGGGAACATTCTGCACATGACATCCTCCTCAGCTCCTAGAAACATGGCCTCGTAGATATACGCATCTAAATGCTTAGAGGGATCTGTTTCCCCAGTATATTTCCCTATAGAAATGGGCTGCATAGTTTGCAAATGTCTGGGTACATGTGCATTCATGAGCCTTTTAGAAAATGGGATGCTCATCTTATATCCTAAGGGGGATGCGTTTGAGCCTGCTCTCCTTCCTTCTTGATGCTGAGCATTCACCAGTGGAAGGCTTCGTTGTTCCTCCATGTATGTAGGAATACGAAAGTAGTGAGGAGTACTTGATTCCTCTTGCATGTGTGGTTCATGATGTGGCTGTCCTGCAGGACCAGCTTTCTCATGCACTGGGTTTGCTTTTTCACGACGAAGTTCCGCAAGTTCTTCTCTCAACATTCGAATCATGTCATCTCTTGGATCTGGAGAATCAGCTTGCGTTGCTTTTTCTGAGCATTATCATCGAAGTTAAGACGTCTGGGATTGCGTGGAGGAGAATCCTCGTTCTGCATCTCTGGTCCTTGTCTCTCCATTGATAATGAAGATTGATCAAAGATTGTGGGATTACCAAGTTTACAGGTCCCACTGGGCGTGCCAATGAACTGTTCTTTACAGGGGGTGTAGAAGTATACTTGTAGAACAACTCAAAATATACATATAAATGTGTTTTTGATACAAAGCAATGTGTGTATAAATGTAAATACGGAGAGTCTTTGTATGCTGAGGCGGAGTGTAATGTAATCTGGGGCGGCGTCACAGTCCGCCTGACGGGATCTTCATTGCCTTGACCCGATTGGAGGTGGTACCTGCAATCGTTCTCCGACGCTCAAGTCAGTATTTCAGAATACTTAGAGACTTAGAAAGACAGTCAGAGAGAATTATGCAAGTAAGAGAGTGAAAAGTCTAGAAAATGGAAAAAGATCCCTTATACCTTTTCGAGAGAGGTTTATATACCTGTTACTGGTGCTCCATTATTGGTAGGACCCGCTCCTTGTCTTCAGGCATAATGCTGAAAAGGTAGTGGGTCCCTGCGCCGTTTACATGCACCATTATTGTAGTAGGTATCACAACTTGTCTGGAAAGCGTTAGTGCTTTAATATTTTATTGTTATTTCCCTTTATGCGTGACAGCGTGATTCCCATTATTAACCTCTCAAGACAGAGTCAATCTCGTGCCGGGGTTGTGAGTATGGGCTCGCTACGCAGTAGGGGAAATTCGGTATTCCGCCAATATTGAGCCTATGGCTTGGCGGAGTGACAACTTTGGCGAGGTTACATTCCTTGGCGGAGTAACATGCCTGGACGGAGTTACATTCCTTGGCGGGGTAACGTGCCTGGGCGGAGTTATGAGCCTTGGCGGCGTTACTTGCCCTGGCGGTATGCACTCCGTATAGTATTTGTAGTGTATTTGAAGAGTACTTCTCTTTATTCAAAATGCTGATCTGGCAAGGCATTAAAGCCATGCTCTTGGGGGCCGGTGTTAGGACCGGATCAGTTTATTATTATCATTTTTTATGAAATTTTGGTATTTATATTTAATTATTTGTTTTTTAAAGTAAAATAATAATAATAATAATATGAAAATATTTATGAATGAGAATTTTAAAATGACTTAATTAGTATTCATTGATTAATGAAATTTTATTAAGAATTTTGAATATCTTTATTATTCACAACTTTTATTTTATGTTTATGTTTTTACATGTTTATGATTTAACTCTTATTAGAATTTTAAAATAAAATTTTGAAAGAATTAGACTATGGTTATTTAGAACTTTTTGATCTACATAATATTTATGATTTTCTGAAATTTTTGAAATTTTTGAAATATTTTAATAAAATATATATTTTAAATAATTTTAAATTCATATAAAGTTACTTAAAATTAAAAATATTTACAAGAAAGTGAAGTTAAATTATAAGAAAATTTTCTAAAATCCATTTCAAGTAGACTTATCTAAAAATTATTAGTTTGAGTAAAATCTTGATTTTTACCAATCGTAAAAAAATTGAAAATATACTAATAAATTTTTATTAACAGAAAATTTTAGATTTTTAAAATTTAAACTTTATATTACTTATTATAAAATTAGTGAAAACTGATATAATATCGCTAAATTTTAAAAAGGACTGATTTTGAATATTTAAAATATACCAAGTGAATAGTTACTATTTGGCTTAATAATTCAGCCGACATTTACTATGCAAAATACAGAACGAAAATTTCAAAAGGTGCACAATAATCAAAAATGAAAATTTCAGAAATTGTACAGTATTTTTATAATAAAATAATGAAATGCACAATGAAAATTTTTTCTATAAATAGCCAAGGTTTCTAACGAAGAAAATCACATTTTCAGATTAAGTTTTCTTAATATAACAGTGTTAGAAAAATAGTGGTAGGAGTAAGAGAGAGAAATAAAATTTTTGAAATGAGGTTCTGCCAAAATTATAAGGTAAGAATAACTCTCTTTTATACTTTTTAGGTTTATTTTTATATCGTTTTAAAAATCTATTATTATACTGGATATAATATTATTTTAAGTTACTATTCTGAATAGTAAATTACTATATCAATAGTAAATCACTATTACGAATAGTAAATCACTATTCAAATAGTAAATTACTATTTACTGTTACCATTTACCTTTACTATTCATGTTTAACTATTTACCGTTACTATTCACGTTTTACTATTTACCGCTACTATTCACGTTTTACTATTTACTGTTACTATTCATGATTTACTATTTACTATTCACTATTCAAAATTTACCATTTCTGTTTTAAGTAGAAATCTTAATTTTCATCTTATAACTATATTAAAGTGAAATTAATATATTTTAAAACTCGTAGACGAGGCGCGCACGGACTTTTCATAACGAACCAAGATACAAGAGGTAAGTAGGAATGTGATAGGAATATAATATGAAAAGACATAAGAATAATGGGAGGAGTCCCCTACTCCTTTAAAATTTAATAATATTTTTATTTTTAAATAATAACTGTTTAACTTAAAAATTTATAATAAATTTTAAATTGAGTATCTTGTGTAACTTGATCTGAATACCTATGCAAATACCTGGATAACCTATGCGAACTGGACTGAACTTATGCAAGGACTTAAACTATTATGACCTGTATGAACTGAACTATACCTATGCGAGGATTGGACTATAGGGACCTACATAGACCTATGCAAAGAATGAACTATAAAGACTTAAAATTAATCTTATTAATCTAAATAACTATTAAAATTTAAATTATATTTATGACTGATATTTAGTTAATTTGATTTGATTATAATTAATAATATTTGATTTTGATTAATGATATTGTGATTTATAATACTAGACTGTGATTAATAATATTTGTGATTTGATGATATTTGATTGTGATTGATGATATTACAATACTTAATTGTGATTGATGAATGATTAATGACCTTGTGATGGAGTTTAGGTATATAGCAAAGCATGACGGGAAGTTAAAACTGAGTAAGAATTTTCTTACCTTACTCTTTACATTTTTTTTCTAAGAGAAAGTATTTTATCATTATTTTAGTCTTTTATTTCTTCTTATAAATAATTTTCATTAACTTTATTTTTAATCTTTAGAATAAAATCTAGTATTAGAAATAAGCTATTTTATGAAAATCAGAGGTTGAGATAATTAATTCTTGAAATAAAGAAAATTTTATAGTTTTAAGTATTCTTAGTTAATGATTTTAAAAAATATTTTCTTTTAGAAATCAGAAATTTAAATTGGTTTTCCCTAATGAAATAACTAAAGGATATTTTGTTATAGTCGGGATTTCTAAACTCAATCTAGTTAAGATTCAAATTGAAAAAGATTATGTAAATATGTGAAGTTTTTTAAGAGAACATTTTGAGATATTTAAGGATTGGAAACTCAATTTTGGTGAGATCTTAATTTAAAGAGGGTACAAAATTTATTTCTGTATAACAGAAGTTCAAAGAAGAACTTATGGGAATGTACAGTTTATTGAGATAATTTTGTGAACCTTTATGGTATTTAATAATTGAGTTTCTAATAGTCTTAACCAACTAAATATGCGAGTAGTTCATGCATCATGAATTATTAAAGAGAAATAAGATGTGATATTGTCTGGGGACGGATTATAGAAACCGATGATACATTAGAGGAGGTTTAATTACGGGCCTTGGGATGAGAGGGTGTGAAAGGGTACTTCAGGTGACTTGGGGTCGCTCCCTAGTGTCGGGTACTTTCACAATAAAAACTTTCTCAGTCTGACTAGTCTTTAAGTGTTTCCATACCAGTTGAGCTGTTCGTATGCCATGAAGGCATTTATGTTATTATTATCCAAAATTATGGAATAGTGTAAACTCTTTGTTGGCCGAGTGCAAAGTAAAACTTTAAGGGCCCACATGCATAGAATGAATGAGATGATAGTATTAAAAACATTGCATGACATTCATGTGATTGTGACATTCTACGTGGGTGGTTGTGAATGACAGTACAATTGTTATGTTATGAAAACTCTACATTCATAATTGACTATGTATATGATTGTGATTGCAATTATTATATTAGATTGTGAAAACCCTTATGCTTATGTCTTATCTGTAAAGTATTATATTCTATTTCTCACTCCTTATTGTTCAAATTTTGTGTCTAAAATATATGTTATGTGATATATAGCTAAAAGTCCAAGATGGAAGGATATGTAATTACAAAAGGGTAAAGTGGTCTCATCCTCAATCAGATAGATGAAGAGATATGACAAGAGTAGGATTCCAAAACTCGATGGTTCAAGGACTAGGAAATGATTGGTCACATTTGTAGTAGAGGTATAGTTTAGTTTTACTTTACCTTATTACAATATCAAGTTAGATAATTGTAACAAGGTAAAGGTTAAAATTTGATAAACTTTTTCATTCGGATATAATACTGTAATGATTTATCACTTATGATTTCTATTAATTGTTGTCATTATGAACAAATATTGAAAGACAATATTTTTTTTATCGTCCTTGTATATACGAGATAAAGAGTGATAAATATGTATATCTTTCTAAAAGTTTTTTTAAAGGCAAGAAGAATACATATATGTCTCGTGTATATAAGAGGGTGTTACAGTGTTACCCATTATTCATGGCTTTGGTTTCAAAAAAATAAATAAATTATATCAATATTATATTTATATTCCATTTGTTCATGTATCTCTTCCCGTTGTTCACTTGTTTCGTCTATCTCACATTAAACATCAATTTCATTTTTTTTTATTTTACAAAAGCAATGAAACTTATCAACCTATAACATTTTGTTGCTTCAACTTTTCCATTGGTTTTTTTAAATTCACTTGTATTTGGTTTAACTACAACTTATTTTTCCCTTTTATTCATTTATTTTCTAAATATGTGAAAAACAGCCATGTTACATATACAAATAAAAAAACAAAAAAGGGTATCAATCTATAAAAATCTCAAGAAACGAGTAAAGCACAAATATTAACAAAGGTTTGACAAAATAACAAATCACCATTTTAAAAAAATTACTACATGTCTACATCCATAAAAACAAAATAACAAATTTAATTAAATTCTCACTCTTTCAATTCATACTGAATCCTCCAAAAGTATCACGTCTAAATCCCTATTCAAGTGTTGGTAGTTTAATTGAATTCTCACATTTTCAATACAGTCAAACACACTAGTAGTGAGGTGTTGTGAATAAGTCATGCACCCACTCTGTGTTTTCTCATCTCTTTCATATCGGGTCACTTCCATCACTCTTAAAAACATGAATCATAATGAAACAAACACACACTTTGACATGAATAACTGAGGGGTAAAGTGGTTTTCCAACTTTTGTGGGAAGTGGATGCAAAAGTTATAGGAGATTTTTTGTCTTCAAAACATTTCAGGTACACGAGATGACACCTATTAGACATTTTTGTGCATCTTAGAAAGACTTCTTTGTCAAAAAATATAAGTAGTCAACAAAAAGTAAAAATATAAAAGGAATATATACATATTTTTCTATTTTGCCAACCAAAACTATATTAAAAAAATGAAAAGCATAAAGCCAAAATGCATAATCAATGTTGTCAATAATGCATAAGACCAAAACAAGAACAATTAAAAAACGTTGACAAAACAAAAGTGCACTCAGAAGAAAACCTCCACAACACATCTACATCATTCAAAGTGAACTTCAAAAGATACAAAAATCAAAAGGAACCCCTTAAAATAAATAAGAAGGAAAGAAATATGATTAAAGAAAGATATAAAAAACGTTGTTTTGATGAATGAAAATAGAATAAAAAGAAATAAAAAAAGTGATTTTAAGAGAAAATAGTAAAAGAAATTAATTTTAAGAGAAATAGTTGAAAATATGATATTTTTTTTTCTGGTTTAGGTGGGTGAGAAAAATAGATAAAAAAATTAGTTATAACAAACACATTAAATTTATGTAAAATTTAATTTGTTATTGTGAAAAACTTAATATATAAACAATATTTTTTTTATAATTTTGAATTTTTATAAAATTTCATTTTTGAAACTAAGAATCTAAGAACAAAATACAACCTAATGTTTCAAATTCTAGTATTCAAACAAAGAATTGGTGTTAAATATGTCAACAAAAGAGAATCTGAAGAGCTAATCCCAACTAAGCTAGTAATTGATCATATAATTGCATTCAGAAATATGATAATGAAAAGTGGCATTGCAAACACATGAAATATATAATAAGGAAAGAAACTAACAACAAATGGCATTGCAAGGACATCAATAAATATGATAACAACAAATGACACTATAAACAAATATAATAATTTCAAAAAGACTTTTTTAATAAGTCAATGTGATTAACTGACAAAACACTACCATGTTACCAATGAAAAAAAAAAGGTGTGTATACATCTTTGATTACTGTGTTAGTACATTGAAATGAACAAGGGTTATATATACCAAATGTCTTTTAAATAAACAATGGTAAATAATTTTTAAATTTGGTTTAGATATATTTATAGTCCCTACAAAATAAGGGTCGTGTGGTTTTAGTCATATAAAATATATTTTTTCTTTACTTCCATCTTTTATTAAATACTTTAAACTTAAATCCATTAATTAAAAAATGGTTCCTCACATTAATTGTTTTACACGCTAGCTTATTTAGATTATAGTTCTGACAACTTAAACATATTTTTTGGTCATTAAAAAATAACAGTTTTATTTTTTTTGTCAAATTTAAAAGTAATTTTAACTTCTAAAACCTTACTTTAACATATAAAAGTCACGTGTTAAGGGTTAGTTAAACAAGTGAGAACGATCTGAGCAGGTAACGTATAATTTAGTCACTCATACCAATATCAATAATTAACAAATTTATGTTTAAAGTAGAAACTAAAAACAAAATATTGAATAAAAATAGATGTAAAAGAAACAAATATTTTATAAGGATTAAAACCAAAACACCCTTTTATTTTTCAAGGACCAAAGTTAGATTATATACTTTTTTATGATAAAATAAATTCAAATGTAACTACAAATATTTCCGGATAATGTCAATTAGTTTATATATAAAAATTACATAAACCATCCTTAGGGTTTATTTCGTGGATACTAAATTAATAATTGCTAGTGGATTTTGGGACGTGAGAGAACTACTTGCCACCAACGAGTATTAGATTTGGAAGGAGAATTATTGGTAGATTATGCCTTTCATTTATTTTCCAATTTTCAATGCTCATAGATGACCAAGAATGCTTACAAAAAACTATATATCTCATAAGTATTGACCAATATTATATTTAGGGATACTAGGATAGGATAGTGTTTAATTCGCAAGTTTTTTTTAAAAATAGAAAATTATTCTTAAAAAAGTTAAAAAATAGAAAATATGTTTGTTTATAAAATATTTTAAAAAAATTTATAGAAAAATGAAAATTAGTTTTTTTTTTTATTTTTCTAGAAAAATAGAGTTAAAGAATTTTTCCAAGAAAACTAAAAAGTGGAAAAGAATTTCAAAAAAATTTCTAACTATTATAGAAAATGAAAATTTTGAAAAAATAAGCAGAAAGCTTTTCACAAAAAAACTAAAAATATTTTCTATAACTAAACACAACCTAAAAGTTTTAAAATGTCAGGAAAATTAAAATTTAGGAAAAAAAATTTAGTGCTAATAACAATTAGCAATCAAAACAAATTAAGATTCTAAGCCTAATTAATCATATTTGCACACGTAATCCTCAAGACAAACATAGAAAAATTATTAGTTTATTGGGCCGAATGAAGTTAAATGTATAGCCCAAATCTATAATTTGGGTCGTAGCGGATCAGGACATGCCGATTATACACCGAAACACGACCCTTTTCGGTTGGGTTACCCACTACACAATCTAATTATAATTATAATTATAATATATCTATGGTCAAAAAATATATTATATATTTATAGTTATAATTTACTCCAATATTTATACTCCATGCGCTCGTTTATCTCTTTACCTTTCTAACTTGTTTCTTCTCTCTCAGATCAAGAATCAGATTCAGGTTCTTTTTTCTCTTTGCTTTCTTTTCATTTCCCCAAAGCAATGAAACCATCAAGCTCCGATCCTTCTATTGCTTCAACCTTTGCACTGCTTTGTCTCTAAATTTACTTGTATTTGCTTTAACTATATCTTGTTTTTCCCTTTTATTCATTCAATTTCCATAAAATTGAAGGGTGAGGATACTATTTTTAGGTTTCCTTGGGTTTTAGGGATTCCTCAATTGCATCATCTTTTTTTTTTATTATACTGCTTGAGTTTAGGGGGAAATGCTCGTTAAGTCTAGGAATCCATTTTAATTTATTAACTATTTATTTGTTTAGTATTATATACTTTTGGCTTTGTAAAAGTTACTCATATGCTCTTCATTTAGTTGTTGCTCTCTGCACTACCAATCTATGGTGATGGCTCCTCAATTTTTTTTAATGGTTGTTTACTCTTGCAGGGACCTTGGAGTGTGGATCATCTAGTGTAACAATCAGCACAATAGAAAATGGTATACTCCCCAGAAAAGTTCAGGGCTTGTTTGGTTGAAGCAAACATTTTCCAAATCTATTTTATGTTTTAAATTATGGTTCATATAGTTACTTGTAGGCATCTTATATGTGCTATTTTATTTTGTTGTTTTTGTTCGAATTGATAATTTATTTCAACTTCTTTGTCTTCCCTGGAGTTAATTTTTGCATTTATCATCGCTGTTAATACCTTTCTCTCTTTTAACATGCTTATTAATTTGTTAATTTATTATTTTTAAATTATCCTAGTTTTTGTGCAGTAATGATATTGATGCTGTGACTATGCTGATGATAATTGTTGCTTGTTATAATTCTATTTACTTCCTGTATGCTTGTCACAGTTTTTTGACGGATATGGATATCATGGGACATCATTTGAGCAGACATATCGATGCTACCCTGCTTCTTTTATTGAAAAGGTTTGCATCTATTTCAGGCATTCATTGCTAATCTTCTGAAGCAACATATAATGTGTAAAAGTCTTGTGTCAAGAAAGTTCATTAACAGTTAATTATCATTTTGGGCTCATTACCACTATTAAATGCATTGCTTCCTATGATGATATGATGTATCCTTTGTAGTTATTGTATGCAATAGATGGTATTTCATGTTAGTTTCCTCATCTAATAATTTGGTTGTGTTTATCAGAAATTTCAGAAAGTCTATTAAAGTAGAACCAAACTCTTAGATCAGTTGACAAGGTGTTATTCTAGCTTAATCAACGGTTTCAAGTTTGTGTCCCAAGAAATACAGTTATCATATAATGGTCCGGTTTGTTTTGAGGCTGATTAGGGTTATAATAAAAATCATTTAAATGATACCCTAGGTAATCCTTACCTCATTTATGAATTTTTTTGGGAAGGGGTCAAAGACCCAAAACAACAATCAAACTACCTATCAAATCCTATGCCAATAACATCAGCATGTAGCATAACCATATGGCCATACCCATTTATGATGAAAAAAGAATTGTATAGATCCAAACTTTTGTCTTGTTTGGGGAAAGTAATTTTACATTAAATAGTAGAAAATGGAATTATGACCAGAATGTTAACATTGTTAGTGCAGACTAAAACCCATCTTCATTGAAAATTTCAATCATTACCTCTCCTTCACATTTCCTTACTACCAGATGGAAGACAAAGATTTAGAAGATGGTTGGAAATTTAGAATGTTGAAGCATGAAATCTCAAACTCATAGTTCTCAGTAGTGTTATAGTGATGCTGTAGTGATGTGGAGTGGCCACAGGCTGCTCAATGTTTGATTAGCGGTATGTTTTTGAATAGTGGTCATAGCAGTATAGTGAGGCTTTTCAAAAACAGGCTTATTTTCCCCTCAATGTAGCATTGTTCTGGGGGTCTTTTTAGGGGCAAAGTTGAAAGTTTCTTCCTTCTTTTCAGATTTAAAAATCCTGAATTAGATGTAGTGTTCCCTGCACTTCTTTCTACTGTGTGACACCCAGACTATGTGGCCAACAACCGCTCACTATTATCTCTAATCCATTTTGTGTGACCAACAACCACTCATCTGTCGTGTTTCTGGTGACACTTACCCTCCATTCTTTTTTCTCTACTCTGAACTCTGAATTTCTAGCATCTTCTGTTCTTTGCTCTGTGCAACCCCCACCCTTACTTTTTTATGGAAATTTCAAGATATCCTATATTTGAAATATCAATATCTTCAAAATCTTGTTTATTTCCTTGACTTTATTGTTATTACTTGTATGCTTTGCTTAATACCTGCCTTTTTATTGTTAACTATGTTTAAAAAATATGTCATGTATTCTGAGTATTTTTTCAAATATTGATTATTTATATCTGTGTAGTATAAATTATTTAATCTATTTTTAAAAATTCTATATAGATTATATGTATATGGCCAAGAAGTTAATGATACTTGATTGAAGTGGCCTTAATATATAATATTTAACATGTCATAGTTGTCATGTTCTTAAAAGTTGAAACCAAATATTTCATACAGTTATCTAACTTTTTCTGTTCATCTTTTCTCTCTCTCCAATTTTAATTCTACAGCCCCAACTTGAAAGTGGTGACAAAAGTAAGTTTCGAAGTCCATGATAGTTCTGGTTTTTGGGGTATTGTATTCTATTTGTTCATGTCTGATGTCGAAATTAAATTTTTGTCATGCTTCAGTTATAATGCCTCCATCAGCCCTTGATCGTCTAGGTCAGTTATTTCACTATTGAACTGTTATCTATGTTTTTTTCTCTCCTAAGTGAATTTATATCCACCTTTTCTAATATCAAATTTAATTTGCAGCATCTCTGCATATTGATTATCCAATGTTGTTTGAACTCCGGAATGATTCCGCTGAGCGTGTTTCACATTGTGGGGTTTTGGAGTTCATTGCAGAGGAAGGCATGATATACATGCCCTACTGGGTAGGCTTTCAAAAGTAATTGTTTGTATGTGCTCGTAGGTTTTTTCACTAATATGGTTATGCTTTGGGTATTGAGGTCTTTATTTGATGCTGTTTTCTTATATAGATGATGGAGAACATGCTTTTACAAGAGGGGGATATTGTAAGAGTGAAAAATGTGACACTTCCTAAGGGGACATATGTTAAGCTACAGCCCCACACAAAAGATTTCTTGGATATTTCCAATCCAAAAGCTATGTGAGTTGATGTTTATGAAGGTTTTAGTTTAATAAAGCTATTATATTTCTCAACTGATCTTAAAATGTGGTTCTATGAGAAAATGTTATATGTGATATATCCTTCTGAATCATCTTTCCAGGGTATTCATGCTGCGGCTTGGTCTTATGATTATTTATTTACTTTTATGGCTGCCCTAAACCCAAAGCAATATAATTACACCACAATCCTGATTTAATTTAAGTGAATAGGTTCTTTCCTTGCAATTAGATACTTTTGGTTTCAGTTTACGTAGGAATTTTTTACTTGGTTAAGTGCAAAATTTATATGGAACTGGTATACTTGTAGGTTGAGAGTTATTTACATTGAGAAAAAAGAAAATATTTTGGCCATATTTGTATGTGAGCGACTTGCTATTTGTCCCATTTCTCTGAAGACCATGACCACTCACATGGCAATTGAATTTGCCTACTATGTGTTTGTTTTTCTGTTTCCTTGTGGAACACATTACACGGCGATGATTTGTCATTGCACAGATCCCATATGCATTGTTGTAAGGAAAATTCTATTATGTAATTATTTCCAAATTCGGTTTGTGATTGGTCCACTGCCAGCACAAATGTGCACTGCATCAATAAATCAAACTATATGGTGTTGTTAGATTGGTTTGTAGTTGAGAGACATCTGTGATTCTATTGTATCAGCTTTGTTTAGTGTCTAGAGATAGCCAGATTGAAGTTGAATAGATGTAATTGATATTACAGAAAGATTTGACTGTTAAGCACTATATGACTCTCTTGCACATGTTCTTGGTTTATGATATTTGATGCATGTTGGTTGTTGGACCATTTCTTTTGCTTCCATGTTCCTCAATAGATATGGTAAATTGGTAATGCGGAAATACAATCTTACAAGTGGTCCAGGGATGTTACTTTTTGCTTTTAATTTAATTTTATGATTTGTTATCTTCTCATCCTCTACTATATCTGTATTTACTTTCACACTACTGGAGTTAGTTCTTCACATGGATATTTGACTGTTTATTTTATGCAGCTTAGAAACAACGTTGAGGAATTTTTCCTGCTTGACTACTGGAGATAGCATTATGGTGGCTTATAACAACAAGAAATATTACATAGATATCATAGAAACTAAGCCTGACAATGCCATAAGCATAATTGAGACTGACTGTGAGGTGGACTTCGCTCCCCCCTTAGATTACAAGGAACCTGAAAAGCCCATTGCACCATTTTCGGCTGGAAAGGCACCGGTAGCTGGTATGTACTTGACTGAATGATGCTTTTCATATTTGTCTCTTCTCTTTATACTTGGAATCTCTCTCTCTCTCTCTGAGTGTGATTTTATATATATACTTGTAAGCTCAGTTTATAATAAATTACAGATAAGGTACCGAAAGATACTTCACTATTATTAAATATACTCAATTGGTTTGATATACATGGAAAATGACTAAAATAGATAACTTTTTGAAGTTAGGAGTAACAGAGTTTTAAATATTCAACGACTAAAATGTCCCACAAGTACCATTCCGAGGAGTAAGACGATTACTTATTCTTTTCTTTCCATAAGGAGCTGATTTCCATGGTATTGTAGCAAAAGAAATATGTAATTTCCCAGATTTGCAGCAAGGAAAATGTATTATAAAATGTTCCATTTGGTGATTGAATTTCTTCTGATATTTAAAAGTGTAGCTGTAACATTGAAGCTGAAGGTAGTGTGTACATTACTGTGATACTCAAGGCTATATTGTTAGTATTTTCTTGTTATGAAGACCGACAACTCTTGTTCCTCCTTGCAGCTGAGACCCCTGTCGAAAATGAACCCAAGTTCAACCCATTTTCTGGATCTGCGAGACGCTTGGATGGAAAACCTTTGAGCTATCAGCCTCCTCCGGTTTTTTCTTCAGGGTCCAAGGACAAGAAACCTGATGTTCCAAATATCAATTCACAGTCTTCTGCATCTTCTAGTTCACAAAGTAATGCTGGTCAATCTCAGGGCAAACTTGTGTTTGGGTCAAATGCAAACCGTACTAAAGAGACAGGAAAGGTAATTCCACTGTTTAACTGCTTCTTTCATATTATGTGCTCATCGTTACTCCTGATCCTTTAAATGGTAATTGATGGACTACTAAGCTCTACGTCCTCTGTCCCCGCAGGCAAAAGAGTCAAAACCAGAGCCACCTAAAGAGAAAGAAGAGGCTAAATTTCAGCCTTTCTCAGGGAAGAAGTATTCTTTACGGGGTTAATTAATTATCAATGAATGCTTTTTAACTTCAAATGTAAGTTCCTTTGTTGATCTGTGCATGAATCCATGTCCTATTGCAAAAAGTTATATTTTTTTACTGTAGTATAAGCAGAAGATAGACCGGTAGATGCCACAGAAAATACTTAGAAGTTACCTTATTTACTTGTGAATGAAGCTCTTGACGAGGTCTGCAATCGTGTCTGGAAGGTAACAACACTTTCTCGGGTTCTTATTTAATGGTTATAGTACTATCCCTACTTAGCAGTAAGTATCCTGTCTGTGCGTATGCGTATTTCTAAAGTATAAAATAGAAGAAAAATACAAAATATTTATTTGAAATGTGTGCAATTAATTAAGGTTTAATTTGAAATTTGTGTGAACGGAAAAAATACAAAATTACAAAAAAGGTATGAATTATGAATTCAACAAAAGTTAAAAAGGAAAATTTTAGAATAATATTTATAGATCTTGTTTAAAGAAATATTTTAACATTGAGCCGTGTCACTGTGAGAATAATTTGGGTTTTTTCCTTGCTTGGTTTTTCTAAACTCAACTTTCAAATTCGGATTGATTTGTTCATTTTGTTATGTTTCTATATTAATTTATTATACTTGATTTGTGAGGTAGCCCATCTACAAGGTTATGACATGCGTTGAAGGAAAGATAAACAAGTTAATGTAGGAGACGAAAGCTAGAGCCTAGAGGATTGAATTAAAATTTTAACATGTCATCATAATTATGTTGTCACTTATTAGTGCGCTGGTAAATATTATGTTTAATGGTTTTTATCTTCAATGTTTAATGGTAAATATTATGTCACTTATTAGCAATTTCAATCTCTTTGATTTCCTTTAGCCGAAAACTTTTGAATTTTGATTTTTTTAAATGAAAATTTTGGAAGTTGAATTGATCTTCTAACTAAATCAACAAAATTTTGCCGATAATAAGATTTAATTACAGATGTTTTAAAACGAAATAAGGACAAATTTTTCCTAAACTTCAAGTGATGCTACACATATTTGGACTAATTATATTAACACCTTTTAAAATTTCATTAAATTCTCAATATCTTATCCTTATATAGAAGTTTATAATAGTAAAAAGGATATATATACAGTACATATTGTTATCTAAATTGGGGAAAACACGTGTATAACGAATTATGGGAAGTTGATGTTACTAAAAATAATATATAATACTTATTGTTTTATGAATTGAGAGAAATATGTGTGGGATTACTAAAGAGACATCTGGTGAAGTATGAGTGTTTTACCTTTCACAATAATTTTTACAATTTAAAATGAACAATAGGAGGCTTAACTTTTTATCAGTGAAGAGAAAAATGACTTTACTTTCTTAAATTGTTAAATTTTAACCATATATAAACTTAATTTGTTTATGTTAAATTTTGTCAAAATTAAACAAATATTATAATAGTCACTGTTCTTAAAAACTTTAAAAGTATATATTATATAAATGGGATATCAAATTACTTATACTAATTTAAAAATGTGTAACAACAATCTATATGATAGGAGTCTTTAATCTAACATTAGTTTTTTTATATATAAAAACATCCAGTATAAAATTATCGATTGTTTAAGAATTCAATGTAATTTAACTTGGTATAAGTTAAACTATCTTAACAAATGATTTAATAACAGATTAAAATAAGTTGTAACATTTTATTCAAGTAATTTTTATTAGTTAATAAAAACAATTCAAGCTTTCTAGCTGTTGAATAGAATCATCCTCCAGCTTATTAGATTTGCGCGGGGTTCCAATCTTAATAATTTTTTTAAAAACTAAAATTAATCTAATGACCGAGTTTCTTTTGGCTTTTTTTTTTATCAATAATAATTTATTTGCACTTTAATTTTCACACATTCTTAGAGCATGTTTGGTTCAACATGTTCCCTCGTTAGTAATTTATTGTGAAAATAAATCATTTAATAATTAATATTGATTATGTAGGTCATTTAAGATTAATCAAAATAAAACAAATCAAAAAATTATCCTTATTAATTCAAAAATTGTCTTTATTAATTCTAATTGAGAACCACATAATCTATTGCTATGTCTAGACTCAGCCTATCCACATGCATACTTGGTGCACATTGTATAAAAACATGTTTATTGTACTGATGTACATCAGTACATACTTCTACATTACTACATACTTCTGACTCAAATATTTAATATTTATGTATATATGTTAGACTAGTTAATCACACTCAAATCTAAAAAACACACTGACACTATAATTATGATTCCATATATATATATATATATATATATATATATATATATATATATATAATTTCTAGCCATCATTACTATAACTATATTTTTTATAAGTGTCTAAGATATAACTGAACACCTCAAAATTATTAACTTTTACTCTTTTCTGTTTTGGTTATAAATAAATTTTGAAAGATTTTTTTTATTTTAAATATAGGTGTTTTTTTCAATATCATTAAATCTTTATATACTAAATATGTTATTCTTGAATACATTTTTAAGGAAACTTTAAATAAATACATTAAATATTTGTTTATATTAATACAAATAACAACTTTTTCATTAACATTTTTAATCTGTGTAAAATTTGTTTGTTTTGTTTATAACTAGGACTAGAAAGAATACCTTCTTAACTTTGATATCAAATATGTATGTACATATCACCTCCAACCTTTCTTGAAATCTCTGAATATCCAAAACAATTCAAGCCTGACATTTATGTATATCAAACTTGAAATCTAACATATCGAACATGACACATATCACTCAATTCAAGCTTATGTTTGGATGTAAGGAAAATATGAGAAAAGAAAACAGATGAAGAATGCTTTTTTGAAATTTAAGTTGAAAAGAAAATGGGATGAGAGAATTTTTTTTAAAAAAAGTCAACTTTTCTTTCTATTTCTCTTAAATCAAACAAAAGAAAATACATTATTATTTATATTTTATTTTCTCTCAATTATCTTTTCTCTCACTTTTTTACCAATAAAATGGGATGGACCAGTGGAATCCAACACTTAGAACCCATATTTTTTAGAAAAAATATATACTTTTTTTATGCATACAAAACTTCATTTAAAAATGTCAATGATTACTAAACTGTCGTTGAATGTTCCATAATGAAAGCATTCTTCATAAATCATTCAAATCTATATTTATTTTATTACTATGATGACGTGTTTCTAACTCGATTAAATTATTATGGAATTACATGAAAAAAGATAATTATTATTACATTTAAAAGAACTACTCAAAACAGTTTTTAATGTAATTTGTATAATTTTTCATAATGAAAACAACAAAATAAACATGAGATATGAACTAAGATTTTAAAATGATTTTCCAGATTCTTTTACAAAACTAACCTAATAAATAATAGTTAAATTGATCTTACTCAATTGATTGAGAATTGATTTAACTTTGAGATTTATTTTCATTCACAAAAATTAAAAATTGAATTATTAACCACTTAAAGGGGTGAGGAATCACCATACCAAGTAATTAGTAATTCTTAATTTTTCTAGTAAGTTAAACAAAAACTAACACTCAATTTGATGCCTTAAAAATAACAACAAATTTCTGGTATAGAGCATATAGAATAGAAGTGATTTTTTAAAATTACTATCATCGTGACTCATTATCATACTAAGGAGGTGAAATCTTAAATCAATCGGTGACTCGGTGTAACTTTTTCTTTATTATTCTACGGTTTATCGTGTGAAATCTTAATTAGCAACTTCTATTTTTATTTCTTTGCAACAAAGCAAGAACTGTGCCTGGGACATCAACACGTATGCTGGAGGATGCAGAAGAAACCGTGTGTTGTCTTATTGTGAAAGTCAATGGCATCACCCCACTTGGATTTTCTGTGCAAATGAAAAGATATATCTCCATCAAAATCAAAATCCATCATTTATTTCTCAATTAATCAAAATCCCTAATTAAATAAATAAACTCCAAATAATTGAGTGCAACTGAGAACCACCCTTTTCTGTGTGCTCACATCCATATCCTATTTTCTTCGTCTCTCTCTATCTCTTCCTTGTTACATACCCAGAATTAAAGTTTCACACTTTCTGCACCTGTTTCTCATCTGGGTAGTCCAGAATTCTGATGGAAGGGAGCTGAACCAGTGAAAAATTTTATCTTTTTTTTACCTCTCTCTTTGTTGTGTGAGTTGTGAGAGTGTGATGATGGAGTCGAAGGGTGTGCGTTTCATAGCATACCAATCAATATTCTCGAGCGTTGGATCTGGGGACCTTGATGGGGTGAAGAAAGTGGTGGAGCAAGTGAAGAATGATGAAGGGTCTTCTTCTCTGTCTGATTTGATGTCACTTCAGAACGATGCTGGAGAAACCGCACTTTACATCGCTGCAGAGAATAATCTTCATGATATTTTCTGCTTCTTGTTCAACTTGTGTGACTTTGAACTTGTTAAGATTCGCTCCAAGTCTGATATGAACGCTTTTCACGTTGCTGCTAAGCGGGGTCATCTTGGTGGGTTTTTCTTTTCTTTTCTTTTCTTTTCATTTTGATTTGGTTTTAAGAACTTTGGTGTGTGTGCCTCCTTACCCCAATTCGTTTTTCTTACTTTCTTTATTTGGACAAGGAAATATCAAATACAAATGCACCAAGATCATGAATTACTATGAGATGTGTTTTCACTCTTCAGTGTTGAATCTTCTTTCTGACATGCATCCTGGGCACTCAATTTGTGTTTCATATTTCATGGATCTGATGATGAAACAAATTTAAGGTTTTAGGATAGAGTAGATAGCTGCAGGGTGACATGTAGATCATTTTTATGTTGTGATACCGTCTTAAATTTAGATATTAAACTTCACTAAGTTCTAAAAGTTAACTCATATGAGAGTTGCCGTAAGCTTTGGTTATATTTTTAGTCGACATGAGATATCTTAACAATAATAGATATTAGGGAGAGGGTGAGAAGAGTGTTATCATATTTCAACTGCTGATGATTATAAATAAGGATTTTGATTTTGTATTGTTGTCAATCTTTTTTCCAGATATTGTGAGGGAGCTTTTGAATACATGGCCTGAGGTTTGTAAGTTATGCGACTCCTCAAATACCAGCCCCCTATATTCTGCCGCGGTTCAAGACCACTTGGATGTGGTGAATGCCATCTTGGATGTTGATGTTAGTTCTATGTTGATACTTAGGAAAAATGGAAAAACTGCATTGCACAATGCTGCCAGGTATGGCGTCCTTCGCATTGTGAAAGCACTTATTGCTCGGGATTCAGGAATAGTATGCATCAAAGATAAAAAGGGTCAAACTGCACTGCATATGGCTGTTAAAGGACAGAGTACTTCAGTGGTGGAGGAGATATTACTAGCTGATCCTACTATATTGAATGAGCGGGATAAGAAGGGTAATACAGCTCTTCACATGGCTACAAGGAAAGGCCGTTCAGAGGTTAATTCAATTCTATTGAACTCTAGGTGTAGATTTTTTTGCTCTACTTTCATTTTTACAAGATCTTAGTTTCCTTGAACTTTGGCAAGTTGCTAACTTTGATCAGATGATAGTAAGACAATGCAATTATAATAAAATTTTTATGTGAATACAAAGATGCATGAACCTCCCAATAGCCAGTTGTGCAAGTAAAACAGTGCCTTTTAGGTCATTTGAGTTTAACCTCTTTTCCAGTGCAGCGGGTGGCCCTCCCTTTGTTTGTTAAGGGAGGGTGGATTATAAATATGAATTGTGAAGTTATGTCGTTATCTAACCTCAAAACATTTTTTTCTAGTATTTTTACAATTATTGTTATAAGAACATGTTATACCCGGTGTAGAACTTACTGGTATGGTCGCAGCAACTAGCAATTGTTGGTCATCTTTTCTCTTTTATGAGATGCAGTGAAGTCTTACTGAGGGGAAGCAATTCAATATTTCCTAATCAATTATGATTGTAGATAACTAGCAACTTAATGTGTTCTGATCCTGTGACCTGTGTTTGTAAATGGCAACAGTATAAAGCATTTTACCATCATCCTGGATTTTGAGAAATGGATTATTTAAATTTAACCTATGGCCTTATGCTATATGAGCCGAGTTTTATGAATATGCATAAATTGAAATTTCCTTCTATAATTGTTGCCTGGTTGTGATTACAATGAGTTTTTCCTTATAAATTTACTTTTGCTGCCTTTACTGACACGTAGTTTCTTTTTCAGATAGTGAGCCTTTTGCTAAGCTATGCAGCAATGGATGTTAATGCAATCAATAAGCAGCAAGAAACAGCCTTGGATTTGGCAGATAAACTGCCATATGGAGATTCAGCTTTGGAAATCAAGGAAGCTCTCGCAGAATATGGTGCTAAGCACGCCAGGAATGTTGGCAAAGTAGATGAAGCAATGGAACTTAAAAGAACTGTGAGTGATATAAAACATGAGGTGCAGTCACAACTTATACAAAATGAAACGACTCGCAGACGGGTTTCTGGCATTGCTAAGGAATTGAAGAAACTTCATAGAGAAGCAGTCCAAAACACCATTAATTCTGTCACAGTGGTTGCTGTCCTTTTTGCCTCAATAGCATTCTTGGCTATCTTCAACCTACCCGGTCAATATATCATGACAGGACCAAAGACTGGGGTAGCTAATATAGCTGATACCCCCGGTTTCCAAGTTTTCTGCCTTCTGAATTCTACATCTCTGTTCATTTCTCTTGCAGTTGTCGTAGTTCAAATCACTTTGGTGGCTTGGGACACAAGGGCTCAAAAGCAGATTGTGTCAGTGGTTAACAAGTTGATGTGGGCTGCATGTGCATGCACTTGTGGTGCTTTTCTTGCTGTAGCTTTTGAAGTTGTTGGTGGTGAAACATGGATGGCTATTACCATCACCGTTTTGGGAGTACCCATTCTAGTTGGGACACTAGCAAGCATGTGCTACTTTGTTTTTCGACAACATTTTGGGATTTTCCGCAGTGATTCCCAGAGACGCATCAAGAGAGCAAGTGGAAGCAAATCATTCTCATGGTCTTACTCTGCAAATATATCAGATTTGGATGAATACAATTCTGACATTGAGAAGATATATGCCTTGTGAACCAAGAATCATTCATATGTTACCACACGACACGAGCAATGTTTCAACCTTTTTAACTGAAACTGGTAAATGTTTTACTCACCGCGAGTCCATCATTCATTCATTTCAGAGGTTGCAGTTTCAGGTTTCGGGTTGTACTAGACAAACCAGTTCGGTTTGCATTTTCTGATATCTGTGACTATAATAATAATCAGCACTTGTAGATTTATGTATACATATATGTAACAAAATATACAAATTTTTCCAATGTTATATTGCACCGTGTACGAATTTTCATTGCAATTGGGGGCAATCGCATTGTCCTCAAGTAATGAAATAAAGCCAAATATAAGCCAACTCGGACATTAAGCCAAATATTATGCATATGACACATGATAAACCTGTTGAAAGAAACTTCTGAATTATTTTTAATTTGATGAAATTATCTCAGAAGATTCTCTTACTTTATAAAAAAATTGTTTTGTAAATAAAATATTATATATTTATAATTTCTTTTTTATATCAAATTAATTATATATGATTCAAATTATGTATAAACTTTCAAGTTAGAACAAAAGCTTTTGAAATTTCTTCACACGCTAATGATCTCATCGGTGTGTGGAGTTCACATTAGGTTAAAAAACATGCTTGGTAAGTGAGGAGCCACTTTTTTCTTGCTTAATATTTCTTCCATTTGTTTGAGAAATAATTAAAAAAATGAAAATAATATTAATGAACGAGTCCTATGTTTTTGTTTTCAATTCAGTAAATATGAGTCCTAATTTCATAAAAATTAGAGCATTATTTTAGATGGTATAAATTGCGGATTTTGACAATTTAAAATGGTTAACTTTAAATTTAACTTCCATTAAAACATGTTGGTTTTATTCAGACCGTGAAAAGGTGTAGGCCCTAAGGTTATTGCCTTAAGCCCCATGATATATTAGGCCTATTTTTTTTGTGGTTATATTGTTGTTATTAATTAATTCAGATATTCTTTACAGCATTGCTTACAGAACATTGTTGACAATATTTGTAATAGTTGTTATAGTTGAAATAAGTTTTTCAAAATCAAAATTACTTAATTCTCACGTAAAATTAACTATATTACAAAATAAATTAAATGGATCTATTATAAATATTTTAATATCAAAGTGGATGTCCATAAGCTCTATAAATAGAGCTCATACCATTCAATGAAGATACACCTCTTTCACTCTTAAAATCTCTTGTTGCAAATTTTCTCTTCTTCTAAGTCCTCTTCTCATACTCTTAGTATTTTAGTTTATAACACGTTATCAGCACGAGGTTATAACCAACTGAGAACTAGTCAAGATTAAGAAAAGGTAATATATGATTATAATTTATTGTTCTTTATAATTTTAATTTATATCATTTATGTATATATTATAAAAGTTTTTGAAGAACTTATATTCTAAACATCCCAGAGGGATGTATAAGATTATATCTATATCATTAAAAAAAATAGGTTCTGGAAGAACTTATTCATAAACATCTCAGAATTCTTGAAGAATTCTTAGAAAATATTTATTAATAGTTCCTGAAGAGCTATCACAATTTAAAAAAAATCTTTTATAAATCATATATTTATTAAATTAATTTTGCTTGCTATACATACTGTACTACCTTCATGGGATACTTACTAAATTATATAAATTTTGGTGGGCTGCTGATCATTATTGCTTTTTGCTTTGTTTTTATATAATAATTCCTTTGGCACAGATAGCGCTGCAATCTTTATACTATTTGCTTTGCTTTTATATAATAATTTCATCCACTTTAACTTTGCATTATAATGTCCATTGTGCGTATCCATTGTGCGTGAGTATATGATCTCTATTATATTGCTTTGCTACTGTGTGATTTATGTGTTGACTATAACTTGCACTTTTCATGATAATGTTGTCCACTTTGCTACCTATTACACTAATTGTTCCATATTATTAAATTATTAAAGCATAATTTGATTTCATGATTCAATTGTTATGTTCCACTGCTACTGTAGCTTCACGCAGATAAGTTATAAAATTAAATGTTATTAATTCATTTTAAATGTTTCTATTATAAGTTTGTTACCTCTTGATAAGAGTTAATATAATATATTTTATAATTTTATTATAAAAGAATTAATAAATAAAGACCACTAGTACTTAATGATATTTTATGAAAACTTATAAATTTTCACTATTAAATCACTTATGTGATATTTTATTTTAATTTATAACCAATATTATTCTTATAATTAAATAAAAATATACATATATATATATATATATATTTATAATCATCATTGACTTGTTATAATTATTACCATCATGATAATTATAGTTAATATATTTATTGAAGTATTATCTAACTTATTATTTGTAATTTCTTGCATAGAAATACATATGACAAATATTACCAACCTTGAGTTTGTGGCCCTTAATATTACTGGCAAAAACTATTTATCATGGACATTGGATGCTGAAATCCATTTAGATGCAAAAGGTCTTGGGGAAACAATTAAAGATGGAAATAATGCATCTAGCCAGAACAAGGCTAAAGCCATGATCTTTTTACGCCACCATATCCATGAAGGGTTAAAAAATGAATATTTAACAGTTAAAGACCCCCTTATTCTATGGAATAATTTAAAAGAGAGATACGACCATCAAAAGGATATAATTCTTCCAAAAGCCCGTTATGAATGGATGCATTTGCGTTTACAAGATTTTAAATCTGTAAATGAATATAATTCTGCAATGTTTAGAATTACTTCAAGATTGAAGTTGTGTGGAGAAAAGGTCACTGAAAGTGATATGTTATAAAAGACATTCTCCACTTTTCATGCATCTAATATGCTCCTGCAGCAACAATATCGTCAAAAAGGATTTACTAAATACTCAGAATTGATTACTTGTCTCCTTGTGGCTGAGCAAAATAATGAATTACTCATGCAAAATCATGAGTCTCGTCCAACTGGAACTGCTCCATTCCCAGAAGTGAATGTAGCAACACATGATCATTATACTTATGGTCGTGGTCGTGGCCGTAGTCATGGTCGCGGACGAGGTAATGCTCGGGGACATGGTATTAGTCGTGGTCGGGGATATGGTCGTGGTCATGGTAGAAATGATAAAAAATCGTCATTCATATGTAAAAATAGAGAACATGTGGAAAAAGGAAAAGATGCTCAAAATAGCGAACAAACTAAAAATATCTCTTATCGTTGTGGTAGCAAGGGACACTGGTCTCGAGTTTGTCGCACACCAAAGCATCTCATAGATCTATACCAAAAATTCCTTAAAAATAAAAGAAAAATAATAGAGACAAATTTTACTGGTATAGATGATGATTTTTCTGATTTTAGTGTTGATGATTTTCTTACTCTTCCTGAAGAAGAGATTGACCACTCGGTTGGAGAAGGAAGTGCCCCTAAATAAATTATTTTATATTTCATGTAATTTATTTTGTTATGAATTTAGTTTCTATCAATAAAATTTTATGTTGAATATTTATTGTTGTTAAGTATATTTTACTTATGTTTATTTTATTTATTTAATGAAGAATGAATGCTCACGTCAATAACGAAGATATATGTCTGGCAGATAGTGCAACAACTTATACTATTCTCAAAAATAAGAAATATTTCTACCATATAGTAAAACAAGAAGCCAATGTTAATACTATATTTGGTAGTATAAATATAATTGAAGGCAATATTTTGTTACCTGGAGGAACAAAATTGCACATTGAAAGTGCATTATATTCTATGAAGTCTCAAAGAAATTTATTGAGTTTTAAGGATATCCGCAGAAATGGATACCATATTGAGACCACAAATGAAGGAAAAGATGAATATCTTTACATCACAAAGTTAATTTCTGATAAGAAATATATATTGGAAAAATTACCTTCATTTTTCTTCGGTTTGTACTACACGTATATTAGTACAATTGAAACAAATGCCATAGTAAACCAGAAGTTTACAAATAAGAATAACTTTGTTATTTGGCATGAACGATTAGGCCATCCTGGAACAATAATGATGTGAAAAATAGTTGAGAATTCAAATGGTCATTGCTTGTCCAGCAGACAAATTCTCCAAACTAATAATTTCTCATGTGCTGCTTGCTCTCAAGGGAAATTAATTACTCGACCAATACCAATGAAACTTAGAAGTGAATCACTCACATTTTTAGAGCGTATACAAGGTGATATTTGTGGGCCAATACACCCTTCATGTGGACCATTTAGATATTTTATGGTTTTAATTGATGCATCAACTAGATGGTCACATGTTTGCTTATTGTCAACTCGTAACCAGGCGTTTGTGAGATTACTAGCTCAATTAATTCGTTTAAGAGCTCATTTTCCTGATTATCCAATTAAGAAAATACGCCTTGATAACGTTGGTGAATTCACATCTCAATCATTTAATGATTATTGTATGTCCATTGGAATTGATGTTGAACATCCTGTAGCACATGTTCATACATAAAATGGACTTGTTGAATCATTGATTAAACGTTTGAAATTGATAGCAAGATCATTGTTAATGAGATCAAAACTCCCAATTTCAACTTAGGGACATGCAATCTTGCATGCGGCAGCACTTATTCGCATCAGGCCTATAAGTTATCATAAATATTCCCCTTTACAATTGGTTCATGGTAAAGAACTAAATATTTCCCATCTAAGAATCTTTGGAAGTGTGGTATATGTTCCTATTTCTCCTCCACAACGCACTAAGATGGGACCTTAAAGAAGGTTGAGAATATATGTTGGATATGAAAGTCCGTCTATAATAAAATATCTTGAACCCTTAACAGGTGATTTATTTACAGCTCGTTTTGCTGATTTTCATTTTGATGAATCTGTTTTCCCATCATTAGGGGGAGAAAATAAACAGTTGGATAAAAGGATTAGCTGGAATGAGATATCTCTATCACATCTTGATCCTCGAACAAAGCAATCTGAACTAGAAGTTCAGAAAATAATTAGTTTGCAAAATTTAGCAAACCAATTGCCTAATGCATTTGTTGATCCAAAAAGAGTGACTAAGTCACATATACCAGCTGTTAATACTCTAATAAAGATTGATATCCCTGAAGGACAATCTAAAATTGCAAATGAGTCTGAAGCCAAAGTAAAACGTGGTAGACCTGTTGGTTCTAAAGATAAAAATCCTCGGAAAAGAAAAGTAAATAAAGATGATGGTCGAATCAAGGATATAAAGGCTCCAGTAGAGTCTCCTGACATAATCAAGGTTTCAAATCCAGAAGAAACCAAGGTACCTGAAATTGACAAGAATAAAGAGATCTCTATAAATTATGTCATGGATGGAATACAATGGAATCGACAAAAGGTCGATGTTGATGAAATTTTTGCATTCAAAGTAGCTCTTGATATTATAAATGATGATAAGAATTATGAGCCAAAATCTGTTAAGGAATGTGCACAAAGAAATGATTGGCCAAAGTGGAAAGATGCAATGCAAGAAGAGTTAAACTCACTTGCAAAACGAAAAGTTTTTGGGCCTGTAGTCCAAACACCTGCAGGTGTAAAACCCATTGGATACAAATGGGTCTTTACGAGAAAAAGAAATGAAAATGGTGAAATTGTGTGATATAAAGCAAGACTTGTTGCACAAGGTTTCTTAGAAAGACCTAGTATTGATTTTGAAGAAACATATTCACCAGTTATGGATGCAACTACTTTTCGATACTTGATAAGTTTGGCAATCCGTGAAAGGCTTGACTTACGCCTTATGGATGTTGTTGCAGCATATTTATATGGCTCACTTGAAAATGACATCTATATGAAACTCCCTGAAGGATTTAATTTGCCTGAAGCATACAAGATAAATCCTCGAGAAAATTATTCAATTAAATTGAATAAATCTCTTTACGGATTGAAACAATCTGGACGTATGTGGTATAATTGCCTCAGTGAGTATCTGTTGAAATAAGGGTATAAAAATGACCCGATTTGTCCATGTGTTTTTATGAAAAGATTGGGAAAAGAATTTGTTATAATTGCAATTTATATAGATGATTTAAACATCATCGGAACTCCTGAAGAGCTCTCAAAGGCTGTAAATTGCTTAAAAAGGAATTCGAGATGAAAGACTTAGGAAAAACAAAGTTTTGTCTCGGATTACAATTAGAATATTTAAAGGAAGGAATTTTAATGTACCAAAAGACCTATACAGAAAAGGTGCTAAAACGGTTCTATATGGACAAATCATACCCATTGAGCAGTCCAATGGTTGTAAGGTCACTTGAGGTGAGCAAAGATCCTTTTCGACCCCAAGAGAAAAATGAAGAACTACTTGGTCCTAAAGTACCATATCTTAGTGCAATTAGTGCACTAATGTATCTTGCTAGTCATACACGACCTGATATATCATTTGCTGTCAATTTGTTAGCAAGATATAGTTCTTTACCCACAAAAAGGCATTGGAATGGAATTAAACACATATTTCGCTACCTTAGAGGTACAATGGACATGGGTTTATTTTTCCCATATGTATCTAAGGCAAACCTAATTGTTTATGTTGATGTGGGGTATTTGTCTGATCCTCATAATGGTCGATCACAAACAGGATATTTATTCAAATGTGGTAGTACAGTAATTTCATGGAGATCCATAAAACAAACGATCACAGCAACATCATCTAATCATGCAGAGATTTTAGCATTACATGAAGCAAGCCGAGAATGTGTTTGGTTGAGGTCTATGATTCAACATATTCAAGAAACTTGTGGCTTGCACACTGAAAAATTACCACCAACAATCTTATGTGAAGATAATACAGCTTGTATCTCCCAGTTAAAGAAAGGTTATATTAAGGGAGATAGGACAAAACATATTTCACCAAAATTTTTCTTTACTCATGATCTCATAAAGAATGGTGAAATAAATGTCCAGCAAGTCCGATCATGTGAGAATCTAGCAGATATTTTCACAAAATCCTTACCAACCAAAATCTTTGAGCAACTAGTATAGAAGATTGGTCTTCGATGCTTACATAAGTGTTTTGATGAGGGGGAGAATTAAATACTTGTACATTTAATTAATTATTTACTTTGTAAAGAATGTTGTACTCTTTTTCCTTCACTAGGTTTTTATCCCACTGGGTTTTTCCTAGTAAGGTTTTAGCGAGGCACGTTCTAAAATATAGACATCCAAGGGGGAGTATTATAAATATTTTAATATCAAAGTGGATGTCCATAAGCTCTATAAATAGAGCTCATACCACTCAATGAAGATACACCTCTTTCACTCTTAAAATCTCTTGTTGTAAATTTTCTCTTCTGCTAAGTCCTCTTCTCATACTCTTAGTATTTTAGTTTATAACAAGATCAACTATATTGTTTATTGAAAGTGAAATATTAAAATTACTTGATTATAAAACTTCAATAAAAGATTTTACAACTCACAATCCTAGAAAAAGATGTAAAAATTATTATTATTTATATGATATTAGATTCCTTTAAAAATTTTGTCTAAGGTCTCAAATTTCATAAACACGGTCCTGTATTATTGAAAGTAAATCCATTTAGCCAAAACAAAATATTAAAAGTAACTAAACATCAACAAACCTTATTTGTAATGCATAAAGTGAACTATAAACTAATTAAGATGCTCTTTAAAAAAACAAATTTATAACTTATGATCTATGACTTATATTTGGTAACTTATAAGTTTTTAAATAATCTGTTGAAATAGAGTTATTTGACAAAACAAGTTTATATTTTATTAAATGATTTTAAATGATATAAAATATTATAATGATGAGATGTCTTTAAAAAAATATATATAAAGGAAAAAATGATAATTAAACCATTAATAAAGTGACTTAAAATTTTTTAAAAGTCAAACTACTTAACTAACTTTTTAAAAGTTGAGAGTCTAAACTTTTCACCCCATTCTAGGGCATGGAAAAATCTCTTTTCTAGGGTGAAAAATAAATTTTTTTTAAATGTTTGTGATCAGACCAAAAATCTAAAAAGAGTATAAAGATTAGGTTTTAATTAATGTTTCGCAAGCCACGCAGGTTTCAAAAATCTCGACCCCTTTGCTCACACCAACAAGTTCAGGAACACTAAGGATACTTTTCTTCTAAAAATGGAATATGGGTTCCTCTCCAATGTTGAATCTTGCAGTGTGTTTTTGTGGTTATTGTAAGTTAAGGGAATTGCAACAAAAAAAAAAAAGTCTTGAGGTGTTCTGAGAATGGTGCTCATGGTGGTGAGGAGAAAGAAAAGGGGAAGAGATGAGTTGGAATTTGATTTATTTTTTTTTTAGAAAAAATTGTGTTATCACAAGTGGCGTACAATTTCTTAAAAAAAAAAATCACATAAGAAAAGTTAGCTGAACTTTTGTTAGATTAAATAACGGATCTACCATTTAATTTTGACTAGAGTCTAAAGCCTAAGAAAATTTTAATCAAAAACTAAAACCAAGATCCCAATAAAAAAAACATATTTAACTATAAAATAAAAGTCTATTAATCCACTAGTCGAAAGAGGGATATTATGGAGTTTCGCGGTCGCAAAATGTATCCTCATCCATTCTTTAGACCCTACTAATATGTTTTAATACAAAACTACAGCAGAATCCAATACCCAAGTTAACGAGAATAGAATGGCCTGGAGTGGACTAACCTTTTACATTTATCAATCTGCATCACTTAGACTAACCATTGCAATTCACCCCTCTTTAGTTTTTACATACCCAAGAATAATTGAAAACGTCACCCTACAAAAAGCAGTTATATATAGACGTGGAGAGAGGGAGATAGTAGCTCACCATGCATAAGGATAGTGTTAGAGTTGGGATAAACTGGGTGCTGTTATTTGTTAACAATCCCCTCTATAGAGAGGGGATCCTTACATACAAAGGAAATTCCTTGATGGTAATCTAAAGAACAACAGAAATAAAAACTAGGAAAGAAATCACCAGCAGAGACGCCTGTGCTAGTCATATTTGCCCCACGCACAATGCCAACAAGGATAAAAAATTCTAGATAAAGATACCCTTTCCCCTTCCCTCCGGCTTCCTTTATATTGCTTTTGCACCTCTTCTAATTTGGACGCTCATGATTCTTTCCAACAGGGTAACAGATTACAAATAATCCTCCCCACCCTGGTGCTTTATCCTTGTCTTTTCCCAATTCACCCTCTACTTGGAAGTTTCACACTTCCAAGTTTCAGAAAACAAAATGCTTAACATAGGTGCAAGGTCTCCCAAATAACAGACACCATAGAACATATTGAAGATACAGTGAAAGCGTTTAGACTTTATATGGTTCAAAACTGATGTTACCAATTGTATATGGGGTCCCAAACAAATTCAAGCCATAGATTTTTTCTTCTCTTCTTCAAGTCGCTGCAACTCGGCCAGTCTTTCTGCCCACTCTCGCTCCCTTGCTACTGCAGCCATTTTACGTTCTACCCTCTTAATATTTTTCTTCCGTTTAGCCTCTCGCAGCTGAGCTATCCTTTTCTTCCTTTCCGCCTGTATGCAAAAGAGACCACATTGAATATCCCTCTAATAAGGAATATTGGACTCGTGCATAGAGAAACTTCTAGTTTACAAAACATAAAATCACTTCAAACATAGCATTAGTATTTTGCAAACTTTTAAGAAAATTACTCTAACCTCCCTAATAGTTAAAATAACAAGCAGTTTGTACAGATAAAAGGGAAACAACCCACTCCTTATAGCCTTAACAAATTGTGAAGTTGTAAAACAAACCATCTTTTTTTGGTTAACAATTGTAATCAAGTATTTGTCAAAGAATGCCAAAAATGTTAAGACAGCTCTTGTCAAAGCCATAATCGCACATTAATCTAATATCGTTCAACACAGATGTAAGTCACCTCCCTCATTTATCATCATGTCTATGGCATACTTTTGACACTCAATAGAAAATTGCCACCAAAGTAAGATAGATGCATTAAAAACCTGCAACATCTACTCTAGCTAAATGTAGTTGTATCGTATTTCTCATATCACATGTAATGTTTATCAAGGTTACAGAAATAAATGTCAAAATGAAGCCCCTAAAAGAAGTACGCTGCCAAAATAAAAAAGAGGGGTGCTTTCAACAGCAAGAGTTAAGAAATGATCTTAATAGATCTTTTGTGAGGAAGACTAGATCCTATATATCATACTTAATTTTTTCTTTCATAATCGCTGCATGTTTAGTGACAATAACAGCAAAACAAACATAATGGAAAATTCATGCCAGTTAACTCCATAAGAGAGCCACTAAAGAGCCAAAGATAGTTCATGTTATAATATTATGATCTATAAAAGAAAAGTGCAAATGCTAAACCAGTGAAGGATAATACAAAATGCTCTCTTTAACTGCAAACTACTTTGAACCAAAAGATAATACAATTGTTCAAAATTTATTCAACATTATTGCACCACTAAAAAGGTGATAAGTGTCCTTCACAGACAATGTTCACAAAGTTTTACATAAAATGTTTTAAACTATGTTGTTAGAATTTAGAAATCCCATCCAACTTTTAATTGAACTATTAAGATTTAAGAATATATGTCAATTCTTTTCGAGTGAAAAATGGCCCTCTTCAATGTTAAACAAGTGCATCCTCATAGCATGAAACTAATTCAGAATAACAATGTACTTTGCAACCATTATCCACTTTTCACACAATCAGCAGGTAAAAGGAAATCTCATCATGTCATGTTTCATTTCAACCCCCCCCCCCCCTCCCCCCTCCCCCTCCCCCTACAAAAAAAATTCTTCCTAGAAACACAATAACATTTTAAAAAGAGATTGTCAAACACAAACGGAGAACACACTCAATGCTCGTAGACCAACCAAGATTCAATGCCTAAAGAGTAAAAGGAAAGCACACCAATATAAAGGCACGGCGCTGCCTTATGCGTTTCTTCTCATTCCTCCTCTTGACACTCCCTTCATTGGGCTTGTTAGGAAGTATGGGTTGGCCAGGTGTATATTGAACCCATGCATAAGGCCCTGAACCACATAAAACGTTTCAAATTTTGAGATTAATTTCAAAAGAGAAAGCACAAAAAGTAAAAAAAAAAAAAAGAACAAACCGGAGGGTCTCAAGCTGGCCCTCTTTCGACGGGGTTTATCAGAGGGTCGTCTCTTGGGGAAACGGGTGTCTGTTAAGCTGTGGAAGTGATTCCAAATGGGGAGAAACCATTGGGGAGGTCTGCAAGGAGATGGCAAAGCATCACGAAATGGTGGCATGGAAGCATTGGTGGAGATTCGTGAAGCTAAGGTTCTTGATGATGTGAGTGAGAGAGGGCGAACAATGTTCCTTAGGGCTCCTGCGAATCCCATTTTGCTCTGCAGTTAACAGAAATGATCGTTTCAAAGGCACAAACCAGTAAACTTTTCCTCTCAAGAAATTATTTTGTGAAACAATTCAAAAGTAATCCATCAGTTGGAAGCAATAGAAAGGGGGAGCTTTCTTTGAGATCCTTATTTTCGAAAACAAAATCTTTGCCAGCTATACTCAGAATTATGACTTGAAATCTACGCAATAATCTATGCAAAGGGAAATTGATGAGAAAATAAAGTAGAATGAATGTGGTAGAAACGGATGGGAATCATAGCATGAAACAGCAAAGAAAAGACATTTAATTGAACAGTTAATGGGCAATACTAAGTGAATTCATAGTAGCTACGATATGCTCAGATCCTTCACTTTCGAGAATAGACTAAGCAATGGGCAATGGGGGAAGAATGTATGAGAAAGAGAGAAAGAAAGGTGAGGTACCTGAGACGCGACGGCTGTGAGGTTTGGGAACACAGACGCGTGACGGCGGATGCGGGTTCGCCGGTGAACGCGGGTTTGTGACGGACCAATTGGATGGAGCACCGAGCAATTTCAAGCTTCCGAGGGTTCTGTTTCAGCGTGCAATATATAAAAAAGGATTGGTAAGGTGATTCCTGAATCCTGATTACTGATTAGGGTTTCAAATTTTGAACTTTCCCTTTAAAATGTTGAAGGTTTTGGTAGACTCACAAAATTTAAGGTGTATTATGGACTGAAAAGTTTTTTAATTGTTAAATCTATATCAACGGTTAAGATTAATTACTAGTTACATGTTAAGTAGGTTAATCATTAAAAAGTTTAAATTGTTATTTTATTATCATAATTAATTTAAAATATGGTATGCAATCCTTATACTCAATAATCCTTTAAACAATCACAACAAAACTCAAACAAACCACAAACCACCACCTTCCATATCCTCACCACCGAACACATCCACCTCTCATCCGTGTGAATGTTGGCCCGTTAACCCTGATCACAGTGTTGCCTCATGAATTTGGAACCATCGAAAGCGTCGCTTGCATTTGGTGTCGTGAGAATCCATAACCACTGCTTCAATGTTTAGCACTCTCTCATCATCATCCCCAACCTCTGTGTGGACATTTTTGTTTTCCCCCACGAGTTTTGATTTGTGTGACTACAAAAAAAAAACACTCATAATTATGTTAAAAGTATTTTTTAAGTATTGTGTTAGAGATTTGGATCATGTGTGTATAAAAAACAAATTATGCTAGCAAAGATAACACTCACTTTAGTGATCTCTTTTAGAGAGATTGGTCTTTAATTATCGAAGGATATTCTTAGTTAAAGATACCATTGATTTCACCTAAAAAAATCAAGTATTTACAAAGTTGTTCCAATTTTCTTTTATTTTTTATGCCTTTTTTCAAAGTCTCATTTCTTTTAGTATGAAGAAAATATTTTAAGTAAAGAACTTACAAGAAAACAAAGCATAAGTTAGATAAATAAAAATGGCAAAATAGGTGTAGTTAAGGGAAAAGATATCGACAAATGTACATGTGAAGATGTAAATTAATATAAATAATATGTTAATTAAGAATTTAATATAAATTTTGGAAAACTTCCCATGTATTACATTTGTACCAATATTGATATTTTATTCCATCATAATCTCGTGTAAGGATTTTTAATTGGTTACTCTATAAATTGTAACATATAATTGGTTATGAGAAAAACTGGTATTGAAAAGTGGATTCAACCTGCTTAAGTACTTACCTTTAACTTTTATTGGTTGACATTATAAAGAAAATAACCATGTCTTTTTTAGAATTTAAAATGATTGTACTTCCTAATAGAGTCAAAAATAACCTTGATATGATAAATGTTGTTGGTGCCATATACCACGATTTCGGAATGGATCTCTTGTACTTTTTGGATAAATGTATGCATAATAGATGCCATATAATTCCACAGTCTTTTACCAGGGTGTGTCAACCTGGATTTTCTTATTCAACTACTCACCAATGGTTCCATCGCCCATGCCTAATATCCAAATTGAAACATGTTTTAAAGCCGCAACGTCAAAATTGGATTTTCTAGTTTGAAGTCTTATGTTTGTTGTTAGTTTCAATACTTGGCAATGTTGTCAAAGATGTGGGTACATTGACAATTTAGTCAAATAAAACAGGGGTAATTATGTGAATGAATTTGATAAATTATGTTAAACATATTTATAGATTCAAAACATGTACATATAAAAGAAAGATTTTGTTAGTAATGATAAAAGTTTATTTCGGTGATCTCTCTCAGAAAAATTAGTCTTTAATTATTGAGGTATACCTTTAGTTAATGATACCATATGATCCGGTCTCAATACCAGTATCCGATCTGCTATACATATTTCAACGTCTTTGATAAGACATCTACGTGTAACCGGTGTCATCGGTATACATCCGGACTGTAATTCCGTATCAGGCGTTCTCCCTATACCGGTTATCCAGGATAACACCATGACATCGGATAATACACACGTCACTATGCAAAAGACAAGGATTGTTGCTACAGGGATCGATCAATAATTCCCTGCACTACGAGCCAAATTCTGCTCACGGGAATGGTCAACTTGTTCCCTAATCCTAGTCTACATTCTCTACGCTCAATATAAAATAGCCACTTGACCCAATCATGCAGGTAAGTGCGCAATATAATAATGTTAATGGGAGTTGGTGGTTCCCCACCAACGAGTCCTCGTTAATCGAGCCAATCAGGTATATGAACTAACTTCATGATTGAAGTTAGGGATCTTCCTCTTCTTCCTCAGCTCTTTACGACTGAATCTTCTCTAAATACATTCCTTACTTGGAATATAATCACTGACTTGAGCGTCGGAGAATCTTTGCAGGTGACACCACCATTCGCCCACTTCAACGCGTTAGGTCGGTGTGAAGGATCTCCAGGACGCCCAATCCGCTCTCCTCATTCAGGGATAACGGATACACACATCGGATATACATACATCCGGTATCTTATACGGTATTGACATACTATTCGTGACTGGCTTGAGATCGGATCTCTTGACCCCGGTCCAGGACAGATCATTGGCACGCCCAGTGGGACTCGATAAAGTTATTCCCATATCCTTTGACAGAGCAGGTAATCTACCATGCAAGGCGAAGCACAAGACTCCATGGAGAATCAAGCTGAAGGCAGAACCAATCCTAATGCCTACAGAAAACTCAACCTTGATTCTCATGGGGGCAACTCAAAGAAGATAGTAACAGTGTCTGATCCTGATCCTCGTGATGAGTTGATCAAACAACTTCAGAGGGAACTCGCTGAATTACGAAGAGAAAAAAGGCAAAGCGAGGATAAAGAGTCATCTCGCACGCGAAACACTCCCCACACAACTGATGGTGAAAAGTCCACCACTCTTCAGTACTCAAAGATCCCAACGTTTGAGGAGGGAGAACAAACTCGCGATTCTGAGGATGCAGCTTCCCGAAGAAGGAGAGATTCAACAACAGCACCCCCATTGTCTTACAATCTGAAGGTTCCTTTTTCAAGGAGACTTATGGGCATCAGCATCCCCAAGCACCTTCAAACCACTCAACCACTTTCCATCGGAAAGTATAATGGTGAAACTGATCCAACTAAGCACCTTGATGCTTATGTGTTTGAAGCCATGTACTTGGGGGCTGATGAAGACGTGATGTGCCGAATGTTCCCTCGAACATTGTCAGAGGAGGCCCTCGGGTGGTTTAAAGGCTTGCCTTCTGGATCCATAGATTCTTGGGCAGAAATGGCAGCTGCCTTTGAAACCCACTTTGTCATCTCCAGAGACGTACCCAAGACGTCTCATACCTTGGCTCAGATTAAGCAAGGTGAAACAGAGGGCTTAAAAGATTTTCTGAAGAGGTTTTATAAGGAAGCAGCCCTGGTTCCTAACCTCACAGAATCTATCAAGCTGCATATCATGATTGAGGCCTTGCAGCCAGGATCAGCTTTCGCTCTTTCATTAGCAAAGAGCCCCCCGACAACTTTTGAGGAGTTCAGGAAAAAAGCCTCAAAGTATGTGAGCATAGAGATGCACTTGGAGGCAATGGCTGCAAAGAAAAAGCCACCAACACCATCTCCCCAAACCCAGAAGGGTAAGGAGAAGACGAGGTCAGAACGCATGGAGAGGCCATTCACCAATCCTAAGGTGGATAACCGCCCTCCTCGACCTCGAGAAAGGCATGTCAATTCTTTCAGCCACTATGCACAGTTATCTGCCAGACCATCTCAGATTTTGAGAGAGGTCGGATGGCCAGTCTTCAGCACATACGGCATCAGGAGACCAGCCCCTATGAAAAGACCAGGAAATTCACGAAAGTACTGTGATTTTCATGAACAAAATGGTCATTCCACTGATGAATGCCAAGCTCTAAAGAACGCGGTTGAGACGCTAATTAGAGAAGGCAAATTGAAACAATACCTGTTCAAAGAAAAATCCTTTGACAGGGCAGAACGGAATGAGAAAAGAGAAAGAGATCCCGACGATGGGGATGACAACAACCCCAGTCCGGTTCGAAAGTTCACTGCTGCAGAAAAGCAAAAAGGTGTAATGACCGATAATGCAGCACAGAAGGATAGCATGCCCCAGCAACAACGTCAGGGCCGACGTGAAGTCATTGACATGATTGCTGGAGGGTTCGCTGGAGGAGGAGCTTCAATTACAGCCCGTAAGAATCATCACAGAATGATTCTATCTGTGCAAGGGAAAGTCAAAGACAATCGCCCTTACAGAGGAGGGAATGAGGCTCCCATAATCTCTTTCTCTGACGAGGATTTTGGCCCAACCGTTCCTGGTGGTGACGATGCTGTAGTCATCACTGCTGTGATCGCCAACAAGGACGTCCGAAGAATCCTTGTTGACCAGGGAAGTTCCTGCGATGTTATTTTCTATAATTGCTTTGAAAGAATGGGTTTTAAAGACTCAGACTTACAGCCTTACACGCAGGAACTAACAGCTTTCAATGGCGCAAAGCAACCAACTAAAGGGTATCTTGACACCCTTATCTCGTTTGAAGGCGAGCCAGGAGCCAGGACGGTTAAGTCTCGGGTGCTAGTGATTGATGTCAAATCACCATTTAATGGCATCATAGGCCGTCCTACTCTGAATGCAATGGAGGCAGTTGTATCAACCCCTCATCTCCTTATCAAGTTCATTGACAAGGATAATGCTGTGTCATCTATCCGGGGTGATCAAGAGATGGCTAGGTACTGCTACAACCTTAGCCTCAACATGACAAAGCTGGACGCCTCCAATAAAAAGAGGAAACTTAATGATGCTGGAACATCGGCTGGATCTGTAAGTCTTGTCGACCTGGATCCTAGAGCGGATTTGAACATTGATCCGTTCAACCCATCAAAGCCCACACCGGATGGAAGTTCCAGGAACATTGTCTTGGGAGATTCTCCAGAAAAGATCACCCATATCAATGACAAGCTAGATGCTGAAATAGAGCAGCGACTGCTGGCTCTCTTGCAAGAGTTTAAAGACCTCTTTGCATGGACCGCAGCCGATATGCCAGGCATAGACCCTGAATTCTGCTGTCATAAACTTTCCGTCTATCCAGAGACGAAACCTGTGGCCCAAAAGAAAAGACGATTGGGCCCAGAGAAACAGAAGGCAGCTTGCCAGCAAACTGAGGAATTGCTGAAGGCCGGATTTATCAGGGAAATCCGATATTCCTCTTGGCTTTCAAATGTGGTGATGGTCCCTAAATCCAATGGTAAATGGAGAATGTGCATTGATTACGTGGACCTCAACCGCTGCTGTCCAAAAGATCCTTATCCTCTTCCTAATATAGATCGGATGGTGGATGATTCCTCTGGTTATCAATACCTGAGTTTCATGGACGCATACTCTGGCTACAACCAAATTCCGATGTGCGAAGAGGATCAAGAGAAGACAGCTTTCATAAATGATCGTGGTGTCTTTTGCTATACAGTCATGCCCTTTGGTCTGAAAAACGCTGGGGCGACATATCAGCGCATGATCAACAAGGTTTTCGAAGGTATGCATACCAAACTTGTTGAAGTATATATCGACGACATAATAGCAAAGACACCGGTTGGTGGCGATCATATTGACGACCTGCGCCAAGTATTCACCCGTTTGAGACAATTTAACATGAGGCTGAACCCAATGAAGTGCACATTTGCTGTCCCTGCTGGGAAATTTTTAGGTTTCATGTTAACTCAACGTGGTATAGAAGCCAATCCAGGGAAGTGCCAAACGATTCTAGACATGCAAAGTCCTAAGAATCTCAAAGAAGTCCAATCCCTGAATGGCAAGGTAGCAGCTTTGGCACGATTCATGCCGAAAATGGCTCACAGGTCGCTCCCTCTGTACAAAATACTGAAAAAGTCCAAGAAATTCGAGTGGGGACAGGAACAAGAAAAAGCTTTCCAAGAGCTTAAGGAGGTGTTGTCCAAACCTCCCATTCTCACAAAGCCTGACCCCGAAGACACACTCATTCTGTACTTGGCTATTTCAGATGAAGCTTTGGGCGTTGCCTTGATAAAAGAAACTCCTGATGGACAAAGACCGGTCTATTTCACTAGCAAGACCTTGCAAGGTGCTGAAATCCGGTATCAAAAAATTGAAAAGGCCGCCCTCGCTGTTGTTTGGGCCTCACGACGGTTGCGTCCGTACTTTCACGCCCATCCAATCATAGTGAGAACGGATTTGCCACTCCGTTCAGTCTTAATCAAGCCCGATCTTGCTGGGAGGATGATCAAATGGTCTATTGAACTCTCTGAGTTTGATATATCCTACGAACCCCGCAGCGCTATTAAAGCTCAAGTCCTGGCTGACTTTATTGTGGAAATGACAGGGACTGATCCGGATTACCCTCGAGTCCATTGGACCATTTACGTTGATGGTTCATCAAACCAAAGAGGCTCAGGAGCAGGTGTAGTTCTCGAAAGTGATGACGGAGTACACCTGGAGATCTCCCTTCGTTTCAATTTCAAAACATCCAACAACCAAGCTGAGTACGAAGCTTGCTTGGCCGGGCTAAGAGCTGCGATTGACATCGGAGCTTCTGAGGCGACACTCTGCAGCGATTCACAGCTGGTGATTTCGCAGATCTTAGGAGATTATCAAGCTCGCGAACCTCAACTCCAATTATACTTGAACTGTGTCAAGGAGTTGACTGAGAAATTCTCCAAAGTGGAGTTCAAGCATGTTCCACGTGAAGAGAATACGAGAGCGGATATACTCTCCAGGTTAGCAAGCACTAAACGACCGGGTAGCACTACTACTCTGGTTCAAAGCACGCTAACGTCGCCCAGCATCCCTCTTTTCCCTTCTCTAAACGCCATAATGACTGACTCCCTTTACGGAGATACATGGATGGCTCCTTACATCCGTTATTTGGCTGATGGACAGCTGCCCACAGATGAGAAGGAAAAGACAAGGTTAAGGAGAGAATTACCGTATTTCACCATGATTGATGGTAATCTCTACAGAAGGGCACTCTCTGTGCCCTATTTAGTTTGTCTCAAGGAGGATGAGGTGCAAGGTGTAATGGAGGAAGTGCATGGAGGACAAAGTGGACACCATGCCGGAGGAAGAAGCTTAATGCGAAAAATCCTCAGAGCTGGATACTGGTGGCCCACAATGAAGCAAGACTCCATTGACTTCGTCAAAAAATGCGACGCTTGCCAAAAATTCTCTAACCTACACCACACACCGGCGGAAGAACTCTTCACATCCGCTGTTCCATGGCCTTTCTACCAATGGGGATTAGATATTCTGGGCCCCTTTCCAACTGCTCCTGGGGGCATCAAATATCTCATTGTAGGGGTCGATTATTTCACTAAGTGGATAGAAGCAGAGCCGGTGGTGCATATTACTTCAGCCCGAACTCGCCGTTTCATGTATGAAAACATCATAACGCGGTTCGGGGTCCCAGCACGGATTGTCACAGACAATGGCACCCAGTTCACGGATAGAAAATTCACAGATTTGCTTGAAGGGTTAGGAATAACCCAAATATTCTCATCCGTCGAACATCCCCAAACTAATGGTCAAGCTGAAGTGGCCAACAGGGAGGTGCTGAAGGGACTAAAGAAACGCCTTGGCGAAGCCAAGGGCGGATGGACAGACCAGCTGTGTCATGTCCTATGGGCATATCGGACAACGCCTCATTCATCCACCAATGAATCCCCATATCGCCTAACATACGGGGTCGAGGCAATGATACCTGTGGAACTGCAGATTGCTTCCACAAGGGTTAAGTACTTCTCTGAAGAAACCAACAATGCTAACTTGGCATCCGAAATAGATGTCATACAAGAACTCAGAGAAGACGCTTTCATCCGAGATCAAGCCATCAAAGCCAAAGTTGCTCTCCGGTACAACAAACGAGTCCAATCAAGGACTTTCAACGTTGGAGATTTGGTTTTGAGGAAAGCAAGTATAGGGAATAAATTCGCCCATCAAGGCAAACTAGCACCAAACTGGGAAGGCCCATACAGGGTATCCGAAGTTACTGGCAAAGGCTCTTACCGCCTTGAAAACCTTGATGGCACTCCTATCCGAAACAAATGGAACACCCAAAACTTGCGCATCTACTATAGCTAGCTGTTGGAACCATCTACACTCTCCTATCCTTATCTTGGATTGAATACTGGAGAATTTATTTTCACAGCTACGCTCTCCTTGTAATTCTTATTTTTGATTTAATAAGAATCTCTCATAACAATTTAACTCTTTCGAGTTTTTCTTATGCTGTGATTTTCAGTTTATCCGGTGTACAAAAGCATATTCAGGACGGATGATCTCAGCTACTTATTCTGTAGTTGACGATGTAACTCTTCGAATATGCGCAACGCACAAGAACATACTCAGGACGGATGATCTCAATTACCCATTCTGTAATTGACGATGTAACTCCTCGAGTGTGTAAAAATTGAAGGCCCAGATTGTAGGATTAAACCGAACTCTGGGTACGGTTAGTAAGTTTGGCTGAACACCGGTGAAGGCTCAGATTGTAGGATTAAACCGAACTCTGAGTACGACTAGTAGGATTAAACCGAACGTCGGTGAAGACCTGAGTTGTAGGATTAAACCGAACCTCAGGACATGGGTTGTAGGGCTGGTCCTTCTTCAAGGCCACAAACCGAACCCCATTCGAAGACTACATGGGTTGTAGGGCTGGTCCTTCTTCAAGGCCACAAACCGAACCCCATTCAAAGACTACATGGGTTGTAGGGCTGGTCCTTCTTCAAGGCCACAAACCGAACCCCATGCGAAGGCTTGGGCGCAGTAAGCTGGTTTTTCTTCAAGACCACGCTGAACCCCAAGTGACGGGCGCAGTAGGTTCAGGATTAGCCCTGATCTGAACCCCGTATTGAAGGCTCGGATTGTAGGATTAAACCGAACTCTGAGTACGACTAGTAGGATTAACCGAACGTCGGTGAAGCATTGTCATTGGATAAAACCAAAGACCAATTGAAGAACGGCTGGTAGGATTAAACCGAACGCCAAATATTACATGGACAGTAGGATCAAACCGAACTCCAAACACAACAAGTAAGTTATACTGAACTCCAAATTGATACTCTCGTGAAGTTCTTTATTTGGAAGTTTTATAGCTTATAGTTCTGAGTCATCAATTCTTCAATTGAGACCTGACTCGTAAACTCCGACACAAACAATTCACTCGGGTACACCACAATCTAAGGTATATTCACCCGAAATTTCTCAGTCGGAAATATTTGAAGAGGAATTTCTATTTTAAATCCTCATTTTTAAAAGCTCTCACGAGAAAATCTCACTCAGAGTTTATTCAAAGTGAATCATCACCCAATGAAATTGGGGGACAACATCAACGGTTTAACGAATAATTTGAGGAATGAACTCTCGTCTAAACGACCTCACAATCATTCCCCTTAAGCCGTTCTTGAGGCACTGATGTGTTCCCTCACAAGCGGTGGTTTTATTATGAAATTCATTTCGCATGTATATGTCCGGTATGGAGATTTTGTTTTACAATCCGATCTTCATTACTTAAATCCGGAATAATACAATACACATGCAGTCCCTCTATTAAAGTTGTTTTTCACTAAACAAGAATGGAGGTAAAAAACTCTTTTATTGATTCAATAAGAATTACAATTCGTGTAATAATCCGGAGCTGATCCCGGAACACAGCGAATTCGAATCGATAAAACGAAAAAGAAAATAAGGAAGGCGCTACTCTTTTTGGCTTGAGTCTCCCTCCTTTCCCTTGCCTTTGTCTCCGGTCTTGCCTCCTTCAGTGCGAGAGCTCGATCCTGTACTTATGGGTTTCAGGAGGGAAGGTCTCATTGATTGACCTTTAGGTAAAGGAGCAAACTTATAAGGAATTCTAGGCGGACTCTCCTGACGATTGTCAACGATGGCCACCAGTTTCCCTTGGTGAAACTCATAGAACGGATCAATACCGTTCAAATTAAGTGACACCTTAGGATTCCGGTATAACACCTGACGGATTGCCAACCCGAAAGCCTCCTTGACTGCCTGGTCACACATGTTTACAGCATCGTCCAGGTCTGCTTTCAGGGTCTTGACTTCGCCATTCGAATCCGCCAGCTTTGATAGCAGCTCCTTTTCCTTACGTGTCCAATCATCCACTCCCAGAGAATGGACGACCTTAGCCTCCTTCAACCCCTTTTCCAGCTTTGAAGAGCGTTCCTTCTCCGTGCAGAGATGAGCATTGAGGTCAGCATTGATTTTCTTCTGATCAGAAACTTGACCCTCTAGCTCCTTGGCAAGACTCTTCAACTTGGCAATTTCTTCATCCTTCTTCTGATTTTCTTCTTCGGAAGTTTTTAATTTTCCTTCTAATTGGAGGATGATTGCCTTGTCCTTGCCAACCACCGAGGTGAGCCTCTCATTTTCTTCTGTGAGCTCGCGAACCGACTTGAGGAGCTCGGATAAATCAGCCAAGTGCTTCTGTCCGTCGTCGCAAGCTCTGATCAGTTCTTCGTTCTTTAACGAGGGCTTCACCTTAGGTGAGGATTCAGGAACGCCCTCAGGAACGGAGCTCTCATACACCGGATTTTGAACAAGACCGGAATTACCTTCAAGAGAGCAGGGGGCTTTGGGCGCGAAATAAGTCGTTATTGGCTTCGCCCCATGTGTTATAACACCACTTGGAGTATCCGGAATAGACACTTCCGCTCTCTTTTCTTTAGCAGGCCCTGGCTCAGCAGCCCCTCTTGAAGTTTTTGGCTTTTTGGGTGAGGATTGACGGTCTGAGGTCTTCGGAGGATCACGCTTAGTCCTCTTCTTTTTCTCGACCACCTTCTCAGATCCGCCCTCAATCAGAGGAATATCGTCACCAGCAGACGAAGTTAATATTATCGTCTCAGCAGTAGCCTTCTTTGAGTTCCGCTTTGCCTGAATGTCATTTTCAGCTGCAACGGAAGTCTCTCCGGCCTTGAGACCTTTTAGTCTATTCATCTCTGGTGATCCGCTCTGAATTTCACCTGCACAATTCAAAAACACAATCAGAAACGAAAAAGTTTCAAGACATGACATAATAACGCATGAAGAATGGCAGGGAAATTACGTAAATACTCCTCGCGAGTAGACTTTGATCCTAACAAACGCCTGCAGGAGAAAAATTGGTGTGAGGCTGTGTAGGACTGCAGAGCCGAAAGAACTGAGATTGAAGTTGGGCTCAGTTCGTCCTCCTCGGTATAGTACGCTTGGGAGGTCAACAAAAAATGTTCATGCGTCCAAGTCACTGGGAATTTTGGAATCCCTTCTTCAGTCAACCAAAAAATTGATTCACTCGGATGGACGCTAATCCTTGTGAAATAGGACTTGAATGAACGTCCATCAACTTTGGCGGAGTCAGTGTACGCCTCGAAGTTGATGATCTTGGAGATAGTCCGGAGGGATATCAAGCTCACTCCTCCTTTCTCCTTATTCGCACGACGGACCACTTGAGTGAAGTAGAAAAGCATGGCCACCGTCGGTTTAAAGTTGAAGTGCTCCCCAAGCACTTCAAGAGAACGGACCAATCCCCATCCGTTAGGGTGAAGTTGCGAGGGGGCGCAGTCCAAAAATCTCAGGACTCCCATCTCAAACTTCGTCAAGGGGAAACGCACACCCAAGTTCAGAAATAGAAAATCATACATGTATAAGGACCTCTCGTCCGGTGTGTGGCATATCCGTACTGATGGAAGGGGAGCAAATACTTTAAAACACCATTTGTATTTATCCTTCTTCCATAAGGTAAACCGCGGCTCCAGCTCCCCTTCATCCTCCCGAGCATGGACGGACTGTGTCTCACGAAATTCCTCAGTCACCCAGCTGAATGGGCGTTTCTGTTGGAATTTCACCCAGTCTATCCGGTGTGCAACCACATTGCAGAGGCCGGACTGGGTCTTCAAGATATATTTCTCAGAAGGAGATCCCCCTTCAGATGATTTCCTCCCAGTCGCTTTCTTCACCACCATTGTGAAAGCTTTTACACTGCGGTAAAAATCCACATCGTCAGATACATACAGGTCACCGCTCTCAGCACTCTCACTAGAGGAGGATTCTGAAGAGGGTATAATCGCCTTTCGCCTCTGATACGGCGACGCCTCCCTCTCTGAGCTTAGTGGCTTCGATTGAAAGACCACTGGAATCCTCCCACCACGAACTGTGGGGTTTTGATTGAAGGCCCTTCCTCCTCTTCCTCTAGGGCTGATACCACTAAAACTAACACCTTTCCTAGACATTTTCAGAAATTGAAACAAGACACAAAGTATGGAAAGAAAGTGGTTACCTAAGGATGGATGAGGATAGTGAATTAAGATTCACAGAGGCAGACACGATAATCTTCTCGAAACTTTTGCAGAAGTTCGTCAAGAGAATTAGGAGAAATGGTAACTGAGATTGCTAAATATGCCTATATCAGGGCACCAAAATTTTTCAAATACCCACTAAACATAACCTGTCGTTTACCCCCAAACGACTTCCCGTTTAGTGGACCAAAATTGTCGTTTAGTACATCAAGGCGCGAAAATGCTATCGTTTCGTCACAGAGCTTTCTAAATGGGCCTACTAAATCCAAATTTTAGGCCCAACAAGCCCCTACGTGACGGTTATTAAGACATGCGCATTTAACGCAATAATGGCGCACCCACGTGAATTAAGGCATTAAATGTCCAATCATTAGAAACGTGGCCACCATTACTCGAATACCAAGGGTTGCGAAATTCGATAAACTTCTGATATTCCCATTGTCGAATCCGCCCTTAAAATTTCGTCACTCCGGAACATGGTTCCCAGAGCGGATATTTACACTTCGGTACAAACCCGAAATCCAGACGTACTACGATTAATATAGCTCATATGAGCAAGTCAACTGCTTCCTCACATCAGCTAGGGGGCTAGTAGAGGTAAGACTCGGATTTCGGATGGAGCGAAAATTGCCAATTGAATCCGCACTCCCTTGATTGGAAAAATTCCCCAGGACGGATGATCTCAATCACTTATTCAGTGATTCGATGATGTAACTCCTGGTACGAAGGACTCCAATAATCACACCAGGACGGATGATTGGAAAAATTCATCAGGACGGATGATCTCAATCACATATTTTGTGATTCGATGGTGTAACTCCTGGTGTGAATCATTCCAGGACGGATGATCCCAATCACCTATAAAGTGATTCGACGATGTAACTCCTGGTATGAACAATTCTCATCATCATTCTTACGATGAAAGTATTCACTCAATCCGTACTCCTACGATTGAAAAATGTCTCCAGGATGGATTATCTAAATCACTTAATCTGTGATCTCACGATGTAACTCTTGACGATGTGTACTTTTCCAGAACAGATAACCTCAATCACCCATTATGTGATATGACGATGTAACTCCTAACGCGGTGTACCTGCCCAGGACGGATGATCTCAATCACCCATGCTGTGATCTGACGATGTAACTCCTGGCGCAATACACACCCAAAGGACGGATGATCTCAATCACCTAATATGCGACCTGATGATGTAGTTCCTGGTATCGTACACATCCCCAAGACGGATGATCTCAATCACTTATGAAGTGATTTCATGATAAAACACCTGGCATGATCAATACTCATAATCATCTTTATGATGGAAAATTCTGAAAGTCAGTCCGCACTTTCGCTTTCTAGTGGTATTCTCCCAGGACGGATACTCTTTATCACCTATTCTGTGATACAACGACGTAACTCCTGGTGCAGAAAAAACTCCCATCATCATCCTTATGATAAAGGGCTCAAACACCACTTCCTTGCAATTCCCTAAACTTGGAACAATATTATCATCTCCTGTAAGAAAGCAGTCATCCGTCCTGTTACACTACTTTGCTAAACAGCGGATCGACCCATCTTTCCCCAAAAGAATTAAGGATCATGCCCCAAAGACAGGCACCTTCTTCTTAATACGCACTTGGGGACATGTATATATTTATCCGTTCTAAATTTTATTTGTTATTTAATCTTCCTAGGCTATTATTTCAATCCGGCCTTAAGATTAATTACACTGAACGGATTAGTAACGATTTATATATACATGAAACAATGAAGACAAATTTCTTCAACCAAAATTCATTCATTGAAATGAAATCACATACAATAGTTCAAAATCCGGAGTTGATCCCGGTACACAACTGTACATATAAATGAAAACAAAAAATTACAGAGGAGGAATCTGTTCTTCAGTTTTTTGCGCCTCCTCAGCACAAGGCTCTCGTCCCCCTTCCTTGGGAACCTCATCAGGAATCTTCCCCCCAGGAGCTTCAACCCTTTCTTCAGTAGAGGGAACCTCGGGCATAGGAAAAACATAATCCGGTCCCATGGTTTGACCCTCAGGAAGAGGAGGCAAACCATACAGGGACATCGGTGGATCTTCGTGACGACCATCCACCACTGCGACTAACTTTCCCCCATGGAATTCATAGAACGGATCCATTCCATAAAGGTCAAGTTTCGCAGTGGGGTTGCGGTAGAAAACTTGGCGTATAGCTAGGCCGAAGGATTCTTCGACAGCACGGCTGCATATATCAACAGCTTCTTCTCTCTCAGCTTTCGCTGTAGCCAATTCTCCCCGCAACTTGGACTGCTCCTCACTAGACACCTCGAACTCCGCATTCCTAGCCTTCAGTCCCTCTATCTCAAGAAGGAACTTCTTCTCCCTTTGAGACCACTCCTCAGCATCAGCTTTATGTTTATCCTGGCTGCTGCGGAGTTCTTCCTCCTTCTCTGCCATTTTGCCTTCCAAATTTTTAAGATCGACTTTGAGTTTGAGATTCTCTTTAGTGATGAGATCCCCAAACTCCTTAGACTTGTGAAGACGATCTTCCATTAACTTCACGGCGGCTTTGTCCTTTTCCGAGGAAAGCTTGAGTTCTTTCAATTCGTCGCTCAATTCCTCAACTTTATCGGCGTTGCTAGCCAACTCGCTGATTGAAGAAAGCACTCCAGCAAGTTCGGCTAGCTGCCACCTTCCGGCCTCACACGCTTCCGTAATCTCTTTAGGACTGAGTGTAGGCCGGAGTTTGTACATCGGAGGAGGAAGAGTGGCTGGAGTAGAACCTTCATAAGAGAGGAAGGGGGTGAGAAACGAGGTCGTTGGAAAGGAGGTCGGATTTGACCCAGAAGCTCCAGCAGCAGTTTCTTTACCCTCCGAAGTTTTGCGCTTTTTGGACGGGCCTCCCACTGAGTCATTCTTGATTTTTCTTCTCCTCTCAGAAATTGGAGGATGACCCGTGGATTCATCAGCGGCAGAAGAACCGCCCTCAACCAACGGAACGTCCCCTTCAGCATCCGAGGTTAGTATTATTAACTCAGGACGATCCTTGGTTGAGGGCCTGGGCTTCACTTCATTCTCACGGGTGACGGATTTACCAGTCGCTTTGAATTTCTTTAATTTATCCATCTCCGGAGTTTGCTGTTCTATTTCACCTACATGAACAAACACAAGATGTCAGCAACTACAAATATTCTATACACATTTGATAATGGAGAAAGGATAGAATAAAACGAGAAGTACGCAAATATTCCTCCCGGACTCCGCTTGAGCTACTTAGCAGACGCCTACACGAAAAGACGTGACGACCTGTAGTGTGCGATTCAAGCGCGAACAACACTCTCGACGTCTCACGAGATAGATCGGATTGGTCTGTGTAGTACGCGTGCGAGCTCAAGAGGAAATGTTTGTGTGTCCAACTCAGGGGAAATTTGTCGACGTCCTCTTCGTCCTTCCAGAATTTTGGTTTGCCCTTCTTGATGGAGATGCGAGTGAAGTAAGTCTTGAAGGACTTCCCATCAACCTTGGCCGAATCAGTATAAGACTCAAAGTTCACAAAGGAACAGAGAGTCCGGAGTGTCACCAGACCAACTCCGCCCTGCTTATTCGCCCTTCTAACTACCTGGGTGTAGTAGAACAGCATCGCTACTGTTGGCGTGAAATTGAAGTGCTCCCCAAGCACTTCAAGAGCTCGGATGAGGCCCCAACCGTTGGGATGAAGTTGAGAGGGTGCACAGTTCAGAAACCTCAAAACACTCATCTGGAGTTCGGTTAAAGGGAAACGAACTCCCAAATAATGAAAGATGAAGTCATACATATATACTGAGCGGTCATTAGGGACGAGATGGCATATCCGCTCTGTCGGAAGTGGTGCGTAAACCCTGTACCACTTTTTCGTCTCTTCATCCGAACTCAGCGTGAACCTCGGTTGAATCCGAGATCCCTCCTCATCCGCATGACGAGAGGCAAGGTCCTTAAACTCGCTGGACACCCAACAGAAAGGCCATTTAGCCTGAACCTCCTCCCAGTTTAGCCTCGAAGCAACTACGCTATAGAGACCTTCAGTTGTCCTCGAAATAGCGCTATTTCCAGAGGTTCCTTCTCCAGTGGCCATTTGGAAATATCTAGACCGAACTCCTTAATCTACGATAAGGAATAAAATGTCGTCAGAAAGTTGCAATCATTACTCACTGCATTTTTAAAGCAATTACAATCAGAGGGCGACTCTGAGAAGGGAAAGGTCACTTCCCGCAGTGAATAAGATCCCCTTTCTGAGCGACGCGGTTCAGTCTTAGGAAGAATCACAAGGATTCTTCCCCACGACTGTTAGGGTTGAGGGAAACTGATTCCCCCCCCTTAGATGAAGCCTACTTTCTATAACAGCGAGTAGCAAATCAAAACGAAACTAAAGCGACAAGGAAAAGATAGTTACCTCAGATGACAGTAATGAATTTGAGGAACGATGAGACCCTCGCAATGTAGGCGATAAACTTCCTTGCAAAATTTCTGCAGAGTTTCGTTGAGAAAGCAAAAGCAAGTGGAACCCAGAATCCACTAAGTATTCCTTTTATAGGAAACAAAGAGGATCGGTTACCTCCTCTTGAAGTTGTGTCGTTCTCGATAAAACGCACCCGTTCACAAGCGAAACGACACAACCGTTCCAAATTCTTGGGCGCCAAAACGATAGCGACTCAGCAAAGGGCTATCCACTAGGCCCAAAAGTTTCGAAAATTTCAGGCCCATTAAGCCCAAAACGACGGTTAATGAGATTTTCATCTCAGGCGCAATAATTGCTTGCCCACGTGATTAAAAGCATTAATGTCTAATCATGCAACGCAATTTACGCTTTACAGCCGTTACACGAACTTCAAGAGCTTTCAATTCCAATAAACTCTTGAAATTCTCACACAACGAATCTTTGTCTGAATCCGTTGTGGCAGTACCGAAAGGTCTTTTCTATTAAATTCAGAACGGTTCTTTATGAATGACAACAGATGCTAAAGAACTATTACACACGTAAGCTTACCGATATTAAGACCTCTCGCAGGTTGAGTAGCTTATGTGAACAACTATTCAGTCCCTCACACAAGCTAGGGGACATATGATCCGGTCTCAATACCAGTATCCGATCTGCTATACATATTTCAACGTCTTTGATAAGACATCTACGTGTAACCGGTGTCATCGGTATACATCCGGACTGTAATTCCGTATCAGGCGTTCTCCCTATACCGGTTATCCAGGATAACACCATGACATCGGATAATACACACGTCACTATGCAAAAGACAAGGATTGTTGCTACAGGGATCGATCAATAATTCCCTGCACTACGAGCCAAATTCTGCTCACGGGAATGGTCAACTTGTTCCCTAATCCTAGTCTACATTCTCTACGCTCAATATAAAATAGCCACTTGACCCAATCATGCAGGTAAGTGCGCAATATAATAATGTTAATGGGAGTTGGTGGTTCCCCACCAACGAGTCCTCGTTAATCGAGCCAATCAGGTATATGAACTAACTTCATGATTGAAGTTAGGGATCTTCCTCTTCTTCCTCAGCTCTTTACGACTGAATCTTCTCTAAATACATTCCTTACTTGGAATATAATCACTGACTTGAGCGTCGGAGAATCTTTGCAGGTGACACCACCATTCGCCCACTTCAACGCGTTAGGTCGGTGTGAAGGATCTCCAGGACGCCCAATCCGCTCTCCTCATTCAGGGATAACGGATACACACATCGGATATACATACATCCGGTATCTTATACGGTATTGACATACTATTCGTGACTGGCTTGAGATCGGATCTCTTGACCCCGGTCCAGGACAGATCACCATATATAGGGATTGTACGTATAAAAAAGATTTTGTTGGTAAAGATAAAAGTTCGCTTCGGTGACCTCTCTCGAAAAGATTAGTCTTTAATTATTGAGTATGCCCTAAACCCTAAACATATATCTATGGGGATTCAAAACATGTATGTATTAAAAAGACTTTGTTGGTAAAGATAAAAGTTTACTTTACTGATCTCTCTTGAAAATATTAGTCTTTAATTGTCAAATGATACCCTTAGTTAAGGATATCGTTGGTTTCACCTGGAAAAAAAATCAAGTATCTTTAAAGTTGCTCTTATTTCTTTTACTGCTTTATACTTTTTTTCTAAGTATTTTTTCTTAAATTAACTTCGAACATAACTAAATATTAGTCTTACCGTTAACAAGGAATGAATTTGGATAAATAAGTTAATGAATAATTTATAATACAAGTTATTTTTAAATGAAAGTTTGTAATATAAATTTATTTTTAAAATTTATAAAAATAAATTAAAAATAACATATTTTTAATAAATTAGATGAAATACTTATTAAAATAAACCATCAACTATTTTCATAACTATTAACTATTCCAAACCCGCGACTGAAATAACCGTTGGATATATTTTAATGGTTGGGATCAATCTCGTGTAACCTGTTACACCGATTAAGCTGAAATTGTACATGTTGTTGCTAAATAGTCCTCGAATAGTTCGATAATAGGGTGAGAAACCCACTCGCTTTCGACGCACCGATCGTCATCGTCTACTCCGGTGTACGTCATCAACCGCATCTTCTGCGCGCGTTGCCGCTTCTGGTTCGCGCGTTCTGCTTCTTCTTTCACTGAGTTTTCATTCTCAGGTTCGATGCCTCGTTACAAAGACGAGCCCCCTGCTGTTTGTGTCTACACTGTCTGTGACGAATCCAGGTTTTGTTTAACTCACCCGTTCATCAATTTCTTCAAAATTCTCTATTCTTATTCTCTTCAGTTGCAGATATTTGATCGTCAAGAACGTTCCAGCATTAGGTTGCGGCGACGATTTGCTCCGTCTATTTTCAACCCATGGAGAAATCGACGAGTCAGTTATCATTCATTTTTCTCGTTCTTCTCTCTCTCTCTCTCTCTTTCACTTCCCGTTAATTTTTTTTAATCTCTTTTTCTGCAGGTGTAAGCCTATGGACGCCGAGGACTGTGAACCATTCACCGATGTGTATTGGATCAAATTCAACCATTTCACCAGCGCCAGGTTCATCCTCTTCTCCTTCCGTTGCATTGTTATTATGTTGGAAATTATTTAAGGAGATAGGAACAATGGATTATCAAACGCACTCTTTCATTAAGTTTATTAAAAATTAAACTGGACCTCATTATTTTTATTTTTGGGGGGATGGGAGATCATTATGCATTACGCAATTTTACCTCTTGATGGATTATCTACATGAGTTTTGAAACCTAGGTTTTGCAGACATTTCTGGAACTAGTGTATTTATTTGGGTATGTTATGTTTGAGAAGGTTGAATTGAGGGAGTGTCTGTTATCTTTAATTTTTCAGGATTGCAAAAAGAAAATTGGATGATTCTGTTTTCTTCGGGAATCGGCTGCAGGTCTCATATGCTCCCCATTTCGAGAGCCTTGCCGACACAAAGGATAAATTAGAGAGAAGAAGAGGGGAGGTTTTAAAACGATTGGACTGTAAGTTAAACCTGCCAATGGTTACATGTTAAACTTACCCATGCTGTGTATTGTATATGTAGGCTGGAATGCTTTATATATGAGTAATTGTTATAACAATATTTTAGTTAACTTATCCATACATTTCTAACCACATCAGCTAGAAGGTCTAAAGAGACCACAGCCTCAGGCTCCAAGCTTCTGGTTACATCAGAGACTGGTTATAAAGAACATTTAGATCCTAATGCAAGGTAATTTATTTTCTCTATGGTCTATGTTTCCAAGCTTTCAGTTAAAGCTAGGGTGACGTGAGTAGGCAACATTTGTAGTTGATTTTCTTTTTCCGCTGCAGGGATTTAGAATTCGAAGGAGGTGTACATGGTGGTAATGTTCCGATAAGAATGGTTTCCTCTAATGAGGTTTGTTCCTTCTTTGTAAAACAGATATTAAAATGTTTACTCTGGTCTTCTTTTTTTTCTCCCCTTTGAATTGTAGGAAATATTTTGGGTGAGGAATGAATAAAATTGTATTTTTCAAATGTTTGGCTATCTTTTATATCTATGATGGAAATCATTTTTGCAGTTGTAAACTTTGTTGCCAAATCTGATATTAATGGTTTCCCAAATTATTAGACTTGTTAATTTTCTCTAATTAAGATGTTATATATTTACCTCCCATTAACATGTTCCACAACCAGGATTATTTTGCTTCCAATTCCATGAATCGAACAGTGAGGTTTGTGCGGGATAAACTTGATAAGGTAATGCCTCCTACTGCATAATATGTTTTAGAATCATTTATTGTTTTTTGAAACAATTTCTTCTTGCCATCTAGATTCGATCCAGTGGGGACCATATAGTTGAATCTGCATCAAAGAGAGCACGGGTTGATAATAGGAGGAGAATTTAATTTGTGAATTCAGATGTTCTTTTGTGTTTAGCTGATTGATGAGCTGTGTTTTATATGGTTTTTGGTACTTGTTTAAGCTCAAACCCCCAAGCCTAACAAAATTTTGACAAGTGAAATTTGAAGACACTGTCATCCACTTACATTCTAGCTAACTTTTTGTTAAGCTGACCATGCTTTCTTATAGGAAACTTTATATTGAAATCACATGTTTATCATTTGAATTATAGCAAACATCATTGGGTTTTAAGCTATAAGTAGTTACTTTTTGCATTAATGATATGATATCAGCTACAACTTAACTGGTATAATGATGATGATACCATGATATTCAATGGGTGCCTCACCAAATATTTCAGTTGCCCATGTACCACAAATGTTATACTTCGACACTTCAGCCTTCCTCTCACACACATTTGTATGCATGTGTGACCTTTCAATCTGAAAACTCCACTGTTTGGGAAGAGAATAATGCTTCGAAAGCTACATGGCCTCCTCTTTTAGAAAGGAACCTGAACCCTTTTGTGTGTACTGTGTAAATCATACATCCCTTTCAGCAAAACCAAAATTTTGGTAGATGCTCTGTTGTGTAAAGGTCCTATCCATTTCATCTGAAAATACCCTTCAGTCTTCAGAAGGGTTCTTTACCGTTGGCATCCAATCCCACATCCATGAAGAGCACCATGAGCCACAATAGGCACTGCAAATGCTAGGTGGTGAGTAAGCTGGAAATTTCTACACACATCTCATCTTGAGTTTTTGTACTACAATTGAAAATTAAAATGAATGAAACATTAGCTAGTAAGTTACTAATAATGCTAACACAAAATGCTATAAAATCAACAAGATTTTTTGAAAAAATCTAGTTGTAAAAACACCATAGTACTTCTCATTAACAAAAGTTTATAAATATTTTTTTAAAAAAATCATAGTCTATTTAAGTCCATAAAATTAGTCCATGAAATAAAAGCTTATAAAATCATTCCACTAAAGTCCATAAAAGTTTATAAAAACTGAAATAAAAACAATAAAAAAATTTTAAAAAAGGACTCGGGCTGCCTGGGCTCGTGCAGGCCAGCTTGTACTTAGCCTATTTTTTTTGAATTTTTTTTAATTATTAACTTTGAATTTATTTTTAAGGTTCACACACAATGTTTTTTACAACAGGCTCGGGTCGGCCCATGCGGGTCGCCCCATTTTACAAGCTCTACCTTCATGTAGTATGTGACTGCCTAATTTCTCATACTCAATCTCGATACAAGTATAAATTAACTAACAAAAATGCGAACAAATTTTTTGCGTTTCAAATCATAAAGCAACCAAGTAATAGGAAACCAAGTGCCACATTATAATGTAATACAACAACAATACCAACTAAATGTGCGATAACTAGAAAACGCCGCATCGATTTAAGAAGAATCTGTCATGCATGGAAGCGAAATACATATGGAAAATTGTGTCAAAAAGAGCTAAGAAATGTAGGGATAAAAACCTTAAGCAAAGAGACACAAAGGGATAAACAAATACGTAAATATGTAAAATTTTTGCACTGCTAGATCAAGGTTTCAGCAAGAGCATATTGAAGTAATTCAGGCACTACGAGACTCCAATTGAGGTGAAACTAATGGCTACACCTTCGTAGCTCAAATACCTATAACTTTGATGAAGAAAAAGAAGAGTAATTCCTTCTAGATTAAGCCCCATGAAGTAATATGCAACTGCTATGCAAAGGGAAATTTCAATGGAATAGTATGTACATAACTTAAGCTACAAAATTTATTTTAAAGTGAATCAAATTTGTAAGTGTTTGTAACTCAATTATCTACAACTTTGATTAAGAGAGTAAAAGCTAATTCACAGTACGTACATGATTGAGCCACTCTTTGGGGCCATTATGTAGAAATTTTGCAGCATCATGTAGAATTTATGTAGGAAATTGGTCCCAGACAACATTTGCACACCTTAACTTATTCATTTGACCTCCGAATGCCGTCAAATTTTAACACAAGCTTATTGGTACTAATTATGACTTGTGGCCACTAGCCACACCTAAAAATTCTCATAAACGAAAGAGATATACGAAAAACGCAATTAGGTCATTTATAGGTCAATTCTAAACCAAGCCAAACCTAAAGGGGTCTAAAAACATCCTAACACATTTCAAATCAATTATAAAGGTCGTCCTACCTATCTAGAAGTTTTGAAATCTTACGGATCAAAATATGACCTAACAATTCCCATTTTAGGCTTAAATTCTCACTAAAACAACATGACAATCAATCTAATCTCAAAGTCATAATCCATACATTGCCACATGAGCATCAACGCATCAATTCATGACTTATGCCATGCCACATAACTTACCCTTTGCACATTAATACCAATATCATGCTATAATTACAATTCTTGGACATTGACAATACAATTCTCTTAACATCAAAATCATCAATACATGTGTTATCATCATTAATATATCCACATATACAAAACATTATCTATATCTCTAGTGAGACATCTAACTACCTATCCACTAACAGTTATATACATTACACAAAATGAAGAGCCGACCAAGGCATATACAAAAGCTATACACTATACATTTGCTACAAATCCTCTCATGGGACTTTGCATAGCAAATGTACATTGGCACATCACCAGTTCTCATATCGTGCCAAGCTAATTGTCAAATCAACAATGTAAGGGGGTGAGCGATTATATGTTAAATGACAAATATTAAATTGGATAAAACCACAACTATACTTATATATATATAGGGGATGTATCTTATAAGAAAGGTTCTCTTACGTGAGAGTGAAAGGAACGAATCTGAACCGTATAATAATATAATGGATGGTTGAGACTATAAGTTTTTCAAAGTCACATGATCACTTAAAAGATCGCGTGACTTTTTAAAACTTACATGATTAATCTTAATCATCCATTGTATGGTTGTACGGCTCAAATTCGCTCCTCTCACTCTCACACAAGAAAGTCGTTCTCATATGATACATCCTATCTCTCTCTCTCTCTCTCTCTCTCTCTCTCTATATATATATATATATATAAGATTCCAGCCACACCACATTACAAAATCACATTCATTTCATCATTTATTACAATTTACCCTTCAGTCAATTGTCATTTAACATATACACATCTCAATTCAGAGGTATCAATCACATCATCCATCATCATTAGCTGCCTCACAACATGACTAACTTAATACCATTATGCTAATGCATATGCATGCGAATCCGGCTCTACTTGATGGGATTACACTACAGTATTTAATTTTGACACATATACTCATCAACCTTTTATTGATATCGAACCGCTCGCCCATTTGCTGCACTATTACTCCAAGTGATTACATTATCAACTAAGGTGTTGCGGGTTAGCTTTAAAGTCCAACTCTAAAGCAGCTGTGGATTCCGAATGAAACCACTACATTTGTGCTTTACCATTAGACCGCCCTCCTATATGGGCTGACATCACTAGCTCCCCTAAAGTCCTATGAGCGTCATTATGCAAATGCTATGCTAAACAACCACAACCATTAATGAATCCCCTGATTACTATCATCAAGAGTTATCACTTGGTTACCATCACCAAGGATTACACAACCATTCTAAACAATGACAGCATCCAAATTCTATCAATCACAAGCAATCCAATTTATCATCATCCATCATGATCAAGCATTACATTTATCAATTGCAACCCCATGCATCATTTTCACATGAATGGAACTAATTGGATTTCAGTAATCAACATAACATCGTCATCATCAATGTCAATTTAAGTCCTTACAACATCAAAATCATTCATTTTCATCATCAACTATATCATTTCCATTTCTTCAACACTCATTAATAATTGCTTACAATTCTCATCAACAATCATCATTCATTAATTTATATGGACCACACCAATTCAACTCTCAATAATTATAAATAAGGGACACTAATCAACACCAATCATAACATCATTAACACACAATAATCATCATACTCACTTGTCAACATCTTATATGGTTATCACACAACGAAAATATAATCATATCCCTAATTCATACAATTATGGGTGTTTATGTATATATAATAAGACATCAAAGCATACATAATAGGATTAAAATGAGATCAAATTCCATATTTTCTTACTGAAATTCTATATTCAAATTATGACACATGAAATACTATTTCTTAATAAATGACCTTATTCAATAAAATAATAATAAATGAATCTCATCAAAGCTATGTAGCAAATTTTAGATAAATATTTTAATTCAAGGATGTTGTGGATAAGAAGAAACTCAATATTTATTATTTGAATAACGAGAGTTCAACTTTAAAATTATAGGTTAGTTATCTACTTATTAAGGTGTTTATAATTTGTGGGATAGTTATCTATTTATTAAGGTGTTTATAATTTAATAGTCAACGAGAATATTACTCACTATGACTAATAATAAATATTTTGATTTACATAAAAAAATATTTACATATCGTTTTTAATGAATTTCATTATAAAACATAAGATTTCACATAATTTCCCAACCCCCACCCGAAATATCGTGGAGTATTATTTATACAGAGTTGAATAAACTTGTAAATAATTTAGAATTAGAGTCAAACATCATACATGGATAAGGCTGTGAAAATTTATATTATCCTCTTGGGCATGATTCATTTATTCTATTGAAAACGATAATAAATATTTTTTTTCTTTTCAGTAAATAGACGTGATTATTATTAAATATTTTATTTGATATAAACTAATCTTAAGTCAGAGGATGATGAGTGTAATGAGAAAACTACTTTTGTGAGGATGAAAAGGAATGCTACGAAATTGAATCCATAATATATATTATTTGTTTCCTAAAATACCGTTGAAGATGACACGCATAAACACAAGATGATTGGCCAAAATAGAGGACATTTATGTAACTTGGTCACTTTGTTTCAACTTTCAAGCTTGAGCTGGAACTATGCCTACACTACACTGGTAAAAAGCAGAAAGAGACAATGCATTCACTCAGTGCAAAGGATCTTAAATAATAATTCAGAAAAGAGAGAGAGAGAGAGAGAGAAATACTAGAAATTAGGTTTCGGTTTCAATTTCAATTCCAACTTCTAGCATTTTTATTACCAGATCCGATTCGTCTCATCTGAATTTCTATTTTCCCAATTAGTGGCTTTCCACGTCACGAAAAAAAACAAAACAAGAATTGAAAAATTGGATTTGATTCGTGATCCCGAAAAGGAAGAGGAAAAGAAAATGTTTGGAAATTGAATGAAGAACTGGAATTAGCGATGGCGGATGGTCTATCGGTGATTCCTGCGGCGGTGCTTCGAAACCTTTCTGACAAGCTCTACGAGAAGCGCAAGAATGCTGCTCTTGATGTTTGTTCCTTTCTTTTCCGCATTTCAATTCTAGGGTTTTTATTTATTCTTGTAGTTGTTGATTAATTGCATTGCATTGCATATTAACAATGAATAGATTGAGGGAATAGTGAAGCAGCTAGCTGGTGCTGCTGATCATGACAAAATCACCGCGGTCATCAATTTATTGACTACGGAATTCACTTATTCACCACAAGCCAATCACCGCAAGGTATCTTGATTCTTCTTAATCGATTATTCCGTTAATTTCAATTCAATTCAATTCATGTTTTTGTTACTATTGTATGATATGAAGGGTGGATTGATTGGGTTAGCAGCTGCTACTGTTGGCTTGTCTTCTGACGCTGCTCAGCATCTCGAGGTGATTTCCTTCTCTTTTTCTGTTGCATTACGTTCACAATTCATAATTCATTTATTATTATCATTTAATAATTCAATTCTTCCATTCCCACTTCACAGCAAATTGTTCCCCCTGTCTTGAACTCTTTCTCTGACCAAGATAGCAGAGTTCGATATTATGCTTGCGAGGCACTATATAACATTGCCAAGGTTGTCAGAGGCGATTTTATTATTTTCTTCAACCAGATCTTTGATGCCTTATGCAAGCTTTCTGCTGACTCCGACGCCAATGTTCAAAGTGCTGCTCACCTTTTAGATAGGCTTGTCAAGGTATAATAACTCCAACTTATAAATAAGTAAAGTCTATGGTATCTTTGCCTTTATTCTTGTTAGCTGAATCAATAGGGGTTGCTCTAATCATGATTTTGGATCAACTAATGAAATATTAAATATTGCTTTATTGGAACAGGATATTGTGACTGAAAGTGATCAGTTCAGGTGCTCTATTCTCTCAAGTCTATGTCTATTCCTTTCTCTTTACACCTAGTGTTTTAAATTTTCGAAAGACTTGTAGGTAAAGGGATGTCTGAAAGAATGTTATTTTTGAACAGAGCTTCATAGGCAAGAGGTGTAAACACCACAAGGTGTGAACAGTCTCGTATTAAATGAAGCAACTTTTGCTTTTCATAACCAGAATGAAATAATGAAACTCAACCAATATCTCCTCATTATAAATTTATAACCGACACCGCCTAATTCCATTCCTTTTCCATTTTTTTATCCTTAGTATTGAAGAATTTATACCACTGTTGAGGGAGCGCATGAATGTGTTGAATCCATATGTCCGTCAGTTTCTGGTAGGATGGATTACTGTATTGGACAGTGTCCCAGATATTGATATGCTGGGATTTCTTCCTGATTTTCTGGATGGTAAGCATATTGTTTGAACAAAGAAGAATGGTTGTTTTCTTTCTCGCCATTTTATACAAAATGAAAGTGTACCACCTAATCATATATATACTTCTCAGGCTTGTTTAATATGTTGAGTGATTCAAGCCATGAAATACGTCAACAAGCTGATTCAGCCCTTTCAGAGTTTCTTCAAGAGATTAAGAACTCCCCAGTAAGGCTCCTGCTTATGTACCACCCCCGGTTTGAATTTTAAGGCTTTCTAGCACATTTCCATAGGCCAATTCTTTTTTTATGTTTTTCTTCCTTGTCCTCTTCTTCAGGAATTATGGAAGCCATTATCTCCACTGATAAGTCCCAAATTCTGCTTGTATATGTTGGATTCCCTTGTTATCTTCATGATTAAAATTTGTTGCAGCCGTTATCCACTTTTATATCTTTACCTAATCCATCTTTTAGGCTTCATAATGATAGATATACTGTTAGCTTGCATTTGTGCTGATTAACTGTGCTGTGCATCATTTTCATCTACCACTTTGTCACAAAAGCAATGTTTTTTTTTTGTTCATTTGTCATTTTCTGACTCGAGCAGTGCTACTCTTGAAGTCTGTAGATTATGGTCGAATGGCTGAAATACTGGTACAGAGGGCAGGTTCTCCGGATGAATTTACTAGGCTAACAGCTATCACATGGGTAAGTGGCACTGCATTGTTGACTTCATTCTCAATTACTTTTATTTTACTTTATTCATAGGGTTGGCTGGCATCTTCTCAAAAATAATAATTCTCATATCAAAAGAAAAAAAATTAGCTACTATTTTGTGTTCATTTTACTTAAGTATGTCTGCATTCTCTTTTTAACAGATAAATGAGTTTGTCAAACTTGGTGGAGACCAGCTTGTTCCATATTATGCTGACATTCTTGGAGCTATTTTGCCTTGTATATCAGATAAAGAAGAAAAAATTAGAGTTGTATGTTACCTTTATGTTTGCTTGTTTTTTTTCCTCTGCTATTTTGCTGCATTTTATGTTCTTCAGATCTTCTAATTACATTGCCTCCTTCCTTGTAAAACAATAAATTTGGAATTATGTATTTCTTGTCTGAAAGGTTGCTCGTGAAACCAATGAAGAGCTACGTGCCCTTAAGGCTGATCCAACTGAAGCGTTTGATGTTGGAGCTATCCTCTCCATTGCCAGGAGGTGTAGTTTTTCTCACCCGACCAATGTAGAAGCTATCATTTTGTTTAGTTGACTACTGTATTTTGGACTGGTTATTCTGTAGAATGATTTTGGAATGGTTTGACTAATCAGGCAATTATCAAGTGAATGGGAGGGTACTCGAATCGAAGCTTTACACTGGATATCAACCCTTTTAAACAATTATCGTACTGAGGTGACTTGATTGTTTGAATCCTGCTTTTCTTTTGTAGTGTGTATCTTGTTTCTTAATATGCCTATTGGAGTTCTATGTCATCACAACATGTTTTTCTTTCACTTATTCTTGATACTAGGAATTTAATAATAATATTGTTATTATTTGACCTATAATACCTCTTTCTAATCTGCTTCCAATTAACTTGGAAATAATTATGGTATTTTCATGGCTGACATATTGTATACCACTTTTTTTTTTGTGTTGAAAGTTCTACATTAACTAGAGATATGACCAATAATAGTATATAAGGTGAGAGTAATTCTCATTTTATGAGCTAGCTTTTAGGATTGAGTTAGGTCTAATATCCAAGTTTAAGATGGTGCTAAAGCCTATCCTAGATCTGTTATTGAGTCACCTGTGGGGGGATGTGTTTAAGTCCCACGTTTTGGGCCCGCCTATATTTGTTCATGCGTCAGATGTTCATTCCTGGGCGTGAAGGTGTATGTTGAAAGTCTCACATTGACTAGAGATAAGACCAATTAATAGTATATAAAGTAATGGTAGTCCTCATCTTATGAGCTAGATTTTAGGATTGAGCTAGACCCAGCATCCAAATTTAAGACTGTGCAAAACTTTTGTTTTTATTAAATATTAATATTAATGTTATCCCCTGTTTAAGTAATTGCTATTTCTGTCTGTTTACTTGAAATGCTCTGTAAAGGTTTTTGTGTGATCTCCTTTATGTCAATGAGAAATTTTAGTTTCCATGCTTATATATTGACTTTTCATCTCTGAAACAGGTTTTGCAATTTCTGAATGACATATTTGACACTCTCCTCAAGGCACTTTCAGATCCATCTGATGCGGTAGCATAGTTATCCCTGATATATATCTTTTGATCTTTAATTCATCAAATCATGAATTTGTCAAAAATTTGGTGCTAATGCGGTTTTACATGTTTGCTTATCTTAAACTATCATTTGATCAAACATATAGGTAAGTTACTGTTGGAATCATTTTCAACCTAGGATGTTCACGTTCACCTGTCCTTCCACCCATTTTTAATGTGGCAGAAATTGCTTTTGGAAGATAAGTGACCAGTTATTAAAATAATAAACACCATTCTTATGTGTTTGGCAAGAATGTGGAGTGGTATGAACATTAGAGTCTCACTGACTCTTGTGAATGTAGGTTTAAGCATCGAATGTATTTTATTGGCATTTACTTAGGATAATTGTCAGTTTGTTACTGGGTGGGTGGAATTTGGAGCTATAATATATTTACTAGTCAAAATATGACATTACAATATTTGGTAATATTTTAGATGCTATGCAAAAAGATTGGAATTAATAATTTTAGCCATGTTGCCCCCCCCTCCCAATTTTCCTATTTGGGACGATGTCCTATTTCACCTCCCAGACCAGTTGTTAATGTTTTCTTTTGTCTGGAAAAAATGGAGTATGTGTTTTGGTTTAGTTAGAAGCACTTCTACAATCCAACTCCCTGATAGGTTTCTTGTTTATGCCTTTTTGACTCCAGGATAAAAAAAAGATTTTTTGAAGTTTCTCCTATCCTATCCTTATCTTGCAATATTGTTCAGTTTGCACAAACCAGAACTCACTTGAATTGTCAGTGATTCATTACAACTTTTTAATTCAACAGGTTGTTCTTCTAGTTCTGGATGTTCATGCATGTATTGCTAAAGACCCTCAGCACTTTCGGCAGCTTGTTGTTTTCCTGGTGCACAATTTCCGGGTAGACAATTCCCTTTTGGAGAAGTAAGCTCTTTTTCCTTCATCCAATAAATATATTTTAAATATTTTATTATCAATTTTAACTATATACATACAATGTTCAAGGCGTGGTGCTTTGATAATTCGTCGGCTTTGTGTGCTTCTGAATGCTGAGAGAGTCTACCGTGAACTTTCTTTGATACTAGAAGGGGAATCGGACTTGGATTTTGCATCAATTATGGTTCAGGTTGGTTGTGACTTTTCTGATATTTAACTAAAAAGCCAAAATATACTTTTGATATGTACTCTTCAATAGTCTATGCCCTGCTTCACCAAAAAAATTGTAGTGAAACAACTTCATGAAGCTTGTATATTTTATATGCTTAAATTTATCAGCAGGATTAAATGGTTTTCATTTTAACTGGTATTCCATATCTAGCCATCTTCATTTTTTGCACTTGAGTTGTTTGGCAATGGCAGCTACAAAAATCTTTCTGTTGGATAATATGCATATATACCTGACTTCCATGTTGATTTTTAATATTTAATATTGTACTCAATCTCAAATGAGAATGCTTCATAGGTCTAGCATTTTGTTACTGTTTCAAAATTTAATAGAGCTGAATGATTCTTGGATAGTATTAAGTGCAAGTATTATTTTGCTTAAATGTTTGCTAACAGGCTTCAATCAGTAATGCTCTACTTTATAAATTGAAAGACTTATTTAGTTTGATTACTTTTTAACAAGAAATTGTGACTTCAGATTTTTAAAAAAAATTGGATTTTGTATAGATTCATTTGTAAGAGATTCAATATGAAATCTGAAAGGACAAGTGAAATCAGAAGCTTAATCTTCTTCAAATGATTAATGTGTGTTTGTATTTAAATTTCAGATACAAGAATCTTAATCACATCTCTTAAAAAGGATTTTTGAAGACGTTAGATTTCCAATGACTGCATAATCATGTTTAAGTTCCATATCTTGATAAACTCCAGCTTTTGTGGTTTTAATTAGTAATCTATCATTTCTTGAAATTTTTTAGTGTCCATTTGTTTAATATTTGAGAGAGATTGACTGTATTCATTTACTATAAAAATGGTGTTGATGTCAAGTATGATCAAGGCCAGTGGATCAGCGGGGAGTTTTAAGAAACTGTTGAGAAGTTAATGATTGGTGTATAGCCTACTTGTTGTTGAGCTCAATAGTTTGGACTCTCTTTGTGCTCAGTGTTATATTTATTTATTTATTTTGAAGAGTGTGACCTATAATCAATCCAATTTAGTGAGTGGCATTCATCTGTGTTTGATTTCCCCCCCATTTTAAAATGTTCAGGCTTTGAATTTGATCTTACTTACATCATCGGAACTATCAGAAATTCGAGATCTTTTGAAGCAATCACTGGTAAATCCCGCTGGGAAGGATTTATATGTTTCTTTGTATGCCTCGTGGTGCCATTCTCCAATGGCAATTATAAGTCTCTGCTTATTAGCTCAGGTAGTCTCTTCTTATTAGTCTATGTTTGATTATTGGTTTTAATTTGAATTGTTGCTGACGCCCCATAATTCTTAATGTTTTGCTTTATTTGAATTATTTGCCACCTTTTTTAATATAAATAAGCCTTTGCTTATTATTAGCTCAGGTATATATCTATAAGGTGGTTTGATTATGGTTTTAATTTGAACCCATACTTTTTAAACAGTGTATTTGTGGATAATACTTAATAGTTTGCTTTATTTGGATTGTGTGCCACCTTTTTTAATACAAATTATCTTCCTCGGCAGACTTACCAACATGCAAGTGCTGTGATTCAATCTCTGGTTGAGGAGGATATTAATGTCAAATTCTTGGTCCAGCTGGATAAACTGATTCGCTTGTTGGAAACCCCGGTCTTTGCGTATCTAAGATTGCAGGTGCTTAATTGAATTGTCCACACAGATCTTGCAATCTTGTAAATATTTTGTATTAGTCTGATAAAATATGATTAATGTGGAAGTGCTGGTTGTGTTTGAGATGATTAAGGCTAAAAATTGGCAATCTTATTTCCTTTTCCTTGCTAAATTGCTATTTAATCTGTCTTGTTGCAATTCCCCTTTATCTTTCCTGCCTCATTCCAAAATTAATGGTTCCTGCTTGGTTGGTGTTTTTGTTTTTATTAAAAGAGAAAAAAAGTAGTGGAGAAATTTATGTTACAATTTGAATAGCTGGTTGCTGCTGTTTTTGTGGTTCTCAATAATGAAGCCCTTTTTGTTACTCTTAAATCTAACCTTCTACCATATGCATACTTGATTCTCATGTTAGTCTTTAATTTTTGTCCTTTCTTTCCTGTGTAAAACACAAAAAACTTTCTTTTGTAGAAGATAAATCATGTAACAGTTGGTTAGTTCTTTTGTATCAATGTGGTGATAGATAGTTATATTTTTCAGTTGTTTCTGTTTGTACCTGAATGATTATTATTTAATTTTGCAGCTTCTTGAACCTGGAAGATATATGTGGCTGTTTAAATCATTATACGGCCTTCTGATGTTGCTTCCTCAGGTCTGTGCAACTTAAAACAATTTCTTTTTATTATTTACGAAATTAGTGATATGCTCATATCCTTTTGCCAGTGTATTGTGTTCAAATATGACATCCTTTGGAGGCAGGCGAATTCTTAGGCTTTTTATAGTACTTAAAAATTAATGTTTAAATTAATGTTTAAATTAATGTCTAATCATTTCTTGAATGGATCAATTCCTGTAAATCTTGATGGTTCATATGGTTTGCTGTTTACATTGACACTCCATTTATTACCATTATATGCAGCAAAGTGCTGCCTTCAAGATACTAGAAACTCGTTTAAAAGCTGTGCCGTCATATTCGTTCAATGGTGAGCAAATGAAGAAAACATCCTCAGGGAATCCATATCAGTTTCTCCAGCACATGTCTGGTGGATCTCAAATCACTGAGGATGGTGATCTAACTGTTGATGGTGGGAACTCACACAATGGAATAAACTTTGCTGCGAGGCTGCAACAGTTTCAGCAAATGCAGCACCAGCACCGTGTGAATTTGAAAACACAGGCTACAACAGTTTCACGCAAAAATTCCATCTCATTGACAAAGGTTGCTTCCTTCTTCATTCTGCATGCTACTACTTTTTGGATAAACTGTAGAGACGAGGAGGCACTGATGTCTATTTTGTCATACTTAGCATGCTATATATTTCCTGAAGTTTGGTTTATAAGATTCTTTTTAGAAATTTGAGGGTCCTTAATACAAGATCTCTTGCAAAATTTTAGCAGTTACTATTTTCCCCCCTCTTCATGAGTACTGAAAAGTTCAAATTTTTCACCAGTAATATGATACTAGAGTTTTATTTAAATATGGGTGTACATTTTGTAATAATTTTTTCAAAAACCAATACATTAGCTCATTTTAGCTTTTCCAGTGATCATTGTTATTTGATCATAATGACTTGTAAGGTCTAGAGGAAGTCCTTGATGTATTATTTGAAGTCATGGGTTGTTTTTCTTTCTATATATATGCAGGAGACACAGGGACAGGAAGAACTAAGGCAACAGTTGAGTGAGCTTAGTGTTGCTCCTTCAAGATCAATCAAGAGAGCCCAGGGTAGCTAGTGCATGTGAACTTGCTATATATTGCCCATATTGGGTCGATCCCAGGGTATGTGAACTTGGAACGGGATCGGGCATTGATTTGTAAAATTGTAAATCATAATAGCTCCTTTTATTGTACTTATCATAGAAGGTTGGGGTGGTTGAAAATGGGTTTTGGAGTCGTGAATATAAGCTTGGGCTTTGCTGGGCAATTCTTTTGACCTTGTAAACGGGATACATACCCACGTGGTTCTGTTGTTTTTGTTGAAAACCATGTGGCCTAGAGAGGGGATTTTTATTTAGAAAAATTGCCTTTTGTTTATCATGTCATGTGCTGTCATAGATAATATAATAATAAAGAATTAGCTGCTTAATCCCAAGGAACTATTTTGTATTTGGTCTTTTTTTTTTTTTTTTATCATTTGGAATAATTGTAAAGGAAGAGGGAAGAAGCATGGAAACCGGGGTTGGAACCTTGCCCTGAACGTTGCTAGTTTTACATGATGTATTTGGACTTATTTTATTACTTCATGACAATATGATTGCATGTTGAAGTTAGATTAAATGTGTGGTATAAAAATACATTAAATGTATACATCTTTACCTGTAGAGGCTAGTGCACACGACGCAAATAATGTTAGTTAGGTGTCATATTGAGTTTGCACTATGTCATCTTTACCTGTAGAGCAGTGAAAATTCTATTCCCATGTTTCAAAAAACGTAGAGTGTAATTTTGTTTTAAGAATTGAATGGAATGAAATATATTGAAACAGGCATGCTATAGTTTAGCATGTATTGAATTTAACATCTCACTCACGATATTTTGTTATTGTATCCCATGAATCTTGATACGATTTGGAATATCAGTGATGCGAATCGTCGGCTGATGAATTTTTTCTGGTATAGAATTGTGTGTATCTTTCCTGGATCACATGAATCAGTAGTCTACTTTGTATCTTGTAATTTCTGCATGCACTCTGAAAACCATAAAAAAAGTGTTTTCTTTTTTAAAAAAACTTGTAAAAAACCAGGAATATGTGCCTCAAAAGTCTGGCACAACACATTTGGGAGAAACAAGGTTAAAAACCCTATTTCACATGTTTTTCTTCTTCTTCTTCTTTCAATGCTACCTCGACAGTTGAAGGAATACCCTATTTTGTAAGCATTGCAAGCCTCCTCCTTCACTGTTAACCATATTGGAATATGTCATGAACCCACAATCGTGCATATCTCTGTCAATCATATTCCAATACGTCGTGAACTCTTTCGATTTTCAATAGGGGATGTAGCTCAAACGGTAGAGCGCTCGCTTTGCATGCGAGAGGTACGGGGTTCGATACCCCGCATCTCCAGGGTTTTTCCTTTCTAGTTTGTTTAATATTCTTTTCGTTTTATTTTGTCAACAATTTAATTATTCTTTTGTAAATGACTTTGAATATTTAACGGCTGGATTATCAGCATGACCCTTGATATCGTAAGAGCAGCCTCCGGCCCAATTTTTTTTCTAATACATTATTAAAATTAGCAATTCAAATTATTGAATGATAAAATTTATTATATTATTATTTTAGCTTATTATTTAATAAAATTCTTCAACTTAAAATTATGTATATAATTATTTTTTTAGTTAAAGAAATTCAACTTTTAAAATAAGTTGTTAATAATTTTGACCTGGATAAAATAACACCTCTGTTGTAAATTGTAAATTTATAATTACTTTAAAATGTTGCGTTTATTTAACTAAAAAAATCTATTGAAACGAGTATACAACCTGAACCAAAAGCAATGTGACTTGTAAAAAAGGACATCTTGATGAAAATGCTAGTAACAAGATCACACGTTCAATGAAAAATACACTTTGAATATTTTATATTTATAATAGGTTAGTATATTTCTATTATTGAGTGTTGATTCGAAAAAAACAGTTAGACTAGAAAATGATGTTTTGTATTTGCATCTCAACTATTAAAATTCTGCAATGAGGATAAATTGAAAAAAAGATTAATCTTAAAAATATAAGGCTGGTTTACTTTGACCAAACATTTTCTATTTTTACTTTTAATCACAAAACTATCATCTTAGTTTTAATTACAAAATTATCATGTTATTTTTAATTTACACAAGTTTGTTCAAGAAATAATAAAAATAAAGAAAACTATTTTCAGTGTTTCTTATATAAAGTTTTGGAAATGAAAAATGATATGCAGCAATTTCATAATGAAAACTAACACAATGACTCTATAATTAAAAGTAAAAATAAAAGATATTTTCTAACAGTCAAAGTCTACTGATATGATCAAGAAGTCTAACTTGGTTGGTTGAATATAACTTGTTACAAACCCTCTCAACTATTCCCAACTCTACGGAAACAAAAAATAAATCTAACACACATACTCTTAGAATATTTTCTCAAAAAGCTTTAAAGAAGTGAAAAGCAAAGAAACTACTATAACTATATTAGAGAATGATGTTCTCCCCTAAATACTTGTATTGTTTGTAAAATATTTTTAATAATATTTTATAATTAGTTGCAATTTAAAAAATAGAAGTACTTAAACTCTAGTTGAGATTGACTATAAAGCTAGTGATTGAATGTATTTCCAGGTAGCAAAATGTTTAAATTAACAATTTTGAACCAATAAATTCGTAGTTCAAAAAGATAAAGAGTAAAAAATGAAGATTAACGAATTATATTATAATGATTTGAAAATGACATGTCTCGGGCCTCAATTTCTAGGATAGAGAATAAACTCTACCATATTGCAAATGAGCCTACACAATTTGCTAAAATCCATATAAACTTTAGACGAATATAAAGGGATACATTACTAACAGTTTTCTTGTATGAAAGACATGCTATAGGTTACAAAAAAAAAACAGACATACTATAAATAATGAAAAAAAATCATGTGACTAAATGTGACTGATAAAAGACAATCATGCAATAAAAAGGAAAAGACTCCTTTATATAGCAAAGGAATCCACTTTATTAGAAAATAAAGTGAAATACCAACTATTAACTTGAAAATAACTTTTAGATTTCCTATCTTGCACTTCCTTATATCCTGTTACAATTATAAATCGAAACCTAATATTGTACTATACTTTTTTTTGGTTAATAAACTATTGAGTGTTCACCCCAAAAAATTCAAAGAGGAAAGGTCCTTCACAAGTCAAGCATTCAACTCATTCAAAGAAGCCTATCATAATACACAGATAAATGGAAGTGCTACTACACACTTCTTAGATTAATATAAGGAAATATTATCTAGTTAACCTCGATTGAAAAATCAAAAATAAAAAAATTTTATTTAAAAATATCATTAAAACTTATTCATTATATTTTTTAAACAATCTTTTCAATTTCAATAAAATAATTCTATTTTTACTTCCTTATATCATCCTTAAGATATTGATTAATAGGACACTTTAATTCATACAAAAACCTCTTACCACTAAACTCGGCCTCAACTGAACTAGGTATGATATTTTCCTACTGGACACAAGATTATCTTAAAAGGAAGAATCACATCCAATATGGAAAATTAGAAAGAAACCTCTTATTTGAAAATAATTATTTGACAATAACAATTGATACAACACTATATTGCAACAAAGATCAAAATCGATCAAATGAATGGTGACTTATAAGCGACTCTTCAAGTTCTCTAAATCCTCGGTAGACAAGTTCTGTTTGGTTCTGTGGAAGGGCCAACCGTCGCACTTCAGTCATATACCTGCATGCATGTAAAACAAATTCAGATCAGAAACTTGGCCAATAACAATAATGCATAGAGATCAACGACCATACACAAGACATGTCAAAAGGACATTAATAAGATTAATGGAAAAGCATAAAGGTAACCTGTTAGCCAAACTTGTGATTTTGTCCCGAATTCGTTGGCTCACACCAGATCGTTCCAAAGAGAATCCTCCATCCAGTATCAGAGAAGATCCAACAGAACCGTTAGCCATCTTTTGTGAATATACAGACATAGCCCACTCTCGAAGTACCACTAGAACCGATCTCAGCATACGCACTCTAAGATTCGGCGATGGCAAAATAGCCCCATTTGATAACAATTGATCATATGCATTCAGTACAGGTTCAGCTGCACCCTTACAAGCAGAAACAAGGGCTCTCGCAACATCTTCATCCCCAACAGATTCAACGCCTGAATTAAACCTCTCCTACAGAAAGACATGAATCCACATATAAGATAAATGACTTCTAATTCCACTAAATCCTACCTGCCAAAAACTTAAAAGGCATTCTAGAGGGAAGGAGAGCAGAAACAATAATCAGAGAGTAGAATTTACAGTCAAAATCTATCAGTAAGCTGTCAACAGAGTTGGGAACGTATACCATTCCAGCCTTTTCAAGGTGAAGACAAACAGTGTCAAGGGGTAAAACAGCTCCATCACCCGGATAAATGCGGGGACCAACCCTCTTCAACACTGAGCAGGCTTCGGCAATGCCACCTCTTGATATAGCTTGATCTATGAGCCTAGCCCACGTCTCTCTTACAAAGCTGCTGTCAGTATCACCAGAATAATTGGCAAAATACAGCATCTCCAGGCATATCTAAAGGAAATGTGGGAAACAAAAGAACTGTTAATGGAATCTTTAAGAAATTCCAGTTAGCTATGACAATCTTTTCAGCAAGAATACTACATAAGCAGAGATACAGCCCACAAAACAACAGGAGGCTTTAAAATAGGGGGAAAGGACAGATTTGGCAAGGGAAAAACTCATGACTTTCCTGCATCTGGATATATTTCATAGTGTGGATTTCTTAAATAAATAAAATTATAGTCAGGAAAACCCTTACTTTCATATATTTTCAAAAATATACATCACGATCAAAAGTTATTCAAAAGTGTAAACAAGTGGTATGCATACATATAATAGATATATATACATACACATATACATACATATAATCTCCTAATTTCTATCTAGAACATTCAACATAACAGTTGTTATGTGACATGCCATCTTAAGTAAAAAAAAAAATAGAACAGCCAAAAAGAGAATGAAAGTACCTCCCATAGCTCAAAGGGAACAGCATACTCATTATATAACTGTGTTATGCTCTTTACTTCTAAACCTAGTTCTTTGGCCTTCTCTCGTGTTGCATTTGCAAAATTAGCATCCGCAGTTGAACTGCCCTCAGGGACTGAACCATTTTGGTTAGAATCCGACGTGCTAGGTAAAACCTCGGACCTGGAAGCCATGGCCTCTAGTTCTTCTTTGATTTTTATCTGGAACCGAAGAACAGCAAGCTTCCCTTCAAGCAAATCTAGGAATCCACTGTCAATGGAACTCCGAGCAGAACCAACCAACCCATCATTATTACTCGCATTTTTTGCCTGTAGAACTGCATTACTTAGGTATTGACACCTGAATTTTACAAATGACAAAAAAAAAACTATTAGAAGATATCCATGCCAGCATATCAAAGCAATACTAGTAAATTTTAGAGAACCATGTAAAGGTCATAGTCAACTTGAATACATGTAAAATTAGAATCTTGCACATGAACAAGTACAGCCTCATGTTAACAAATTTAAGTCATCTCAGGCAAATAAGAAACAAGACTTATTTGAGAACTAATAGTGAATCAGGAATCAATTCCCATGTTTTTTATATGATTAGAATAAGTTCCAGCTTTAAGTAACTTTCACTGGTGTTAATGAAAGTACAGCTTGAAAAACCCACCTAGCACACAAGGGCCTAGAAAATTTCAGCTTCAACTCTCATTTAGTCATTTACACATAAAGGCATCACATTTCCCTACTTGAAATACCCCACACCATGAAGCCTTTTTTTTCCTTTTGAGGAAATTGTAAAACCTGTTTTAAATGTGATTCCATTTACTATCTGTATCTGACAAAAGGTTCAATTAAGTTCACACACTGTCTTCGCAATTTCCATTGACAAGATGAGATCTAACTAGGGTGTAAGATATAACTAAGTGGGGTTGTCTTTCTCAATATTGTTTGCAGTAACAAAGCAACAAACTACTCAGAAAACCAAGAGGTTCCAAAGAAATATGAGAAAAGATGATAAGGACAAGGAAATTGAGTAACCTCTGTTCAAGAGTTGGAACTCCATCAATAGAGCGCCTTTCAGCTAGTCTGAGCAATGCATGAGCTGCAAGCATATGTTGCCGCTTCAAGACATAATACCGTGCCAAAAGTTCATAGTACTTGACTTGATTAGATGACATAGGTGCTCCTGATTGACCTACTGGAGAAGTTGTTGCAGTCACAGCACGAACCTACAAGATCAAGAAAAACAACATACGACCTCTAAGAAATATTATGAAAATTATGGCACATGTGTAGCTTCTACATGCAAAACATATATAATCAAAATCTAAAACAATATATACGCCATCAGGGAAAGTGAACAAGAAAACATCAAGTTATTGGGGAGAAAGATATAACTCAACCTCGTGTATAGGTTTACGACCAGCACTTTGCAAAAATGGCAACAGGTCAGGACCTCCATACTCTAACAATTCATTCTCAAGACCTAAATCAATCATAGCCTGGTAAAGATACTCATGGAAAATTCTGTCGGGTGATTGGACACCCAACTGTACAATTTGGCATATATATTTTTTCCGAGATGCTGAATCAAGAGCAGATATTGAAGCAGCAGATCTGATAGGTGATCCAAATTCTTTCTGCAAGGAACCACTTTTCAGTGACCGCAAAGCACTGATAATTATCTCATAACACTGTTCACGCTGAGCAAGTGCTTGTTCTCTGACAGTTGCATCAATTTCATCATTATATGCATCGCCCGCAGGGTCAAGCGCTTGTGCCTTTTGAAGAGGTAAGCGCACTACAGCTTCATAAAATCTGCAGGGGGAAAGTGTAATTACTGAGATTGCAAAAAAATGATGATAGTAGACATCAAAATGGGGAAGGACCAGAAAATGAAAAACGTACCTTAAATCCTCAAAACGTTTGCAAACAGTTCGTAAATCTGCAGACTCTGGAACTTTACTTAAGGAATTAAATGCTTCTCTTGCAAGATTCTGCTTTTCCTCAGAATCTACAGTCACAGCAGCTCTCTCCAGAGCTTCCACAGCTAAGAAGAATTTGTAATCAGACTCCTTATAGTAGCTTGGACAACCATCTCTTAGTCGCCTACTAATATCATCTACAGTCCCCCTGCCATCAGGACCAGTATAGTACTGGAGAAGTGCATGATGTTTAGGAAACTAAGTATTGTAGAAGAAACAATAGTCTATTCAAGAAAATGAAAGAAATCTCCATTAATGAGTAAACTTTTTGATGAAATCTCCTTCATAGATTCCTAAACAGGGTTTTACCTCCATTAGAGCAGATATAAGTCTAGTTGCAAGACGGTCACCTTCCTCAGAACAAACTAGTTGATGAAATGTCAGCTGAACTAATGCTTGTTGAAGGTTAGAGTCAAATGCCTGGATCAATCGAGTGACATGATGCTGTGAAAGAAGTTGAAGCAAAAACAGGGCTTCACCAGATCTAAGGAGCAACTGCCTAATACACTCCATTGCTCTCACCTGTAGCACAACATACCCAAGTGAGAACCAATACAAATACTCACTCTAGTCCTTTTTACAATACACTGTTAACTAAATTACCTAACAAATAAAAGTTGTTTAGTTAATTTTCTTGAACTTTAAAAATAACTCTATAATATGTCGACTTTACCCTCATTACTTTCAATAAGTAAGTTCACCAACATCATTTTTTAAGGGCAAGTAGGAAAAAAGATAAATGCTTCATAGAAATTTTGAAGTGCTTTATAAAAGGGACCATTAAAAATTTATAGATGGTGCCTTATAAGGACCAGAGATTAACTTATAAACCGTATCACATATGTGAACATTTAACAACAATGTACACCCACCTCCATGGCAGCTAATTCAGCAGGACTATATGGCAATCTTTGCCTTTTATTAGTTGTTCCACCACCATTGGACTCCATATTTCTGGAATATGCACCAAATAAGTTTCTTACCATACTTCGATCACCAGCACCTAATGCTGAACCACTACCATACAGAATGGAACCACTCAGATCTCCTAAACCTGCTACACAACCATAAAGTCCCCTCCTCTGGTTCCTTCTAGATCTTAAGAATTTCTCCAAAGATCGCAGTTTGTGTTCAAGAACTTGCATAGCCCCAATGGAGAGCCTGCACACAACCACCCCATTTCCAGATAAATTGCCTGAAGGAGCTACACTTCCTTTTACAACCATTACAGGAAGTTCCCACAGAGGAAAAAGTAATCTAGATGAACACAAACAGAGCCCTTCATGTGCACCTGAAAAAACAGGCTCAGCCTCCTGAACAACCTGGCCCATGCTAAATCCACTAGCAGCAGTTCGTGTGTTTGATAACGCACTACTACCTTCAAGTTGTGGCATGCCAACAACTCTTGGGTCCTCAAATGCTTCAGCAGCCTTTTCAGCAATAACATTGCTAATAAGGTTTTCAGAATGCACTATTCGTGCAGCTAGCATTAGACACATAGCAGCTGCCTCACCAGCACCAAAACGATTGAAGAAATCTTCTAAAACTGATCTTGGAGAGTTGGACTCTAATAGCCGCCTTAGAATGTCCAGTGGCCTGTTGAAAACAATTTCCATCATGCCCATGGTGCTGAAGATGATAATCCTCCTCCTTGGCAGTATATGTTGGGTTGAAAGGTCTCCCCTTGCCCATAGTTTGCCAGACAACCTTTCACATGATTCCATTGAGCTCTCATAACCACCAAACTCAATTTCTGAATATAGAGACTGTACAGTAGCTGCAGTATCAGGAAAGGGTAAAACATCTGCTACGGAAAGCATTCGCCCTTCAACTGGTAAAGAAGATACAGATTCCCGTAATGCCCGCGAACTCCTGGTACCTGTCCCTAAATTACCAGATGGTGGTGACTGTGTGCTTGAATCCCTGTTCAGAACAAGGAGTGAAGGCATGGTTGAAGGTGATGCATCAGAAAGGATAAGAGTTCCAGCAGAATAATAGGCAGCCTCAACTTTCAGGGAGAGATCCTCACTCTGGGGTCTAGCAGCAAGAGCCATCGCTCCAAAGGTGAGACCACCACTAACCCCCCAAGGAGGAGCAGGCCTGGTTGTGACAACCTTTAAACAGCTAGGCTTGTGATGGCTGGTATTAAACCCAGTCAAGCTTCCACTAGAAGGAGAGGTAGATAGGTACATCCTCCTGCCATCTGATATAACAGCAACAAGATGTAGCCACTTGGATTCAAGTGTAGATAAAGGTGAGATGCAAACAATTGATGGCTTCGGTGATCGACTTGAGGCTCTTGATCCCGTTGCTTGTCTAGCTCCATAATGTACATCCCTCTGATTGACAAGATTCCTTTCTTCGGCCACTTTCTTTAGTGGGCCATCACCACTTGGTCCAAGAACATAAACCTGAAGCTTCATCTCTTCAGTTCGTGCATACAATATTTGTCTCTCATTGTCAAAAACCATTTCAACAATGGGGTCAACGGCTCCAAAATTGAATACATTTGGTATAACCCATCTGCAAATAACAGCTAATGAAGTTTATAAGGAATTAACAAAGAACTGTTTAGCTGTAAGGTAGCTTTATATACAATCCACAAAATACGCATACAATTGTATGATTAAAATATAAATTTGCAATCAAGTATGATGGTTGATTACTATATCAAAAATCAGTAAAAACGGAGTTTACCTTGAAATTACACTTCCTAAACCTGCTGTAAGGCAAACTTTTCTGCAGCGCTTTTGCCATCCTGAGCCAGTAGAATAAAGAACCTCATATATGTGGCCATCCCTACCCGCGAGGAAAATGCGGCTCTTATCAGTACATACTACACTGGTCATTGTAACCCCTTCAGATGGTATTGTATACTCAGGCAATGGCTGTAATGAAACTTCTGCAAATGGATCTGAGCCATCTGCTCCTCCAGAGCAGCATACTCCTACTAAAATTAACTGATAAGAAAAAGGGGTAAGAAACAATATTTTCCCATGGGAAAGAACACACAAAATTGTTCATAGGAAACTTGTCATACAAAACCCTTCTATTGATGGGTTAAAAATGGCTTATAAATTATAACATCACGGAAACCATAGCGGCAAAAATCGAAGACCTAACTAACAAAATCACCACGCTGAAGTATTGAACACCTTCCAAATTACAAGAATACCAAGTAACACGAAGAAGGAAAAGACCACATTTGATTTAATATTTTCATTAGGCAGTTTCAGAAACTACTCCTTTTGTTTTTTGATGTGTTACTAACTTATTCTACCAGCTCCAATGCCACTGCTGCACAATAGTGGCTAGCAATGCCAAAGATTCTAGATATAAGATAAATAATTTATAAGCTATGCTAGCCTGTATAAATAGAAATGCTTAAAAGAGTTAAGAATATTGAGATTTTTGGAACTATGATATGAAGTGCATAAAACACTACTCAACAGAACAAGACTGGAAAAAACTCTTTCCTATCAGCCATAGTTATGTTGCAAGTTGCAACATTTAAGGGATTCCCTATGTCTGTTTTTTTGGTAGTGTTAAGACTTAAGAGGTTGGAGGTGTAAAGGAACAAGATAGTCAATTCCTATTAAACACTAAAACAGACAACAGCAATGTCTTAGAAGGCAAGTTATCTAAATGTTAGATTGAAATATAAAATATATGACAGGTAAAGAATTAGATAGACAACACAAAAGGTGGTGTGCTTGCATGTATATTAGAAGATAAATTAGGTGCAATGGTGCAATGGCGACACTATTTGTCACTGTTGATAATACTATTTGTCAAATTGTCACTATTAATAATTAATAAGTAATAGCCATGTAAAAAGGAGTCAAAGGAATCCCCTCCCAAGGGGAAATACAAGTTCTGCACCACACTCTCAAATCAGATCAGTTACATTGCTGCTACCTTTCCCATAAGTTCATACTATTACTGAACTCTCTCTCAATGTTCATGTGCTAGCAATGTTCAATAAGTACAATGAATGAAATACTAAAAATGGCAAATAAGGTCTCTCCATGCTCTCAATCCTAAATAATAAAAAACATATGACGCGAACCAGTTTGCAGTTGCAAGGAAGAAAATTAGTCCAATGATAACAATCACAACATCCAGTTCACTTTTTCATCATTTGGTTCTGATCACATTGTGATAGTGGCAGTCTGGCAGAGGATTCTGAGAAAAAATAACCACCTTTTGAGAAACATTAATAGAAAACAAATTAACTACTTTATCATACTCATTGTGGAGCAAGCAATGAGCAAATATACAGTGTAAGTTTCAACTTATCAAATGATCTTTTTACTGCCAACAGCCTGGACCGAAGGCAAGCTTCTCATGAGTTTTGTCGTGACATTGTAAACCAGAGAATCTTCTAACCAAAAACTCATAAACGTCAAAGAGTTACAATTTCACACAAAGGCAGATCTAGTTGATAAAGACTAAATCAAATTCTGCTGAGCAAACCAGCAGAGGAAAAACACTTGACCTCCAAATCACTTTAACATGGACAAAGAGTTTGATTAGGTGCTGTGTATCCCTTCTTAACAAAATAAACTCCTGTCCTTAGTAATTTCAATAATAATTTCCTAAAGCAAAAACTCATCATACAGGTACCAACATACTGTATACCAGAGAAAAGCAGTCTTGCTTTTAAAAGCAAACCCATAAACATGGCTGAAATTTAATTTCATGGGTCTTTTATGTTTCCTTAGTCTTACAAGTTAGTTTTTCCTCTCTCTCTCTCTCTCTGCTTGTGAATTATTAGTATATAAGAATCACCTATTGACTGAACAAAAAATTATGAATTCTCTGACCACTTAACAACATGGACTGGAATAGAATTGAAGGCATAAATAATACAGAAGGCTAACCAAACTATCTTATGATCTTTGTCAATCATATTGAGCAGCTATTTTTTCCCAATTACCAGCATGCAAGGATACTATTCAACCATCCAGAGAGAGAACCACATAATTACAGGTTGGAAAAGTTGATCAGCAATTAAGGAACATTCAATTAAAGAAAGGAACATCATACCATACTTTAAAAAAATGAAGGAACAGTATTGAAGTCAAAAGAACTGTTCATAATGGATGGAAAACCAACACATTAGAAATACAATGTTCAAGTATTCAAGTCCTCTGAAAACAACTAAAACATAGAATGATTAATACCTCAATAGGTGTTGCTAAAACTAAAAGATATTGAATAGCTTCAACAAAAACACCAGGTTTTGTTTTAGCAAGACCCACGGCACAAATAGCTTGCTCCTCCCCACAATATTCAGGACATTGACCATCCCTATGGAAGAAGAAACAACGTCAGACTAGAAATACAGCAGCACATATAAATATGAGTTCCACTAAATAGAACACAATAACAAATAAAACAATTTTTAGTCACCTAAGACAATCACACACCAAATTTTTGTATATTAACATCTAACAGCCAAAATAATTGTAGAATAAAAATACTAGTTCAAAAAACAAGTGTCAAACAGAAAATTAAAGAAACTAATTGAATGTGTAGCACATTATTCTTCAAATGTTTAGCACCCTTAAAGCTTTTCTAACTGCCAAGTCAAAGTTGTCCTAATAACATTCATATGACAATTACTCAAACTGAAAGCTAAAACTATTGCTAAGGAATAAGGACAAGCAACGGCAAAAAACGTAATAATAATTCATGCATGCAACGTTGACTGGGATTAATGCAACAAATATAAAGCGTTGAAAAGGTAAAAGATAATAAATGGGGAAAATAATATATGTTTAACATGGCACTAAAAACAAAGATACACCCATATATATGACGTCGTTCCGTTGTCTGGCAAGTAAAACTTGTACAGGGCAAATCCATATCATAATTATAATAATCCAAAAAAACAGTTTTCATTCAAAAGATGAGCAAGGGACATGTCTCTACTCGTTTTGTAAAACTCAAAAATTTCAAACCCATCATATCATGATACCAACCACTTGTCGAAACGCCAAAGAAACAATGAATTGTCCACGGATGCCCACGCCCTCCGAATTTCAGGAAATATTCCACAAAAAGCAGTTCCTTCCCCACCGGAGGCATTGTATCTTTCAATGAGCACAGGAGGTAACTCCCAGGTATTAACCACCTCAACTGAAGGGGGCCACTGAAACAATATATCAATAACACATTAGATGAAAAATAAGAGTTAAGCTAAACCTCAACCTCATTAACAACCTAGAATACACACTACGTAACAACTAGCTATTTCACTTTAAAATCATTTCCTGCTTTCATCTTCTTCTTTTTTTCTTATCCAGTTTCCCACAGATAGAGGCATTAATTTCATGTTTGAATTTGAACTTTTTCACACTAAGATAACATGCCCTTTCAGGTGGAAAACAAAACACTCGATAAAATATAATTAAATTTCGAAACATTAGAAACCCTCGGATTTGGGGGGAAATACCTCTCGGGGGTGAGAGGAATAAGGGTGGCTAGCGTATCTGGAAGCTTCTAGAGCTTCTTCGAGATCGAGCTGAGAGGAAGCTTCGCGACCAATGCGATCACTGACGACGAGGCCTGCATTCGTGACATCACGCATAACAATCTCGTCCTCCCACGACATCGGAGAGAACGAATTCAATTGAAGCCCTCTTTCGACTGTGGCGTTCCCCAGAAACAAACGGAAAATGAAAATTGAAATTCGCCTTGTCTGTGGAGTGGGAACTGAGAAGAAAGGGCAATGTAGGGTTTTGGGGACTGTTTTCGTAAATTGATAGTGGCGGGCAAATATTTTTCTTTCCCAACCAAAGCAAAAGTAAATAAATAAATTACCGTATTTTTATTTTATCTATGTATATTGTATTACTTTTCTTTAATTTATCATTGTTAACTTTTACTAATTATAATACGAATAGGTAATACATCATCCACTAAAATAATTCATTTTACTAAAAAAAAATTTAAAAATACTTTTCTCTTTTTAATCAAACTTTGTGACATCCTAATTTAAATTTTCAACTAATTGACGATAGATAAATAATTAATGAGTAAAGTTAGGTAAGCTTTAGGATGACCTAAAGTTGTCAAATTAATTTCTCAAAATTAATTAAATGGACAAATGGACCATAACACTTTTGACCTTTGAACTTAATTTTACTCTCTTTTCTCACTCATCATTTATCCACTAACCATCTTTCTCTTGTCTTTCTCTAATGTGTCATCATTTTCTTCCTCTCCCCTAATTCTCTTCTTTCTTCCACCCCCAACCTCGGCATGCATGGAGGCTTGGAAGGCAAGCTCCTCCTTCATTTCCGTTTCAACCTAAGGTAAGGTTCTAAGAACTCCATGGTACCCATGCATGTATTCTTTTAAAATTAAGCTAAATCCTAGTAGTTCCTACCATTACAGGGTTGATTAAGCTTATGGGTGACAACCAAAAGTCTAACTCTTTTCTAGTTCATTCTCGACTTCGTGCTCGGTAAGTCAAACTCCCGAAATCTAACCCTCGCTTGCTAATTAGGCTCAATTTCAAGTTAAATTAGGTTTCAGGTAACATAGGATATGTTAGGATTGGTAAATTGGAATTTGTTTAGGAAAATGAGTAATTGAATATGTGTATTGGTATACAGGTTTGGATTCGGAGCCGAAAGGTAACTCCATAAGTATTATGCTTTGATTACATAGATAGTAAATAAGAAACCTAAATTGAATGTAATATATGATTGATTAGTGTTTATGAATGTGTTGATTAATGTTTTGTGAGTCATTAAGTTAACAATGACATTATGGTTGACTTGATTTGACGGGGGAGAGCAGATGATTGGCATTGTTGTGGATAATTTGAATTAGTATTTATGTAATGTTAAATGAATCAATAATGATATTGTGAACCGCTATTAAGAATCATGATGAAATATAATACGATATGATGAAATGAATTGAATGAAAAATGTGAATGTGATGAATATGGCTATGTCCACAATATTAAGGTGACAATAGTATGATGTTGAAAATGTCATCAAGGACATGATGATGAGAATATGGTGATGACGATGGTATGGAGGATGTGTGGAGGCATGTGATAGATTGTTGTCCATGCATCATGTGCATTGCGACTCCCAAGGGGATGCAAAGTACTATTTGTGGGCGACCTTAGTGAAGGGTGACTTCCTATAAGGAGCGAGGTAAGAGTTAAGTATGTCTGCAATCTCTTTTTACTAGATAAATAAGTTTGTCAAACTTGGTGGAGACATAATAGAGCTTTTCAAATACCGTTTCTCTAAGGTTGTTACTTTCTTACACAACTCTTGGTTGCCCTAGTGTGGTGTCACTTAGCCTTCCTACAGTTTCTACCTTTTAACTTTTAAATTGGCCACCTCAATCGAGGTGTCATACTACATATACAAAGAATTCAAAACACTTAAACTTTCCAACCTCGCCCAAATGGCTTGCTTATGAACATACTACAGGTCATCCTCATTAAAGTAATCCTTTAGCTAGAATGAGATAATCATGAATATAGCTAAAGAGGATCCCATCACAACCCTAGACAAGGGGTTGGAGGCATTCAAAGGTCCCTTGAAGAGGGCAAGGACTAAAAACGCTAAGGACATCACCCAAAAACCTTAACTACCTTTCTCACCACTTTGCATGGGTTTAAGCCAAAGAATGAGCACTTGAAGACCTATGTGTTATTTACATGTAATATTTTAGAGAATTAGGTTTTATGTGTAAAATAATATTTTGTACATCTCAGAGTTAGGTTTTGGACCTTACACGGTCAAATGGTCATTTTTGTTCATTTGCATCTTAGGTTTTCATTTGCATTTTAATCCTTGTTTTGCATACATCCTCGACCAGAATATCAGTTATAACGTCTCGCCTAATTATTAGACACTAACCACGCTATTAAAGTTAATTAAACACACAATGCCATACCGATTAATAAAAATAAAGAGGAAAATTTTTCGCGATTTTTGAAGGTATTAGAAGTGAAGGAAAATGTTATTCACCAAAGGAAAATTTATACCCATCAGGTGAAGATGACAATATTTTTATAGCTCAAGGGACCCAAAACAATCAAGCAAAATGGTTAAATGAAGCAAAAAGAAGGAAATGGGATCAGGGTCACTCGCTTAAGCGAGACCAACGGGGGTCGCTTGAGTGAGGCCCTCACACGCTTGAGCGAGTTCCCATATACACACCCGGGCGAGCTACTAAACGCGCTTGAGCGAGGGAGACAATATGCATCAGGTCCCTCATTCCGCTTGAGCGAGCTAAGCTCGCCTAAGCGAAATCACTCCAGAGTCACCTCCACCAATACTCGCTTAAGCGAGAGACCCAAGCAAGCCAAGTTGCTTAAGCAAAGACGCTGCAGAACCAAATTCCTATTCGTTTGCTTAAGCAAGATCGACACAGAATTATTCTGCCTGGTGTTCGCTCGAGCGAGGCCATGTCCGCCCGAGCGAGATTCATCCAATAAACACCCCTCCTGATGCATGCATGTCTCGCTTGAGCGATAATCATTCCCTCTTGAGCGAGATTAGGGCAGAGGCCACACTACTGATACTAAGGACTCTCGCTTGAGCGAGAATCCATCTCGCTTGAGCGAGTTATGTAGTACATGCATGAAAACTAAAGATTTTCACACAATCTAATATGCTTAAACCTTCATATACTCCTCTTGGCCTAAATTATCCATCTACACACATTCAAGCATGCATTTGGAACTTATTCCATTTAAACATACATATCAATCCTAATTCTAATTCCTTAAATGTATCACAATCAAATTCATTATTTCACATGCTACTTACACAAGTCCAAAATTTATGAAATCCATCATTCCCTTATCCATTCATCAGGACACTGAACAATTCATATACAAGTTGCATCATAATCATCAAGACAATAAACAATCCACACACAACTTGCATCATTCGTGATTCACAAATATAAACAAGACCTGCCCATAGCAATTTATCATCTACCCATAATATTGGCTCTATGCCAATATACATCAAATTCATAAAAACAACATTACAATCACCACCTTACTACTTCATCAACATGAATTCATATCCTCATCAATTAACGTGCATGTTCTAACTTATCATAACCACATTGACCATATGCTAGGTTAATTCAACACACACATGAAACATGTTATGACGTTACATACATGAAACACATTACACATTACATACATCCATTTATTTCATAATTTCCTTCACTCATTGGCATCAATTATCCGCTTGGCGCACCTCCGGGGCATCAACGTCCTCCCTGTCACTGGCTATTAAATTAAAGGTGTAACACCCTCATTTACACCTTAATAAATTCTAGAAAAATTCGTAATATTTTTTTTTTTTTTACTAAAGATATGATTGTTAAAAAGAAACTATCGGAATAAATTATATACATTATTGCTGAAATACCTCATAAATATTATTAAAACTTTATAAAGTAATTTTACATTCATCCAACGGAAATAAATATTAAACATTATAAGAAAGAGAGGAAACTCCATGGCCCAGAAGCAGTTACTTATTAACATTATTTAGTCATTGGACCACGGTATTCATACCGAGCTCCCTTTCTAGAACGTGCTATATTTACTGCCGATATTCTTCGATCCTTCCCTCTGAACCATCAATTTAAAACATGTGAAACAAAAACACGGAGAAAGGAGTGAGAAACAGAATATAATATTTCCGAATAAGACATAAGCAACAAAGGGTTTTCACAAACCAATACTTAATAATATCAATCACAATCACACACACAATCAATTATGAATGCATGAATGTTATGCAATATCTTCATCACAACTTACCTATATATGTGGGCCCTTAAATTTTAATTTGCACTGGGCCAACCAGGAGTTTACACTGTTCCATAAGTCCGGATAATAATAATATGAACAGCTCAACTGGCATGGAAACACTTAGAGACTAGTCAGATTGAGAAAGTTTTTATTGTGAAAGTACCCGACACTAGGGAGCTACCCCAGGTCCCCTGAAGCACCCTTTCACACCCTCTCATCCCAAGGCTCGTAATTAAGCCTCCTCTAATGTATCCTCGGTTTCTATAATCCGTCCCCAGACAATATTATTTCATTTCACTTTAATGATTCATGATGCATGAACTACTCACGTATTGAGTTAGTTAAGGCTTTTAGAAACTCAATTATTAAATCCCTTAAAGGTTTACAACATTATTTCAATAAACTGTACATTTTCTCGATTCTCTGAATTTCTGTCCCACAGAAATAAATTTGGTACAGTTTTTGAATCTCACTGAAATTTGAGTTTCTAAGCCTTAAATATCTAAAACTTTCTCATATAAAACTTTACATAATCTTTCTCAAATTAAATCTTAACAAAATCAAATTTAGGAATCTCAATTATTTTCAAATATATTTAGTTATTAAGTTGGAAAAAATAAAATAATTTTCTTTAAAAAAAAATTTGTTTTATTAATTATTAACCAAAAATACTTAAAATTACAATATTTTTTCTTTAACTCAAGATTTAATTAAATAAATTCTCATAAAATATTTTCTTTCTAAAATAAATACTAATTTTTTTTTATTCTAAATATTGAAAATAAAGTTAAAAATAATTTCTAAGAAGAGATAAAAGATAATAAAATTTAAAGAGTAAGGTAAGAAATTCTTACTGAATTTTAGCTTTCCGTCATGCTCGCTATATGCTCAAACTCCACATTACAATATCATCAATCAAAATCAAATAATATCAATCATAACTAAATATCATCAATCAATCAATCATAATCAAATCAATTAAATATCATTAATACATATCATAATACAAAATTTAATGATTATTAATATAATCAATTTTAGTCCTTTTGGTCAATTCCTCGCATAGGTATATGTAAGTCCATATAATCCAGTCCTTGCATAGGTATAGTTCAGTCCATATGAGTCATAATGGTCCAAGTCCTTGCATAGGTATAATCCAGTCCATATAGGTCATAATGGTCCAAGTCTTTGCATAGGTATGTTAGAGTTAGTTAAACCGGATATTTAATTTAAAATTTATTAAAAATGTTAAGTTAAAAAGTTAATATTTTTAAAATAATAATATTATTAAATTTAAAAGGAGTAGGGGACTCCTCCCATTATTCTTATGTCTTTTCATATTATAATTCTTATCTCACTCCCCCTTACCTTGAGTCGTTACCAAAAAGAGATTTGCTTTGCGCCTCCGATTTCTAGAAATATTAATATCAATTTTATTTCAGTATAAGCATAAGACGAAGATTAAGATTACTACTTAAAACAGAAATGGTAAATTTTGAATAGTGAATAGTGAATAGTGAATAGTGAATAGTGAATAGTGAATAGTGAATAGTGAATCGTGAATAGTAACGGTAAATAGTAAAACGTGAATAGTAACGGTAAATAGTAACAGTAAATAGTAATTTACTATTTGAATAGTAATTTACTATTAAAATAGTAATTTACTATTAAAATAGTATTTACTATGCAGAATAGTAACTTAAAATAATATTATTTTCAGTATAATAACAGATTTCTAAAAACGATATAAAAATAATCTAAAAAAATATAAAAGAGAAGTATTCTTACCTTAGGATTTTGGCAGAACCTTCTCTCCAAAAACTTTTCTTCTCTCTCTCACTTCCACCACTATCTCACTAGCACTACTGTATTAAGAAAACTTAATCTGAAATTGTGAATTCTAAAGAAGAAATCCTTCGGTATTTATAGGAAAAAATTTTACTATGCATTCCATTATTTTAATATAAAAGTACTATGCATTTTTGAATTTTTTATTCCAGGTTACTATGCATTCTTTGAAAATTTCGTACATGCACAGTGTTTTGCATAGTAACTGTCGGCAGAATTATTAAGCCAAATAGTAACCTTTCACTCGGTATATTTTAAATATTCAAAATGAGTCCTTTTTAAAATTTAGCGATATTATATCAGTCCTCACTAATTTTATAATAAGTAATATAAAGCTGAAATTTTAAAAATCTAAAATTTTCTGTTAATAAAAATTTATTGATACGTTTCTAATTTTTAAACGATTGGAAAAAATCAAGATTTTTCTCAAACCGATAATTTTTAGATAAGTCTACTTGAAACGGATTTTAGAAAATTTTCTTATAATTTAAATTCACTTTCTTATAAATATTTTTAATTTAAGTCACTTGTATGAATTTAAAATTATTTAAAAAAAATATTATTTTTATTAAAAAATTCCAAAATTCCAAAAAAATTCCAAAAAATCATAAATAATACGTAGATTAAAAAGTTCTAAAGAACCATAATTTAATTCCTTCAAAATTTTAATATAAAAATAAAAATAGGGGTGTTACAACTCTACTCCCCTTAGAAAATTTCGTCCTCGAAATTTACATTAATCAGTAAAACAAATGAGGATGAGACTCTTTCATCTCAGTTTCTAGTTCCCATGTAGCATCTTCTCCTCTCGTTTCACTCCAAATAACCTTTACAAGCGGAATTGTCTTGTCTCTTAATTGTTTTATTCTTCTGTCACTTATTCTAACAGGTGGTGCATCATATGTAAGATTATCTTTAACTTGTATGACATCAGGTTCAATAACATGTGTAGGATCAGATATATACTTTCGCAAGTTTGACACATGAAAAACATTATGGATATTAGAAAGAAAAGGTGGTAATGCTATTTGGTAGGCAAGGGGACTAACTTTATGAATTATTTGGTATGGACCGATAAATCTAGGGGTTAGTTTTCGAGATTTCATTGCCCGACCGACCCCAGTCATAGGTGTGACTTTCAAGAATACATGATCGCCTTCTTGAAATTCGAGCGGCTTTCTTCTTTTGTCATAGTAACTTTTCTGCCTGCTCTGTGTTGCCTTCATCTTTTCCTGAACTATTTTGATTTTATCCGTGGTTTGTTGTACCAACTCTGGTCCTAGCATCAAGTTTTCACCAGTCTCAAACCAACATAGCGGGGTCCTACATTTTCTTCCATATAATGCTTCAAAAGGTGCCATGCCAATGCTAGCATGGAAACTGTTGTTGTAGGTAAACTCCACATATGGTAAGAATTGATTCCAACTTCCTTTATGCTCTAACACACAAGCTCGTAACAAGTCCTCTAGAGATTGGATTGTTCTTTCTGATTGTCCATCCGTCTGAGGATGATATGCTGAACTCAGACGTAGTCTTGTTCCCAAAGCCTTGTGCAAGCTCTTCCAGAATTGTGATGTAAAACGAGGGTCCCGATCAGAAATGATACTTGAAGGAATTCCATGCAATCTCACAATCTCCTCGATGTATAATTTTGCCAGCTTCTCCATAGAGTAACGAATGTTGATGGGAATAAAGTGGGCAGATTTTGTTAGTCTATCAACTATTACCCATATTGAATCATGTCCTAATGGAGTTTTGGGTAAAGAAGTCACAAAATCCATGGTAATGCTATCCCATTTCCATTCTGGTATTTCCATTGATTGTAGCATTCCAGGGGGTTTTTGGTGTTCTACTTTAACCTTCTGGCAAATTAGACATGCAGCCACGTACTCTGCCACTTCTTTCTTCATTCCAGGCCACCAAAATAACTTCTTCAAATCTTGATACATTTTAGTAGCTCCGGGATGAATGCTCATATAACTTTTATGGCCTTCTTCCAGAATTGCTTTCCTCAACTCCTCTTGATTAGGGATACACACTCGATCCTTATACCTTAGCAATTGGTCACTTCTTACATTGAACTCGACTTCTTTTCCTTGTTTTAAGAGTTCTTTCTTCTCTTGCAGAAATTCATCCTCTCTTTGAGCCTCTAAAACTTGTCTCAGGAATTCACTTGTCACTTGCAACGCTCCTAATCTGTAGCTGTTAGCATTAACCTTTACTGCTAGGTTAAGATCTCTGAAGTTCTCTATCAATTCCAGCTCTTTAATCATCATCATGGACGCATGTAGAGACTTTCGACTTAAAGCATCAGCTACTACGTTCGCTTTTCCAGGATGGTATTGTAACTCAAAGTCGTAGTCCTTTAAGAACTCTATCCATCTCAGTTGCCTCATGTTTAACTCCTTTTGATCGAATAAATACTTGAGACTCTTATGATCGCTAAACACATCGAATGTTGCACCGTATAGATAATGCCTCCAAATCTTTAAGGCAAAAACTACAGCGGCTAACTCTAAGTCATGGGTAGGGTAGTTAATCTCATGTTGCCTTAATTGACGCGACGCATAGGCTACAACCTTCTTGTCTTGCATGAGTACACTTCCTAGTCCTTGTTTAGACGCATCACAGTAAACTTCAAAACTTTGATGTGGATCAGGGAGTACTAACACCGGCGCAGACGTAAGTCGATCTTTCAGCTCTTGGAAACTATTCTCGCATTGTGTCGTCCACACAAAAGGTTGTCCTTTCCGTGTTAACTTGGTCAATGGGTATCCTAGCTTTGAAAATCCTTCAATGAATCTCCTATAGTATCCAGCCAAGCCCAAGAAACTTCTAATCTCAGTGATCGTGGTTGGTCTCTCCCATTTTAAAACCGCCTCCACCTTGGAAGGGTCTACAGCTATTCCTCCTTGACTAATTACATGTCCTAAAAAGTTCACCTCTTCCAACCAGAATTCACACTTCGACAGCTTTGCATACAGTTGTTTCTTTTTCAGGATTTCCAACACGACCTTCAAATGTTCAACATGTTCTTCTCTGCTTTTAGAGTACACTAATATATCATCAATGAACACCACTACAAATTTATCTAGATATGGATGAAAAATCCTATTCATGTAATCCATGAATACGGCTGGTGCATTAGTTACACCAAAAGGCATTACTAGATATTCGTAATGGCCATAGCGTGTTCTAAAAGCAGTTTTCGATACATCTTCTTTCTTCACCCTTATTTGATGGTATCCAGACCTCAAATCAATTTTGGAGAACACCGTGGCACCACGCAGCTGATCCATCAAGTCGTCAATCCTTGGTAGAGGGTATCTGTTCTTGATCGTCACCTTGTTCAGTTGTCGATAATCTACACACAACCTCATGCTACCATCCTTCTTCTTAACCAACAACACTGGTGCACCCCAGGGGGATACACTGGGTCGTATAAACTGCTTCTCTATCATCTCTTCAAGTTGTTTCTTCAACTCTGCTAATTCTAGAGGTGACATTCGGTATGGTGCAATTGAAATGGGTCCAACTCCAGGTACTAGATCAATGGAAAATTCCACATCTCTTTCTGGGGGTAAACCAGGGATATCTTCAGGAAAAACGTCAGGAAATTCACACACAACCGGCAGATTTTTGATTTTTGATTCTTGCTCTCCTTTCGTTGAAAGCAATAGCATGAATCCTTGAGCCCCTCCTTTTAAAGAGGCACTCACTTGGTTGGCGGTTAGAAATCTCGAATCCTCAGGATTCAAATTCACTGGTTCTTTAAACATTATGGTTTTATTATGACAATCTATTAGAACATGATTGTCAGACAACCAATCTAGCCCAATAATGACTTCTAAGCCAGAAAGGGGTAAACAGAAAAGATTAGCCTTAAAGTCCCTACCATCTATGACAATAGGGCATTTCCAACAAGCTTTAGAAGTGACAATGGGATTGTTTCCAGGAGTATGTATAGATAAGTCAAATGGAAGTTCTATCACAGGTAATTTTAGTTTTTCTACACAGTCATTGGCAATAAAGGAATGTGATGCACCCGAGTCATACATAACAGTTAAAGAAATCTTATTAATGATACACTTACCTTCTACCATGGAATCAGCATGAGATGCTTCTTCTCCAGTGATTGCAAAAACCTTTCCTTTTGCTTTCGGCCTTCCGACTGCACTGTGCGCGCCTCCTTGAGTATTTATGCTTGTACTTGCACCTTCAGGGTTTTCTCTCTTCATCTCTGGGCAATCCTTGATGTGATGACCTGGTTTGTTACACTTAAAGCAAACATAAGTGTTTTTAGGACAATCCCTTTTCAAATGGGGTCCTCCACAGATAAAACATTTAAAATTTGGTGCAGATGTTGGGTAATAGCTTCCAGTTGAAGCTTGGGGTCTGTTAGGAACAGATGCTGTTCCAAACCGGCGAAATGGTGCTTGGTAAGGCTTATTCCTTCTGAAATCTCTTCTTTGGTGATGGTGAGGTCCTCCACTTCTTATTTCTCCCGCCTTGTGAATGGGCTCACGACTTTTGGTCATTCTATCCTTATGGTCTTCTTCAAAGATCCTGCAGCGATTTACCAATACAGAAAATTCACGGATTTCCTGCATTCGTATAGCTTCCTTAATTTCTGGCCGCAGTCCATTTACAAACTTTGCACACCGATCTCTTTCATTAGTAGCATCATTATAATGAGAATGAAAACGAGATAGCTCTTCAAACCTGGATGCGTACTCTCCAACGGTCATATTTCCTTGGGTCAGCGACAGGAATTCGAATTGTCTTTTCTCTTTAACATCAGCTGGAAAGTATTTTTCCAGAAACATATCCTTGAAATAGTCCCAAGTGATCTCCACGTCGTTGACTTCGAATTGTTTACGCATGCTATCCCACCAATGTTCGGCATCCTCAGATAAGGCATAAGTAGCGAAGACTACCTTATCAGCTTCATTACATTGCAATGCTCGAAAGATCTTCTCTATCTCTCGAATCCAGATTTGTGCTCCATCAGGGTTATATCCTCCCTTGAAACGAGGTGGATTGCGCTTTTCGAATAGGTCCAGTCTTCTCAAGGCATCATTACCTTGACCTTCACATGCTCCCATTGCATTGATTAAGCGTTCTACAACTCCAGCAAGATCGTTTCCAGCCATTAGTTTCCTGTTTCACAGTAACTGAGATTTGTCACATCAATCACAGTTACTACCAAGTCAGATATTCTACCTATACAGAGTTTACAGACAAAGCAAGATAGACCTTTTCCCCAGGCCTATTGGATTAACTGCTCTGATACCACTTTGTAACACCCTCATTTACACCTTAATAAATTCTAGAAAAATTCGTAATAATTTTTTTTTTTTTTTACTAAAGATATGATTGTTAAAAAGAAACTATCGGAATAAATTATATACATTATTGCTGAAATACCTCATAAATATTATTAAAACTTTATAAAGTAATTTTACATTCATCCAACGGAAATAAATATTAAACATTATAAGAAAGAGAGGAAACTCCATGGCCCAGAAGCAGTTACTTATTAACATTATTTAGTCATTGGACCACGGTATTCATACCGAGCTCCCTTTCTAGAACGTGCTATATTTACTGCCGATATTCTTCGATCCTTCCCTCTGAACCATCAATTTAAAACATGTGAAACAAAAACACGGAGAAAGGAGTGAGAAACAGAATATAATATTTCCGAATAAGACATAAGCAACAAAGGGTTTTCACAAACCAATACTTAATAATATCAATCACAATCACACACACAATCAATTATGAATGCATGAATGTTATGCAATATCTTCATCACAACTTACCTATATATGTGGGCCCTTAAATTTTAATTTGCACTGGGCCAACCAGGAGTTTACACTGTTCCATAAGTCCGGATAATAATAATATGAACAGCTCAACTGGCATGGAAACACTTAGAGACTAGTCAGATTGAGAAAGTTTTTATTGTGAAAGTACCCGACACTAGGGAGCTACCCCAGGTCCCCTGAAGCACCCTTTCACACCCTCTCATCCCAAGGCTCGTAATTAAGCCTCCTCTAATGTATCCTCGGTTTCTATAATCCGTCCCCAGACAATATTATTTCATTTCACTTTAATGATTCATGATGCATGAACTACTCACGTATTGAGTTAGTTAAGGCTTTTAGAAACTCAATTATTAAATCCCTTAAAGGTTTACAACATTATTTCAATAAACTGTACATTTTCTCGATTCTCTGAATTTCTGTCCCACAGAAATAAATTTGGTACAGTTTTTGAATCTCACTGAAATTTGAGTTTCTAAGCCTTAAATATCTAAAACTTTCTCATATAAAACTTTACATAATCTTTCTCAAATTAAATCTTAACAAAATCAAATTTAGGAATCTCAATTATTTTCAAATATATTTAGTTATTAAGTTGGAAAAAATAAAATAATTTTCTTTAAAAAAAAATTTGTTTTATTAATTATTAACCAAAAATACTTAAAATTACAATATTTTTTCTTTAACTCAAGATTTAATTAAATAAATTCTCATAAAATATTTTCTTTCTAAAATAAATACTAATTTTTTTTTATTCTAAATATTGAAAATAAAGTTAAAAATAATTTCTAAGAAGAGATAAAAGATAATAAAATTTAAAGAGTAAGGTAAGAAATTCTTACTGAATTTTAGCTTTCCGTCATGCTCGCTATATGCTCAAACTCCACATTACAATATCATCAATCAAAATCAAATAATATCAATCATAACTAAATATCATCAATCAATCAATCATAATCAAATCAATTAAATATCATTAATACATATCATAATACAAAATTTAATGATTATTAATATAATCAATTTTAGTCCTTTTGGTCAATTCCTCGCATAGGTATATGTAAGTCCATATAATCCAGTCCTTGCATAGGTATAGTTCAGTCCATATGAGTCATAATGGTCCAAGTCCTTGCATAGGTATAATCCAGTCCATATAGGTCATAATGGTCCAAGTCTTTGCATAGGTATGTTAGAGTTAGTTAAACCGGATATTTAATTTAAAATTTATTAAAAATGTTAAGTTAAAAAGTTAATATTTTTAAAATAATAATATTATTAAATTTAAAAGGAGTAGGGGACTCCTCCCATTATTCTTATGTCTTTTCATATTATAATTCTTATCTCACTCCCCCTTACCTTGAGTCGTTACCAAAAAGAGATTTGCTTTGCGCCTCCGATTTCTAGAAATATTAATATCAATTTTATTTCAGTATAAGCATAAGACGAAGATTAAGATTACTACTTAAAACAGAAATGGTAAATTTTGAATAGTGAATAGTGAATAGTGAATAGTGAATAGTGAATAGTGAATAGTGAATCGTGAATAGTAACGGTAAATAGTAAAACGTGAATAGTAACGGTAAATAGTAACAGTAAATAGTAATTTACTATTTGAATAGTAATTTACTATTAAAATAGTAATTTACTATTAAAATAGTATTTACTATGCAGAATAGTAACTTAAAATAATATTATTTTCAGTATAATAACAGATTTCTAAAAACGATATAAAAATAATCTAAAAAAATATAAAAGAGAAGTATTCTTACCTTAGGATTTTGGCAGAACCTTCTCTCCAAAAACTTTTCTTCTCTCTCTCACTTCCACCACTATCTCACTAGCACTACTGTATTAAGAAAACTTAATCTGAAATTGTGAATTCTAAAGAAGAAATCCTTCGGTATTTATAGGAAAAAATTTTACTATGCATTCCATTATTTTAATATAAAAGTACTATGCATTTTTGAATTTTTTATTCCAGGTTACTATGCATTCTTTGAAAATTTCGTACATGCACAGTGTTTTGCATAGTAACTGTCGGCAGAATTATTAAGCCAAATAGTAACCTTTCACTCGGTATATTTTAAATATTCAAAATGAGTCCTTTTTAAAATTTAGCGATATTATATCAGTCCTCACTAATTTTATAATAAGTAATATAAAGCTGAAATTTTAAAAATCTAAAATTTTCTGTTAATAAAAATTTATTGATACGTTTCTAATTTTTAAACGATTGGAAAAAATCAAGATTTTTCTCAAACCGATAATTTTTAGATAAGTCTACTTGAAACGGATTTTAGAAAATTTTCTTATAATTTAAATTCACTTTCTTATAAATATTTTTAATTTAAGTCACTTGTATGAATTTAAAATTATTTAAAAAAAATATTATTTTTATTAAAAAATTCCAAAATTCCAAAAAAATTCCAAAAAATCATAAATAATACGTAGATTAAAAAGTTCTAAAGAACCATAATTTAATTCCTTCAAAATTTTAATATAAAAATAAAAATTGTCCTCACTCACACATTTCCTGAGAACTTCCCAGGAGGTCACCCATCCCAGAATTACTCCAAGTTAAGCACGCTTAACTTTGGAGTTCTTATGTGATAGGTCACCGAAAAGGCTAATGCATTTGTTGGTATAGGTAGTACGAATTCATTTCTTTAAGCTATCCTCGACTGTATAGTCCCATACCTATACAGTCTTTGGATCCCTCTCATTCTGGTATGTATTCAGTTCGTTCATGTGTCCCTCCCACTGGAAGCCTGCCAGGAGCCGCTCCTTGTCCGTGCCTATGCACCGGCGATCACTCCCCGCCCTCAACAGCGCCGGGATGTCACACGCCCACCAGCTTCCGCCTGGTTCGTCCCCGAACCATACCGTACTAGGAGAGGCTAGGCTCTGATACCACTGTATTGGCACGGACAAGGAGCGGCTCCTGGCAGGCTTCCAGCGGGGGATGTGATATCCCGGTCACTGTTGAGGGCGGGGAGTGATCGCCGGTGCATTGGCACGGACAAGGAGCGGCTCCTGGCAGGCTTCCAGCGGGGGATGTGATATCCCGGTCACTGTTGAGGGCGGGGAGTGATCGCCGGTGCATAGGCACGGACAAGGAGCGGCTCCTGGCAGGCTTCCAGTGGGAGGGACACATGAACGAACTGAATACATACCAGAATGAGAGGGATCCAAAGACTGTATAGGTATGGGACTATACAATCGAGGATAGCTTAAAGAAATGAATTCGTACTACCTATATCAACAAATGCATTAGCCTTTTCGGTAGCCTATCACTTAAGAACTCCAAAGTTAAGCGTGCTTAACTTGGAGTAATTCTGGGATGGGTGACCTCCTGGGAAGTTCTCAGGAAATGTGTGAGTGAGGACAAAAGCACATTGGAAAGGTCTCGTGTTGGTCTGTGGGGCGAGTCGTTCATTCCTGAAAAGCGGCCGGGGCGTTACAAAAGGAACCACAACAAGGGTGAGTGTTTGGTATCATAATTAATTTAGAATGGTAAATAAATAATAACATACATGATTAACTAAATGTTATCACTAATACTAGTTCACTAATTCTACCTTATGCAAATAATTCTACTTCTCTTTATCGTATATTCATATATACAGCTTCTTAGTTGCATACAAGTTTCAGCATCCTCAAGGTACAAATCACAATCAGCAAATATGATAGAGCACATTTACATCATCACATAATATCAACAATTTCATTGGATATCACAACTGATTCTCACATAATTCGACGCCTAGTATCCGGATACTAAAGGATCGGTCTTCAGCTGGGGGTCCTACTTGACACCCTGTGAACCCTGCTTGGCCCACCGAGTCCTGCTTGACTCTCCACCTCAACCACTAGGTCCTACTTGACTACTGGGTAACTCAACTAGGTACAAAAATCATGGGAGCCAGAAAACGAGGGGCTATACATACCGTCGGCCGTCCCACACTACATAATCATGCATATACATCACATTCTCATGTCACCTATCATGTGGCCATCAATAACAGATTATAATCATCAACTGGGGTGACCAACTTGTCAAGCCCACAACACAATGCCACCATACACATGAATTTATCACAACTCATAATGTTTTAGTTTAATAACTACCACAAAATGCCTATAATTCCACATTCATACACACATACACATATAATTATTACTTAGTAACTTTTCTCAATGTTTCAAGATTTAGTTAGATGTCCCAGGCTCAACGTACATACCTATTCTATTTAATTACGACCCGAACACCCCTTACCTCGATTCAAAGATTCAACAATTTGTTCTTAGTGTCGGTTGCTTCCTTCAGGCACTTGGTTCAAGGTTCTACTTTCGAATCTAGCACCCGTTTCACCACTCGGTCTTCCGGCGTTTATTTCGCTACCTACGAAGGTCGAAATACAAAACCCATCAATGTTATACTACACTCATTGCTCTAAATATCGTTTCCAAGCTTTCATGTGCAGAAGGAATGGAAAATATAATCCCCCCACCATGCATGGCCATTCGGCTAAAGAGAGAAAGTGAAGGGGGGGAGAGAGAGCTCAAATTGATGGGTCCATAATGCTTACCTCAAAGTCACGATCCTAAAAACATGATCAATTTGAAGTTCCGACGCAAAACAGACCTCCAATCGGAAGCTAAAAGCTTTTGGCCATGGTGAAGAGAAGAAGAAGAAAAGCTCGTGTGAAAGAATGAGGAAGAAGAAAGTAATTTGTTATTTAAGGTCCAGGGGTGAAAATGGTCTTTTCCTTTTTTCTTTTATATTTTTCCTTTAAAGTTTTAATTAAAACTTTTACTTTTAACCTTTATTGGTAACTTCTAAATTTACCTTCATCTAATTAAACCTTATTTAAACTTTATAATTAATCAATCAAATAAATTTATTTAATTCCACAACATTTAATTATTTATAATTGTATTTATAATAATAATAATAATTTCCAAAAATCTAAAATAAATTTAAGGACAATTATTAATATTTTTCTGCCAATCAAAGATTTTAATTTAATTATTCAGGATGTTACATCAATTGTTCACCTTTGTCTGCTTGTTTGATTTCCCAACATGTCATCTAGCGATAGAGATAATATGTCCCCACTTAAGTTGATTATGGAAAATCTAAATAAAATCAACACTAGGTTAAATAACATAGAAAGTAAAAATGAACAACCTATGCGTAGAAATAGAGATAGCAATCAAAGACACACTAGGCATCAAAAGAGTGATAGTGATGATGAAATTAGGTCAAGAAGACATCACAAAAGAAGTGATGTAGGATTGAGAGAAGTAAAACTAAAGACCCCACCCTTTCATGGTAAAAGTTATATGGATACTTATTTAGAATGGGAGATGAGGGTTGAACAACTCTTCAACTCCTATCAAATAAAAGAAGATAAAAAGGCTAGGATAACAACCCTTTCTTTTCTAAATTATGCTTTGGTCTCGTGGACAAAAATTTGTAATGAAAAAAATATATAATTTTCATCAAATTAAATACCGTGTAGATCTTAAAGCTTTACTTAGGAAAAGATATGTTCCTAACTACTATAAAGAGGAGCTATTGACAAAGCTAAATAAACTCACCCAAAGGTCTAAATCAATAGAAGACTACTATAAGGCTCTAGTGGAAGGGCGGGGAGGATTCTAGCCTTAAAAAGAAAGAGATGTTTGAAATAAAATTTAGAGAGAATGGAATGAGCGCTTCTTCTCCACATGTAAAGAGTTGGTTGCATAAATAAGGTAAAATCTATAGGACTAATAAGGATAAAAATGTCTTCACATCAAAGCCTTCTTTTTCCAAATCTTCTGTCATCAAATGTTTTAAATGTCTAAGCAAAGGACATATTACTTTTGTCTGTCCAACAAAGAAAACTATGGTTTTGAAAAATAATATGAACTATTCAAGTCAATCAGACTTTGAGTCTGATGTTTACTCTTCAAGTGATGACTCAAGTAATGACTCATATGACAGTGAATATATTTTGGGGGATGATGGTGAACTTTACATGATTCGAAGGCTTCTTGGAAGTCATGTAAAGGTTGATGACTATATACAAAGAGAGAGCATCTTTTACACAAAATATTATATAAGTGAAAAACCTTGTTCTCTAAATGTGAATCATGGAAATTATGCAAATGTGGCTAGTTAAAAACTAGTCCACAAAATGGTCTTAAACCTAGCAGATCACCTTAGGCCATATAAACTCCAACGGTTTAATAAGAAAGGTGAGATGCCAGTAAATAAACAAGTCTTAATTGCCTTCATCATAAGATCATATAAGGATGAAGTAATGTGTGATGTAGTTCCTATGGAAGCAACCCACATCCTTTTAGGAAGACCGTGACAGTTTGATTTGAAGGTCATCCACGAGGGATTCTCTAACACCCACACTTTCAAACATGAAAACAAGAAAATAGTGTTATATTTCTTAACTCCTCGACAGATTGTAGAGGATTAATTTCAAATGAAGTTGAAAAAGGACAGAGAAGTAAGTTATTCCTTTTCTCAACAAAAAGAGAAGTTGGTAGTTAAGAATCATCTTAAGTTAAATGCGAAACCTAATAAAATCTACAACACAAAAAAGTAGCATAAATTTAATATACATTGGGATTAAGAATCCCATTATGTAACTTAACCAAAGATATTTCCAAAGCAAAGGATCATCTTAAACTTGAACTTTAATAGAACAAAAATTCCTTGTCCAATAAACCATAGTACCAGTAACAGAACAACTGACAAGACAAGTTGGTAGTTCAAGAATACCAAGTTAATGCATATAAGCTCCAAATAACTTGAGGATTTCCTATAGGACTTTATCATGAAAGGGCAGTCAATGTTAGAAACTACCATAATAATAAGCTCATCCCAATAAGGTCATTCATAGCTAATAACAGTAGCTATAAAATACGGACAAGTGTAAGTAGTATGCCATCTATATCCATTAGACTTTGTGGATATTTATACTTGTAAGTAGTTTCAACGTCTATAGATATTTATTAATATTTAAAAAACATATAATAAAAATGAAAATAATATGTAAGGTATTAAATATAATGTTGCCTTAGTATAAAATAATATAAATTAGTATTATTAGTATTATATAACACAATTATAACTGAATACATTATAAATATTATTATGAATTAATATTAAATAATTTTTATTTTATTATAAAACAAGAAAAATCTTAATACTTAAATAGGTATGTGGGTACTTGCCGATGGGTAATATCATACTCATACCTACCCTTTTAGGAAATACGTCAGTATACAATAACACATAAGTTAGAAATAAATATATTGAAAACACACATAACACACAAAGGTTTATCTTTTAGTTGGAATGAAATTTCACCCTCACAATTCAAATTGCATAACCTAAAAATCGACAATGGCATTTTCACATGACAACATAATACTTTTCCCCAACAGTTCAACTCAATAAGAATCTACTTGCATCAAATATGAATCATGTTTTTCATAAATCAAAATTTTCATCTTATATTGTTTAGTTCAACTCATGAGTTTACATGTTAAAACAATCAACTTTTCAAAAGTTTTAGACTTAATTACACGTCGGTCCTCATACTTCATCAACAATTTGATTACAATTTCTAGACTTTTAATTATATAATTTTAGTTCATAAACTATCAATTTATGGACATTGGTCTTTCAATTTATTATATGATTTTGGTCCATAAATTGTTTGATTTGTTGTTTTCACATACTTCAACAACTTTTTTAAATTTTAAAATTGACACTAATAATTAAAAATAAAAAATGAGTTTTCATTTTTAAAATATTTAAAACGAAAAAAATCACCCGAAAAGGATAAGAAAGGTTGTATTTAGTTCGCAAGTTTTATAAGAAAAATAAAAAATTATCCTTAAAAAAGTTGAAAAAATAGAAAAGATATTTGTTTACAAAATATTCAAAGAAAAGTTATAGAAAAATGAAAATTAAATTTTTATTTTTCTAGAAAAATAGATAAGTCTTTAAAAAGTTTTTCAAGAAACCTGAAAAGTGAAAAAAAATTTCAAAATTTTTTCTATCTATTCCATAAAATAAAAATTTTAGAAAATAAATAGAAATTTTTTCTATCTAAACACCATTGTACCAAGGGCATAACCGTCATCCAATGTCCAAAATTTGACACTTTTGAACTGTTCCTGTTTTATGTTTTCATTTTTTTAACGACCAAAACAGAATTAAACGACATTTCATGCAGATTGAGGAGGAGGAAGAAGCACTTCCCTTCCCTGTGTCGTTTAATCATTCATTGCCTTTGCTTTTGCGTTTCAACTTCCGTTATGCGTTCACACCTTCGCGCCTTTTCTCTCTAAGCCATATGTCGTCTCAAAACCACGCTCATCAGCCCCACTCGCCGCTCCTCCGCCCGCGCCCCGATGCCGCCGCCCGCCCGCCCATCCTGGCGCTCCTCCTCGGCCGCCGCGGTCATCCGGTTATGGTAAGGGAGACGGCGGCACGTGAGCTGGAGGAGCGGCGCGCCGACTGGAGTTACTCGAAGCCGGTGGTGGCGCTGGACATGACGTGGAACATGGCCTTCGTGGTGGTGTCGGCGGTGATGCTCGGTTGCACCCTGGAGGAGAAGCCGAACACACCGATCCGGTTGTGGATCTGCGGCTACACGGTGCAGTGTCTTGTCCATGTGGCGCTGGTGTGGTTGGAGTATAGGAGGAGGAACGCGAGGCCAAGGGATGAGGAATCTGGTGCTGCTGCTAACCTTGAAGATGACAGTGATGATGACGAGGAGGTTCGATTTCCAAGCTCCGGTAATTCAGGGTGCGTTCAATTTCATTGTTCGTTGTTCATTTCAATTCAATTCTGTTCAGCAATTTGATAGTTTTTGGTATTCAATGGTTTCGATTAGAAGTAGTGTGTGTGTGGCATGATAGGTTTTCATTGGTGTTAGATTTCGTGTTTACTATGAAGACAACGGCAAGGAACTATAGTATTATTATCTCAATTAGGTTATACCTATGAATGGCTGCATTTTACATGCACTTCTCACCAATGGATCTGAATGAATCTGATTAATGGATACGGGGACTTTTTGCTTCTTGCATATTCAGTTGTCTTTTTTCACTGTGTTAGCATTGGTTTAATGGAATGGAATGGCAATTATTGTGCAGCTTCATTACTGCATGTGTCATGTCTTATTTCCTTTGAAATTTACATAATCTGTATTTTTATCTACATTTTGGGAATATAAACCATTGATGTTGATACTTAGATCCTGATTATGATTTCGGTCATGTAAGTTTAGGGCTTTCATATGCATAGCAGTACTCAGCAGGAATACTAAGGTCATGTTGCAAAATTGAATGCCTAATCTGTTGAAGCCCTCTAGCACTCTACCCTGGTATGTGATTATGGTCTTTTTACTCTGGTTCGATGAAGCAAAATGAGGACATAGCCCATGAAAGCCTGCAAAACTGAGTTAGACATCTTTTTTAACGTCTAAATTAGATACGTTTTTTTTTTTATAAAAATTTTGCCCCATTTGGCATAGTTCACTGCCCCGCTTTCAGTTGACCCGATGTGGTTTTGGTGTCTGTTGGTTGAGAGGTAAGTAGGTAATATATGGGTGAAAGCATTATGTTATTATTAGGTTCTCTGGTGGATGCATGTTTTCAATAAAATAGTGATATTTATTTTCTTATATTGAAAGTCTTGTGAGTTTCATTAAAGTAAATAGAATCCTTTCTCTGATATTTTGGCAAAACAACTGTACTTCACTTTGTGTAATCTGAGGAATAATGGTTGGACAATCCATTCACTATGGGAAAAGGAAATTAAATTTCTGTTACTGTCTGAGTGCCCCCTGATAATGCATGTTAGTTATATGTATTTTGTTTGGTTTATTGTTATATACTTCTTTACCTATGTAGTTATTTCGTCAGCTTATTACTGGACTAGGTAAGTAATTTGCATACACTGATTCTGATTACCTCAACCCAGATTCACAAAACGATGTGCATCAATGAATACCATGGCTTCATTACTTTGGTGGATGGTGGGCTTTTACTGGGTTGTCTCTGGTGGTGATATTCTTCTGCAAGATGCTCCACGTTTGTACTGGTAAGTCTTTATTTAAACTGTATTTTCAATAATAATGTTTGTATTTGCATTTTAATAAAAATTATATCTGTTAGTGCACATCAATGTGTGGCACTTTCAACTATAAACTCCTTTTTGTGATGTACCTTTTTTATGTTCCTTAATGTTATTTATGAAAATTACTCATCCTCAAGCAATAGCATATTCTATCAGTGTGATTTCTCATGAAGTTATGGCTTCTCTCTGTGTCATTGTTTGAAATGTCTTAATCCATCCTAATATATGATAAATCAATTATGTTGCTCTTTTGTTTTGTTAAAGTAAACCTTGGAGCTTAAAATGTTAAAAAAAGGACCAAAGCAAATGCTAAATAGTCATTCTTCTTTGAATTAAAGATTTCATTACATTGTACCAAAGAGGGTTTTATTTTTTAGATTTCTTCCATTATTTTGATAGTAAATTGGTCAATTGCGTGATGAATTGTGCAAATTTTGTTGATATTAAAACGGCGTATTTTTTCTGTTTGTACAGGTTGGTTGTTGTCTTTCTGGCATTTGATGTCTTCTTTGCTATCTTTTGTGTTGTTTTGGCATGCTTGATTGGAATTGCTCTCTGTTGTTGTTTGCCCTGTATTATTGCTATTCTCTATGCTGTTGCAAGACAGGTATGGCTGTCCTTTTTTTTAAAAAAAATTGTAATCTCTGAAAAAAAAGTTCAAATATTTGTGGACCTTGTAATTGTTCTCATTGTCTAATTTTGTGAGACTATAGGATGGTGCATCAGAATCAGATCTCAGTGTACTTCCAAAATACAGATTTCGGATGTTAAGCAATGAGGAAACACCTAATGAAGGAGGTGGAAAAATGGTTCCGATGGAGACTAACAATGATTGTTTAGCAAATGAGCGGATACTTTCAGCTGAAGATGCAGTATGTTTAAAGAGCACATGATTAATTTCTGTGGCTAATCACTTTGCCTGATGGTTCCTTTATTTTCCATTTGCTTGATGGTTCCTTTGTATTCTATTCTGGCCACTACTTGGGCTCCTGCCTAAATCTTTTTAAGCAGTCTTAATGTGGCTAATCACTTTGCTTGATGGTTCCTTTATTTTCTATTTTGGCCCCTACTTATAAAGATTCACGTAGGAGATCCATAAGTTCTTTTATGGGTGAATTTATGGTTGTGCAAAAGGAAAAAAAATATAATATCTTTGTTGGGATACTAAAATTCAAAAGATTTTTGAAAATAAGAAATCTAATTCTTTTTTCTTGCTTTCCTTGTCAGGAATGCTGTATATGCATCTCTTCCTATGAGGATGGAGCAGAACTTCATTCTCTTCCTTGTAACCACCATTTCCATTCTACATGCATAGTGAAATGGTTAAAGATGAATGCAACTTGTCCTCTTTGCAAGTACAATATTCTTAAGGGAAATGAACATGTGTGACGTAAATGTAAAGATGATTGAAGATACAGTATCAAGCTAGACTTAGTTATGTGACGGCTAGGCTTTTCAACTGCCGATGTGTATATATAGATAATATCAAGACAAGCCACTCTAGAACTTCTCTTAATTTGCACGGTATAGCTGCCATTATTTTGCTAAAGGTAGAGAGTAAAAAGGGAAGCCTAATCTAGTGTTTATTTGAATAAGTTAACTATTTGATTTGAGTTTGGCCCTTTATTTTGCCCCTTATTAGTCAGTTTGAAAGTTGTCCTATTTACTGTATATAATTTGTTCATTCAGGAGAAAATGATGGAAAATATGGTAGTCCAACTTTCAGCTTATTTCATGGTGTATTTTATGGATTCTTTATTTGTTTATGATAGAAACAAAGATCATTTATTTATTTTTGCTTGCTAGTCACCCACCTGAGAATCGTTCCTCCTCCCTCGTTTGAAGCTTCTAAAATGTTGCTCCTCAAACCTTTGATTTTTGAAAAAGCATTAGTCTTAAGATTTTATGGTCATAGTTTGGAACTCTTAGTTTGTGGACATAATAAGGAGGGGTGAAAATGGATTGGATTAGTGTAAATCCGATTTAAATCCAATTTAAAACCACTTATTAAGATTGAATTTTAAAATGAATCTATTTTTTTTTATGCTAAACTAGATTTGATCTAAATTCAATTTTTTAAAAATGGATTTCTCTAAATCCAAATTTCAAAATCCAGATTTAATCAAATCTGGTTTTTTAAATTTGGATTTTATCTAAATTTAAATTCAAATATGGTTTTTGTTGAATCCAATTTTAAAAACTAAATTTTTTTAATTATATTTCAGTTTTTAAAATCTGAAAATTTTAATTAAATTAACCATTTTTTTAATACTACTTATGAAAAATTTTAACTATATTCTAGTTTTTGTTTGTTAACTTAAAAATTAAAAATTTTCATACTGAAAATAAATAACGTTGAATTGAAAGCAAGCAACACATACAGAATGACTGAAATTGAATCATTGTGTAAGGTCTGTTCTCCTACACAACACTAATCAGCTTGACCAACACTCTCTAAACAAAAAGATTCAAAGCAATAACAATACATATATTTCAACAGGCTCGTGAACTAAAAATTGCCATCACCTGAATCAACGAAGCAGCAGAGCGAGAAACCTGATTCTAATCTACATGGCACAACAACACTTTACATATGACATTGGATTCAGAAAGCCTATTTCCTGACAAGAGATTTAGTCTGTATGGTAACCAATTCATTTTTTTAAAAATTATTTGGTATCCAAAATCTTTCAAATTAAACTTACTCAAAGGAAAAGTGAAATGTGTAACAAAGCCAATGCTACAACTGAAAAGTGATATAAAAATTGGAAAGTACTACATTCTAACTAAAGCCATTTACCAAAACCTACTAATAGCATACCATTCATTGCTGCTAACCTTCATGTAACCAGGGTCTTTCAACTGGAGGATAAACCAAGATCACCACGAATAACAAGGGTAGCTCAAACAGCAAAGTAGAATAGAAAGGGACATCACCATAGTTAGGTACATTCCTAAACAGTCAAAAGATTACTGAGGAAAAGGAAAAATCTGGAGTAACAACACTTAGTAACAAACACATGTGCAAATGTAATCTGGACATCACCATAGAAGTAACTTTTTTATAAACTTGTATTAATGATGTTGTGCATGTAAAATGTGACAGGTGGGAAGCTTTTTCAACCTACCCTAGAACTTATGATCTACTGCATGCATGGACTGTGTTTTCTGATATAATTAAGGAAGGGTTATTGATTGAGATGGATAGAATGCTGAAGCCAAAAGGTTTCATCATCGTCCATGATAAGCATCCAGTGGTGGAGTATATAAAGAGATGGCTGTGACCATATATGGTGTAGATCAAGGTAATGATGATGAAGTTTTTATAATTCAAAAGATGTGGCTCACAAGTGATAGCATCAGGGTTTCACTGAAAATGTTTGAGAAATTTGAGCAAAACAAATGATCATAGGGTTTCTTACCTTGTTCAAACTCATTTACTTCTCTTAAGGAATCCCACCATTGCACATAATGTTTTGCAGATACTTAATTTGGGTATTTCATCAGCCAAAAAATATGAATCATAGATCCAAAAAATGGCAATAAGTAACTAATGGAAGCCTAACCTGCTTTCGTTCAAAAGTTTAATTAATCCATAGATCTCCCTCTAACGACTTCACAACATATAGCCTATGAATATCATAATATCATAATACAGTTTTCATAATCCACAGAAAAGCAAATGTTTTCCTCTTGTTTATCAAAGTAGTTGAAGATTTTTTTCGATGACAGTATAATATCTCTTTGAAATTCATATATAGTCGTTGTTTTTCGTTATCAATTTTAGTGTCCGTTTGACTTTTAGTTGGAAAAACGGAGTTGAGGTAATAGAAAAATTTAAGGTTGATATTGATTCTTCACACATTTTGACAATAGGATCTATTTTTAGAATTAGTCAAACCCCGGTTTAACCAACCAAGTTGAGTATCCAAATGTACACTTAAAACTTCAGAACCGTGTCTTTTACATGAAATTGTGTGCTGAATCTTGCTTTATCCTTCGGAATAATGATAAAGCGGAAAAGAATAAGTAACCGGGAGTGATAGAATTAAGGGAACAGGCTTTTCTCTTAGTGCAAACAATCCTTAGTTTATACGCAGCAGTAGAATATATTTCAAAGGTATTATTATTATTATCTGTAGGTATTTTCTGATTGAAGCATCTTTCTGCAGTTGAGAATTTGGTTGTTTTGTGAGAGGTGAAGGGTCATATTATTAGCATAAATACTGGAAAGAAACCTGTTTATACCCCACAGGTGATTACGACTTGATCCTCCTAAGATAATCAAACTATTGATAACGGTACATGTCATCGCACTAGGTTGTTGTGCAAGCGATGAGAAACTACGATACTCTGCCAATCCAAAGTAATGGACCCTTTTTACTTGTGTGGTGCCACTTTAACATGCTTTCAAGGTCCCTCCATGTGGATCAGTCTCATAAACATAGCTTTGAAATCAAAACACGATACGTCGCCGTATTTCCCAAGTATCTCTCACAAATGACAATTTTTACATTCTGAAGCATCATCATACTATCATTGAAAGGTTAATTTCACATGATGGGGGATAACAGTGGACCAATTTTTGAAACCACATGTTTTCTGTTATTTCCTTTGAAGTCAATTAAACCATGGAATTGAGATTGAGTAGGCTTCTAATTTTTCAATACAAAATCTAAGTTCTGTTACAATTGCATCAATTACTTTTATTGGTTATTTAAGACATATATTTTGAATTGAAGAGTAAATTTTTCTGAAATTCTAACATAAAAAAATATATCAAAGTAAAAACATTTTCACTGATAGAGGCATCAAGAATCTCACATTAAAATCACCCCCTTCAACCATTGAAAAACCTGATGAATGCAGACAAGTACAGGGTAGTTGATTCCTGTTGACTGACCTAAAAAAATCCTACGGTTAAATCGGTATTAACCTTTAAATTTATTAATTTTTATAACTTTATTTTTTCAATTATATACAGATAGAACCTACATAACTCACCGGTATCTGGGAATGCCAATAACGCACCTCCCCAAACACCCAAAATGAAAGGATGAAAAAAAAAACATAAAGAGAAATGTTCTAAGTTGAAGTTAACATTCTGTTATGTAACCAAAAGAATATAACATTTTGTTTTTTACCCAAAAATTTACAAGTTCACCGGTTGTGATATATGAGTGTTTACATGGTTTGGTATTTCTTTTAAAACATTATTATCATTGCTAATAATTATTGTGATTGCTAATCTACAGGTCCTACCATTAAATCATTGATTATTAATTTAAGATCGGTTAAAAGCATCCCATATTAGGCATTAAAAAAAATTCAGGATTAACCATTTCCAAGGGTTTTATTTCATTAATTTAAATTGTACACAAATTCATACATCCCCTGAGAGCACAATATATCACTTTGTCCAAACACGTCTTACCAGCTAAGCTCGTTGTGGATCCCATTCGCTATCATACGCCTACCCGCGCAAGACACACACACTCACAAAACATTATTAATATGCATGGAGTGCGCATTACGCTACAGGTTGATCTTAAATCCAAACCCCTCTTTGAGTAGCATGGGATGATGAGAGAAAGAGAGTTTACTGTGTTTCCCTGTCACTCACTCTGCTTAAGAGCCAGCTATACACTGATTACTCAGATTTATTTAATCTCACTATCACTCTCTAACTCTAACTCTTAACACACACACAGAGCAACAATTTTAAAAACAAAAAAAGAAAAGGAAAAAAAAAAAGTAAAGAAAAGAAAGCCCAGATTTAAAATCACAATCTAGAGAGAGAAACAAGCACATACATATACTATGAAACTATCTATCTCCCAACTTCTCTCTCTAAAACCACCGTCTCGTTGATTCTCAAAGCCGCATTCTCTCTCTCTTCGTTTCTCTCCTCACTTGGATGTGAGTGATTTTGGCATCGGTTAGATCGGCCATGGCGGAGGTTTCCGGCGAGGATGGAGCGGAGGCGACGGTGGTGACGCCGGTGCCGTTGGCGGCTTCTGGATCGTTCAAGGAAGGGAAAAGCTCGTCTCGGAGGCGACCGCATTCGATGAGGCCGAGTCTGGACGCGGACGAGTTCATGAACCTTCTGCACGGTTCGGATCCGGTGAAGGTGGAGCTCAATCGGTTGGAGAATGAAGTTCGAGGTGCGAAAATGCGACTCGATCTGGCGATTTGTTGACCTACTTCATGTTTGTTGACTCACTCACTCGCTCGCTGTTCTATGTGCTTGTGTTTTGCAGATAAGGACAGAGAATTATCCGAAGCACAGGCTGAGATCAAAGCCTTGAGGCTCTCTGAACGGCTCCGAGAAAAGGCCGTTGAAGAGGTCATCTTCTAATCAATCACAATTTTCCAAAATGATCATTGTTCTTACTATTTGTGTTAGGATTTTTTTTATATGGAAATTTCATTGCTAACTTCTTAGGTTTTTAATTTTGCACTGGACATTGCTTCTTTCTTGATTGATTTTATTACTTTCCAAAGAAAGATTTGTTTTATTATTATTTGTATTATTATTATTATTATTATTATTATTATTATTATTTGCAAGCATTCTGTATGTGCCTGATTACTTTTTGTTGATATTGATTGGAGGCTGCTTTATGCCATTTTTTTGGTATCGTATATTTACGTGGTAGTTATGTTTTAATCATATATGTTTGTTGTGTATTATAACCTAATAACCTAATTGATACTGTTATGATGATTTCAATTATTTATTTGCAATGATTTTATATGATTATTATTTGAGAACTTGTCCCTGTGCCATGATTTTACTTATTCATGTGACTGCTGCTTTATGATGCTTATTTTGATCACATTGAGTCAACTTGCAATGTAATTTTCCCCCCTGTTTTTTCCTTGCACTGCAGCTCACTGAAGAATTGTCAAAGGTCGAAGGGAAGCTGAAGTTAACGGAATCTCTTCTAGAAAGCAAAGTATTATTATTACTTAGAGCCTCTGTCAACCTTGGTGATGTAATTTTTGGAGGTTATGTCTACTGAACTGGGTGTTTCTTGCAGAATCTTGAAATAAAGAAAATTAATGATGAAAAGAAAGCATCAATGGCAGCTCAGTTTGCAGCTGAAGCCACTCTTCGAAGGGTCCACGCTGCTCAGAAGGATGATGACATGCCTCCTATAGAAGCCATTCTGGCTCCTCTAGAGGCTGAACTTAAGCTTGCTAGGCAAGAGGTATTACATTGTTTTTTTTATATTTCAAATGGTGATTCCCATGAGAAAAGACTCGTGAAGGGGACTCAAGCTGGCTTGTCAATTATCATAGGTGATTTATGTCATTTTTTTCTTTGACTTGTTTCTTGCAGATTGCTAAACTTCAAGATGATAACAAAGCTTTAGACCGTCTTACCAAATCTAAAGAAGCAGCACTTCTTGAAGCTGAGAAGACTGTTCAGATTGCCTTGGCTAAGGCCTCCATGGTGGATGATCTCCAAAATAAAAATCAAGAACTAATTAAACAGATTGAGATTTGCCAGGTATTTGCAATCTTGTATGAATGTGATGTTTCCTTGTCCATAATAGCGTGATTTCTTACACTTGGTATTTCACCTCCTTACCCAGGAAGAAAATAAAATTTTGGACAAAATGCATAGACTGAAGGTGGCAGAGGTTGAAAAGCTGACCCAAACTGTGAGAGAACTTGAGGAGGCTGTCCTAGCGGGTGGTGCAGCTGCAAATGCTGTGAGAGATTATCAACGGAAAGTTCAAGAAATGAATGTAATGTCTTAAATTTGTAAACCCTACTCTTTTAGTTTCTATACTTGATTATTATATTGATGGCAGTTAAGGTCATCTTAATTGTTGTGTGGTCTGTTTGGTGCTTTATAGGAAGAAAGAAAAACTCTTGACCGGGAGTTAGCTCGTGCCAAGGTAACAGCAAACAGAGTGGCTGTGGTGGTGGCAAATGAATGGAAAGATGCTAATGACAAAGTGATGCCTGTGAAACAATGGCTTGAAGAACGAAGATTCTTGCAGGTGAATATTATTTCTGATTCCTTTGGATATAATGGTATGTGGTTTTTTATTTGAAGAAATAGTTCTGCATTTACAGCTTTCATTTTTTTATCTCAATTTCATTCTTATAGGGAGAGATGCAACAACTTCGGGACAAGCTTGCTATATCTGAGCGCACTGCGAAGTCTGAAGCGCAGTTAAAAGTAATAATCTGGTTTTTCAGCCCCCATGTATTAGCTTAGGAGATTACTTCTGCCGTTACTCAAGGTAAACCTTTTACAATTTTCAGGAAAAATATCAATTAAGGCTTAAAGTGCTACAGGAGAGTTTGAGAGAAACTTCTAACGGTATTAATCGCGGCAACTCAGAGGGAAGATGTGTTAGCAACGGGCCTTCTCGACGTCAATCCCTAGGTGGAGCTGATAACATCTCAAAATTAACCTCTAATGGGTTTCTATCTAAGAAGTCACCATCATTTCAACTGAGGTCCTCTGTGTCTTCAAGTACAGTTTTGAAACATGCTAAAGGCACCTCTAAATCTTTTGATGGTGGCACGAGGTCACTAGAAAGGAGTAAAATTCTTTTAAATGGAAAGCCTCCAAGTTATTCATTCAACCAGTCTTCTGAAGGAACAAAAGACAGAGAGGAAAACGATAATTGGAAAGGAAATTCGGATGACAATAAGGCAAATGACTTCCCTACAGTGGATGCAGAGGATAGTGTTCCAGGAGTTTTGTATGATTTGCTGCAGAAAGAGGTCTTGGCCTTGAGGAAAGCTGGTCATGAGAAAGATCAAAGCCTAAAAGATAAAGATGATGCCATTGAGGTTAGTCTTAATTTTATTTGGATATTAATTGTTATTGATAATTACATTCTCAGCTTATTGTTGTGATGGTTGTTATTTGTCAGATGCTAGCTAAGAAAGTAGATACATTGACCAAAGCCATGGAAGTTGAAGCAAAGAAGATGAGAAGAGAAGTAGCTGTCATGGAGAAGGAGGTAGCGGCGATGCGTGTGGAGAAAGAACAAGATAGCAGAGCAAAGCGTTTCAGCAATGTAAAGGGCCCTATGAACAGTGCTCAGCATCAGCTTGTTTCTGGAAGGTACTGATTTTTTTTTTCATTGAAGTATATATAGGCTGGGACTGGGAGCATTGCCTATCTTGAAATCACTCTTTTCCTTATCTCGGTGATACTTTCAAGGGATATTCCATATGTCATGAAGTGTTATTTCTCAAGGTTAAGAACTGTTTTTATTTGCTGGATTTAAGGTTATAGGTGGTGCATTTGTTTGTAGTCTATCTTTGCACTGAACATAATCTCTAGTCTACTACCCAACAATTTTGTTTGGAACCTGGGCTTCTTATTTTGGTAATTGGTCAGTATCCCGACTTTTTAACTAATGCAACCAAGTGATGTGCATTCGGGAGTTCTATATCTCAATTTAAAGAAAAACAGAGATCATTCTGTTATTGATCACCAAATGTATTTTATATTTCATTGGATATATGTTCTTTTACATGTTCATGGCATTATTTACATACATTATTTGTTAGATGATATATTTTTTGAGTTCTTCTTTAAACTAAGTCTATTTTTATCATATTTCTCTTTACCTGCTTGAGTGAGATTGTTTTCCATCAAATGACACTTTGGTTTGTTCTTTTGTCTTCCTCTTTCTTTCTAAATGCTGAGTTATATCAATGTCATGTCTAACAGACTTGAACTACATCACTGTTTAATTGTCAAAATCCCCATACTCGAATTTAATTTTTAGATGCTTTCAATTACTTGTTATAGCAAAGGCAAACTCATTCTCTAGTTATACTTGTTTTTGATTTCCCTATCAAAATCGTTGACTGATGGGGGATGTTACATTTGCTACAGAAATGTGGCGCGGGGAGGTTTAACACGCAGCACCCAATGACAACAAGTCTCTTGCAGAGTGAACTTTCATAGCATTGTTCTCCTGCCCTTCTCTGTTTATTTTTACTTTTGCCTTTTTTTCTCCAATTGATTAAAAAGATTGTAACTGGCATTCCGACAACCATTGTTAATGGTATTGGCCATGGATTGATGGTGAGAAGAGAGTTTGAGGAATCGGTATGCATCTGACATAGACTATTGTATTTCTTGTTTAGAGAGAGAATCGGCTAAGAAGCCAAGCTAAGGAAGACAATTAACTTGGAGCTAACCTTCAGCTTTCTTTGAGTGGCTGTGTGGTTGTATAGGTAGCTGTATCCTCCCTTTCTTCTTTTTGCAGTTGATATTTGTAATACTCAGATAGTGTGATTGTGTTCTCTCATCTCATGTTTGTTAATATCTTTGTAATCAGATCTAAAGATCTATGCTTATTTGGTTGTGTTATACATTAATAGTTTCAAGTTAATTATAAATTCATGTTTGGATGAAGCACAACTGCTGCCTTTTCATATCATTTATATCTCCGTTCTTGAAACTTTTTAAGAGGGTCATATCATATCCTATCCGTACCAGTTGTACCTTCCACCTCTTGTTCAGAACTCAAGGTGTGTACTCGCTGATCGGCATGGCTTCAGGTTAAATGGGATGAATTCTCATGTCTGTGGGCCAACTGGTTTATTGTTATTTTTACTTATATTTTTTTTAAAATTATATAATAAAAAGTAAATAAAACAATGTTATTACTAATATATTTTTTTTTATTTCTCATATCTTTTATCATTTATTCAAGGGTAAAAAAATGGAAAGACCCATTTATTACTAAGCCCATTCAATAAAAAGTGAGAATAACAAATTAAATAGTTGTGAAAATTAGGTTCCATTTTTTTCTCAAAGTCAAACGTTTCATTTATTTTTCTGTGAAGTTTTAAAAAGTAAGTCTGGGGCAATGAGAGCTGACTTGTAATCGACCTTAAAACGAAAACTTATCAGTAAATAGATTAGGCTTTGGCGGGCTTGAGTTGAACTAGTTTTGGGATTATAAGGCGTGATCTAATCTATTTATCTATGAGAGACTCTTTTTATCTTATAAAAATATATTTTGTATGTAAAAATCAAGTAAATCTATTATATGATAAATATTATAGATAAATCAAAAATTATAATCGAGTTATTGAGTATATTAGTCTATTAAACAGATTGACTTGTCATGTTTAATACACATTTTCTTAAGTTTGAAGTTTGTCCTATTTAGCCAAATAGATTTATTAAAAAATTAAACTTTTTTAATAGGTAAATCACACGAACTACTTTACACTTTGCCCTAACTAAAGCCAAAATTATATTGTCTTATTTTTAAAACTTTGTGATCGTTTAGAACTGTCACAAAAAATCACTTCAACATTTCTAACAATTAAAATAGTCAAAAACAACATATAAAAATCAACATAAATATCAAAAATGGGGGAATCGTGATTTTGGCTCAAGTTTAAAATAGCGTGTAATTTTAACAAATCTCAAGAATAGTGTGTAATTTACTATTTTTTAATATAATAAGTCAACTCTAGTTAAGTTTTGAATGAGCTAGGTCATAAATTCTTAACAAACATTTCAATTTGTTCCCATCTCTATCTACCACATAAGAAGAAGTAGAATATGGTTTGTTTCAATGTCTTGTTCTCTACTAATCTTCTAACCTTCCCTCAATATCAAGTATTGTAAAGAACACTAAGTGTTTGTTCCCTTTCGTAGGCTTCTTTTCCTTATGGAAAAATTTCTACTCAATTCTCGGTGAATTTCTTATCTGCTTAATAAGTTTTTCATCTCCTTCTGTGAGACTTTGTTCTTTTTCTTTTCATCTACCTTTTTGATACCACCATTCTTTTCCTTGAATCACATTTTTTCTATTCAAACACCATGTGAATCCAAGATTTTTCTTCCACCATGTTCCTCTCGTTCATTGACCATTCCTCTCTATCACGTGTTTCTCTCTTATTCTCTAGTCTATTTTTTTACAACTTGGTGCGTTGAGGAGCACAGTCTAGAGGCACCGACTATGGTTGGAAAAGGGAATGAAAATAAAGACTAACCAACAAGTAGCTTACTTTTTATGAAATTTTTACCTTCTAAGTAATGGCTTGACCAAAAGAAAAATATGGATTTGGTATAGTTTGGAGTGTCATTTTTTGTATTGTTTATGCTTACTCATCTTAAATGTTACCAAACCCTGACAAGATTTGTAGGAATATTTGTGGTCTAAAATGATTAGATTTGGACTCATTCAAAATAACTGTTTAGTTTCAGTTGGGTTAATCAAATCTTACGATAATTTTAATTGTCTCTAACGATTATAAACATTTTTTCATTTTCATAACTCATGTTTCCTGAATTCCATTTTCAATCAATTTCGATTTATACAATGTAGATATTTTGGCTCCCTGGTTATATTTGTTATGAAATTGACAAAATTATTAGATCCTTTGTTTGGAATGAGGACAATGATAAGCGAGGTTGAAATTTACCAGCTTGCAACACCGTTACTTGCAAAAAATGTAATGATGGGTTGACTATTCTCAAGGCTCACTTGGTTAACACATCTCTCTTTGGCAAATTTGTGGCTTCTTATGTGTCCATTGATTGGCCTCTTTGGTTAACTAATTTACTCTATTTTTAATTAATACTAAATGGCTAAACCCAAAACCTCAACTCTTTTTGCCCTGGTTCAAAGAACGGAACCAGCAAAAAGGGAATTGATGGCCTAGGAAAAATAAATTTGGTCAACTGAAGCTTGGCCTAGGGAAAAATTGTTGGATGCCAAATTGATATGTGAACTATTGGCAGTACAAATTCAATGCTAGTATAAAATGGGGGAAAATAGATTAAAAAAAAATTGCCCTCCAATCGATGGCAGCTGTTACACCTTGCAGTGGTTTCATCAACTGTAACAAATAAAAAAAAATGTTACAAAGAAACAGTTCGTCTGTATAGTACTTCATCATCACTCTCCTCTTCCTCATCTGACATTATGAAATTCCCTGGTAGTTCAAGTTTCCCACCCATAGAGAATGTTGGACCTACACTTTCAGTTTCAATGTAATTACCCTGCAATCTCTCTTCAAACCTCTGGTCACTACAATTCAGCATCCAATTCAAAGAACACCTTATCCCTTTGCTCTTCAGCCTCTGGTATCTGGGTTTGATCCTAGACTCCAAGCTATAAGTAAAGTATTCCGGGAAATCAACAAGCTCCTTCAAGGGTCTCCCCATCTCAGTCTTGAAGAAGTAATAACTGTTCTTCATGAGCTCAACTCGCTGCGCCACCAACTGAGGACACTTGATCACCATACTAGCCACATCCTGTGCCGCTATCGTCCTTCCGATGAGGAACTCAACTGGCTTCATAATCACATGTTGGTGAAGGCTAACCACCTGGGGCATCTTCTCCACCACCCTTGCAAACCCTTCAGGATCAATCTTCAGTTTCAAGCTGAAAAAGTATTGCTGCGAAGACAACTTCGCCTTAAGAGGGAGCCCAATAATCTGCGGATACTGAGCAATAACCGTAGGCAAACACTCCCTCCTCACACCAAAACTGATCAAACAATCCACATTAGGTTTCACAGTCTCTTCAAGATCATACCCAATTATATAAGCTCTCTTCTCAAACATCCTAGCCAAAACCTTCTTTGGCAACCCCAAATTGATCAAGTAATCAACGAGAGGCTTTATCCTAGTCCCAACTCTCATCCCTAAAAAATAAGGATACTGAGTAACCATAGGACCAATATCTCTAGGATTCACACCGATGCTGACCAGATAAGCCACTGAAGTGCTCATAGTACCCTCAAGCTTATACCCTAAAAGTTCAGGGTATTTTTGTAACACATACCCAATATCCTCCTTCTCTACATCAAGACCCCTAAGGAACTTAACAACAGGAGCAAGCTCAACAATGACACTAGTATGAAGCACTTGCGGGTAATTCTTAACAAACTCACCAAGCTTGGACCTTGAAATCCCAATTTTTTCCAAGTACCCCAACACAGGGATCATGTTCTTCCTCACACTGCAACCCAACATCAAAGGGTAATTGTTGAGGTCGTCAACTGTTAGGCCCAATTTCTGGAGAAACTCGACGCGCTCGCGCATTACTTCAACGGTTGAAGGAAGCTCCAAATCGTGCAACTCGTCGGGGATGATTCCCAAACCCTTGAGGTAGTCGAAGATGATAACGCGCGAAACGAGCTTCTCCTTGCGACCCTGAATCACGCCCCACGTCACCGATGGCATCTCGTATTCGGGGAATTTCGACGCTTGGGTTCCGTACATGAGCAAAACCCTAAGGGTTTTGGGAATTTCGGGGAGAGGGTGTGGAACTGCATTGAATTGGTGAGGGAGTGATTGGGAAATGTTGAGGGTTGTGAACAAGTTGAGGAATTTTCTCCTTGTGAGCATTGATTGATTCGGGGGTGGTTGCGGAAAGTGAAGTTCAGACAGTGTTCAGAATGGTGGTTTCGGCTTGCAACGGAGACGATGACAAAATGCAGGTTTGTGAATGGGCTTGTTGCCCATTCCACTTTTCTTGGGCCTACTTCATCACCTATACAATTTTGAGACCAATCCTTTTAACACATTTAGGAATAACACGTGGATTTAGACTGCTATGTATTAATTTGAGTTTTAATTTAAGGTGTTTAAATTTGTTTATTTATGTACGTAATCTGGGTTGAATTATAAATTTGAGTTTTTTTTAAAACAGTTCTCATAATTTCTTATGAAAACATTCAATCAACAATGAATGTAGACTTTTTATAAATCAGATTAAAAAATTTCTCACTAATTCAAACTTTGATTTCAGATGTTTAAATTCACTTGGGTCAATCACAGGACATACCTATTTTATTATTTATAATATTTATTACACCAACCTTTTTATTCTCTTTATCTTAAAATCCACAATTGCTACTTTTGGATAGTAAGATTATCAAACCAAGTTCTATTAAAAAAGATATCTACCAATTAAAGTTGATTTACATTCCATTTAAGAATGTTTGAAACTAGGTTTAATTACCGGACCGTAATAGATTCTTTTATCAACACTATTTTAATCACATTTTTAAAAGACACTTAATAGCATATCTAATTTCCAATAATACAAAATCACACAAATCTTAATTTTTTCAAGCATAGTTTCAATCATAATCTAAACATTTGGATATGTATATATAGAGAACGTATATTATAAAAGGAAATCTGGATATTTACAAAACCACCAACACTACTAATTTTTCACATTCAAATAATAGTTAATTACTCATAACTATTCAACTTATTTACTTCTAACTAGTGGAATCCATATGTAGCACTCAACTTATTCATTCTTAATTACTATTAGGTTTTTAAGTTTGAATAACACTCAATTGATTTACTTGTAACTACCAAATTTTAAAATTCATATGTAACATTAGCTTATTTATTTCCAACTATCAGATCAGATTTTTAAATTCATACATAAAATACATTTCCACAAATTTTAAATTTCGTCAAATCCTAAAAGAGACATTTATCCATCCAAATATCGAAATTCCTAGTAATGTATAGTAGTTTATTATTATTATTATTTGAAGAAATTTAAAAAGACAAAACACAGTTCATTGCCAGGCAGATAACAAAAGTTTGAATTTTTATTTTATTGTATTTTATTCCTTTGGTTTCATGTCACGATAGTATTCAAAAAATGACTTTAGAACTAACTTGTCTATGTGAGAGAGAAATAGGGGAGAAGTGAAGGGACCATTTTCCGCGTGACCCACTTCAAAAAGAGAAACAAAAGAACCGTTTTATTTCCCGTTTGGTTTCATCGACCGTCTTCCATATTCCATTTTTCTGTTTCTCTTTGGATGCACATTCTGCATCCGAAGCGAACCTCATTTGATCCAAAACCCAAAACCCAAAACCCTCACTCTGATTCATCTGATCTGATCTCAGATCCCTGTTTTTGTTGGATTCAAAATGGCGACTATGACGAGCTTGATCGGTCTCATCAACAAGATCCAACGAGCCTGCACCGTCTTGGGCGATCACGGCGGCGAGGGTTTGTCTCTCTGGGAGGCTCTTCCCTCCGTCGCCGTCGTCGGTGGACAGGTACTTTCATCTTCTTCTCTAGCTTTTTTCATTTGTTTCTTTATTTGTTTGTTTTTAAATTTATTTTTGTGTAATTTCAGAGTTCGGGGAAATCGTCGGTGCTAGAAAGTGTCGTCGGAAGAGATTTTTTGCCACGTGGATCTGGTAATCCTCGCTTAACATTTTTTCAGTTCGAGATCTGGTTTTTAGCAATGTAGTTCAGAGAGTGATTTGTATGGAGATACAATAGATGACTCTGTTAAATTAGTGGTTACTGAGTGTGCAAAAGTGGTTACTGTTGATGGTGTGGATTCAAGAGTTTAACGAGTTCTTGAGAGATTTTCGAGGTGGTGTAAATACAATATCTGTCTCTTGACTTTTTATGTTTCGATATGTGTGTAAGGTATTGTTACAAGGAGGCCGCTGGTGTTGCAACTTCATAAGACGGACAATGGGACACAAGAATATGCTGAGTTTCTTCACTTACCGAGAAAGAGATTCACCGACTTTGGTAAATCTAGTTTCTAACTAAAATTTCGCTTTCTGTTTCAGCTAGATATAAAAATAATGATTGGATAATAGCATCGTGTAGTGTAGGTAGCTTGAATAACGTTTGATTCATTTGTATGTTAATGATGTGTCAGTTGTTTTGATGATATACTATAGTCTGGAAAATAGTGGATATGACTGTGGATTAGCCGTGTATACTCTGGGAGGGCCTATGTTAGCTTAGCATTTGTCTATTTTTCAGTTTGACTACCAAGTAACAGTGACAGTGAGAGTCATTCTGTTGTGAAATCCTAACTAATTTGTTTTCTTGCATTCCTTTAATACCCATGCAGCTGCTGTGAGAAAGGAAATAGCAGATGAAACAGATCGTATAACGGGGAAGACAAAGCAGATTTCTAATGTTCCAATCCACCTCAGCATTTATTCTCCAAATGGTTTGTGTTTGTATTAGCTGTTGATAGCATGAATCTTGAGAGCAATTTGATTGAGAAGTTATAAAATATTTTAAAATTTGTCTTGTACATCTTTTTTTACCATTTCCACCTTATTGTACATTTGATTGCGGCGACTAATGATGACTTATGGTTTAAACTAAGGTTACTTTCCTTGAAATAGTTTGATACCCATGTAAAACACAACAAGCATTTCCGGATAATGTGTCTGTTTGATAATTAGTTGTGAAAATGGAATTGTGAAAACAGAAAAATCTAATGGTTAATATTGATTCACGTTATTCAAGACAATGTTTTTTTTTCATTGGCCAAACCCCAGTTTAACAGCCAACCAAATAGGCTCGTTGTTAATTTTGTTGTCTCTTTTCTTGTGTTGGTTTCCATCTAGTGTCCATGCTTCCAGGGTAATATACATTTGTGAAAATTTTACCAGAGTTGGTTCAATTCTTGTCCTTTTCTAATGTTCAATGTTTTACAAATGAACTATCCAGCTCGTAATTGCAATGATTTGTTTGATAAGCTGAATGAACTTTTAACCATGGACTCTGGCCGCAATTGAAACTTAGTTGCTGTTTTTAGGCTGCATAAATGCTATAAAGTCTTTAGTTTTGGGCTCTAGTGCAAAAGAGAAATTTATGTGAATATTAATTTTGAGAATCGCTGTAAACAATGATTGCTTCAAAGTAATGGCTTTGGTATAGGCATGGCAATTAGCTTCTAGTTCACCTTGGATAGGATTAGGCAATTAGTAAGGTTTTTTGTCTGATGATTTTTTTGCTTACTGTACTTGCTGCTTATAAAATTTTGTAAAATTTCTTTTGATTGAAGAACATTATCTCCCTCTTTAATCCTTTCCGTTGATGGGAAGTAGGGGTTTGGAAGACACTGTTTTTTTTCACTAATAATGTCGTCCTTGTATGCTTTTTCTGCAGTTGTAAACTTAACTCTCATAGATCTTCCTGGGCTGACAAAGGTTGCAGTAGGTAAATTTTAATATTTTCCAGTATTTTATACAAATCGATTGGAGAATCTGACGTAGAATGAAACTTTGGCTTCTTTCACAGAGGGACAACAAGAAAGTATCGTTCAAGATATTGAAAACATGGTCCGCTCTTATGTTGAGAAGGTAATTATTCTACAAATAAGAGTTTATTTAAAAAGCATGATATAAAGAACCTAACTAAATAATAGTTATTTAAAGAAGAAAGATTGAAGGTGTGTCTAGAAGAGCTTGAGTAATTTATAAAAATAGCTTATAACTGTCATAAGTTGCTTTTGACTTATATTAATAAGTTTCTTGATGTAGCTTATCAAATAGTTATTTTTAACTTATTCCAACAAATTTATGATCATATTTATGGTATACACTCTCATATAAAAGTAACTTATTGCATAAGTTCTTAATTAAGTTGTGAATCCAAAGTCACCCTTATTCCTTACACTTTACACCTCTTCAAAACAAACCAACCCCTTCAGGTAATCAACCATTTACCTTTAACTATGGTAATCTTATACCAGAAGCTTATGTTGTTTGTTCCTTCTCAGTTAATATAGGTTGTAGAAAGTGAAAATTTCCTCTATTGAATGTTTTCCTCTTCCACTTCTTTTATTCATTTTTATAAGGACATTATGCTGTTTGCATAAGTTGTCATCACCTATCCTCATAATCAGACATACCCCATTCATAGATGTCATTTTAAGCAAGCTGAACTACCTTTCTAATGCACTTACCCAAATTTGTTGTCTACACTTAGTGTTATCAGTTACCAAGATGTTACTTATGAATTATCTAATTTAGTTCTTGGATTGTGTAGCCAAACTGCATCATCTTAGCTATCTCCCCCGCAAATCAAGATATTGCCACTTCAGATGCCATTAAAATTGCAAGGGAAGTTGACCCTTCAGGTATGTCTGTTCACATTGAAAGGAGTTTCAAGGGTGGATGATGTTTCTGCCAATGTTCTTTATTGTTTTTCTTTTTTGACCTGCACTCATTGCAAAAAAAAAATCTTGTTCCACCAGGTGAAAGAACATTTGGGGTTGTTACAAAACTTGATCTTATGGATAAAGGAACGAATGCGGTTGATGTAAGATTTCTTTGACAACTGCATGGTTGTCTTCTATTTTTGTTTTTCAGTAACTTCAGTTAGTTGTTCTTGTTTTTTAGTATTGCAGCAAATGTTCATTCATTGTATTTGGGATTTATAGTACTTGCACTCTGGTCATTTTTATATCTATTTTGCTTCTTATAAAAAGTGGACTTATAGTATGTTGCTAAGTACAAAATGATGGAAGTTCTCTATATGAATCCTGAAGGTTCTTGAAGGAAGGCAATACAGGCTGCAGCATCCATGGGTTGGAATTGTGAACCGTTCACAAGCTGATATTAATAAAAATGTCGACATGATCGCTGCTCGTAGGAAAGAGCGTGAATATTTTGAGACAAGTCCAGACTATGGACATTTGGCACATAAAATGGGCTCAGAATATCTTGCTAAGCTTCTATCTCAGGTATTCTTATTTGTATTTTCTGTTGTATTCATGCCATGCTGTGTAACATATTGATTGTATTACTAAACTTATTATTCTTTATGCATTTCTATTTCATCCAATAATGGGTGGTTTTCTTTCTCACACTGGTTTTTATGCCTACAGCATCTAGAACAAGTTATCAGGCAGAAAATACCAAGTATCATTGCTTTAATAAACAAGACTATTGACGAGCTTAATGCAGAATTGGACCGTATTGGCAGGCCGATTGCTGTTGACTCGGGGGTCAGAACTGAGACCTGTGATGAAATCAATCTTCTTAGATTTGAAAATACTTGATTTTTTTAGTGTACTAAGTTGTGCTACTTGTTTATGTAGGCCCAACTTTATACTATTTTAGAGATGTGCCGTGCATTTGACAAAGTATTTAAAGAACATCTGGATGGAGGGTAAGTGTTTTTATTAAGCTTTAGAATTCTATTATACTTTTTTTTCCCCTTCTTTTAACGAATAAATTTTAGGACCTCTTACTTTTTTTCTGCCTCATGTTTCAACTTTTTAAGCTATCTATTTGACTCAGTAACCAACTTTATTTCAGACGTCCTGGGGGGGACCGGATATATGGAGTTTTTGACCACCAATTACCGGCTGCATTAAAAAAGCTCCCGTTTGATCGCCATCTTGGCTTAAAGAATGTTCAGAGAGTTGTCACTGAAGCTGATGGGTATCAGCCCCATCTGATTGCTCCAGAACAGGGTTACAGAAGACTCATTGAAGGGTCTATTGGCTATTTTAAAGGCCCAGCTGAAGCCTCTGTGGATGCTGTAATCTTCTTGACTTTATTATATTTTGTTCTACTCTGTTATCCTTTTTGTTGATCTGATGAAGTTCCCAAATATTAGAACTGAAATTGCATGACTGCCTAATTCTCTTTGCTTCCTAAATATAGACCATTTTCCAAGGTAAACGCAAAATATCGGTTGTCTTTAATTCAAGAAACCATAAGTTTGAAACATAAGTTTTCTATTGGAAATCATGGTGATGTATTAATAACATGAAATATTACATTTTCCAATGAAAACATTCCACTTTTAATTCCTTTTTTCATTGGCCTTGGGGAAATGTTATGCAGCGCTGAATTTGAAATTTGCTATTCTTCAGGTCCACTTTGTTTTAAAGGAACTTGTGCGGAAGTCAATTGCAGAAACTGAGGTAAGCAGTGTTTAAAGTTGATATAACTCTGTCAGACAATTCAATTGCTAGTGTTCAGACATACAACAGGCAAATCAGATGCTCCTGTTCTTATTCAACATTTTATATGATCATGCATGAGAGTCGGTTAGTCAGTGAATGTTCAAGGGCTAATAATACAGGACATTTAGTAGTATATCTCATCACTAAATAAATGCCATAAGGTTGGGGGAGCTCATTGGAAGAGTGAATTAAATCTTACTGATGTGCTACTTCATGGCATGTAGGAACTAAAAAGATTTCCAACACTTTCAAATGATATAGCAACTGCTGCAAATGAAGCTCTGGAAAGATTCCGAGAAGACAGCAGGAAGACAGTTTTGCGGTTGGTTGATATGGAGTCTAGCTATCTAACAGTTGAATTTTTCAGGAAGATTAGTTTTGAACCAGAAAAGAATCCAAATGGACCACCAAATCAGAATAGGAATGGTCCCAGTCCTACCAATATTGACAATTATACTGACACTCACCTGCGTAAAATTGGTACATAACTTTTCTACAAGCTTTTCCAGCAACATTAAGTTTCATACTGTGTATTTTAAGTATATTATTATTCTAGACTACAAGACTGGTTTGGATGAGCTTATCTAAAAAAATTTCAAGGAACATTATGTCCCATGAATCTTGACAATTATACTGACTCTCGCCTGTGCAAAATTGGTGCATAACTTTCTATGAGCTTTCTAGTAACATTGTTTTAAGTATATTATCAAGTATATTTTAAGTATATTATTATTCTTAGACCACAAAACTGTTTTTGATGAGCTTATATAACAAATTTTCTTTTTATTCAGGTGTTTAAAACACATCTTTTTTAATAAGTAAAAGCTTTTTCATATTTTCATGTTTGTGAGCAGTAATTGAGAACTTCTATCTTTTTAATGTTTGGCCAGCTTATCCATGCTATAAATAAAAAATATCGTTTTCAATAAGCTCACTAAAATATTAAAAAATGTGTTTAAAACAGTTTGAGGCTTTGTGTAATAATGTGTACATCCCTCTTCTCTCTTCTTGTGTATGTTCTTGGTCAGTTGGTCCTATAAAATTAAGAGTGATATGCTTTGAAATGCTTTCCATCCTCTCCTCTCTTTAAAGGTGGAATTAAGTCTAAAAGTCGTTTACAGATCTATCAAGTATCAAGCTAGACATTCATTATTCTGCCATTCAAAATGTACCATGTTCCTTGTCTCAGGATCAAATGTAAGTTCCTATATTAATATGGTTTGCGATACACTCAAGAATACTGTACCGAAGGCCGTGGTTTACTGTCAAGTTAGAGAGGCTAAGAGGTCGTTGCTAAACCAGTTTTACGTTCATGTTGGAAGGAAGGAGGTATGATTTTATATCTTTTGGTTACATTTTTGTCCATCTTAGACACTATCCACTCATTCTTTAAATACGTAGTTTTCATGGTATAAATTAGGTTACAATTACTTCGTGCTTTTGTGACTTATACCTCTTATGTTTGTGTAAAACTTAATGAACCTGGTCTAAGTATATCTTAGATACTTCACAAAATGATTGTTTGCACATAAGATGTTCACGCACAATATTAGAGTCAGTTTGGTTTTTATTTCTATTTCTTGTTTTCAGTTTTAGTTACAAAATTATCATATTTTTAAAAATTTATACACGAAAAGGTGAAAATAAAAAATGAAAATATGAAACAGGAAAAAATTGTTTTCTATGTTTCTTATATAATTTTTAAAGGTAGGAAGTATGATGACAGTTTTGTAATTAAAGTTAAAAATAAAAAATGAAAACAAAAAATAGAAATGCAAAGCAAATGGGCCTAGGGAGGGCTTAGGGATTTGTTCTATTTGTTGGCTTTGAAATTTGATGAAAGCACATATATTTGGCAACATTATGTGTGGCGTAAGTATAATTAATTGTGGGAGCTATTATGCAGAAGGAGAAATTGAGCGCTATGTTGGATGAAGACCCAGCCCTTATGGAAAGGAGAAATCAAATAGCCAAACGGCTTGAATTGTACAAGCAAGCTAGGGATGATATTGATTCCGTGGCTTGGAAATAATGAAGATCCCACATTTTTCAAACGGATACCACGTACTAGAAAGATTTGTCATAGATTTTATTATTTTTTGAATCAAACTCAAAAACAAAGCCTACGATTACGGCGAGAAGTTGAATTTGCATTTGCAGATGATTCCTTTGCCCCACACCACAGTGTAATGTATTATAGCCTCCGAATTCTCTTATGTTGTGATTTTATATAACCAACGAGTTGTTAATTGATGTCTTTTTTTCCTTACCATATTCATTATTCGCCAAGAGTTCTTCCATTTTATTAGTCAAACGTGTTTCGTTCTCTGCTAATATAAGCTTGAATTAGAAGCATCAACAAAACCTTAGCCAATTGAGGTGGTCGAGTCGACACAGTAAAAAAGACTTTATATTACTATAATATTTAGCTTATGCACCAAGTGAGGTCCACTAGATGTACAATGCCATGTCATTGGACTTGATTAAAATTCAAATTTTAACCAGGCAACTTGTAGTACAACATTTATTGATTCATTGTTTTTCCCATCAATTTATATTTCACTTAACATCTGTTCCAATTTTTACCTACCAGATTCATGCCAAAATTACAATAAGTTAAATTATTATTCTTTACCAAACAAAAAAGTTAAATTATTATTCTAGATTCTTATCTTTTTAATAAATACTGATATAATGACTTCACATGTTAAATATATATCAATTAATAGGTAAAAATTAAAAATTAAAAAATATTATAACTAAAAAAATTAAAGATTTAACTTGTAATTTATTGAAAAAATAAGAAACTAAAATAATGATTATATAATCCGTTTTCTTTTTCCTTCTATTCTTATGAAAAGCCTTTAAATCTGCATATATATAATTTTAATCTTGGTACTTTCTTTAAAATGGGTCTATATCAATATTCATAATGAAATATTTAGTTATAATGTTCCGTTTACCTATCAAGTCATGCCATTTTTTTATCCTAAAATATAATTTGTTAACATCTAAAGATCTACAAAGTAATCCAATGACTGAACTTTCTGAAAAAATGACAGCTTAAACTATTGGAAACTGGAAGCAAGACACAAGTTTACTTCCATATTACTAAAAACTATTGGAAAAAAGACAATTGAAACTGGAAGCAAGAAACTAGTTTACTGGCGTGTCCTACACCAATAAATGGTAAATTTATAATAAAAGAATTAACCATCATAAAAACTAACTGTAAAAGAAAGAAGGACAACACAATACAACAGACAAAGAAGAACTCTTTGATGTACAGAGGGGTTTTTTTCCCGGTGTCAAAGATGAGGGTATGGTGTCACATATCATTCAAAAACACTGGTAATACACACGTCACGTCATATAACAGTGTCATAGAATAGTTCATACACAAACCAAACTGCTAAAGCCAAGGAAATCCAGCATAGCCTTTCTTTTGCAACCAAAATCCTTGTCTTGAGATGAAAAGGGTATGGTGTGGTATGGTATGGTTTTCCTTCATGCACTTCTTCACAGATCATAGTCTTGTCGACTGGCCAAGCATAACTCATGCAACTCATTCAGTATCCATTCCTCTCCAGTGTGTCCACCCAACACCAACACCCTAGTCCCTCCAACCACACAAGTGCTGTGTCCCCAAGCAAATTTGGGTGGTTGCCCTGGAACATTTAGGATCCTCCACGACGGTTTCTCTTCAGAAGGGTCCAACAGAAACAGCTGCGACGGTGAGTGAAGACCCGCGATGGAACCTCCAAATATTATAATCCTCCCACATGGCATGCTGACAGCAACATGATCCAGCCTTGGAGGAGGAACAACAGCACTTTGACTTGCTAATCCCGTGAATGCGCTATACTCTAGTTGCCTCCATTGTGGTTGTTCATCTTCCAAATCAATTGTATAAGCCTCACCCGATCGTAGCCGCAAGTGTCCACTCTTGGCAAGTCCGCCGAACATGAGAATCTTCGTCCTTCCATAGACTGAGAGTGAGTGCCCCAACCGAGAAGGAGGAGCCCATGAAGTCGGAATTTCTCTCCATGTAGGGTTATCTGTTGTGAGGTCCAGTAAATATGTGTCACTAAGAAGTACTCCAGCATCCGTGCACCCACCAGAGACAACCAATTTGGAGCCTTCGATTGTGCAAGAGCTGTGCCATGATCTAGGAAGTGGCGGGGTTCCGCCGCAGACTTCCTTCCATGTAGGCTGTTGAGCATCCAAATCAAGCACAAACACATCGTTGAGCAACCCTTGCCTGCCACATCCACCAAAAACTACCAACCATGAACCATTTAAGCATGAGAGTGTGTGGCCCCATCTTCCAGGTGGGGATGATTTAACACTAACCCTTCTCCATTCTGGATTTTTAGCATCAAGATTTAGAACAAAGGTGTCATCCATAGGTTGCATATCCACTCCTTCACCTCCAAACAATACAAGTCGATTTCCAGCAGCACAAGCACTGAAATTGCAGCGTGAAGGCTCGACCGCGCCTCCAACTGTCAGTTTTCTCCAACAAACAGCCTCGAGAGTAGTAAGTTCCCGAGTTAGACGACCCCATCCTAACTTCTTGGTCATCAGCTCCAACGTGCCAGTAACTTCTTTTCCCCATGTATTTTGACATACCATCTTCCTAACATGTTCGTTCTTTGTTAATTGCCGGATCCTCCTGCACACAGACCCAATGGATGCAACATCCCTTGGCGTCAAGCGTGACAAAATGTTGTGAGCCAAGACTTCATCAGAAAGCTGAAGGATGCCACACATCGCCTGATGCTGACTGTACAGTGATTTTCCACTCTTGGGAGAATATTTATCATTCTTATCATAATCTTGATTGTAAGTCTCTTTGTAAACTGGATATGAGACGCGGTTCAGATCTATATTTGCCTCAGAAAAGAGTTGAATACCAATTACATGTGTTACAGTCCCATCATCATCATGAATTGGTGCGAGTCTCAGTCTATTGACTAGAGGAGTACCATCCTTTCTGAAATTCAGAAGTTGGCCTTGGAACTCAACACCTTCCTCGAGACATCTTCTAATCTCGGACACCACAACAGGATCCACCAAAGGGTGCCGCCTCTGAGCTCGGGGATCTCTGTATTGTAAGAATCGACTGCAGCAAAAGAAATTTCAAAGCAATTATAGGTACATTTTCATAAGCATGACCTAGATAAATTTACATAGAAGAAATCAATGCATGGTAATTAGGAGAATAAGTAAGGAACTGGAAGAAAATTTACAAGAAAACAATCAGTAACTAGCTAACACTATACACAATGAAAGTCACATCTTTAATTAATATCCCACGATCAATGTTTTCTTAGAGCCAGTTGAAGGACACGCCTAAACAGATGATAAACTTTGTATCATACAATTCTGAAGATCCAATTTTTTTTGCATCAAATAAAAAAAAAAGATATCCCTCACCCTTACTAACAATGAATAATACAGATTTCTCAAAAAATTAACAGAAAATATTCTCCTCAATATAAAAAACAAGATACGGTTTACAATGACTTGAGCTAAACCTAGATATTCAACTCAATTTGAACATGTATGATTCTTAATTCTCTAAACTTCAGAATTTTAGCTGAAAATTTACTCTAGTAACATTATCACGGTACTATAAACAGAGAAAATCAGAAGTACTCAGCCAAGCAACTATAATTTAAAAGGTATAAACAGGGGTTCCAAGAGTGGTGATTGAAAGAGTGTGGAAAAAACCTCCAACTTGTGAAATCATCAAAAGTGAGAAACAAGATCAAGAAGTTGAATAAAACAATATATATCTGCCAACAAGAAGGATGCTACAGCTAGGGCAATCAAAATTCATATATCAGTGAAAATGTGGTTTGCAAAAGTCGCCACAAGACACTCTTCCCACATCAGAATTCAGAACACTGTCTCAAAACAAAGGTGACAACAGAATGAAACCCATCCAAAATCTCAACAAACCATAGATCTAAAGGAACGGAATTTTGATAAAACAAAAAGGTCCTAATTTGAGGAAGGTGGTTTCAACCCAATAAAGCAAAGTTACAAACTTTATCTCAATTCCATACACAAACACAAAACTAGTAAAACCCCAGATTTTATCCGATGAAAAATTGCAAAGAAAAAGAAGAAAAATCTGACCAGTTGCGACCAAGGGCCTCATCAGCACGATAACCGGTGGAGATTTCAAAGACCTTGTTGACATAAATGATGGGGAAATCAGGTTCAAGAGCATCACAGACAACAAAAGAGGTCGGTGTTGTTGGGTAGAAGAAGATCCCTGGGTTCAGAGGAAGCTCACTTTCTTCATCATCCTCTTCCACTTCTTCTTTTTTATTCTTCATACATTTCAACCTCTTTCCACTGTTCTGAACCTCCTCTTCATCTTCCGCTTTCTCTTTTGCCATAGCCATGTCTTGAAGAACAATCTCTTACACAAACAAACCAGTGAAACTAACTCTTCTATTCTCTGACAATAATAAGGATGTTGGAATGTCATGACAGAAATGCCCCTCCTTTGGGTGAAAATGTCAAAGGGTTGTGAATGGTGTTTTTGTAATTCAAAGGAGAAGATAGGGGCGGTTTGGGTGGGGAATGGAGTCAACGTGGGTGACACTAAGAAAAGATGATATTTTGATAGAAAATATCTGCAAGTGAATTCCGACCACGTCATAGGAATGAGTGAAGATATTTTCTCATGTGACTTGGCGGGTGGCTCTATTGTATTCTAACTACCTCTTATTCCATCTTTTCTTACCATACAAAATATCATTCATACTATTTATATTTATGTTAGAGATATCATTGGAAGAAAGAGACTAATTCTTCTTTAAATAACTATGCTTGGATTTATTTTTTTTATCTTGAATTAATTTATTTAAGATCTAATAATAAGATCATTTGACACAATTTGTTTAATAAAAAAGATAAGTGGTTAAGATTTTTTTTAAAAAAACCTTTTAAATCAAATTTGAAAAAGAAAATTAACTTATTAAACCAGCCTTTTAAAACTCTTTTAGCAATATAGTTTTATAAAATGAATTATAGTTTATAATATGAGTTTATCAAACCTTTGGCTTTTTGCATAGGATAAAAAATAATATTCAGAAAATTTTCATTTAAAATTACTAGTAATGTTCGCTGATTTTGATTTTTAATTCTTACATAATTCCCAATAAAATAATTTTATCTTTATTTTTTTTATCTTGTACGAGATTGTATAAGTTAAACAAACTCTTATAATATATTATAATTTATAAATACACATATATTTAATATAAAATATAATTAGAACATTAAATTTATTAAAATTATCTTTGTGTAAAATTAATAATTTAATATATTTTATATTAATTATTAAAATTTTAAGGATTCATTTATTTATTTTAAATAAACTTATTGATTTATTTAATTTATATTTATTGATCTTTCTATTGGCTTTAGTATAAATGGAATACAAATAAGTTATTAAATGGATACTCATTTTACACGCTTTCAATTTAAAATCACTAATAGAAATTCATAAATAATTTTTATTTTACTTATTTATATTTTAACAAAATCTTTTATGTCATAAGAACTTTTTAATAATCTCTTATTCAACAAAATAAACTCCTTTTTTTTAGAAAAAAAAAGTTTGAATGAGGTGGTAGAGATAGTTATTATCGCCAACTAATAAAATTCTCACATCGATAAAATTTAAACTTGTAACTACATGATTAAAAATTAGATTTTTAACCCATTTGTAAAAGTATTCCTTATTCCAAAATTCACCTTAAATATGTTCAAAAGGCAGCAGCAAATTTGTATAATACTCATGTCTTCTTCGCTTAACATAAATATCTATCGGCATCAAAATTATTGAGCATGGATAATTATCAAAATGGAAATTCTGATTAAATCAATATCGATATCATACAGCAAAACCAACAGATAATCTAAAGTTAAAACGCAAACAAACAACACTACTAATTTGATTACTGTATGATGATTCTGTAAAAGGACAAATAGTGTGCATAACAAGTTCAACTTTTAGTATCCTTTAATTCGCACTGAAATTTAAATTTAAGATTTCATACAACTGAACGGATCCTAATGAAATAGTATTATCCTTTAGGTTTGATACGTGTTCAAAATGTTAAATTGCTGAATTTAGAATAAAGAATTACAAGACAATACATGTATTTTATATTAACAGAAATAAAGCAGAGGCTATATGTATATATATCTTAAACCTATATATATATATACTCAACCATTAATTATATGATTGTACGGTTTAAATTTATTTTTCTCACTATAATCTTCACTCAAAACCATCCCAGAGTCTTAATAACGTGATTGGATATCCAAACTCAAAGAGTACGTAAAATAGAACCTTTGTTACGCATTTAGATACGTTATATTTAAAAAAATATTAAGTTTTACATTTTATATTGGATTTGTTTGTTTAAATTTATTTTAAGAGATAAATTATTTTAAATTTTTATGTATTTGTTTAAAATGTTAAAAATAAACAAAAATAAAAAAATATAAATTTCTATTTATTTTAAAAAGTAACTTTAATCTATTTATTAAAAAAATATTTATAAAAAAATATTTTTTTAAAAGCATTTAAAAATAAGTTTAAACATATAGAACTATTGAAGTTGGAATTTGTTAAAAGTTTATATGCGAATAATATGTATATAATAAAAAACAAAAGGTTATTATTTGTAGTGTGCTTCAATCCAAACTTGATGTCGTGTAGTACAAAACTAGTACCTTTCTCTTTGTAAACTAATTATATGTTATATGTTATGTTTTATGCTAATATTAAATTCAACACTTACATTATGTTAGAAAAGAAAGACTTGCAAATTTTAAAATGTCAAACATGTTTAGCAAAAAATGCTTCCGTTATTTATAAGATTAAATTAATCTTTTATACAATTAGTTTTTTTTTTGTTTGATAAGGTTTTTATACAATTAATTTATATTTTTTTTGGTGTATTATGTTTATCAACTTTCTTAATCAATTATCTAAACAAATCAAAAAAATAAAATTCTACTTTTCTCCCTTCTATATTTATATGTCATAAATACATATCTCCATCTATTTTTTCAAAACATTATTTCTTGTTTTTTTTTGTCAATAACCCAACAAAGTGTTAGGGCTTTTCTATGGGCCTGGGCCGACCCAATAACATAAGTAAAAGAAAAAGACGCTCATGTTGTTCTGTTCTTCTGCTAACTGGAAGCGACGAAGGTCACAATGAGTTCCTCCAACCTCAGAGATCTTCAACGCGAATTGGAGAGTAAAACCAACGATCTCAGCAAGCTTCAAAAGGGTAAGCTTTTAATCTTCATCATCTATCATTATTTTTTTTTCACGTTTCTATTTGCTTCAACGAATCACCGTTTTTTGCAGATATTGCGAAGAATCACCAAGTGAGAAAGAAGTACACGGTCCAGCTTGGCGAGAACGAGCTCGTCCTTAAGGTACCCTTTTTCTCTTATGGCAATCAAAATCGTTTCTTTTTGCTTTTTGTTTATGATCCTTCTTTTGGGTGTGTGTGTTTTACTAAGGAACTTGATTTATTGAGAGAAGATGCAAACGTTTACAAGTTAATTGGCCCAGTTCTTGTTAAGCAAGATTTGGCTGAGGCAAATGCAAATGTCCGCAAGAGAATCGAATACATCTCTGCTGAGCTGTAAGCTTTTTTTTTTTCCTTCTATCTCTCTCTCTCTCTCTCTCTCTCCATTTTTCTTCTGGATATCGGTGTTTCTTAACTGTGGGTTTAATTCTTCTTAACTAATCATTGAGGTGCTTAATTATTATTGACTTAAAAATCTGTTGCTATCATTGTTTATCACACTCATTGAATTCCTAATTGTAAGATGAGAGATGGGCAAGTTTTTCATGAGGCAAAGGGCTACCAGTTTACACTTCGCTTTTACTCTGAAACTATGTGTGAGGATGACCATCTTTTGATCTTGGGTCTCATGATTCATGAGGAGTTTGTGACTGCAGTTTCTGTTGAGAATGAAGTGGATTTTGCTTTCAATCATTGTATTTTTTAATTACCATGGTCATCCTCAGTGATTGTAGATCTATCGGTGCAGTTCTGTTAAGTACAATTGATTTTTGTAATCTATAATATATGGTTATTCTTGAAGTGTTGGAACATGTGGTTTAGTTACTAATATTTTGCCAACAACCTAACATAAGATGTGTTGCAGTTAAATCAGTTGAACACTTTAACCTTAACCAATGTAGTATGTTAAGAGTTTATTAACATTTGTTTCAAAACTCCGCCAGTCTACCATTGTATACGCATGCTTATATTTATATTTTCATAAATGGATTGCTTGTATTTGGTTACTTTTATAAACATCATGTAAATAAGCTCCCTTGGATTTGCTTGTTGGGACCTTTCCATGGACCATGTTAAGGTTTATGGAGAAGCTTTGGAAGTGTTATGAACTTACATTACTGCTTAAATTTTGTTTTTATTTGGGATTTTATTTTAAGGTTAGGTTTAGAACCCTAAACCCTTTACCTAATCATTTACATAGTAGCTACAACAGCATATTTTGTTGAGTCGATCCCTGTACCTGCCTAGCCATTTAAATGGTATCTATAGGAGTATATTTTATGGAGTTGAGTATTTCTGAAAGGGTATGAATTTCTCCTCATGTAGAAAGTAGAAACCTCTTTGTTATGAGTATAAGACTTACTGTACTGATATCAACACATTATCATTAAAAGTGTTTCTTTTCTAATATTGGCTACCGGTTGGTTCAACAGACACGAATACTTTGAAATATGATGATGAAGTTGAAGTTGAGTTTCGCTACTCATCATATACAATTTTCTGATTTTTTTTATGATATAAGTCTATTGAACTGCACCTCTATTTTGTTAACTACTGACTCAAATTCTGAAGTAAGGATCAGACGATAGCATCTTCAGGATATAAGGTTGGTCTAGTGGTGAAGGGAGAAGGGAAGGGGAGAGAGGTTGTGGTACGACTCAGTCTACTAACAATAATTAACAACTAATATTTGCCTATTAAAAAAAGGCTAATTCCATGTTGTGATGTGTACTTTTATGGGAAAATAGTTATAGTCTTTACATTTTTGAAGGATGATTCAATTGCTACAAGCAAAGTTGATTCGTGTCCATTGCTGTGAATGTTAACATTGAAGGTAAGTCTTGTATTGTTGGAAAAATATAAACATTTATTTTGGTGGAGGGTTGCCTTCAGCACACCCTAGTTAATCAAATTTCACCAAGAGCTGAGTAAACATTTAAAAAGAGATATTATAGTTTTTAGAAGGTTGATTGTGGAATGTTACAGATTCTGCATGAAATAAGTAACCATTTAGTGGGTTGTGGTTTGATCACTCTCCTATTCCATGCTTTATTACAACTCTCTACAATTTAGATAACTGGTGCTGGTCCAATGTCCAAAAAAACTAGTAAGGTTGTGTTAGGCAGTTGACAGTAGGTGCAAACTTTAGTAAATCTTCATGATATGGACAGGCACATTACTGTTTAGCTTACCAACTTTTTTTTTGTCTCTTCCCTTCCACTTGTTGGTGATACTGTTTTCTGTCGCCGGCTTGTTCATGTTTTACTCATCATCCTTCTAAGTTTTAGCCTTATGGTTAGGTTGGTTTTGGTATCTTAGGCATTTTATAATTTTTATTATTGTCCTTGTAAGTGTAATTGGTCTTTGTGTGTTAGGAAGCGTCTTGATGGCACTGTTCAAGATTTGGAGGAGAAGCAAAATAGCAAGAAAGATACGGTTTGCAACTTTCCTTGCTTACCCTTTCCCTTTTGTCTTAGGTTTCAGCTTTTATATGATCTCTGTATTTGTATCTGATATTTCTTTTATTTGAAAAATATTTATTACTATATGGTCTTAAGGAGTAAATAAGCTTTGATTGATTCTTAATGTTAAAAGGCTAAATACAACTCTTTTCTTTGTGTTAAAAGATTTCATGGAAACGAATTAGAGAGTCAAATAAGCCTCTCGTTACTTCTAGATCCTGCACGAAAAATTGAAAGCAAATAAAATATGCATGTGCAGTAATTTGGTTGATAAGATCATTGCATGTTGAGAGAAGAGAGAACACAAGTTCATTTTATGTGTCCACTCTTGAATGCCTTGGCCTGTAAATGACAGAACTCGTCCATTTCAATGTTGCAGATACTAAAATTGCATCAAAAGATTCAATCTCTTCAGGCTGGGAAAGGCAAGGCATAACAGATTGTAGTTTAATTGTATTAAGGTTGGATGTGCATTTTTGCTTCTTTGTTTTGGACACGAGTTAACTTGTGTTCCTGGAACATGTTTGGAGTATTAGACTGATATGAATATGATAGTTATTGGATGCAATTTTACATATGGCCCTTTTAAATTAACTAACATGGTTTTTAAATTAAAAATTATATTAAAATATTATTTAAAATTTATTGTTAAACCTTGTAAGTTCAAAATTATTTATTGTGTCAGTTAAATTTCATTTAATATATTTTAATTGATGATAAAAAAACCATTTAACCGCTGTCGAGACATTAATCTTAAGTAATTTTTATTAATTTTCATTTTGTAAAACTTGTTGTAGTTGAAGTGATAATTATTGAAATCATTAACATTATTCTCTGCACAATATATGCATTCACGAAAAGAGCTCATATGATTTAAAATGCCAACTAGTGTATATTTTTTATTTTTTAATTTTTAGAAATTTTTTAGTTTTTAAATGAATATCGTCCATCAATATCCGGATAATTATTGTATTTTAAAGAATTTTCAAGGTTTATATTTTTTCTTTCAAATTTACATTATTCAACATGGGTTTGTAAGTTCACGGTGGTTGAGCGGTCGATAATGACTTAATCAAACCATAAAAATATTTATATCAATATTTATTTTTCTAATATTTTTTGAAATATATATATAATCACTAGTTCTGTTGGTGTTATTTAAAGTATTTTTAGTGGTGTTAATTGTGTTGAGTAAGTTTTTGTAGTGTTAGAACACGTAGAAAAGTATGGTTTTATATTAGTGATTCTAGATTAAATATGCAATAAAGTTTCTCTAGGTCAACGATCATTTTTTAGACCACTTAGGAAAGTATGTGTTTATGTCAACACTTTTAATTATAACCGTCAATAGAAAATGTAGTTTATCTTTAGTTAAAATCGTTAATTTTTCCGATTTTAGACATTGAGCGCCAAGTAGTAACATCTGGACTTCTCTTAGCGGGCCTAATTTCGCACTGCTGAGAAACCTATAGGGAAAAGCTTAGCGGATTTTTGGGGTAATTGCAGATTGCTGATAAAAATATAGGGCTATCTTAGCAGTTTTGGATGAAACCGCTAAGAAAAGGACCCAACTTTTCTTACCGGTCTATACCTATCTTAGCGGGCCTAATTTAAAGGGAGGAGAATCTTTGCGCTTTACTGGGGACCGCAAATAAAAGCACAAGTCTTTTATTAGCGGTTCAATTTTAAACCGCTGAGAAATGTATATTGCCCATGTTTCCCGGATTTTCCGGGCAAAGTTTTCTTAGCGTCTTCAATTTGTTACCGCTAAGTAATGTTCGGAGCCATCTTACCCGATTTTTCCGGAAGTGCTAAGAATTAGTAAATTCCTACAAAACAAAAGAACTAATTTAAAACTTCCATAAAAATTAAGGGTTATTTCTACGGTACTTTCACATGAGTATTTACCGTTACACTTTTTTTATTCAAATTAATATAAAACTAATAATTGAAGATTTTTTTTTAGATTTATTTTTTCATTCTTAACAGTAAATGCTCAATTGGAGCTATTAAATCTAAATGCATTCACTTTAAAACTAAAAAAAAGTTTTAGATCAATGTTTCAATTTTTTTTTAGTTTTTTCATACTAAAAAAATGTTTTAGTGTCAATTTGATTACCCCAATTGAATGTTTAGGTAACGAAAAATTAAATAAAAAAATTCTTCAATTCTAAGTTAAAAAAAAATAAATTACCCCTACATACTCAAATACGAAAGTACCATGGTAATGATCTTAATTAAGTTGCAGAAAGAACTAGGTAGGAACCAGTATTTACAACAGAACTTTTGAAGATATATTGAAAGATATGGAAATAAATCAATTAATTTGAAGATATTTTGAAAGATATGGAAATAAATGCTGAAGTGGAGCTATCAAATCTAAATTCGTTCACTTTAAAACTAATTTTAGATCAATGTTTCAATTGATTTTTTTGGGGTTTTTTCATGCTAAAATAATGTTTTGGAGCAAATCTGATTAAATTTGATCAGTAACATTTACTAATGGTAATAAAAAATTAAACCAAAAAAATTCTTCAATTATAAGTTTTATATTAATTTGAATGTACCTTTACATACTCAAATACAAAATAACCGTTGTAATGATCTTAATTAAGTTGCAGAAAGAACTAGTAAGAAAACATTATTTAGAATAAAATTTTTCAAGATATATTAAAAGATATGGAAATAAATCAATTAATTTGAAAGATACTGAAATAAAAATACGCAAGTGACAATGGAACAAAAATTTATGACCAGACCATCTGCAAACTGAAACTTTTACGAGTTGATAATAATTTAAGCTTGAAATTTAAAAAAGAAAGATTGAGGAAAGACTTAACCATATATAAGCTTACTTTTTGGAGAAGAAAAAATCTTTGAAGAACAGAACATTTCACATAACTAAAGTTTTAATTTAAGTTCTATGACATATTTGAGATGATAAACAATTTAAAAGATTTCATTAAATGTAAAAGGTTTGTACTATGCATGCATGCCTAGTTACCTACATATAACAAAAACTGTACACAAATAGGGGGGACCATTGCCCCCTTCAACTAAAGACAAACAATAAACATATTTTTTTGATGTGTGATAACAAGATTTTCATGTGTCAATCACTACCAAGGAGTTCTTGTATTAATAGTTGGATGTCATCCTCCAAAGTCTGAAGAAGCATGGCATCATCTGAAGGCATGAAGGACTGATTGGTAGAATTGTTGGCAATATTTGTAGGAGGCTGAGCATATGCCACTCCTTGTTCTGCATGATTGGGCCATTGTATGGTTTCTTCAACTTGTGTACTTTGCTTCTCTTTTGACACTATATTAGCATGAAGATCACTCACTGGTTCATTGGAAACATTTTCAGCAATTGCCAAAACTTGAGACTCAGGTTTTCCAAATGCACCTTGATTGGATTTTATAGCCTCAGGAACTCTGTTTGGCAACAATTGCATCCCATTTTGTTGCAGTGCTACTCCAGCTTTTCTCTTCAAACCATCTTTAAATTTCTGTCAAACAATTGGTATTAATATCAATTACTCTTTTGAACCACAAAATTAAGGCAATTGTATTAATGTTAATTACTCTCTATCTCTACATCATAGCTAAGTGCAAGTATGGGAGAAATCATCAAATTAAATGCATATAGAATCAAACCTGTAAATGGCTAGCAACATTCTCTCTTGTTAAATAAGGGACTTCCATGATTTCATGAATTGTCTTTGGCGTAGCTTCTGAAAAGAAGAAGAATAAAGAAGTCCACTCATTAGATGAAAAAATTAATAAAGGCAAATTAAAAGAAAATTTCAGAAGAAAAAAATCTTACTATCAAATCCAATTTGATTCACAGCTTTGACAAAATGTTGGTGCAATTCTTTTGACCAATGTAAACGGCTTTTCTTTGTCTTTGCAGCAGGTCCATAAAATTTCTCAGAACCATCAACATGAACTTCTTTTGAACTGGTTCCTCTTTCTATTGCATTAACAATTGAAGAAGCAACTAGAAAATCATCATTCCTCTGTTTTTTGCAACCGAGATCTTCCAAGATACCAAAATCTCTCTGTCTTTTATTTTTACTCCATGCTTTCCTAACAACATGTTGCCACATCTTTCTATATTGTTCCACACATAAAGGTTTATTCCAATAATCACACGCCCCTAGTTCAATCGCCTTCTCAACAGAACTTGTAGTGGAATCAGCAGACATCACTGCATATTATAATTTATTGCACATAATAATTAAAACAAGTTCAAAACCTTAAATGCATTACATGACAAGTTCAGCTACATACCAATAACAGGAACATTGGTTTCTTGATTGACATGTTGAAGAAATTCATAACCATTCATGCTTGTCATATGAAGTTCCACAAGTATCACATCAAAACAAACATTTGCCCGCAACATATTCAAAGCAAGCGCAGCATCAGTGCATGTAGCAGCTGCAACATGATCAAGAAACAAAAGAAAATTTTGATTTTTTTTACAGACTCAAGTACTCAAACAACAATTAAATATGATATACACTGTGTATGAAAAGAAAATACATTGTATAAACTTACCAACATATTGACATTGAGTACACATTTGCATAACGTTAGAAAGATTAATGGGATCATCATCGACTGCAAGGACCTTGAGACCAACTACTGGAAATTGATTAGGAACCATCTCCTTTGTGAAAACTGTTATGCAGTGGTTGATAATGGGAAGTGAGGCTTAATACTTCTCTTTCTGTTTTATTCAGAGTGTCCAACTCAATCAATGTTTGTCGTGCGTATAGAATCTACGATGCTGTTACAATCTATGATTTTCTTTTGTTGCTGTGTTACAATCTTGGATTAATTTAAGGGTTTTGTGAGATCAACATTAAATATTTCATTAATTTTAAAATCTATTATAAGATTCTTCTTGATATTTCTCTTAATTATATATATATATATATATATATATATATATATATATTTCACTTTATTACAGCATAAAATCATTAACATAATTTCTCAGGACAGAAAAACAATAACTATTATATTTTTATTTTATTTTTAAAAATTGAAGATCAATTATATAATATTTAAAAAATAAAACAAAAACTACCAATAACATATTAATTAAATAATAAATAAGGTTGTTAAGAAAACTAAAATTTGTGGCCAATAAATAAATGAATGGTATAAAACTATTTAGGTGCATAAAAAATTATGATACGTAAGTGATAATTATTATAAAAAATTAAAATCCTCCCTCATTCCACGTAGGCATCTTCCAACCATGATAATGTAGGATTTCTTCATTTTAAGAATTATGTTAATTTTATTTTTATTGCATTTATTAAATTAAATTATTAATATCTACTTTTTATAAAGTGTATTAAAATTCGTCTAAGAAAAATATATATTGTTCGATTTTAAGTGTATTTTTTAAAACTTTAGACCTATTTAGTTTATAAATATATAATTAAGAAATATGAATATTCCCAAAAGCCCATAACCCATTACGGTGTCTGATGTGTAATTTATTATCAAAAAATTTAGTGGAAATCTGTAATAATAAATAGTGAAAAAGTATGCCCTAAATTGATTTTACTATATTATATATTATTTCATTATGTTACTCTAAAATGTTGATTTTCTCATTTTTATTTTTAGTAAATAATATTATTTAATCCAAGATCAGGTAAATATTAAATTAATCAGTATATTTCATATAAAAGAAATGAATTTATATATAATTTTAGTATGTTTGTTTATATTTTTTTATTTAGTTTTTACTCTGTTACAACTCATTCAAGTTATACAATAAATATTATATTACAAGTCAAATTTTATTTGATTATATTTTACTGATATATTAATTTATTGACGATTGATTTATGTAAATCATCTATGTTCATTTTTCTTCAAATTAAATCTAACATAGATTATTATTGTTGTTTACAAATGCTAAATCTTTTTTTTTTAAATTTGGGCTATTCCTAAATTGATTTTTTTATACATAGATCACGATCAATTTTCATTAATAGTGATTTCACAGATAGATTCACTTGTTACTAGATTTTATTAATTGGATTTGGTTTTCTTGCCATATTTTACAATCAATTAATTTCTTTTATTCATTTAATTTGATTTTTACTGTTCTTGAATTTTTTCATTTAAATTTTTAAATTAAACAGAGGCCCAATTAGCTAGTTCCTAAATCTTTTATTTAAATTAGAATTGAAATACAAATATTAAACCTATATGTATATAACAAAGCATATTTCTGTTTTCTTGATTATAATTTGGTATTAGCAATGGCCAAAATTCCCACTAAGCAGATACTTCCCGATGAATTTCCAGCAGGTCTTAGGGTTCTTGCAGTTGATGATGACCCTGATAGCTTTGAAACCATCAAACAAATGTGTGTTCATTGCAAATATCAAGGTTAGTTTATACCATGTATTTTTTGTTTATACCATATTTGATTGTTGAGTTACTTGGCAAATAAAGTATGTTTTGTTGTTTGTTTGTTAAGGATTGTCTCTAATGTATGTTGCAGTTACTCCATACATTGATGCTTCCCTTGCTTTGAATCTTTTGCGGGAAAGAAAACTTGATGTTGATATGATACTTGTTGAAGTTCATTTGAAAAACATGGATGGCTATTACTTCCTTCAACGTGTCAACCAAGAAATTAATGTTCCTGTTATCGGTATGCGACTAAGTAAACTTGTTCGTTTCTTCTTTTTGTTGGATTAAGAATTGAGCTTATGTCAAAGTTTTACAACGACCAACACACTTTACTTAACGAATTGAGGTAGTATCCTTTAAAAAAGTAAACTTGTTCTAAAATCTTGTAGGGAAGGTTGAGTTTGTTTTAATTATTATGTGCTATAAATTACAATATGCAGTGATGTCTGTTGATTCGGCTACAAGGGCTGCATTGAAGGCTATTGAACTTGGAGCTTGTGATTATTGGATTAAACCTTTGCGTGAGGAACAAATTAGAGACATGTGGCTTCATTTTGCTAGGAAATTTTTGAATAAAAATGAAGGGCACAAAATTTTTGGCAGCTTGGAAGATGATAGTTGCAAAAAACGGGGTAATGAAGGTTCTAAATTTGCTTCTTCTTCTTCTTCTGTTATTGATGCAACAGAAAGGGTGGTTGGAGACCAAAGAAATTGCAATTCAAGAGGAGCTAATCATGTCCATGAAACAGAGAACCTTTATAGAACCCCAACAAAGAAACCCCGTGTAATGTGGTCAACAGAGCTGCACCAAAAGTTTGTTGATGCTGTGAATCGTCTTGGGTTTGATAGTAAGATTTTTCAGCACTTTCTTTCCTTTTTAATGTTTTTCTTTTCTTTATTCATCCAATGAATGAACTATGCACTAGGCATAATCTGATTCTAATGAGTGAGTGTGAAGTTTTGAAGTATTTCTTGCAATCTGATCACGTAATGAGAACTTTGTTCTCCCTTTCTTCAGAGGCTATGCCAAGGACAATTCTTGAAGAGATGAAGATCCCTTATTTGACAAGAGAGAATGTTGCTAGCCATTTGCAGGTTCGATTTTGTATGCATTTAATTTGATGGAAAAAGTGGTTTCCTATTTCATTATTGTCTTAACTGTTGATGAAAGTCTATTACTATTCTTTATTTTTCCTTTTTGCAACAAGAAAAAAAAATAAAGAAACAAAAATTTATCATCAATAGTCCTACCAAACTCGAGTTGTAGTAAGATTTATAAGATAAAAAGTTATCACCCGTTATTCTTTCTGCCCTCAAATTACATCATCTTAAATCTAAATTGTGAATAACTCAGTAAGTTTTCATAGTCAATTGTAATTTGAAAGCATCAAGCATATGTAGCAGCTCTGCATGAAATGTAGGTGTGTTTTCAATTCAAACCTAGGCAATAGATTAATTAATTGTAGAATATTCATACATGCAATAGATTATCTTTTTTAATGCAGAAATTTAGACTTCATTTGAAGAGATCAGATGGAGTGGCAATGCAGCAGAATATGATGGCACAGTCACCAGCAAACAAAGTCCTTAGAAAAATAGAATCAAGGCAAGGTGCATGTGAAAGGTATGGCTTAATGGCATCTACTAGTACAAGCCATGTTCCCTATGGAACAATGACAGACCTTTATGCTAACATGATGCCAAAAGAGGAGCAGAGTGCACTACCTAAACAAACCATACAATGGCCAAACCATTCTCTTCCACAGCAATCTGTGCCATATGCTCAGCCTCTTGCAAGATGTTCTCCTACCAACAATTTTCATCAGGCCCTCGTGACTTTAGATGATGCACCTAATAGATATGGATCATGCTCTCCACCTAACAACACATTGGATCCAATGGTGGTGCTCAATGGCTTTCAAAATCTTGCAATGCATAAAAATAATGTGCCCCTGCAAGCATTATTGCAGCAGCAGCAACAACAACAACAAAAGGAGGAACTTGTACATCAACAATCATTGATGCAGCATCATCAAATTCATGCAAACAACGGTCTACCATCTTGCATGTTGACTTCCAACCAGAATTGTAGCTTTGGTGGGAACTCTGTTGTTAACAATTATGGTTTAGTATCACCTCAACCAAATTATTCAGTTATTGTTGCACAATTCCCAGGTGAAAACAACAGAATTTGCTCTACAGCTTCAGTTTCCATGATTTCTCAGCCAACTTTGACAACACCCTTTACCTCAGCCGTGCCTATTGCACAAGATCCAAGTGTTTCTAGATCCATTGATTCACTTTGCGAAGAGTCTCTCAAGAATCTTGGATATGATGGTACATCTGGGGGGCTTGAAAATAAAGCATCAGTGGGCAATTTTAGTACCCAAGATGTCTCCATATATATCAACAATAACGAAACAAAGGAGGGACCAAATTCTATGAATAGTTCAGAGAAGGATCACACAGTTTTATGAATATATATATATATACACACACGTCTCTTTGTTCTTGGTAGTGTGTTCATTGACTAGATGGATTAGCTACTATGTTGACTCTTTTTAATTCATGTGCATACGATAAAAGAGATATTTGAAAGTCGAAAACTTATGAGAACGCTAACTTATTGTCACTAGGATTCTTTCTATGAATTACCTTTTAATGTCTTAGGAATCAATTTTTATATTTGACCAGACGAATGTGAATTTTTATAAATTGTAGAAACTTTGTTGAATGTGAATTTTTATAAATTGTAGAAACTTTGTTGAATATCACTATGTGTTCAACATTTTCTCTAGTTTCCAAAGCCTACAGGCTACAGAACCAACAACTTCTATAAACTCAAATATGCTTTGTTTTTTGGTACATTCATGCTTCCACCCTGCCTACTGAGTACCGTCAACGTCCCTTTAATCTAGATTATTCAGAGATTTTTTTTTGTCTTTGATATGATACCTCTATCAAAAGTTATACAATATTAATCAAATTTTTATAAAAAATATCGTTAGTTAAAAAAATAATAAATACACATTAATAAAAGATGATCTTTTTATTTTTCTCTTTAATAATAATTAGGAGAGTAAGAAAGTAGGAATCCAATAATTTTAAGGGTATTTTTAGAAAGTTAATCCAAATTATTAATAATTTAAATTATTTTAACCAAACTAATTAACTTTTCTTAATTATTTTTTTAAGTGTGCCATAAGACACATTTTAAATAATAAAAATGTGAAAAAGTTTTATTGAAAGTTGTGTTGGACTTACATTAAAATCAATAAACAACTATATTATAAGCATTTTTTGATTATAAAAACACATTTTTATATTGTTTAAAATATGTCATATGTGATCGGAGGTTAACGTAGTGGTTCAGCACCTGATACCTTAAGCATGTGATCAGACGTTGATTCTCAACTCATGTAAATAAAAAAAACCATTTAAATCTTGATATATACTACCTCTGGTTCTAAATATAAGTAAATTTTAGTGAAATTTTTTAGTCCCTTAATATAAACAAAATTAGACTTTTCCAATGTCATTAAATGCTTGTTTATCAAATATGTCCTCATTACATATATTTCTAAGGTCACTAATTCTTCATGTAATAAATGATACTAAGGGTATTTTAAAAAATTAAATCAAATAAGTGGTTACATTAATGCAAATAACTATCTCCAACTACTATTCTTAATATGTATGAAATTAGGTATTTTTACTTATATTTGGAACCGAAGATAGTATTATATATGGACACACTGTTTTTTTTCTAATTTTAAAATTTCTTGTTTTTAATAATTAAAAATATCTATTTTATAGCCATAACAATAATATAAATATTATTTTTTAATGCATTATTATTAGATAATATCAACAAAACAAAACAAAAGGTGTATATTATAATATTAGGATCTTGATATAGAATTTCACGATGACGAAAAATAGGTGGGAAATTGAATAGTTTATTGATAAAAATCATACAAATTGAAAATGAAACAATTTGAATAGTTTAAAAACAAAAACCTTACCATTAAAAACTAGGGCTAAAAATGATTATTTAAGAAAGTTGAGGATTGAAAATTAAATTAAGCCCATGGGTACCCTGGAACCAGAACGCTGCTAGGTTTTCTTACTCATCTTTTCTCCCTAAATCGGATTGGGGCCTTCGGACCTTAATTGTGAGTTGGTGTGCTTATCATTTTCTTTTATCAATTTGTTTTTTCTATTCATTGGATTGGATGAGATGTATAGTATATGCTTTGTCATTAGAAATATGTTCTTTTCAGTTGAATAGAGACTGTTGAATTTGTTCTGTTTGACTTCTTGATCAGTGACTGAGGAGGGTATGCTAGTTAAATTTCAGTGGATGTCAATTTCGAAAGTTCATCGTTTTGTGATTTTGTTTCACCTCCACTCTGCTGCAAAATTTGTCTATATATAATAATTAATCACTAGGGAGACAGATCTTGTAATATTACGATAGTCAGGAGAAGCAGAATGATTGGTCTAGTTCTGATAGTAAGGAAGAAGAGAGGGAAGGTTGGGACTTGGGAGAGGAAACAAAGGAGTTGCTTTTGAGTTTTGAGTATTTATATATAATTTTTGGTTTTTTGTTCTTTTCCTTCCAACCATGATGGCACTATTTTTTAATTTTATTGCTTTTAGGATTTTGAGAAGATGATGTTTCTTATCCCATAAGCTTTAACAGCACACACTAACATTACTAACTATAACATATATACCCATACACTCTATCATTCCCCCTATAAACTCAAGGTGGCTTGACCACATTGAATTTGGACGCAGAAGCAGAAAACACAGTTTTGAGAGTGGCTTGGTGATGATGTAAGCTAGTTGAGCAAAAAACGGCACATGATTGACACACAAGTTTTGCTGATAACCTTTTCCTGAACAAAGTAGACATCAATTTCCATATGTTTAGTGCATGATTGTAAAACTGGGTTATGGAAAAGAGCCACAGCACCTCACCCTGGTTATCGCAATGAATAATCAGAGTAAAAAAGGGAACATGTGATGTAACTTAGTAGGAAGAGATTCTATGATCTATCCATAGATGTTATTGAGCTGTGAGAGCAATGCTATGATACTCAACCTTTGCACTGACTAGCTACAAGCGACTGCTTCTTAGGCCACCATGACATGAGATTAGGACTAAAATAAATGCAAGAACCAGAGGTGGAACAATGATCGTCTTGATCAGTAGCCCAATCAACATCACCATAGGCTTGAAGAGAAAATGGTACATCCATGGAGGCATATTGAAGAGCACCAACTATTGAGCGATAGGTGGAGGGATCAGGGAAAGGATCTCCATCAGTCTTGTAAGATATGTGTTGAATTTGATATTTCATGTTTTAATAGAGAGAGAAAAGTGTTTATTCTTACCAGCACAAGCCTCAATCATGGTTCTATTATAAAATATAACATTTATTGGTTAATGAATGGGCGATAAATTAAGGTAAAGATTGTGGTTGTGTGTGCGCTCGCATGTATTGGGTAGAAGAAAAAAAGGTGCGTATTCATGCTTTAGTGTCCCCATAGTGAACCTTTTCTTGGTCAGGTCTTTTCCCTTCACAACTCTGTTTTTTAGCATATAAACATTGACTGATAGATCTATCTAGTGGTAGCTCTACTGTTTGTACTTGTTATGTAAGCTTTTGCACTGTGAGACATTGATGGGGTAATGATCATGTGTTATGATTTCAATCTTTTTCATCAGCTCTGTTCCATTTATTTCATTTAAGATCATGTAACGTGTGCATTTTGTTTCACAGTTGATGTTATGTTAGATTAGTCAGTCCATAGAACTTCTAATTTCTTTGATCTGAGCTTGACATGGGATGTGTTGGAGGAATATATAACCATGATAGATGATTTGACTAGCGATGTATAAATGAAAGAAAGAGTAAACCTTATGTTCTGATAACTATGAACTGTATTGTGCTTAAGACAATCGTAAGTGAGAGATTTTAGTACTAGTAAACTATATTAGTGGTTTAAGTCTAAGTATTTATTTTGATGATGAATGGTATGGTGTCTATTATGTGACTTGTCTTGTTTTCTTTCTAGGAAGGTTATACATCATGGTCAATGCCACTAAAGGAGTTTTTATCTCCTGGTAATACTATTTTCTTTCTTCCTACATTCTCATTCCTGTTTGAAAATTTTTCCTATATACTAATCAGCCGTTGGAAACTTGTATAAATGAAGAGTGTATTAACAACGCCTAGTTGTGTATTTCATTTTACCACATACAAACAATCACTATTAGCATCAATTTTCTAGCAGTTTGAGTAGACAACTAGACATGATTTAATGTTAATTAATTTTGACTTTCTTCAATTTTGTATTCCCTTCCCTCTATTATCTGCATAAAAGATTTAGCAATATTGCCTTATGCAGTGACGTTCCTATGGCCCAATATATCATCAATATGAATGCTTCCCTGCCTGCGTCTGACAAGTTCATTATACATATATTGGATAATACCCACATGTTTGTCCAACCTCATGTTGAGCAAATGATACGCAGTCAAATTGCTAAGTTTAGGGAGGACAATACATATGTCAAGCCTACTTGATGATACTGTTTTTCCCAAATGGATACACTGAATGTGCTGGCACCTTTAATGTTGTTTAACGGTTGATTTTGTTATGCCTGTTTTTTTAGTCCAAGTTTGGAAAAATTATGTAACTTTTTTTGGGTAATTGGAGAAATGGTATATTGCTAATTGTTTCCCCCTTTTTGAAAATAATCCCCAGTTGTCTCTTGCCCCCTCTCCCCTCTATTTTCATTTTTTATTGGCAATTTTAGTTACCAAATTTTTATATTATTTCTTGTTTTCTAAAGTTTGTATAAAAAACAATGAAAATGGAAAAATGTTGTTTTTTAATATTACTTGTATAATTTAACAAGATGAAAATGTTTTATAATTAAAATTTAAAACAGGGAATGAAAGTAAAAAGTGAAAACAGAAACAAAAGGTTCCTGATATTCTGATTTTTTTTATTTTTTTTTTGGATGAATGATATTCTGATTTTGGAAATTAGTTTTGTTCCTGTCGGTGTCTGAGTGCCATTCCTATTTGGTTCTCTGCATATTTTTAAAAATTGAAACCAACTTGATTCTAATCGATCCATGCTAATTAGAAATGCTTTTGCTTGGATATAGAAAAAGATTATTTGATCCAGATAATTATAAAATTATTTTATATTCTTAATTTATTTAATAAATTATTTAATTGTAGAGTCGGCCCATACAAATAAAATATTTAACTTTCTTTTTTTTGACAAAAAAAAATTATTTAATAAATGTTCGTGGAAATTGGACCGAATTGACTAGTTTGATTGTAAAAAGTTGGGTGCATTTAAAATTGGTCGGTCAAAATCGATTAAAAATCAATTAAAAAAAACATGGATTGAATCAATCTGTGTTTTTAATTGATTTTCCCCCATATTTTTTTTATCATTTTTTAAAAAATTAGTCAAAAATATTTTTAAATGAGTAAGAGGCTTAATTTTTAATTTTTATATACTTAAATGAATTTATTATCTTATGAGACATATTAAATGATTTGTTTATGTAATGTTCAAATTTTATTTAACTTAATTTTTATATAAATTTATTATTATATCATGAAATATATTGTATTATATTAAAAAAATATGTTTATTATCATTGATTCAACCGTTAAAGCAATAAACCATGAACGAATTTAATCACCTATTTAATACCGATACAATTCTTAAAACATTAGTTTAATATAATAAAAGGAAATTTAAATCAAATCTCACTTCAAATTGAATTTAAGTAATTGCGTTAAAATTTAATAATTTAGCGGTATTAGTTTTCTCCTTTCATTAAAATCTGTCTTTCCACCCTTTTTTGAGGTGAATATTCTATAAGATATCAGACTTATATATATAATTTTTCAAGAATGAAAACCATATTTTTATTTGAGGAAGGATTGATTCTTGCTTATAATTTTTGGTAATAACTTTAAAAATTCTACTTGGACATCCATGCAAGATGAAATTTCTCAATAATAACTATCTAAAATATTTGAATAGATAATGAATTAATATTTAAATAATATAATTTAATAGTCTCATAATACTTGATATAATATACAGATCACCACATATATATATAATGTAAAATAAATAATAGCTACATTTTAATAATAAAATTTAGTTTTGGTTAATCTTACAGTGGGCCTAAGTTAAACATATAGGAACATTAACAAAAAAAAAATATTTAGTTCAACTAAAAACCAAAAGTGTAATAATATTTTTTTTCCCAATAAAACTACAAACCTGTAGGTACTTGAAATCAATGATTTTCTTTCCTGGATGTTTTTATCATGTACAAATTATATACAAATTATTTACTGTCATTTCAAAAGATAAAAACAAAATTTTACCCTCATGCAAGTAATAGGTTCATAATAAACAAATAAATGTTGACAAAAAAAATTCATTGTAACAAAAAAACAGTTTAATTAATATAGTTCATAAATTGTATGCGCTGGCAGGCACATAACACAAAATCTAGCATCCTACAGTAAAGTTTAAAAGACTCGGTACTCAGAAGAAAGCTTCATAAATTAATTAACTAGAGAATCTCATCAAATTTTGAAGCCATAAAAATTAACAAAATAAAATCACACGCTTGAAAAGCTCCTTGCGCCCTTTACATAAATAAGTATGGAATGTCTCAACAGAAGTGGAAATCCTTCAGATCAAAATGTACATGATTTATTTCTAAAATCAGCTTCAAAAATATGCCCCTATAATTAAACAATGTAGCTAGCAATGATCACCACAAGAACCCTTCGGTTTTTATTTTTCATTTGCAGCATGTTCTCTATTGGCTGGATGACAGATTATCAAGGAATAGGATCAGCACTTGTGACGAAGCCATGCATCCAATTGGAAAATGCATGACAAAAACTTCATCAAGATAAGTAAGCACATCTCAATTTCTTAGCATCAGTTCTTTGAATTCAATTTCTCCAAGAGGATCTTGTTGAGGAGACCTGGATTTGCCTTGCCTTTAGATAATTTCATTACCTGCATTTAGACAAACGTATATAAAACCAAGATTGTTTTTTTATATCAAAAATAACATAATATAGGTTCCAGCTCTACTACTTCATACCTGGCCAGCAAAAAAACCTTGTAGTTTAGTTTTGCCTCCTCGATATTGCTCTACCTGTTTTGGATTCTCTGCAATCACTTTGTCCACCATTTTTTCAATCTCAACAGGATCTACTATCTGCCATTGTGAAAAGAGATTTCATAATAGATGTTCAAACCAACAGAAGGATAAAAAAAGTTCAACAAATAACATCTCAAACATCATGTAATCCAAATAATTTAGTAAAGTTGTTAAATTTGCAACTAAACGACTCACAAACAAGCAACTTTATGCTTCAATATCAAATAATTATGTTGCCCCTTGTTGAATACTTACTTGAACACGATTGGGTAAAAATTTCAAAAATGGTTGAGCCTACAACTTACCTGAACCAAGTCCTTCTTTTCTATTAGTTCCTTAACACTTCCACCCTTAGCTAAAAGCTCAAATAGGATCTGCAAACACATGAACCAATTGTAAAAATAGTGAATGCAAAATATGAGCAAAATATATAATTCAACCACAATCATATGATCGTTTTTTTTCTTTTCCAATTCATTGAGACAGTACACATGGATCCAACAGCCATATACCATGCCTAGTCAAACAAAGCCTCACCAAATAAGGCATTTGTATACTCTAACTAGGCATACAGGAGGAAGCAGAAACGGGAAGAGTCTGTCAAGAGAAAGAACAAAGAGAAACCGACGCTGAAACTGTGTCTTCCAACTGCACCACATCATCCGCAAACTTGATACTAAATTTTTCTTGCAAAGATACAATTTTCCTAACCACTGTATTTGTGTGGTTGACAAAACCTAGACATAAGTAAATGTTTCTAGCAGGAACGAAATATAAAGTTTAACAATCATGAAGGATGCCCAAGAAATAGACTTCAGAGGTCAACATATTATATAAATGAATGCCCACACTCAGCTTGGTGCTTAGTTCAAACACAAACAATGTTCAAGCATTTGGAAACAATTAATGAGAAAAACTAGGAGATGTGATTACAAATATAACAGTACAGCTGCTTCATGTAGCTTAATGTTTCAAAATCAAGTGTGAGAATCAGTGAAGCACAGACCCTAACTATGCACCACTCATTAGTGCCAAAGCAAAACATACCTCCTTTCCAATCTTGCCACTGATGGTTCCACCTTTAATGGAAGCTATCAACTCAGAAAGCTCTTCAGGTGTAAGCTTTATTTCATTTATGGTCAACTTTTCATTTTTCATGAAGGCAGCAATATCACTCATTATCCAATTGGCAACCAGCTTCGCATCAGCACCCTTTGCAAGAGTAGCATCAAAAAATTCGGCAATCTAATACACATTAATTTAAAAATTAAAAAATCATGTTAGACCGTTTGTAGTAATATGCTTAATTGACATTTGCTTGTTAACTTTCGAATGTATTGTATGTGATTGAGTTCTCTTCTTTAAGCTGTGCAGTAATTTTATTTTGCTGGAATGACATCAGTTGGTTTGTGGTATATCTTATTTTCAAAGCAAACCACTTGTGTGGTTGGAAAATCATTAGGTGTTTTCACCTAAACATATGTTTTCACTACCCTAGAACAAAAAAGAGAAGTAAAATATGTAATGGTTTTTGCAGCCTGTAATATGCAGACGTCTAATACATAGTTAGCTTTTTCAAGTTTGTATTTGGGGTTGTGTTATGACAATTTCCTGGCAGAAGATATTATCTGTAACCTGAATCTAGAGGTCTTCTTTCCTAATATTAAAAAGGATAGAAATTAAGAACCAAATAGAGTGCAATTCAATATTAAGCTTTTGACAGAAGTCATTAAGTACAATATCTAAAAGTTCGCATTGGGATTTTGTCAAGGCCCGTATGGTATTTCTTGGGTGGTTTCAAATCTTGTATACATTTCCTAACATCAATAATACAGTAGTGGGACTATGACATCTAGTAGATAGTATTGACTAGACTAATCCATTTCTTTTCAAATTTTTCTATCCTAATTTTAATACATTGTTTTATTGAGTTTTCTTGTCTTCGGTCATTTACATCTTCACTGGTACAAAATCTTGTAAACTATAAAACAACAGAGAACTTACACTTTTATCATTAGCCAGGAAAAGAACATCTTGCATGCTTAAGCCCATCTTCTCATATCTTCTACGCTTAATTTCTGGAAGCTCTGGTAAAGAATTTTGTATACGATCAACATATTCTTGAGAAAGGATTACAGCTGGAAGGTCTGGCTCTGGAAAATATCGATAATCAGCAAGCCCTTCCTTTTTCCTCATTGTAATTGTTCTCTAAACAAAATAACAGAAGAAATTTAAGAGTATCAGTCAGTAAAAAGAAAGTGTGAACTTGCACTTGCTACACTACACAAGAAAGAAAAATGCAACAAAATCAGAAAATAACACTAGCCTGGGACCCTTCTTCCCATAGACGAGTTTCTTGTACTATCTGGTCTTCCTGGCCTTGACTATGGAGTTGCACCTGCCTTGATATTTCAAAATCAATAGCTCTGCTGACTGATGCAAATGAGTTCAGATTTTTTATTTCAACCTGCCAGCAACAATTGACCATCAATAATTTCAAACCTTCCCTTTACCACTGAAGTGGAAGAGAAAAAAGGTAAAATAAAATAAAAGTATAGACTTAAAAATGGAAAAAAGTTTAACATTTCATCTCATAGAGGAGGGAGGGGAGTGTGATTGTCAATAGTGGAGAATTAATATAATTTTAGCATCTCTCAAAAGAGGGAAGTGTGGTTTACCCAAAATATAATTATTGTCATGCTTATGTAAGTTAGGCCTTGGTGAAATTAGAAGTCAGAACCAACCATGAATTGGCATCCAAATACTCATTATGAGTTTCTGACTTGTAGGAATTCAAAAAAGATGTTTTCTTTGTATTGTATCTCACTCTCACACAGAAAATAAAATGCAATAATATGATAGTAACTATTAACCATAAATTATATGATAGTAACTATTCTCAATAACTTTCATGATCCTCTCATCATAGGGACTAATTATAATGGGGATAACATTGATGAGTATCAACAAACTCTCCTACGTAACTTCAACACCAACACCAACAAGCTTCCTAATAAATAATGCATCAAAGTGCAAATTCTACAAGTTCAATAATAGGGGGAGTTATAGGCCTTTAAATATTTTTATAGGGGAAATAGCTAGGTACCTTTGTTCCAAATTTAGATTGCCCAATGGGTCGAATTGACACATTTACATCGCAACGAAGAGACCCTTCTTGCATATTGCCATTGCTTACTCCCAAATACCGAACCAGCCTCTGTAATTCTGCTGCATATTCAGAAGCTTCAATACCATTCCTCATATCAGGCTCAGAAACTATCTCAAGCAAAGGTACCCCTGCCCTATTAAGATCAACCTGTCATGAAAGACCACCAACTTCAACATTCTCACATCACAGACCAAGGTTGCTGAGCCATGTTTAGGTCAAGAAGTGGATGGAACAGACTATTTTATGCATTTCAATATACAAATTATTCATCAAAGAAATAAGTGAAACTAAATAACTAATCAAGTACAAATATTTATTCAAATAAATACAAATGCATCAATGAACAAAGGCAGTATGTCAATGGGCCACAATGTTATGTTAAATACACAAAACAAATAAGAAAACACGTTCAGGAGGATAGATTGCGTATGCAACTTGCAATACGAAAGAAGAGTAAAGAAAGAACCTGTGAGTAATTTCCATGTTCTGTATGTAAGAGCTTGCCGGCATCCTCTTCCATGTGAACCCTTGTAATGCCAAACCTCTTGTGGCCTCCACCAAACTCAACAGGAATGTCCACATCAAGATAACCAGCTGAGGCAATTGGCACATCAAACTGAGAAATCTGATACCCTTTTGGAAGATCAGGGTAAAAATACTGCTTCCTATCAAACTTGGAGTTGAAAGCCAAGTTGCAATTAAGAGCAAGGCCCAACTTGACAGCAAACTCAATCACCTTGGAGTTGAGAACAGGCAAAGCACCTGGCAAACCCATGCAAATGGGACATATGCTGCTATTGGGTGAAGACCCATAATTGTAAGGGCAACCACAAAACGCTTTTGTAAGTGTGGAGAGTTGAACATGAGTTTCAATACCAATTATTGCTTCATAGTCGTTTGGGATTTTATCAAGCTTCTTGGATTGTGTGCTTGTTGAAACCTTGGCTTGAGGTTGTCTCTGTTGAGTCTCTGTTTGGGATTGTGTGGCTTTGGTAGTGAAGTGCATAACCCCATTTCTCCTTTTGAGTAATTTTGATGGATTAAGCAGAAAGGGTTGAACTTGAAGGCTTCTGAAAATTGTGGAAGCCATTTTAGGGGTTATTAAATGATGACAAGAACTAGCCACCTTAAAAAAATGAAAATTTCAGGCACAAACGTTGTTTTGTTTTGTGTCACTAATGTGCACTTTTTTTTAAGGTGTAAACTTGCTCCGTGCTCACTCACTCACGTCTCAGAGTGAGAGGCTAATGCGGGCCAATGACGACTCAAAGGTAGAAGACGAAGGTGATAACTCGAAGAGTGTCCTGTTAGATTAATCGCAGCCGTTAATTAAAACCGAAACCTTAATCAATGGCTGATATCATGTTTCACAAAAAAACACCGTTTCATTAAGCAATCCTTGAATTTGTAGTTTTTTTTTTTCTCTTTGAGGTACTTCCTTGCAGTTTTAGATATAAATTCATCATTAGTTTTCTAAGCATTAATCAATTTAATTTCTAAATATGAAATCAATCACCTAAGTGATTTAATGAAAATCAATCATTTTAGAGGATTAAAATTATTGATTTACGAAAGAATACTTAAATTAATTTCTATATTATTCATAATCGATCAAGTTAGTCTTTATACAATGATAAAAATTTATCATAAATCTTGTCCTATTGAAACCTCTATCAACTTGATTTTTCTTATACTTGTTAATGATCACATGATATATTAAACTCCATGTGTAAAAATTCACATATCTATTTTTAACTCAGGTGTTTGGATGTTATTGTATTAAATATATGAATTTTGTCATTTTAAATATATCAAAATATGAAATTTAATTCACATTTTAGTTTAACTAATTATAAAATAGAGGAATAAAATGATTGATTTATAAAAAGTACCTAAATTTCTCTTTATATTATTCACAATAATAAAATCTCATCATAAACATTGAAACCTTTATTAACTTGATTCTTCATGTACACTGTCAAACTTAACAGATTTAAACTCCATGTGGAATCTCTATATATTTAACTAAGTTGTTTCTATGTTGTTGTATTAATTATATGAATTTGGTCCTTCTAAATACATCAAAATGGTCCCAGGAAAAAATCAAATAAGTCCTTAATTATTATATGCTGAAATGCTTAACAATTAACATTTGTAATTTGTGTTGTTCCAATGCTGTTATATATCAGCTTGATTGTTGAACAAATCCATGAAAATGGGATCATGGACTTCAATTGCTTTGAGCATGTGTTGTTAAGCAGTAATGCCTGTGTCACTGGGACACCTCTAAATGACAAAACACAAGGTACAAGAGATGCTAGTCCGCATACGAAAGATATGAAGGACGACCTTTTCATGAAGAAAATAGTATACCAAACATCCAAGTGCTAGCTCTCATGGCTCAAACCCAACTCCACAGATTGCTGAAAATGCTAAATGTTTTGAAACTGGTGACAATATGGAGTTTGCTGGCATGAATCATTTATCCAGGGGTGCACTGAACTTGCGATAACAGTTTGATGCAGTGAACAGTTTTCAGAACATTTGAGTCTTTTGAATTGCCAATGACAATAATGATAAGCGGGACAAGATAAAAGAATAATATGAATCTAGAGGCATGATGAAATGTAAGGAGATGCCACATGGTCTCACTTCTATGAAGAGAATGACTCTCAAGTTGATTTGAAGTACTTGGATAATGCTACTTGCAGCCAATCTAAGGAGTTTCTGTCCAATCAGCCTTATTATTTGCCTCAGTCTTGTAAATGGGATCAGAAAGAAAATGTGCTTATTAAGTTGGGCACTGATGATAAGCAAAACAATAATTGTGAGGCTCTTGCATCAAATGCTCTAGATGTAGATGACCGTGGAAAATGTTCTGTTTCTGATGATGATACTAATGATTTCTGCAAAGGTATCACAACTCAAGACATTGGAGACAAAGGTCAAAGAGTACTACATGTGATAGCCAATGATGTTGTAGTTCCTTCCAATTGTGGTGAAGATGCATCCTCTTGTACTGAATCCACCAAATCAAAGCTCAAAACTTGAATTGAATCATGGTAATCAGCATGTCAATATGAAAAGGATCCTAACTACCGTTCAGAACACACTCATGTGGTGCATATTAAAGTAAGTTGTTTTGATCCTTCCTCAAGTATGCTTCAGTTAATTATTCATTTCCGTATGCAAATTGAATCTCTTTTGGCAATTTTGTTTTTGTAGGAAGAAATAAACCGGAATGTGAAAGCATGAAATCCTTAGAAAATTTAGTTGGAACATAAGAGGGAGGCATAGAAAAACCAAAAGCAAGACCTCAAAAGCTGCACAACCAAGTATGCCATCTAGTCATGAAGGCAAAGAGAAGATTCAGAAAAATTCACCTCGGAAAGTAAAGAGTGTAAGCCCAACAAAAGGGGTTTGTCCTGCTGAAAAAATCAGGTTGAAGGTTCAACATGTGCCAATCAACATAGTTGGGACATAGTAAATAACATTGGCATTCAATTTAGTTTTGTAAATAACACTGCCAATCGACCTTGTGTTTTGTCATTTGGAGGTGTCCCAATGACAAGCATTACTGCCTAACAACATATGCTCAAAGCAATCGAAGTCCATAATCTCATTTTCTTGGATTTGTTCAACAATCAAGCTGACATATAACAGTACCTGAATAATAGAAGTTACAACTGCTAGTTTTTAAATATCACATCCGATAAACATTCTTTAAGAACCAGTGACCAAGTCGAATTTTTCCAAGGGACCAATTTAATATATTTAAAGAGACCAATAACCAATGTATTTAATACGTGAACAATAATTTAGTGTTAGTTGGGCTAAAAGTTGACACATGACACCTTTACATAGAGTTTAACATGTCATGTGGTATCGATTAAGTGAGATGTGACGGTAACAAAGGTAACAGAATGACCAAGTTGATAGATGCCTCATGAGTTTCTCTTGTGATAAAAACCAATTTGATCAGTTGTGAATAGCATAGAACCAATTTGGAAGTTCCCTCGTTGATTTTAAAGTCAGGGATGAAACTGATTAACTAATATGTAGGTCTATTATTTTATTTTGCTTTTTTTTTTGCTATAATGCCAATTTGGTCTTGAAATATGTAAAATTTGAAGTGTGTCATGATGCTGCAAAACACTACATAAACCGATACCGATGTAGGTAGGTACATAATTGAAAAATATGTGTATGTAGGTATGTAATCGATATAGCATTATGGATTATGCAGAATAACATAAACATACACACAAATATATTATTCATTTATTCAAAGGTTTTGGATGAGAGTGAGAACACCAAACTACACTTATAATCCAAATGAACAAGGTCATAATTGTATACTTATTGCATAATCCAAACTATACTTCGGAATTTTTCAGGACATAAATTAACACAATACATATTGCTACTTGTCCTTTGAAAGCCCCAGATAGGTTGCCTATGTCCTGCACAGAATAAATGGACAAGACATCAGATTATGTAACACAAAGTGCTTCATAGATCATGCCAAAGTAAGAAGCTTTACAAAAATATACTACAGTGTATCTGATTATTGTGACCATCCTAACTCCTTTGATTTGATTTAGTGAATTGCAAATCAGATGATTTTTTTTGTATTTTTTTTATCTATATGATGACATATTATACAATTTAAATCCTGCAATCTGATTGAAAACTCACATCTATGTGATGCCCTGAACTGAAGTACTTAACTATAGTCAAAATATTAATTTGAAGTAAAGATTGATTTGCTCATTGCATATTCCATTAAAAAGCAGTGAAATGTTAGAACTTTGGACATTTGAACAAATGAATGCGTGCATTTGCATATGCAAGATTGAGAATCTACAAAACAACTTGTGTAGTTAGAGCTCCCACAAGTTCTCATCAAGAAGAAAAGGAAGAGCTGAAAACTAAATGACTGCAAAACTAACCTCTGCAAGCATTAGATATTCCATTGAATCAAATTTTAGTACTCAAGATTGTAAGAGCTTTTGGATGTCTTTCTGCAAAAGGAAACATAAAATTTATTGAGATAATATCCTATATAATGTAGGATGACATAAAACATAAACATTGAGTTTCTATTTTGCTTATTACAGACAATATGTAACATTATGATAATAGCCCAAGCAGTAACCCAACATTGAGTATAGTTGACCTCCTTTGCTTGGCATTACTATATATAAAAATCCTACTTAAAATTTATAAGCACTATAATATCACTAACCTCAATCTTCAGAGGTGAGGTGGTAGGTGCATATCTCTCCACAACCTTCCCTTCTTTGTTGACCAAGAACTTTGTGAAGTTCCACTTGATGCCATCTCCAAATATTCCCCCTTTCTGATCCTTCAAAAACTTGTAAAGCGGTGCTGCATTCTTCCCATTGACTTCAACCTATAATCATGATTATATTAGGATGATTTCTGTATAAACTAGCCATGAAACAGTATCCAAATAAATTTTGTACATGCTTAGATAGTGTCAATGGAAGACTACTTACAGCATACCAGAGCAAGATAGGATAATACACATAGAAAAGAAAAGTAACAAAGAAGAGAGTACCAATTAAAAAGGAGAAACACTATTGCAGATAACAATGAGTTCATCAGAAATCACCTTATCAAAGACAGGAAATTCAGCTTTGAACCTTGTGCATACAACTTCCTGAATTTCTTCATTGGTTCCCGGTTCCTGTCCAGCAAACTGATTGCAAGGAAATGCCAAGATTTCAAATCCTGAAAACAATTTAGAAGTCTCAGTATTACAACTTCACAACCTCAAAAAGTATAGTTGACATATATTGCATTCTATTTTGTCCTTCACAAAAGTGACAAACCTTGATTCTTGTACTTCTCGTACAGGACATTCAATTCTTTGTAATTTGTCTGTGTTAAACCACTGCAGCAATGAATTAGAATATTATAAGCATAGTTATGGATATAATAAAAAGGGGAAGAATAGTGTTCTGTATTTAATTCTAATATAAACAATAACACCAAGCCATATCCCATAGGAATTAATAAACAGCTCCAATCCAACAATGCCTTTGAACTCTATTAAAAACCAAATTTTCAACAAATCCATTTAAATCAAGATTTCTTTAAATAAGTTCTCCTAAAGTTCTGTTTGGTCATTCGCTGGCTAGTTAATTGGGAACCCTTTTGATCTATGACTACATTTCTCACTTGAACCTCTGTTGGTCAGACTAATTCACCTTAGCTAAGTTTCTGTAATTTTCTCCTTAACAAATGCTATTCAAACTTTCTCTCAAATACTAATATTTTCTAGTCTAATAATATAAAAATTCACAAAAAAAAATCATGCATGATACTCATCATACGGATCATGATAATATCAATGGCATATATTGTGTTTTTTTATGCCTAAACAGCCTCCCATACTGAAGTTGATACTTTAGCCCTAAAATCTATGGCTTTTCAATGTCTAAAGGGATGAGTTCCCAATAGAATCATCCATGAAAGTCCAATCTTACATAAAGCTTTTCATGCTCAGCTATAATCAAGTTGTTAAATACAAATCTATGCTTGTTACTTGGAATCTGTACAAAGGATTCACCAACAGACGGAGAAAGATGAAAGAAGAAAATCCCAGAAATATTATGAATAAAAGATTCACCCATGGATGTCATAAGTACTCTTATTTCATGTCAGAGAAATCACAGTATCATACTTCTACAGAACATTTCTCGAACAGCAAACATGGCAACAGAGAAACTATTTAGCTTAACAACAAATCAAACAATATAGTCGTAAGTTCTAACAAGTAACATGAACTCCAGAATGTGTCTTTTTCACCTTAACAGCTAGCTATACAACACTTTGAAGCGCATAAACTTCAAAAGCTTTGATAAGTTTACTATATGAAAGGGAAATTGTGGAAAATGGCGTAGCAGTATAATGCACAATGATTAACTGATAAATAAGATTCAAGTAAACACAAGCACACTGCAATGAATAAAATTGAAAATACACATAACTTAAGCAGTGACCCAAAAATAATTATCAGTATGAATAAAATTATGTTACCATTGTGAGGCAACATTCACAATCAGTAGAGCCTTCCCACTGTATTCATTCAGACTCACATCGTTTCCGCGGATATCCTGCAATTGTATATCACACCAGAAACAAAAATAAATAATAAAAGCAAAGTTTCTGTCAAGTAATTAAGTAACAAGGGATCAGCAATTGAGGGTTTACAGTAAAATTAGATATAAAACAAACAGAACAGACACGAATGATATACAGAAACTGACATAGAGTCCAGACAAAAAAATAATCAACAAGAACACCCTGAAGCCAATTCATTTTCCATGAATATCATTAAAAAGATGAAATGGTAAATAAACCAAAATATTGCAGCCTTTGCCTCAGCTGAAGCTGAAGCAAATATGCCGAAAGGCAATTTTAGAAAAATTAAAATAAAAAATAGATGGGCATTCTTCACTGATCTCCTTGAATATTGAAATGAAAGAAATCAGAAACTATTTGCATGTTGTTCCCTGAATAAAAAAAATATCTATTTGATATTCCCTATATTATTTTTAACACACCCATCAAGCAATTCGAGTATAAAATCAATTGGGCACGAGCAAGGTACAATATTTTCAAGTAATTAGAGAGAAACAACAATTGGGCATGAGCAGGAAACAATTTCCAAGGCAGAGAAAAGTAAAATAATAACAACAGAAAGGAAGGAACCTTGACAGTGAAATCGTAGATGGATTTGGAGGATTGTTCAGCCATGAGGGAAGGGGAAGGGGAAGATGAGAAAGTGTTCGAGTAGAACAATAAAGCAAAGAGCAACAAGAGGACAGATATACAGTTCCAGAAAGTCAACCACTGCATGTTGAAAAGTGCATTCATATCCACCATCTCTAATTATTTTATTACCAGATATGTTTTTCACCGTGTGATGTATAGAGAATGCACGTCACGTTACGTTCAAATGTGAAAACAAATCACAAAGGTTCAACGCTCCCATCATGTTTTCATTCTTGTACAGCTGTACAAGGAACCAGACCACCTCATTCGTTTGTTGTGTCTCGTTAGCTGAAATTAATTAATTATAGGACTTTGGGTCGATAACTTTGTTGAAGTTACTTGATCGCTGATCCATTAAATAATTAATTACTAACTGAAATCTATCTCTAATATTTTGACTTTTTATATTTTTAATAATTTTTATTTTATTTTTTAAAGATTAAACATTTATTCTTTAAAAAAAAAACTACCCCACAGATGTTTTTTTATTATTCTAAAATATTGTACTAAATTTATCTAACTGAGAAATATTTATTGATTAAAAATTATATAAAAATTGTCGAGTTCGGTGTGCAAGGGTAATGCATTCCTCTCGTAACCGGTGTCTAATATACTTTTTCACTCTTATTACATCGTCTCAGTGGGAATTTGGTATTATAAGCACAAATCTAGTGGGGATTATTGTGCCCTTCAAGTTTGCTTGTTATTAGTCAATTCCAAACCAAGGTGAATGAGACACATCAAGGTTGTATCTGCAAAAGGGTATCCAATACTTAAATGTGTATAATAATAGAGAAGTTACAGATAACAATTAATGAGAGTAATCAATGTAACATGTATGAGTTAATGAATGCTTTTGCAAATCCGTACCGAGGTTTGATTATCAATATAGTTTTTGGATATTTCGTCCAGTATTTATTCTTGACTGCACACCGAATAAAAATATTATTAAAGTATTTACAAACTTTATTCTAAAATATTTTTTGTTAAGCATTGATAATCTGAAATGGGTATATCATATGTTTTCGGAAGTTAAAAATAAATTGATTATAGTATTTCAATCATAATGTATATGAAGTGAGATAAACACAACTTGTGTTATTTATATTTTAATTGGAAAAGAGAGGATTAAAAGAATGACATATATGAGACATAAATAAAAGATTATAGAATGTTTTTAATAAGTAATTGTTTAGCAATAAATTTTTTGTGGCAAATTATAATAGAGAGTAAAAAGAATGATGGATTTTCCCTGGTCAAGAAATCAACTACTACAACTCACTGTTTTTATCACTTGGGAATCACTTTTGTACAAAAATAGAGATAACATTACTAAAGTCATTGTAACCAATATCAATACATTACGGCTTAGTATTACTACTGTTAATGTCATCATTTTCAATAATATAACCATCATTTTTATCATCGCTTCACATGTGACAAAACAAACTACATGGCTTAATTCAAGCTAAAGTTAAAATGTCTACTTCTAAAATGAATAAATTTAGTTCATGAGGTTAATAAATAAATCTAATTTGATTTGCGTTTGAAGCAAGATAAAAAAAAATTAACCAAATCAGTCCAAAGCAATTTAATTAATTCGTTCGAGGTTATCAGAATCATAAAGTCAATCCAATCAGCATTCATTTCAAGAGAAATGATCTCGAAAGCAACATACTTAAACTATATATAAATATATATGTTCTCATAAATATACAATCTTGTAAATCTTTTACTTTGTTGTAAGATACTTACAAAACAAATGGAAGAAATTATGAGTCCTAATAACTACATCTATCACTATCACGTACGTGGCTAGACATATTAATCAAACAAGGACCTATATCCTTTTATATGTGATAATTTATACAAATAAGTATAAAATTTGAAAGACAAAAAAAAATCCTCTTCTCTTCCAATTTTTCATGTGGCATTCTGCATTAAAATGTGATGTCATGAACCAGTATTTAACAAAGAGAACTTTGCCCATAAACATATCTTACCCTTGTCCATGACCAATCTTGCCCCAGTGACCAACCAATGGCCAGGACTATCTTGTGGCCCTTTACATAACTGTGAAGTGTCTACAAATTTCAACAGCTTTTGAGTCTGCACAGGCACTGGAGGTCCTGCTGGATACACACTTGAATCCAAAACCACAGCTGGTTTTTTCTGGTGATCTTTACCAGAAATGGATGTGCTTATTGCTGAAAAAATGCTAGACCTCTGAGAAAGCCCAGAAGAGCCTTGCGTCCAATTTGATTTCACAACTACACAATTAGACACCTTTGAGAATAACAACCTCAGATGAAGGACACTCCTTGAATCATGTTTCTTCACATGAAGTTGTGCTCCTGTGACAATAAAGGCCACATCTTTATTGTCAAAGCTCCATCTAGGATTGTACTTCACTGGTGCTGTACATACATGGGAAAATTTCTTGCTATTGATTGATTCAAAGAAACGGTCATCACTGATTTCTTCTGACCATATTGGAGTGTCATCTATTTTGTTGCTAATCATTTTTGGGGTATTTAATAGATGTTGCACGTGTATGGCTAATCTGTGTCATCAACATATCCTTGTGAGCACCTCTCATTAAGCAAACATTCTTAGCTAATAAGATTGATAATTTCTGGTTAGTGAGAACTAATGTGAATAATTACAAGCAATGTGTGTGGAATTAACCTGTTGCATTTCATGCCCTCAAGAAACAAGCGCATTCCTGTGATTGGCCTTCTACCAACCGTTACCTGTGGTATAAGAAAAAAAACATAGTTATTTAACTCTGTAAAAAGTTTTTTATTTGAGTTTTATCAAACTACACTCACCTTTTCTGAAGTTTCGCTTAAATATATCAAGACCCTCCTCTTATTTTCAACAATAACACATGACTCTCATATTTTCAATTTTAATGTTGCATATATACGTATTCACATATTATTGTATGTATACGTACCACTTCAGAGTTACTTATATTCACAAACACAGTAATACATGCACTCACAGATATCTATATAACTGCATAGTAACAAAACAATCATTCACGGTTGCATAACGGTCACATCACACACATTCAATAAAGTGGCCATATCACTCAAAATAATGTACCTGTAATGTCAAACTTTATAAAAACAGACCTAAAGTAGTAATTTTACAAGGTTATAAACTAAACTGATTGACGATTTCAATTTAAATGACTAAAATAGGAGTTTAGCCAATTAAAATTTAAAACTTGGAAGATTGAAATTACCTTTGCAGTGTTTACATAGAGCTTGGGACCCATGAGGTTGAAAGTGAGAGAAGGTAAAGGGGTGGTTCTGTTTGTGAGTGGGCCCAGAGGAAGATCATTGTGAATGGGAGCCCAAAGTTTGTGTGATTGATAGTCAAGAAAGTATGGCAAATCTGACATAGGAGGTTTATCTGCATTTGATTATGTGAATTAAAGTTCTTCTTGTTAGTTCAACAACCAAAACGTGACAGCCTGGTGAAGTAGCTAGAAACTATGCTAAGAAGTCAATAAAATCTGATCAACTTGCCTTATCTACATTTTGTATGAATTCATTTCATTCTCACTTATCCAACATTGTTAAAATCAAAACTGCTGTCTCAATTCTGATCAAGTCAAATGCTTAAGCTTTTGCTAAAATTTCCATATTAAGTCTTGAACGGTTGTAAAATGAAATAAGAAAACATAAAATATAAAGAGAGATATGGAGATAAAAATAATATATTAAAAAAAGTGAAAAAAATACATTCGTAAATTAAAACATAAAATTAATGTTCCTCATTGAAAGAATTAATCCCATCATAATGTGTATGTTCTCAGTTCAAACAAAACTGCCTCTAGAATAAAATGAATGATACATGTGGTTGAATAAAAAAAAGAGAAACAGAAAAATAATGTAAACTTACATCGAAGGTAGAGGTTGATGGCATGGGACAAGAAGCCCCTGCCAGGAGCACCTTTAAGAAGAGAAGTGATGGGAATGAAGGTAAAATCAACAGCATCTGGCTTGTTAGGAACTGTAAGAAGCCATTCATTATGGTTGCTCACTTGTGTATCCCCACCCCTCTTTGCACATATGACCGTTATTCCCTGCCAATTTTATAACATCATGACATAATTCATTATAATCAAGCTAATTAGCATATTTCCATGTTTTTAATTTTTGAGGAATTTATGAAAAGATTATATCACAAAAATTGTTAATAATTTCTTTATATTCATGAAGATTATGGTAGAACCTACATCTTTTGAACAAACGGATGTAGAGCTATTGAAGGCAACGATTTGAGGACCAAAGACATCAAAAGCCTGTGGAACCTGTATTCGAGCATATATATCAAATTCTAATTATTCAGAACATAATCAAATACTAATTGTGATGATTTGGAAAATGATGCTTAAACTTAATTAATAATTATATGAAAGAAATTAACCTTGTTGTATTTATGGTCTTTGGTTTTGGGAAGGAAATCACATGTCCCGGTGAATAGTTGATTTCCAAGCTCATCCAAGTGCATCTTGAGCTCTGATGGCCCCAAGTTGGAAGACACATCTTGCTTCACTAAAACTACATCTTTGCCACCAATGCTAAGCCCCACAAGGATGTGTGTCCCGAATTCTTCAATGAATCTGATCAAATGTTCACCTTTAAAATACGTCAATCAAGCAACTTCAATGCAAGTTTAGTTAATTTCTACCTTTTAAATTGTCCTTCTTAGCATTTCCCAAATTTATCAAAGATTGTACGTCTTAGTTTAGTTCATAAAAACCAATAAAAGTTTAAAGTGTAACATTGACAGTAGCGCAGAAAAACTCTCTCTATTAAGATTTAATGATACTGTATTCCATATGACTCGAAACTATAGGCCAGCTGAGTTGTTAATTTTCAATTCAACTCTTTAGGATGCATAGTCCATAGTCGACCAAGAAATGATTAATAGGGTGTTTGGAATACAGTTGGGATTAGTTAAACCAACTCTAAAAAAAGATCATACGAAAATACATTTCTCCAACTGCATACTAAACAGACCCTAAATTTTTGAAAATCTTCAATCTTTTAAACAAGTTTTCAGGCTGGCAAACTACTGCAATTTGACTGTGTCTCTGCATGTGTTCTTAGCTTACTGTTGAATCCTTTTGATATATTAAAATAAAACTCAACAATACTTTGTTATATATAATAATAATAATAATAATAATAATAATAATAATAATAATAATAATAATAATAAAACTCTTAAGTTCCAAGTGTGGTGTCCATGGTTTGAAATTGAATTTGGTGCAATCCTAGAGCTTTGAACAAAAATAAGATAATCCAGTAATCATCCGACATTAGTGATGATTATAATAAGTTAGCTTCTGTCCAACGTTTTCTAATAGAAAATGGCTCAAATCATTGCAATATTGTTGATATCATAATCATAATTATATTTAAAATATGGTAAACGATTGACTTATAGGGATCCACAGTATGAACTGGATATAACAAGTGTAAATAGGTTTTGTTAATAATACAAGAAGATGTCGATAGGGATACGAAATTAATTCTGTGGGCTCTAAGAAAATGACTTGAGCTGGACATGAGAAATGAAAAAACAGACAAATTTTTTGTGTTATTTTCCTGATACTTTCCAGCTAGCAGCCTACAAATTGACTATAATTCGTTTATGAAAATTCTAATCTAAGTTCATATTGAAAAAAACATAACAATTCATAATTGGTCAAAATTATTTGCGTCCATAATGTCTATCCTTGACACAGGAAAAAGAATTAACTATCTTCATTTTTTATTTAATGGGAATTTTGAAGTTTAATCAGATAATTTTAGGGCAATGACGCATTTTCTCTAAAATATTATGGCTGTAAGAAAAATGATTTTTTTTTTGGTAACGTGGGAAATAAAAATAAACCTAAAAAAACTAGACTCAGATTCCTTTAGATAAACCAGGGACAATATTTTATGTGTTTTCCTTTTACTTTAGCACCCTGGAAATTCAATACCATTTTGACTGTAATGCTATAACTATTAATTAATATATAATAATATAAATCGTTAATGAAAACTCTAACGTAGATTCATATAATTAAGAAATATATATATATCAGTCCGATACTTTAGATTGTTTGCTTTATGCACCTGGTTTCTTTGTCTGAAAAAAAATAAATATTTACTTCTAATTTTCTGAATTTTACTTTAATTTTTTTAATAAAAAAAACTTTAGTGTTAATCATCCCAAAAGAGAAGTTGAAGTTGAATAAAATTAACAAATTTTATGAAAAAAGATAAATCAAAGAGAATAATACATAATTTATTTAGTTAAATCATAATAAATTAACAATAGTACTTTTAAAATTAGAGAAAATATGCGAACATAAATCGTTTAAATTGAAAATAATATTTATTTATCTGTGATCCACACAAATTGGGTAACAAAAATGTTGATTGATTTAATTGTAAACCCATAAAATTAATTTAGATAATTCATGGATTAAACAAGTTAAGTCCTATTTATTATTAAAAAAAAAACCCATATGTATGTCTGCTAAAAACAATCCTATTCAACTTGGAAATAGATTTAGATGTTTTTTTTTTCTCATTCACCATATTCAAACATGAGGGAATCAAATACCATTTAAATTAACCATTTATCGCATAAGTAACTCCTATTTTACTCACATAATATAAAGCTATATAAATTAAGTAGGGTTAAATATGTTTTTTTATCAGTATAAAATTATCAATCTTCAATTTTTATCCCTATAAAATTTTTAGTACCTTTTTCATCCCTATATAATTAACTCCTATTTACTCACATAATATGAAGCAATAGGGTTAAATATATTTTTCATCTTTGTAGGATTATTAAATTTCAATTTTTACTCTATAAAACTTTTATTACATTTTTCATTCCTCTTTAATATTTTATTATATTTTTAATCCTTCATTAATATAAAATATTTACAAGTAGTCCCTTCCTAATTTAATTATTTTATTTTAGCCCCTCATTTTCTTATTAGATGTAATTTTTTCAACAAATTCTCATGCCGTCATCCGATATATTGTCTAATTATCCTTCGTATCATCTAATTTGTAAGTTATTAAAAAATACAACAATATGTAACATAAACATATTAATTACCCTAATAAAAAAATAACATATAATATATAATATAAATGTATCGATTAACCTAATAAAAAAATACCATGAAAAGTTAAATATTTTCGTTTAAAAATTTTGATATTCATTTTTAATATAGTTAAATAACATACCAATGGAATATGTGAAAATTTATCAAATAAATCAATTATTAATAATAACTCTAATAATACAGACTATATTTGAAATGTTATAATTTAATATAGATAAAAAATATAGTGAAAATTTTATAAGGTAAAAATTGAAATTTAATAATTTTAAAAGGACGAAAAATATATTTAACTCAAAATACTTGAGTGCAAATTAGTAGAACGGTTCCTACTTCCATTTTTTCCCAACTACTAGTATTTACTTTTTTTTAAGTGTTGACTCGTAATATTTAAATTCTTACGCAAGAACTTAACAGCTAAATGTACGCTTTATAATAATAATAATAATAATAATAATAATAATAATAATAATAATATTATTATTATTATTATTACTTCCCCCAAAAAAAACCCATTATTTACAAAAACACTTTTTTTATAAAATAAAATAATTGAATTATGAATGCTGCATCATTCTTGTCTTGATCAGGCTTAATTATTTTATGGAAAGAAAGTAATATAATTCAGAACTGCAATGATGTAGTTGACTCATTTGGCCAATGAAAAAATGGAATGGACCCTTTCATAATACATATACTTTGATTAATTAATCATTTAAAAAAGGACAAAAATATAATTATGTTTTTCAAACTAATTACTTAATTGATAATATTAAAGTGGTCCATCTCCATTCCACCACATGCATGCCCACCATTTTATACTCAGTTTTTTTTTCAAGTATATTTATGTTATCAAATCAACAAATTTTAAAACAAAAAAAGACATATACTACAAGAAATTGATAATTTTATATAGAAGTAATTATACCCTAACAAATGTTATATACTAAAGCCTTCACATTTACAAATTTCACTATAACTTCATTTTTTTAATTTAACCACAAATGTCATACATTAGATATAATTCAATTTGGCCATATCCTAACTCTTTTTCATTTATAAGATTTGAATTTTAAATCTTAAAAATGAGAAATTAAGCACCATTGAAGCAACCACTAGCTAGTTGGTTTACAATAAAGTCATTTAAATCGTTGAAAAAGTTACCAAAAACTAAGATATATTACATAATAATAATCTAGAGTACTAAATGAGTATAATTTCTGTAGAAAATATTGTTATTGAATTGTTCTCATCCACTAATGGTGAGGTCAACCACTTGAACGTTTCTATGATTAGTTTTAACTTTGCTTTCAATATTTATGGAGAATTGATCTGCACTAACATCAAAATATAGCTAATTAACTGGTTAAGCAAAAGGAAGAAATGATAATTACCTTGCAAGTGCAAGAGGATCCCAGGAAGAAGGAACTGCTTGAAGAACTTGTTTGGACAGAAAAAGTGGATAATGATGAATATGAAGATTGAAGAGTCTAATAAAATAGCCATCAAGACCCAAACACTTGGTGTTAGCTGCATCAGTTGCCCATGAACCCTCATCAAATCCAAACACTGTGTTGAAATACCCTGATGGGATTTTCCCAGGGATTGAACTGTTCTGGTTGAACAGCTCTGACATCTAAGACGAAAATCCACAAAGCAGCAAAAAATGGAAATAAAAATCAGCTTTTTTTCATTTCCCACAAATGGGCAACAAGTGTTCGATGAAATGCCTTACTTGGGTGAAAGTGAGGATATCAGATTGATAACGGGTTCGATCCCCTTTGTCGCATTTGATGTCAATGGAGACATCTTTGATGGGTCCAAAACCTGGTACTGTCAACTCTCTTCTCTCTGTTTCGTTAAGAAGAACCAAACGTTCTTCACCTTTGCAGAATTTGAGCCTGAAATCTGAGGTCAAGTCGAAGCCTTTTCCTAAGCTTTTTACAGCTCTCTCAACTATGCCTTCATCACCCATGTTTATGTCTTTTTTGACCCAATGAGGTTGCCACCAATTAATATATACTGAGTTTTTCTCCTCTGAGAAAGGGGTGGGAAAGAGGTCATGCAAAATAATAAATAAATATTTAAAACAATTTATGTTTAGTTTTGATTGGGAAAATATTTTCAACATTGAAAATAATTTTTTATTTCCTATTTTCACTACAATTTTGTAATTAAAATTAAAAATAAAATAATAAACTTTTTCACAATCCAAACAAGATGTTAATCTCTATATTTTATTTTCTATTACGTTATAATTAATGATAATTAAATGTGCATCATTTTAATTTCATATTTTTATCTATCATTAAGTACTATAGTTAGAAGGTTGGTTAACAAAAAAAATGATTTAGTTGATTAAGGATTTTTATAATTTTTAATTAGGATATAAACTAATTTTCAATCCATTAATTAAATAACCTCAAATAACATACAAAGTTAATATTAACCATTAGTTAGTCTAACCCATTTTCAAATTTAGTTTTCGTAACTTACTATCAAATAAACATGAAAAGTTGAATTTATATCACCATTTTTAACCTACCAAAACTTAAAAATATTTGGTAACTTATCAAATAAACGCTGAAAATTGAATTTATATCACCATATTTAACCTACAAAGACTTAAAAAATAAGGCTTTCATTTAGATAGTGGTTTCTACTTTACGAATTTGCAGGGATAAACATTTTCAAATCAAAAGGAAATAAAAATGAGGATTAAAAAATATCTAAAGCCTATTAATAAAAAGTATAAGAAGTAAAAAAATAAAAAAAAATATTTAAGTCATAAACAAATAAATTTTTAAGTTTTCAATCTTTCTTTGTTTATACTGTGATTGAAAGTCATGATCATTTATTTAGTGTGAGTTTTATATTTGACTGCCCATACTGTTAACCTTTGAATAACAACACGGTCTTGGTTAACCGTTAACCAGATTGGCGGCTCCAGGAAGGAAGGAAAAATACGAAAAAGCATTCACACACACGTGCTTTTGGTTTAGATTTTCAATTTTTGGTTACCCAAAGCACAATATTCATCAACTGATCCAAACCGCTAAAAATCATTTAACTGATCTAAAAATAACTAAAATTAATCAAACCAAAAACTGAACAAATTAAAACCGAAAAAAAATCAATTTTCATTAGTTCGGTTTTCGGTTTCACATGTGAAAACTTAACCAAACCACACATTTTACATGTTTTGCGCATTATTTTTAATTTTGTCTAAATTATATAGTAACACTTATTTTTTAAAATTTGTTTAGGGTAGTGGAAGAACTAGAAGACTAAAATCTTGGTGGAAACAATTAGTTTTTAATATTTATGTTATATTTTACATTGAACCTTATTTAAGTAGTACTTTATTTATTTTATATTTGAGTTTGAATTGTTGAAAACTTGAGATGTTTTACTTATTAATGATTTTGTTATTGTTTAGAACTTAAAAGATATTTTTTGAATTGCTATAATTATAATTTTTATTTGATTTTACAAAAAAAATATAAATTGAAAAAAAACTGAACAAACCGATCCAATTCAAACCGCATTTGATTGGATCAGATCGAATGGTGTCATTAATTTCAACTGAACTGAACCGGACAACATCTTAATAAAGTGATCAGATTGGATGATATTTTGTCTCAAAACCAAACCCATCCGGACTACGAACACCCCTATCACCAAGGGTGTTTGTGATATGGTTCGATTTTGAAGGAAAAAATAAACTGAAATCTATTTAAAAAATATGTACATTTTGATTTAATTTGGTTGATGTAATTTTTATTAAAAAACATAATTCAATTGATTTTGTTAAAAAATTTTGTCAATTAACAATACAACCATACTAAATTAACATGACTCTATAACAAATTCTACTTATAAATAAATAAATTATATAAAACTATAATATTAAAAATAGTGTTAGTTCTATAATTTTATTTAATTAGCTTTAAACAAAATTAACACTATATAATCTCTTCAGTTAAAGGATTATAAGTTAATTTCACTTGACTTTAAATAAAATTTATTCTAGAATATATAATGACACATGTGAAAATGCGATTTGATTCAATTCTAAAAAAATTATAAATCCAATCACATTAAAAATTATATTTTTTTACTTTATTAGTTCGATTCAATTTCACAATTAATTACCTTTCCTAATAATCGCCTCCATCGTCAATGTTGTGATTGTGACTCCGATTGGAAATTTATTTGACATTGAAAACAGAATTTGATTGTGATATTTTAAATTGTTGTCTTGTAATTATTTGGTTTGTAGATGGGAAATAGAGTTAAGTAAATAAAAAAATTTAAGGGTTAATATTGATCTTTTACACCGTTTGAGAGAGTCAAAATTTTATTTAACAATAGGATCTATTTTTGAGACCAATCTAGTTGGGGAACCAAACGACATGTGGCTTGCAGCATCACCCTTGGATTAAAGGCACTTCACAAAAAGTAACATTAACATTTGTGGTCACAAACCTTAATTCTGAGGCAAACGGGTTTCTTAATTCCTATGGTCTAATTAATAGCCACCCACCTTGCGCAGCCACTCGTGTATTCACCCTATTCCTCAGGGTTTTGCTTTCCAATTTAATTACTTTAATCACAACCACTAAAAACTATCAACATTTATCAAATCTCAAACGTGCTTTTCCACCACTATTTCCACCTTTGTCATAGGAGTATTCGCGTGCGGTTTTGAAAAATAATAATAATTTAAACGATTTGGATTAATTTGATTGATGTAGTTCTTTATTTTTATTTTTTATAACCTAATTTATAATATAATAAACTTTGTCTTAATACAAGTCATGATGATTTACCAACTCTTCATTATCTAATAAGGAAACTTCATTGCAAATCACCCACAAGAACAAAATAACTTTATTTATTCTATTAAAATTGTCCTGATCAAAGAAAATAGCAAAATCATTTACCACATTAAACAACTGGTGTTTTTTTATTAAAAGGTCATTAAAGTAAAAATTAGAACAAATGTTTCTCATAGTTCGATTTTGTGTGAAGAAACTATGGGTTGAACCGTACTGAACTACACTAAAAACTATAATTTTTGTTTTTACAATTTATGGTTTTTATCATTTTTATTTTGATTCAATTCAAGACGTAGTTAATCGCGATCCAAAACATACTCTAAATTTTTGTACTTTGTGTTCATTAAATGGTGGTAAATTTTAATTGGAAGAGATATATGTGCAACTTTATTGGTGTAAAAACTCGATGATGCACATTCTTTGTAGATCGAATATAATGGTATGCCTTTAATTCTTTTTGAGTACTTAACTTTGCAAATTAATGTAAAAGATTTTGCTAAGAAATAAGGCTCACCATTATATAAATATTTTGAAAATTTGAAAAGAAAACTAGAAACAACATATGTAAATTTTGAAATTTCATGGGGTCAGTGACAACAAAATTTAATTCACACCTAGCTATGGCTAGACCAAACCTTACGTTTTGAGTTATGAATTTGGTAAAATTAAGAAACAAGTGTTGGAAGTAGCAAGACTTGAACTTGACCAACATGAAAAATTTGCAAAGAAGAATGAATTATAAGTTGGACTTGGTCAGCAACTAATGTGAATCACAGAATATTAGCAGATCCTCTTACAAGCCAAGCCTTGCCCATTAATTGGGTCATTTGAATTATTAAAATGAGACCAAATTCATCATTCAATTCAATTACTTCATAGTATCATATGCTTATGATTTTGTACAAACTCTATTTCCATATATGCTTATATATTAAATGTGTGTACAATGATTCAAATAGACCCATTGTCCATATACATGTTATAAATACATATAAATAACTTTCAATAAACGGTGACAAATTTGTTAAACAGAATATAGTGACATAAATGGTCACAATTTTGTTACACCATTAAAACCTAATCCTCTTGCTTTTTCTCATGCTCCATACTCCATCACTTCCTTATCCATAATGACATGATCAATATACAATTGGTTCCTTGTATTAAAAAAATACTTTATTTATGTATATCAATTGAATTCTTAATGCCATGTGCCAAAATCCACGGACAAAATTGTTCTAACACAATTTCAAATTTAAAAAATGTTTATATTAAAATTTGGTAAAGAAAATTTTACTATTCATAATACTTTTGGTCTAACTAAGTTCAGAATATCAAGTATTAAAAGTTTTTAAGATGTGCCACTAATTTTAGGTCATTCTCATCCATGTAGATTCCTTTCAATTAAAAATTAAACTGAGGTATATATTGACATTAAAATTCATTATGTTAAAAATATCATGGACTAATGATATAGAATTTTGACTTAGTTTTAAGGTAATTAAGTTATTTAAATATGTTATTGGAAGCTTAAATTATATCGTGTGTATAAAAAAGATTTTACGGAAGAAATAATGTCCACTTCAAGGATTTAAACGTCATAAATGAATTAATCTTTGACTTTTGACTATAAGATATTGTTGAGTTCACCAAAACAATATCAATATAATTAGTTCATGTATTGATAAAATTATTTATTAATATAATGGATAATATATTAGTGAATTATGTACACATTTCGGTCATAAAAACAATTATTGTCGTACCTAGTTATCTATTGTAACTCCTTTACAACCACTGAAATATTCATTTTCTTAAAGTAACTTGGTAAAAAGTTTAAACTAAACGTTCGTAGAAGGTTTTTTTTTAAAAAAGAATAAAAAAAAATCATTAAAGAAAAGGATTACTAACGAGTGTTACAACAACACAATATATAGATGGATTTTAAGGTAGAATCTTGAGTATCATTGGTGGGCAAAACATGAACCATTGAAATGTGTGTATATATATATAGTATCATATAAAAAAGAGTCTTTTATATGAAATTGAGATGAACGAATATGAACTGTACAATCATACAATGATGATTGAGTATTATTGGTGGACCATACAATTATACTATTATTGATTTTATAAATTATTATTATAATGAAAATAATAAAAAAATATTTTAATTTATATATACTTACTTTGTTTTATATACTAATTATTTTTTTTTTAACAATTGAAAAATAAAATATTATGTTAGTTGAAAATTTTGATGCTAAATATATTATGATCATTTAATGTATGGAAAATTATCATTTGTGATTAATGAAAATTTATAATCTAAATATATAATATTTTATTAAATTATTTATGATAATAATTACAAATTATTAATTATAATTTTCAGAATAAATTTTATTATATACACAATCCAAATTTATCAATTTGTTAACTATTGGGTTAGTTTTGTAAATGACAAAAGTATTTCCACTTAAAAATATATCAAATCTGAACTGTTTATATATATATATATATATATAAATATATATATAGTAAAATATGTATAGATTGAATGTAATAACAAAACTTAAAAAAATACGTTAAAAATGGTGCAATTTTAACTAAATACACTAAATACAAAATTTATAGTAAAAAAGTATACACATATAATTCTTATCATTCTAATTAATTAAATATTAAAATATTTAGTAAGGGGAATTATAACAGAGAGAGTAGAATCAAGCCTCTAATCAGGGATATTTCAAGAAAATAATTATTAATATGTTTGAAAAGATGTGGCAATAGTCACTTCCCCCGTTTTTTAGTATCTATTGATTTTTTTTTATAAAACCATTTTCAATTCATAATGACCTAATACATCTTAGCTAATATTCAATTTTTTTCTTCATTAACGGAGTAAATTTAAAAGTATAATAAATAATAATCAACAAAGTTAATACGTTTATTTACTATTACTAAATTTTTAATAAATATGAAATAATGCAACGTGATGTTATAGAAAAGGTTGAAGGAAGAATTTTTTTAAAAGAGAAATTTACTTACAGGTATAATTTTAGCTACCTGTTGGATTATGGTTTATGTAATCAGAAACGATACCTTTTTGTTGGGCCCAATTTGGGCCTCACAAAACTGGGCCAATCATTTTTGGGATTTTAGCAAATGGACGCGGAATCTGGACCCATAAAAAAAGGTTGGACATGCTTTAATCCCTTGGAAATAGACAGTAATTGAGTTAATAATTTTTACTTTTTAAAAGTTGTCTATGGATTTTTATCTACTTTGTAGTATAAAATCCGTCTCTTTTCCTTTATGGGTATGAGTTTTTATTTACGGATATCCACGAGTCCCAATATTTCTAACCTCTCTAACTAAAAAAGGATGAACCAAAACGACATTGTACGTTTCTATAATTACACGTTAGTTATTCTTTACCTAATTAAGCCACAGGATGCATATAACTTGGTCAACACAAGATAACACATGTTTAATTTCTTTTCTTTGTGTAATACATCATTTTTATTATAAACCTACTCAAAACATATTTTTTTATTGTATCTTTTATACCAGTTATTTCTAAAATTAATATAAAAAAAATACAAGAAGAAACGATTTTTTAAGTAACGGCACAAAGAAGTGAACATATATAGAAAATCGAGATATATAAGACAATAAAGAATCATGTGAATAGCTCAAACGGTAACCACTCATACAAAAGAAACATGAATATATACTAATAGAACCTCACCCATGGCAATTGGCAATCATGGTTGAAAAAGAGCACACAAATCTTGACCAATCTATTTCTACCAAGCTAGCCTCAAACTAAAATCACATGTAAAGAGAAAAAAAGGAATACTTTAATTTAAATCTCATCACATGCTTAATTATTACCAACAACAATGTTATCAAACTCCAAAGGTAAATAAACTTCTTTAGGTTTTGTAGACTTATTTTATAAGTTAACTTATGGACTTGTAAGAATTGACATATTATAAAAAAAATATTAAAATAGTATGTTTTTAATTAGATGAACTATCATAAAACATGAAAAAAAATAACAGACTTTAGTGATTATTTGATAAATAAGATATCATAAAACACATGTTTTTTTTCCATTCAAATTTTAATATTAAAAAAGTGAACAACATTAAATATTTAAACCTCATTCAACAAAAGAACTTAAACTTATGACACAATGAAGCATTCAAATGAACAAAGAAGTTGGAAAAGTTAGATAGTGAAGGATCAATAATATTCGAATGTATAAAGTGTTATGGTAAGAAAATGATGAAATGTTTCAAATTAAGGATGAAAAGACTAAAAAAAAAGACAATGAAATCATATCCAAATTTTAAACAAATTAACTCATATATATGTGTGGGTGGAGTGGGAAAGATTGACAAGAATGAGTCTTGTCCATAAAAGATAACAAGAGTATTTGGTGATAATAGGAACTCTTATCCAATGATATATGAAATTAATAAAGTAGAGAGAGTTGATAAGATTGATAGTTTTGTTTATGGTATTATTATTGGTGGTTGATCACTTTGCATGCTGCTGTAAATAATTGAAACCAAAACAAATATCTAACCAGTTTTTGCCATCTTATTGGCTACCATCAAACCTGTCCACATCCATTCTTTTTTTCTGTCACCTTCTACTTCCTCTCCTTATTTTTAATTTTAATACTTTTCTTATCTCACTTACACTTATACATTTTTCTATAATCACCTTGTATCAGCTTAATATAAATTTACTATATCTTTAAAATTACGAATAACATTTTTTTAATTAAAATAATTTATAAGTAACATTATTACATAAATATAAAGTAATAAGTCTCACACACACATATATATATATATATATATATATATATATATATATATATATCAAAGTTTAGTTTAGAATATTTAAATTAATATTAAGAATTGATGATTACTAATACATTAGGCATTAGGACTTCATTCGTAGAAATTACAATCAAATAATAATTAATATGATAGATTTTATTTAATATAACACAAAGACTAATTTGATCTGATATTATATACGTTAAAGACCAAATTAATATATTTCATTATTAAAGATTTGAAGTGTTGAGGTCAACATAAAATATTACCACGTGACATTTTGATTGATGTCATCTAACAACGGTTAATAATAGTAAACAATTTGATGGACGATTGCAAATATAAGAGGTTATAGAGTTATTTTGAGAGATTAAAAATTAATTTGATCGATCCCACGTATATATTGAGAATTACTTTAAGATTTTACTTGGTTTTTATTTATAAAATAAATTAGTCAATGATCTGTCCTGAACCGGGGTCTAGAGATCCGGACTCAGACCAGTCACAAATAGTATGTAAATACTGTATAGAAGACCGGATGTATGTGTATCCGTTGTCCTTGAGTGAGGAGAGCGGATTGGGCGTTCTGGAGATCCTTCACACCGACCTAACGCGTTGAAGTGGGCGAATGGTGGTGTCACCTGCAAAGATTCTCCGACGCTCAAGTCAGTGATTATATTCCAAGTAAGGAATGTATTCAGAGAGTAATCAGTCGTAAATCATGAGCTGAAGATCCCTCACTTCAATCATGAAGTGAGTTCATATACCTGATTGGCTCGATTAACGAGGATTCGTTGGTGGGGAACCACCAACTCCCATTAGCATTATTATATTGCGCACTTACCTGCATGATTGGGTCAAGTGGCTATTTTATATTGAGCATAGAGAATGTAGACTAGGATTAGGGAACAAGTTGACCACTCCCATGAGCAGAATTTGGCTCGTAGTGCAGGGGATTATTGATCGATCCCTGTAGCAATGATCCTTGTCTTTTGCACAGTGACGTGTGTATTGTCCGATGTCATGGTGTTATCCTGAACAACCGGTATAGGGAGAACGCCTGATACGGAATTACAGTTCGGATGTATACCGATGACACCGGTTACACGTAGATGTCTTGTCAAAGACGTTGAAATATGTATTGCAGATCGGATACCGGTATTGAGACCAGATCAAAATTCAAAGTTGTTTTATGGTATCTTTTATTAAATGTGAAAGTATCCTTCAACTAAAATTATAAATTAATTTATTTAATACCTAAAAATTATCAAACATATTATTAATGATATACACTCTTTCATGTTTTTTTTTTCTAAAATTACTCTTTTCAATTTTATATAGCAAACTAAATATATATAACATGCAATTGACATTAATTGCATCCTATAATATTTTAAATATGATTTCCTCAATAAATAACTTATGCCTTTCTTTCGTAAAAAAATAAGACTAGTATTCTTACTTTCTAATCAAACATGTTATTAATTTTAAAATTTTCTAAAATTTTAAAAATCTTCACCGCTTATACGGTAAATTTTCATCAAAAGTTTGCTTTTGTTTTTCTAAAGCTATCTATTTGGCCATAACTTACAAATAATTAACAAAAATTATAAAAATTATCTATAATAAGTTTTTAACATTGTTTGTTAGGACTATATTTTTTCTGTTATAGGTTTTGCTTTTTCTTGGAGATCAAAAAAACAGATTACAGTTTCTCGTTCATCTTCTGAAGCTGAATATCGTGCCTTGGCTTCCATCACCTGTGAGCTTCAATGGCTAACTTCATTGCTACAGAATCTTTATGTTTCTCATATCACTCCTGTTCTTCTCTATTGTGATAGCCAGTCCGCAAGACATATTGCTTCCAATCCTAGTTTTCACGAGCGCACCAAGCACATCAATATTGATTATCACATCGTCCGTGAGAAGCTAAACGCCAAACTATTTCATCTTCTGTCTGTGTCTTCTTCCAACCAAATTGCTGACTTTTTCACAAAGCCTTTGGAAACAACTATTTTTCAGAGCTTGATTTCCAAGCTGGGAGTGTTATCAATCCACTCTCCAGCTTGAGGGGGTGTTAGGACTATATTTTTTCTGTTATAGTTGTTACTTTTTCTGTTACAACTATTACAACTTTGCCATTACTGTTGTAATTCCGTAACTCCTCTTTATTTTATATTTTGTTAGTTTTTGTTTTTCTTGCAACTATATAAGCTATAGTCATTTTCTTTGAAAAAGTATCTTCAGATATCTCAATATTGTTGTGAAATATAAATTGATATCGTGAGAAGCAAATCTTCCTTGATATTTTTATATATTAAATAGATTAATTTTTAACATTCAGATGAGAGATATTTTTACATTTTAAAAAATTGATACTGTGAAATGACTTTAAATTTATTCCTATATTTAAGCATATTTAATTAAATGAGGGATAAATCTTAATTACGATTAAGAAGAATCATTTTCAACTATACAAAATATTTTGGCTATGCTAGGCTACAAGTGCTACAAAATAAACCTGCTGCGCCGCCAAAATTTGTGCAATAAGTAAGCACTATGTTGCGCAAAAAAAATAGTGCAACACCCAAATTTGCGCGCTAATTCAACGAAGCGGATAATACACATGACTCATCATGTATCACGTTGCGCTGGAAATATAGCGCAATAGGTCGCGCCGAAAATTCGATGCGCCATGAAAAGTGCCCTAGACACAATAAAATTTTTTAAACATCCCAAATCGTTTAAAATAATATTGTTGAAAAAGGTTTTGTCAACGTAACATTGTTTTAAAAAATAAAAATATTTTTATATTATAAATTATATAAAGATTGTTTAAAAATTATGGTGAGTGTATTTTAATAATATTTTTAAATAAAAATTTTTATTTTTACTTCCTTAATTAGTGAGTACTAGTTAACATTTTTCTTAAAATAAAACCAAATTACTTTCTATGTTCTAGAATTATAATCTTAAGGTATAAATAGACAGAAAATTATTAATTGATACGTATATTAACTTAATTATTTTAATTTATTTAATTGATTGAGTTAGTTATATGTACTATAAGTTTAAATAATACATGTTTTATTCTTTCGTAATAATGTATTGGATTCAAATGTTATGGTGTAAAAGTTTTATTATTTGAAAAAATAATTTTTTCATGTGAATAGACCAATTTAAACATGATTAAATTATCAAATAAATCAGACTTAGATTTAAAAAAACTTATATAATTAAATATGTCAGACTTCAACTTCATTAAAAAATATTTGAAGCTCAATAAATCAATTTATTTAAATAAATATAAATAATATAATAATATATTATGATACTTATTTTTATATGAAAATTATATAATATTTTAATGTTATAATTTATTTATTTATTTAAATGGTGAAAATTGTTGTCTTTATATGTATATAAAAGTATGTCTATTAATATATTTAAATGTAAATTTAGTGTTTAGTTTGATTGTTATTTTGTTACAAAAATAGATGAACACCCTTTATATAATGATATATACACATATGTTAAAGGATAAATTTGGAGTATGATTCATTTTTGGCATGTAATAATTATACACATTGAATTAACCCTTATTGGTTACCTTGTCACCTTAGAAATGTCTTCATCATTTGAGTTCATAGAGAAAGCAAAATCACAAATCTCTATGTGGAGCGGTGTGGATGAAGCTGGAAACAACTCCCCACCAATGGGAGGCCGACACGTATCACTTCATGCCTCCTCAGACGACATGTTTATTACAATTGCAACTTCCCACACCCGTTACGTTCCTTCTCACATTTTTTTATTATTGTTTATTTACGATTTTAGAGCTTAAGATTGTTGAAACTTTTTCTAAAGTAAAAAAAGAAATTTTTAGTAGTTGAGTTGACCTTTTTAAAAATTAGGGGAGGTTCCAAAAATATCACACCGTTGCATGCTGTGTCTGTTCAGTGGAGAGAGACACCTTATGCGGGGCTAGCTAGCTAGCTATTGCAATCACTGAGAAAGTTACAAAAGATAATCTATGTTTTTTATTTTGGGTACTTCTATAATAAAAATTTCATTATTTTATCTTTTCTCATATCCTTCACCATTATCTTGATTACAATTTTGTTTTTGTCAATCTTTATATGTATCTCTATTTAATCTGGATTCCTAATCAAAATGGCAATTGGAATTCAAATCTCGTCAAAACTGCTAATTCCCTGAACTGTTCCTTAATTCCATTCAGGTTCTTGTTCTGTTCATTCATTTTCCTCTGTGCTTCTTACTTGCAAGTTCAGTCCATATTCATTCAGTCATCCATGACAGCACTTGTTGCTGTTTCTTCTCTTAGGCTGTTTACCTATTTTTTTTCCCTTTTAGCTTCATGTTTTCATCTATTATCCATTGCTTGCTTACACTTTTCTAACCTTATCTTCATACAAGTTTTACTGCTCCCATTTTTGAAGGACCCCTCTTGCTAAAGTTGGTATTTTTCTTCCTGGGTTCACTTGTTTTGGTCAAAGTGAGTTTGGTTAACTTGTTTGTGAGATTCTAAGTGTTGGTTGCTGACTTGAACTTTTTTCTGTTATGTGGGTGCAGTGTTTGAAAGCATGGTTTAGCAAAGGTTGTGTTGGTCTGGAGTTATAAAAAAATGGTGTCAAGATCATATTCAAATCTACTAGAGTTGGCCTCCGGTGAGTCCCCATCATTTGGACACATGAACAGGCAAATTCCTCGGATAATGACTGTGGCTGGTTTGATATCTGATGTTGATGATTATGACCCTTTGGAGACTGTGTGCTCTGACCCATCTTCTTCATCAGTCCCCCGAGAAAGGATTATTATAGTGGCAAATCAGCTCCCTTTAAGGGCTCAAAGGAAGCAGGATGGTGGTAACAGGAATTGGTTTTTCAGTTGGGATGAAAATTCACTTCTCCTCCAACTCAAAGATGGGTTAGGGGATGATGATAAAGAGGTTATTTATGTTGGATGTCTCAAGGAAGAAGTGCATCCAAATGAGCAAGATGAGGTTTCACAGATACTGCTTGAGACCTTTAAGTGTGTCCCGACTTTTCTCCCACCTGACATGTATACCAGGTACTACCATGGGTTTTGCAAGCAACAGTTATGGCCATTGTTTCATTACATGTTGCCTTTGTCACCAGACCTTGATGGCAGGTTCAATAGGTCACTGTGGCAAGCTTATGTGTCTGTCAATAAGATATTTGCAGATAGGATTATGGAAGTTATTAACCCGGAAGATGATTATGTGTGGATACATGATTATCATCTAATGGTGTTACCAACTTTCTTGAGGAAGAGATTCAACAGAGTGAAACTCGGATTCTTCCTCCATAGTCCTTTTCCTTCATCAGAAATATACAAGACATTACCTATTAGGGAGGAGCTCCTCAGAGCCCTCTTAAATTCGGATTTGATTGGATTCCATACATTTGATTATGCAAGGCATTTCCTGTCATGTTGTAGTAGGATGCTTGGTCTTACATATGAATCCAAACGAGGGTATATTGGGCTTGAGTATTATGGTAGGACTGTTGGTATTAAGATTCTTCCTGTTGGCATAGACATGGGTCAGTTTCAGTCAGTTCTGGGCCTACGAAAGACTGAAGAAAAAGTTTCTGAGCTCATTAGACAATTTTCTGAACAAGGCAAGACAGTGTTACTTGGGGTGGATGACATGGACATTTTTAAGGGAATAAGTTTGAAGTTATTGGCCATGGAGCAGCTTCTCATTCAGCATCCTGAGTGGCAAGGGAAGGTTGTGTTGGTTCAGATAGCTAATCCTGCCCGAGGGAGAGGGAAGGATGTGAAGGAAGTGCAAGATGAGATGAAAGTGATGGTAAAACGGATTCACGAAAAATTTGGTAAGCCAGGGTACGATCCTGTCATTCTGATTGAGGAGCCACTAAGGTTTTATGAGAGAGTTGCCTACTATGTTGTTGCTGAGTGTTGTTTAGTGACTGCAGTGAGGGATGGAATGAATCTCATACCATATGAATATATAGTCAGTCGGCAAGGCAATGAGAAATTGGATAATGTTTTGGGACTAGCTTCCTCTCTAAAGAAAAGCATGCTAGTTGTCTCTGAGTTCATTGGCTGTTCCCCATCTTTAAGTGGGGCCATCAGAGTGAATCCATGGAATATTGATGCAGTAGCAGATGCAATGGACACTGCACTAGAAATGGCTGATTCGGAGAAACAGCTTAGGCATGAGAAACATTACAGGTATGTTAGTACTCATGATGTTGGCTACTGGGCCCGTAGCTTCTTGCAAGATTTGGAAAGGAGTTGCAGCGATCATGTGCGGCGACGGTGGTGGGGAATTGGCTTTGGATTAAGTTTTAGAGTTGTAGCTCTTGATCCAAACTTCAAGAAGCTCTCAATGGAGCACATAGTTTCAGCTTACAAGCGAACAACAGCTAGAGCAATCCTTCTGGATTATGATGGTACTCTAATGCCTCAGGCTTCCATTGATAAGAGACCAACCAGTAATTCCATTGAAATGCTTAATAGTTTGTGTAGAGATAAGATCAACATGGTTTTTCTTGTCAGCACTAGAAGCCGGAAAACGCTTGCTGAATGGTTTTCTCCTTGTGAAAATCTGGGTATTGCAGCTGAACATGGTTACTTTTTAAGGTAAATTACTTTGGCTTAGACCTTTCAAGGTTCAGTACTTTTGTTTGGTTATAGCTTACATTGGCATGTATGGTTTCAGATTGAAGCGTGATGCAGAATGGGAAACATGTGGACCTGTGACAGACTGTAGTTGGAAACAAATTGCAGAGCCCGTAATGAAGCTTTATACTGAAACCACTGATGGATCCACCATTGAAGATAAGGAAACAGCACTTGTTTGGTGCTATGAAGATGCAGATCCGGATTTTGGATTATGCCAAGCTAAGGAACTTCTTAATCATCTTGATAGTGTGCTTGCAAATGAACCAGTAACAGTTAAGAGGGGCCAGAATGTTGTGGAGGTTAAACCACAGGTATGTATAATATTTGTGGAATGAGTTCTAGTGATTAATTAATTATTCGTCAACTAATTCCAGACATGAAAATCTAGTAAGTGTCCGAAACAAACTTCAGTCGTATTATTAAGGTCATATGTTTGTAGGCAAAATCCTTTACCGTGGTAAGACTGATCCATGCAGATACAGTAGAGTGAAAATAAATATCAGATGGGTATTTTGTCCAGTGGATTTTGGGGTTTATTCAATATCAAGGGAAAAGTGGGGTGATCAGAGAGTATGAAAAATTGTTGACAGAAGAGAGCCTGTTACTCCAGTCCTACATCCCTACATTGGTTTGTTCTTCTTAATCCAACTAGAGAATTATTCGTTAGTTCAGTAATATTTCTAGCTACCATAATTCAATTCTCCTCCCTATTTGAAAGAGTATGGAAAAATGAAGCAATGGGTGCTATGTTAAAGATGAATTGTCTTTTTTATTTTCTTAATCTTCAGATTTTAATCATTTTACAGTTTACAAACAGGCTCTAACACATGTATACACATGCAGGGTGTGAGCAAGGGTCTTGTGGCCAAACGCCTACTTTCCACCATGCAAGGAAAGGGAATGTCACCTGATTTTGTTCTGTGCATAGGAGATGATCGATCTGATGAAGACATGTTTGAGGTAATCACTAGTTCTTTGGATGGTCCTTCAATGGCACCCAGAGCCGAAGTGTTTGCATGCACCGTTGGTCGAAAGCCAAGTAAGGCTAAGTACTATCTGGATGACACTACTGAGATAGTGAGATTGGTACAGGGTTTAGCCTGTGTTTCAGAGTCAACAGTTTTATTTTAGGCATCAGGAAGATAGTGGTGAAATGAAAGATTGTGTGCTTGTTTTCTTTGTTGCAATGTAGGCTCAGTTGTGCTTTTTAGACTTGTTCTTTTTTGCCTTGTTATTCCATGTAAATTATTTTAGTTGTTTACTGAGAGACTGAGAGTTAAGTATTGATTCAACTCTTCACATCTTTGTTTTCTGTCAGAAAACTTGTAAATATAGTCAGTTTTTCCATCAAGAACCCCGCTTTGCTTGCCTAATGTACATGAATATGTTCTGGATTTAGCTGTTCTCTAGGCAAAACTAGAGCAGATTTTTTTAGGCCAGTGAATATTGTGATAATATCTGAATTGTAACATAATTGTCCTTACCAGATTAATTACTTGAGAGTTGACAAATTTAAATAAAGGCAAGGGTTGCATAAGAGTTCACTAATAATGTGAGTTAGTCCACAAAGCATTGATTACTAAACACATCAACACAAAGAACACAGTAGAGTGTACTAGTAGATCTTCTGCTAAAAACTTTAAGGTCTGTTTGCATTAGTATTCAAAGTATGTTTGCAGTCTTACAAATCATCATAAGAATTGCAAATTAACATTTTCAGTAACCGACTTCAAATAGAAGCCAAGCTCATGTACTTTCTTTTTAACTTGATGCAAAATCCATGTTCAAGTAGTAACAATATACCAAAACAATATTGTGGTCAAGTGTGTTTGTTAAGATTTACCAAGAAATCACCATATGAACTTTCAATACAAAATTCTGCATAAAATATATGAAGTGGTTCGATACTAAAACTTCAATTACAAATAATAATTTAAATACTAATAGAATATGGTAAAGAGTAGATTCCTGATTCCAGAAAACATAAAAGTTATTCAATAAGAAAGGTTACAAACATCTTGTGTCAAATCAAGCAGCTTGTAATTGTTCCTTTGTATTGGGGAAGCTATCCAAGTAGTACTGGGCAACTTTTGACCCATAACAGTTCTGATACCATGTTAAAGGTTCCATTAAATACCAATTGGTAATAGTTGGAGTGACTTAACAGGTATTTAAACCATACGAAATATTATGAGACAAGTAATGTAAGACTTCTAACAAATCTCAATTTTTCACAACTTCTATTTCTATATTAAAGGTTCCATCTCAATACCAATTGGTAATAGTTGGAGTGACCTAACAGGTATTTAAACCAAATAAAATATTATGAGACAGGTAATATAAAACTTCTAACAAATCTCAACTTTTCACAACTCCTATTTCTCTACCTTTTATTACTATTAATTTCAAAAGATTAAAATAAAATTAACATTTCACCACAATGATAAGTTGATCACCAAATGAGGTTATAAAAAGGGTTAGGAAAGACTCATATTCAAGATACCTCATCAGTTGTCACATATGGAATGGCAAAGGAAATATCAAATATGCTTACAATAGGGGGGGGGGGGGGGAGGGAGAGAGAGAGAGAGAGAGAGAGAGAGAGAGAGAGAGAGAGGGGGGGCGTGTGACATGCAAAACAAAACATTTTAGTAATCAAGCAGTTGTTCAAGTCTGATCATAGGAAAATGGTCTCCTAAAGATGATCGTCCCATCATAAGCCCTTTAGATATTTGTTCCATTGATGGACGAGAATGTGGATTTTTTCTTATGCAAGCACATGCAAACAATGCTACTATGAGGACTTCCCCAACTATTGACATTTCAGGTTGAGGAGATCGTTTGTCTATCACATCATTCAAGAGCAAATTTTGAACCAATGATGCTGTAGTAGATGATGTTGGCAATGATAACAATGACAAAAATTCCCCTGGATGCTTTCCAATAAGAATTTCTAAACAAAGTACTCCAAAACTATACACATCACATTTCTCATTCACTTCCATTGTCTGAGCAAGCTCTGCAATAAATAGAAATTTGAATTTTTGTATGGTTTAGTCTAAGTAACTTATCATGCATAAAATGCCTACTTTTTAGTGGTAAAGTAAGTGCAATAGTTAAAAGATATGTTTATTCTTTACATTTTTTAGGTTTCAATTTGGTCTTATTTTTTTAAAATTTTGGTCTTTTACGTTTTATAACGGTCTTAAAACGATCCTTTTTTTAAAATTTAACTAATACAAGCTTGTTTTTTTTATATAGGTTATTGCAGAACCGATTTAAAAGTATATTAAATCAAACCTTTTATGTTGTTTAATAGCGAAAAAGATGTCAAAAGTTTTTTTTTACTCAGTTTTTCAATAACTTATTTAAAAAAGTAAAATTCGGTTAGCTTATTAACTGAAAAAACTACTTTGAACCTTTTCAAAATGTAATAGAACAAATTGAGGGGAAAATATTGAACCAAATTGAAACCTAAACATAAGGAATCAAACATATATTTTAACTAAAAAAAATTGGTATTGATATATTAGATTTTGTTCAGCAATAGATTAGTCTTGTTACTTAACAAAGTCCTACATGAGATTTGATCCCAATTAATAATCTCAATATGGAAATATGGTATAAATGAAAAACATTATGATCATTAATATTTTGAAAATACAAAGGAAATGGCCTAACCTGGAGCAATATAACCCAAGGTACCAGCAAGTGAGGTCCAACAGCATGAATCAGCCTTCAGAAACTTTGCTGTTCCAAAATCGGAGACATGAGCTTCATACTCATGATCTAGAAGAACATTCTTACTTGAAATGTCTAGATGAACTATAGGAGGTGAACAATCATGATGCATGTAACATAATGCATTGGCCACACCTTTAACAACATTCACCCTTCTTTTCCAATCAAAGTTCATTGCATGTGTCTCATTTTTCAGTATTTGATCCAAGCTACCTCCTTCCAAGAACTCATAAACCAAAAATGAGAACCGTGAATGTGAACAAAATCCATATAACTTTACAATGTTTCGGTGTTTGATTTCTGTCAAGGCTTGAACCTCACTTGTAAAAGCTTTAAAAGTGGATGTATCCTCATTTGTTACAGAGTGAAGTTTCTTAATTGCAACAACTAGACCTATAGGCAACTCAACCTTGTAAACACACCCTTGGCCTCCCACAGCAATTAGATATTTGTCATCAAAATTCTCTGAAGCTTCAATGATATTTTCATAAATTATTTTCCCATCATAACTCCATATTGAAAAGAGTTCTCCACTTTGTGGATCGATCTGTGCTTGTTCTTTGTTCTGTTTTCCACATAGAAAATACATTGAAATTCCCATGCCACAAAGTGTTAAAGTGGCCAAAATAATATATATCATCAACAACAGCAATTTGCGACTCTTCGTATTGTGCTTGGTTGGACAAAGCATCAAACCAGTAACATTACCACACAAGCCTTTATTATTTCTCAATGAATCTATAGATGACTTAAGAAAGGCTTGGTTTTTTGGAAGTGGCCCTTCTAATTGGTTGAATGATATGTTAATGGAAATCAGGCTTGACATCTCATCAAAACTAGAAGGAATAGAGCCAGAAAGATAATTGCACGAGAGGTTCAACAATTGTAGGCGCCTCAACTGTCCAATTACTCTTGGTATTGTTCCATTCAAGTGATTTCCACTGAGATCAAGAGATTCAAGAGGCTGAAAAAGGCTAAACTCTGAGGGAATGCTCCCTTCTAGTTCATTGTTGCTCAAATTCAACTCCAACAAGTTAGGTAGCCCCACAACTTGTTTTGGTATTGTGCCACTAAACTCATTTCCAGCTAGATCCAAGTATTGAAGATTCCTAATCAATCCTAACTCTATTGGAATTTTTCCAAAAAAATGATTGTTGCTTATTTTAACCTCAACTAGTAATATTAAATTACCTAGTTCTTTGGGGAGATTTCCACTCAAGTGATTTGAAGAAAGGTGAAGCCTGCCTAGGTTGGTTGCCTCAACAAGTGTTGGTGGTATACCATTGGAGATGTTGTTGTTACTTACCTTGAAGCTATCAAGAATAGGGCACTTCCCCCAGTTTGGTGAAATGTGGCCATAAAATTTATTGTCACTAAGATCAATATATTTCAATTTGGGATACACACCAAAATCTTCTGTTATGTTTCCTTCTATTTGATTTTCTTGAAGCCTGAGTCTAACTAGACTAGAACAGTTCCTCAAACTTCTTGGTACTGGACCTATCAAGTGGTTGTGGTCAGCAGCAAGGAATGCTAATGACCTACCAAAGCAAATCTGAGATGGCAAATAGCCAATGAAATCATTATCAGATAACTCTAAGTTATACAAGTTGGTTATGTTATTCATTTCCCTTGGAATTGTACCAGTTAGCTTGTTGGAGGACAATACAAGGGTGGTGAGCAATACCAAATTTCCCATTGTGGGAGGAATAGAACCAGAGAGATTATTTCCTTGGAGAGTGAGGGAATCCAAATTGATAAGATTGCCTATAGATGCAGGAATTGACCCTGAAAATTCATTTAAGCCCAAGTCTAGTAAAGTGAGCTTTGTTAAGTTTCCAATAGTAGAAGGAATTGGTCCATAAAGATGGTTGTTATAAAGTTCAAGAGAATCCAAATTCACCAAATTTTTTATGGAAGCAGGAAGTGACCCAAAAAGTTTGTTGTCATTAAGAAAGAGTGAGGACAAGTTAGACAGGTTCCACATGGAGGGTGGGATTGGCCCAAAGAGGGTATTCCTTTCAAGGAAAAGTTCATTTAAATTGCTAATGTTACCAATTGTAGAAGGGATGGAACCAGAGATAGTGTTTCTAGACAAATCAACATGCCTAAGGTTTGTCAACATTCCAATTTCCTGAGGAATGAAGCCAGAAAGGTGATTGAAACCAATGTCTATTGACTCCAGCTTTTTCAAGTTCCCAATCTCCTGAGGAAGTTGGCCAAAAAGGTTGTTGCTTCCTAAATTTAGAACTGATAAATTGGTCATGTTTGCTATAGAATTTGAGATGGGTCCAGTTAAATGACACATGGAAATATCAAGGCTAAGCAGAGTCCTCAATGTCCACAATTCTTGAGGGATGGAAGCAACAAAAGAATTTAAAGAGAGGTTCAAGTGGTTGAGTTTAGACATGTTAGCAATCTGTGGAGGAATTGTTCCATAAAAGGAGTTGTTGTAGATATTAAGATTGAGCAAGTTTGGGAAAAAGAAGTTGAGGGTGTGGAGTGTACCTTGCAATCCATAATTTGAAAGATCTATGCTAGTGATGGACTTAGACTTATCACATAGAATTCCTTCCCATTTGCAATGATCATTAGTGGCTTCCCAAGATGACAAGAGAGTTTGGCTGTGGTTATCAAAGCTAGCTTTCCACTTCAAGAGGCCATTCACTTCACCATCTTTTGTTGTGATTTCATTATGAATTGCAGAAGATTTAACAGAATTTCTAGAAAAACCAGCAACATGGGATGAAGAGAGTATCAAAAGAACATAGAGTAATATGAAGAGAATAATCCAGTGAGTGGAATTTCCCTTTCTCAACATGGGGTACCCTGGTGTTGGTCAAGTGGATTTTTCAACCAGGTATACAATGTCTGCAGATACATGAAAATGGATTGGCTGGTGTATGCATATTGAGGTTGTTAAAGATGTACTAGGAAAGAGATAATATCTAAAATTAACGTTAGTACCTTGGAAGAAAGACAAATTTTATTTTAACATAGCATAAGAATGTATTATTTTAACATATTTCTAAGAAAATAAAAATTTACTGTAAGTATCAAATCCAATTTAATAACTAAAACACATCTAACCTTATTTTCTAATGTCAAAGAAGTGTGTCATGTTGTGTATTGACTATTCCCTCCCCAATATTGAATTGTTTTAAAAAAATATAAAACGTAGTCCAACTGTTAATTTATTAATTAAACTAGTCAGACGAGTACAGCAAGTTGGGCTCAGGTTGGAATCCTAAATATAACGTGGAATTTCTAATCAATAGGTAACTGTGATGTCTTTTGGTGTTCTGGTGGTTAAGAATGTAACGTGGAATTCGGGTATTAGCTTTGAGGTTCAGGGTCTTTAGCTCATATAACAGGGATTTCTTGAGTACAACTTGTACGCTCAGTTAGCTAATAATTTTTTTTTCTTCTTTAAAAAAGCTCAGGTAGATGTTGGTTTTCAAATCTTTAGCTCATTGTTAGTAAAGTTGATTTCATGCTGTGTATTCAGTTTTTGTTTGCTTTTCAAAAAAATATATATGAAGCTCACACCAATTTTTTTAATGTAAGTTTTTTAGTTTGCCTTTAAAAAAAGCATGTTTACATATTCTATTTGCCTGCGCATCACTTCAACAAATTTCAGCTTAATTATAAGTCTTCATAATTAGGAATGACAAAATAGGCCAGGTTTGTCAGACTGGTCTGTCAAAATAAGTGGCGCGGACAAAAATTATAACCTGTTGTCCTATCATAGCATGACTCATCAACCCGACCAGCCGATCACTAGGCAAAGCAGGCCAACCCGTCAGCCCCACCTGCATTATTAATTTTTATTTTAGATTTATTAATTATTTGTTTAGATTAGGTTAAGATAGTAGCACTTGTTATTTTTAATTTATTTCTCTTTCATCTTTCAATTAGATTCACTTTTTCAAAGTACTCTTAAACTCTAAACTCTCTCTCACTCAACTCACACTATTTCTTGTCTTAGCCTCTTCGGGTGCGCCGCCATGTCATTGTTGTTGTGCCTGTCTAGTGCAAGCCTCCCCCCACGGTCACAGTTGTAACACCCCCTTATATACACGAGATATATAAAAAAAACTTTTAGAAAGATATACATATTTATCCCTCTTTATCTCGCGTATACAATGACGTATATACATCTGATTTCCTTTGATTATTGAAAGTAAAAAAAAACATTGTCTTTCAATATTTGTCTATAATGATAAAATAATTTATAGAAATCATAAGTGATAAACCAGTCCTGTCATATCACTTCATCTATCTGATTGATGATGAGACCACTTTATCCTCTTGTAATTACATATCCTTCCATCTTGAACCGCTAGCTGTATATCACATAACATATATTTTGGATACAAAATTCAAACAAGAAGGAGTGAGAAACAGAATATAATACTTTACAGATAAGACATAAGCATAAGGGTTTTCACAAACTAATAAATTAATATCATTCAAAATCTTGTACACAATTAATTATAAATATAGGGTTCTCACACACATAGCAATCATACTTTCATTCACAACCATCCATACAGAATATCACAATCACATGTATGACATGTAATCATTCAGTTTATGCATGTGGGCCCTTAAAGTTTTAATTTGCACTGGGCCAACCAGGAGTTTATACTGTTCCATAATTCTGGATAATAACATAAATGTCTTTGTAGCATATGAACAGCTCAACTGGCGTGGAAACACTTAGAGACTAGTCAGACTAAGAAGGTTTTTATTGTGAAAGTACCCGACACTAGGGAGCGACCACACGTCCTCTGAAGCACCCTTCCACACCCTCTCATCCCAAGGTTCGCATTTGAACCTTCTCTAATGTATCCTCGGTTTCTATAATCCGTCCTCAGTCAACATCACATCTCATTTTTCTTTAATGATTCATGATGCATGAACTACTCATATATTTAGTTGGTTAAGACTTTTAGAAACTCAATTATTGAATACCATCAAGGTTCACAAATCATCTCAATAAACTATACATTCTCATAAGTTCTTCTTTGAACTTCTATTATACAAAATAAATTTAGTACAGTCTTCGAATTCGGATCTCACCAAAATTGAGTTTCCAAGCTTTAAATATCTTACTTTCTCTTTTAAAAAAACTTCACATATTTATATAATCTTTCTCAATTTGAATCTTAACTAGATTGAGTTTTAGAAATCTCGATAAAATATCATTTAGTTATTTCGTTGGGGAAAACCAAAATAATTTACTTTAAACTTCTAATTTCTAAAAGAAAATAATTTTAAAATCATTAACTAAGAATACTTAAAACTATAAAAATTTTCTTTAATTCAAGAATTAATTATCTCAACCTCTGATTTTCATAAAATAGCTTCTTTCTAATACTAGATTTTATTCTAGAGATTAAAAATAAAGTTAGTGAAAATTATTTCTAAGAAGAAATAAAAGACTAAAATAATTATAAAATACTTTCTCTTAGAATAAAAATTTAAAGAGTAAGGTAAGAAAATTCTTACTAAGTTTTAACTTTCCGTCATGCTTGCTATATGCTCAAACTTCATATCACAAGGTCATCAATAATTCATCAACCACAATCAAGTATTGTAATGTCATCAATCACAATCAAATATCATCAATCACAAATATTATCAATCATAATTACATATCATTAATCACAGTCTAATATTATAAATCACAATATCATTAATCAAAATCAAATATAGTTAATTATAATCAAGTCAAATCAACTAAATATCGCTCATAAATATAATTCAAATTTTAATGGTTATTTAAATTAGTAGAGTTGATTTTGAGTCCTTATGGTCCATTCCTCGCACAGGTCTATATAAGTCCATATATATAATCCAGTCTTCGCATAGGTATATTTCAGTCCATACAGGTCATAATAGTCCAAGTCCTTGCATAAGTTTAGTCCAGTTCGCATAGGTTATCCAGGTCTTTGCATAGGTATTTCAGATCAAGTTACACAAGATACACAATTTAAAATTCATATAAATTTTAAGTTAAATAGTTATTATTTTAAAATATTATTTTATTAAATTTAAAAGGAGTAGAGGACTCCTCCCATTATTCTTATGTCTTTTCATATTATATTCCTATCTCACTCCCCCTTACCTTGAATTGCTACCAAAAGTGAGTTCGCTTTGCACCTCCGAGTTCTAGAAATATTAATACCAACTTATTTCAGTATAGGTATAAGATAAAAATAAAGATTACTACGTAAAACAGAAATGGTAAATTTTAAATAGTGAATAGTGAATAATGAATAGTAAAACGTAAATAGTAACAGTAAATAGTAAAACGTAAATAGTAACTATAAATAGTAACTGTAAATAATAACAGTAAATAGTAAAACGTAAATAGTAACAGTAAATAGTAATTCACTATTTGAATAGTAATTTACTATTTGTAATAGTAATTCACTATTCTCAATAGTAATTTACTGTTGACATAGTAATTTACTATTCAGAATACTAACTTAAAATAATATTATATCTAGTATAATAATAGATTTCTAAGATGATATAAAAATAAACCTAAAAAGTATAAAAGAGAGTTATTCTTACCTTATGATTTTGGCAGAACCTCCTTCCTTAAAAATTATTTCCCTCTCTCACTCCTACCACTATCTCTCTAACACTGATATATTAAGAAAATTTAATCTAAACTGTGAATTTTCCCTTTATTTTATTATAAAAGTACTGTACAATTTCTGAAATTTTCATTTCTGGTTACTGTGCAAGTTTGAAATTTTTGTTCATGCACAGTGTTTTGCATAGTAAATGTCGGATGAATTATTAAGCCAAATAGTAACTATTCACTCGGTATATTTTAAATATTCAAAATCGACCCTTTTCGAAATTTAGCGATATTATATCAGTTCTCACTAATTTTATGATAAGTAATATAAAGTTTAAATTTTAAAAATCTAAAATTTTCTGTTAATAAAAATTTATTGATACGTTTTTGATTTTTTTTACGATTGATAAAAATCAAGATTTTACTTAAACCGATAATTTTTAGATAAGTCTACTTGAAATGATTGTAAAAAATTTTCTTATAATTTAAATTCACTTTCTTGTAAAGTTTTTAATTTTAAGTAACTTTATATGAATTTAAAATTATTTAAAATATTATTCTATTAAAATATTTCAAAAAATTCCAGAAAATCATAAATATTATGTAGATAAAAAGTTTTAAAGAACCATAGTCTAATTCCTTCAAAATTTTATTTTAAAATTCTAATAAGAGTTAAATCACAAACATGTAAAAACATAAATATAAAAACATAAAATAAAAGTTGTGAATAATAAATATATTTAAAATTCTTAATATAATTTCATTAATCAATGAATACTAATTAAGCCATTTTAAAATTCTCATTCAAAATACATAAATATTATTATTTTCATTATTATTTTATTTTAAAAAACAAATAATTAAATATAAATACCAAAATTTCATAAAAAATGATAATAATAAACTAACTAATAGTAAGTATTTCTCATTAAAGATATATTAATATCTATTTTCTATTTATGTTGAAAATGGGATATTACAACGGTCACACTTCACCAACTCGGGCTCCTGATCTGTTGCCGTGGGGCATCACCGTGTCTGCCAAATCAACTCTTGTTCAACTCTCTCTAGTCACTTCACATGCACCACCACACCACTGTTGTCGTCTGCTACCAACCTCCTCATGGTCATGGCCTCACCTCAATCGTCTAGTCCAGTCCACAGTCACAATCACAATCCGCCACAACCATAAGAAGTTCATCCCGCGATTCATCTAAAGGTACGATTTAAAAGTTGCTTTGGATTGTTGGAATGCTACAAAACCTGGTTGTGTATTTGAGTATTTCTAATTTGCTTCATTGTTGGATTATTGGTTAGAATTGTGTATTTAAGTATGTTCACATTTTTGATATTCTATGCACCTGATATATGTCAGAATTTCTTAAGCATTGGTTAGCTTGTTGAAAAAGACTATGATTTAAAATTTAACAAGAAATGTTGCATCATAAATGATGTTGAGATGAGCTTGATAGCAATGACAAACATGTCAAGGAATCATTTATTTCCAACAAACATCAGGTATGACGTTGGTTTATGTTGTAAAACAACTATTGATGATAATTGGTTGTGGCACATGTGGTTTGGACATTTCAACTTTAAAAACATTAAGTTTCTCGCAAATAAAAAATGGCTTACTTGTTATCCAAGTTCGTGATTAACTATATGAAGCCTATGTAGCTGGCAAGAAGCATCAACATCATTTTCTTAAAGGACATGCTTGGAGAGGTATAAAACCACATGAGTTGGTGCACTTTGAATTATGGTATGTGGAAATTTCATCCAATAGAAGTAATAAATATTTTATTATTTTCATTGATGACTTTAATAGGAATGTGTGGATTTATTTTTTAAAAAATAAATCTGATATTTGTGATACGCTCAAAAGTTTTATAGCATGTGTTGAAACATGGAGTGATTGTATCTTGAAAACCTTGAGAACTGATGAAAGGATGGAATATATTGTTTGTGATTGTTGAAGAAAAAGTCTGGTAAATGTCGAATCATTTAAACCAAAACTTCATGAGACTTGTTGATAATCAACATTGCGTATTCCAATTTAAATAGAGTAATATCATGTTATTATTTAACATGTGAGTTTAAGTGTTTCAGGAAAACATAAGGATTGAGATACGAAAGATAGGGGGAGTACGTATGCCAAAAGAATATTTAAAAGTCTGGTCCTATCGATAAACCCTCATTGATTCAAGGAAAGTCTTGAAGCCTGAACATATGATCTTGCTTTTCTCAAAACAAAAGGGGGTTCCCAGACTTATCAAAAGTGTTTGGATATACGGTGAATAATTAGATCCAGAATTCACCTCAAAGGAAGTTCTTTTTCAAGTCTGGCTTAAGGATCTCAACGGTCAAGACAACATTTTTGTAAGCATGTGCAAGTAAAGACCTATGAAAAATAAGAACGACAAAGCAAGGCAGTCTATGCTTTATCCAATATAACGTTAAGTCTTTCACTTGTGTCTTATAGATTCAGAGATTCTCTGAATAAAAGCTTCTTCCTTGGTGAAACTTACACTACATCTACTCCACCTACGAGTGCACACATCTCAAAGGTCTCAAAATTATGTTACGTATACAGAATGACTCTCTTTGTCAACAAAAGCATTTATCCTTTGTGCAAATCCAACAAGAAAGGCTTTTGTTCCATGTATAACAACTCTCTCAACGATCATATGATTGATAACCTCTTCCTTAGATCAACAAGGGATGAGTCTATAAAAACAGAATCAACTTCCTCTTCAAATCAGACCTGGTGAAGAACAAAAGAAATATCAGAAGAAAGGATACATATGAAGGGCTAAAAATAATTAATACAAGAAAGAATAAAGAGAAGATTGAAAAGAGAGAGAGTTTGTGAGAAGAAGAAAATGAGCCAGATCACACTAATTACAGTGTGATGAAAGAAGAAGAAAAATCACGAACGAGCATCATACGTTCATATCTAAAAGCTTATGAGAAATAAAGAAATGGCAGCAGACTCAATAATGAGTAACCTTACTTGGAAAATCTGCCATGAAGACAAAGAAAGCTCACTATGTGCAATCATCTTTCCACTTAGATGCCATAGTAACTTAGGATATGCCTTTGTGCGCTAAATGCCCGATTATCCCAAGTCATGCTTTCTGGCTCAGTACATTTTCCAATCATCTTTCACCATATGAATGTACTAAGCCCCATAAAAGATAAGCCCTCTCCTTCTTTACAAACCCATTTTCGTGGTTTATCACTTAGCTTTTGCTAAGTCAAGGGGCTTATTCATTTGAGCTAATTCTTCCAACTCTCTTGTAGTACAGGTCTGGTGTGTTGGCAGACTCTGTTAGTGTGGAAAACACTGTTGGTCTGGAGAGGCTTTGGAAAGAATACTTGAGGTTCGAGCCAGGAGGGGCTCATGAAAAAAAATACTTGGGTCTGCCCCAGGAGTGGGTGCTGTAAAATAATACTCATAGGAATCAAGAGAGGTCTGGTGTGTTGAAGCACTGACTGTGCTTAGGTCAGGAGTGACTGGAGTCAAGAATACTTGAAGTCTGCCCTAGGAATGGGTGCTTGCAAAAGAATACTCAAAAGCACGGGGTGTGCTTAGGCCAGGAGTGGCCGGACTCAAGAATACTTAGGGGCCAGGAGTGGCCAGTGTCAAGAATACTTGAAGCACGAGTTATGCTTAAGCTAGGAGTGGTTGGAGTCAATGATACTCAACATGTAATGTAAAATGTTTTTACATAGTGGAAATCCTTCAAATTTGAAGGTATTGAATCTCCGCTTTAGAGGTGAACCAGTATAAATTGCTTGTGTAATGTCTCTTTCTCTTTTACTCCTTACTATCAAAAGTCTGGTGCACAATGATTGTTAAACTTGATAGTAAAAGTCTGATAAAATAAGTGCTCTCTCTTACTCTCAATCAAAGAATCACGCTCTCAGTCGCTTCATAAGTCTAATCCGCTACATAACGCTCTAAACGTTTAAATATCAATTTTTGGTTTGAAAAAGTGAACAGACTTATTTAACCCCCCTTCTAAGTCTGTTCTCCGAACCAACAGTGATGATTTCTTGAGAAGACATGGTGCTAAGCACTAGATGATTGTCAGATACACTCCTCAACAAAATTGAGTAGCGGAAGAAAGAACAGAACAATATGGATATTGTTTAGGCCGAAACTATGGCTTATGCAGTATACCTATTAGATAAGTGTCTTGTCAAGAGTGTTCATGATAAAACTCTACAAGAAGCTTAGAGTGGAAAAAACCAAATCTCAATCACCTGAAAGTGTTTAGCTATGTTGCTTATGCACATATTCCTGATCAACAGAGGAAGAAACTTGATAACAAGGTAGAAAAATACATTTTTGTAGGATACAATGAAGAAACAAAAGCCTGTTATATAATATATAAATTTAACAAGTAATCATCAATCGAGATGTTACTTTTGATGAAGATGGAATGTGGAACTGTTCAGGAAAACAAATTTTTTTTTCCTATACTAGTTATTATATATAAAGAAATAGATGACAAAGCTGAAAAACCATTGGTTGAATCAACACCAGATTCATCATCTCAAAGATATTCATAAAGGGAGCAATGTATAGGTCCTCACTTACAATATTATGACGTTGGTAGATATGATAACCCAAAAAATTAAGAGAGAAATACCTTATTTGTAGATTATGACCTAATAATATATAAGAAAGTGACCATGATAATTGTTAGATTAAAATAATGGAAGAAAAAATTCATATATAATTGAGAAAAATAATATATAAAAGTTAACAGCCCTTTCAGAAAAAAAATATCAAATGATTGTACAATACAAAGTACAGTCCAAATACCTTATTTTCTTTAACATTCGATGTTTTGTATTAATCAGTAGAAACGGTTTATTTTTCCATCATTTTTGTTCTATTTTGAAAAAGTCGTGCATCACACGGTTCCTATTCCATTATACCATATGAAATTATATATAAAATATTTAAATATTTAAGAAAATAGTATTTGTGGAATGCACGATTATTGACTATGGGATTCTAATTGTTATTATCATTGCTTGGAATTTTGTAATTGGACCGATTCATGTGGAAAAGTAATACAAATACGACACACCTGAATTTTCAGTTACATGAAATAAAAATTATTTTTTTTCTAAAAATCGAAATAATTAGATTGATAATTAGTTTTTGTTTATTAAAGCTAGTTGAAAGTTAACAAATTAGTTTAAAATTAATTGAAAGTTAATAAGTTAATTGGTTATATTAAATATAGAACAATATATTTCTTTTAAAATATAGATGAGTGTTTTTAAAAGAAATATAAACTACGAAAATAAATTTTAAAATATAGAATTAGTTTTTTTTTAAAAAACCTATAAACTACGAAAATAAATTTTAAATAGAATTATTTTGTCTTATAAATTTTAAAACTCACTTAAATTGTTACCCGAACGTTGCCAAACATATTTTTCACTATAAAAAAAAACAATTCAAAAGCTTATAAAGCCAATTATATATTTTAAAAAAATGAAATAAAAATATCTGAGGAAATTATGGATTCGAAAACCCCAAAAAAAGAAAAAGGTTGGAAAGTGAGGGCGAAAGTACATAAGGAGGCGCATGGAAATTTCATTTTCATTTTCATTTTCATTTTAGTAAACGAAACCAATTCAATCCAATCCAAAGTCCTTTCTCTGTTTTGCTTTGTTTGTGAATTCAATTGTGATGGTGAAATCGAACGATAATGGTTCTGGTTCGGGTTCGGTTTCGGGTTCTGGTTCTGGGTCGGTTCCTCCATTCCTGAACAAGTGTTACGAGATGGTGAACGACCACAACACCGACTCTGTAATCTCTTGGAGCGAAGGCGGTGATAGTTTCGTCATCTCCGACATCACTGAATTCTCCGTCACACTCCTTCCCTCTTTTTTCAAACACAACAATTTCTCCAGCTTCATTCGCCAACTCAATATCTATGTACTATTTCACTCTCCTTTCTCTCTTCTAACTTAATTCAACTTTTTTTATCATAATTTTCATCTGATTCTGTGATTCCTTATAAATTCACTGCAATTTCAATATTTTTATCATGCTAAATTTCCTTTGTAGCTCAAATTTTTACATATATATATATATATATATATATATATATATATATATATATATCTGTCTGTGTGTGAAAGAGTACTTTAATTGCATGCACCTTGTGTACTTGTGTTCTGTTGAGTCAATCTTAGAAAATATCTGAGTAAACCTTAGAAAATTAGTCCTCAAGATTGTATAGACCATGCAGTTTAGTTTTAATATTTTAAAAACCTTAAATTAATCTCTTACATCGATATAAGACATCAGTGAAAAATAATGTACAATAGAACCAAAATGAATACCTTTTGCGATGTCAGGAACTAGTTTGAAAATTTTAAAATCTCAAGGATTAAAAGATTAGCTTGTGGATTTACTTTACACTGGTTGTTGCTTATACCCGGGTTTTTCACACAAACACAACTAGATGGGAAATGAATGAATTTGTATTGGTTTGCATGAGTTTTACACAATCAACAACCAGTGAGGTGCTAGTCCATTTGTAACGTACCCTTGCATGTGATTTTAGAATACTGATCATACTACCCTATTACTTGTGCTATTTCTCTTCTTGGCTTGTATGATGAACGCCAACTGATTTCTATTTAGAATGAAAAATCAAATCAATTTGGCCTTGAAATACAGTGATGAATTGTCCCCTTCCCCTGTTACTGGCCTCATTACCTAGATAGTAGTTGTTGTTACAATGTGAAATTGGCCTCGTTGTTCAAACTAGCCTTGTTACTCCTTGTTGGTAGCTAATTTTAAAAATTTCTGAACTTAAAACTGACTTTTTGGGAAGCTACTGCATCTGAATAGTATCATTTTGTTTATATAGGTGTGCATGGTTCAGGTTTGTCGTCTCTATCAGTTTTTTTTTCCTTTATGTTTGTAGCATTGGCCAAAGGTTAAGTTTGAGTAGGGACTAACTGGTAACTGTTAAATCTATCAGGGTTTCCGGAAAATTGATACGGATCACTGGGAATTCGCCAATGAAAACTTTGTTAGGGATCAAAAGCAATTGTTGAAGAATATACGTAGAAGGAAACATCCACACATTGCAGATCAACAAAAAGCGTTGGTGCAGCAAGTCAATTGTGAGGAACCATCACAAGAAGCACCAAATCAGGGTCTTTGGAATGAAGTTGAGAATCTGAAATCTGATAAAAATTCCCTCACACAGGAGTTGGTCAAACTTCAGCAGCACCAGGAATCTGCTGAGAACAAGATGCTGCTCCTGAGTGATCGCCTTAAGGGAATGGAAAACCATCAGCAGCAGATGTTATCATTCTTAGTCATGGTTGTGCAAAGCCCTGGGTTCATGGTTAAGTTGCTTCAACCTAAAGAAAATAATTGGCGTTTGGCTGAACCAGGGAATATAATGGAGCAAGACAAGCAAGATGACAACTGTGTTACTTCTGACGGTGTGATAGTAAAGTATAAACCACCTGTAGGTGAAAAACGAAAGCATGTGGTTCCACTCTCACCTGCATTTGATAAGCAACCAGAACCCGAGCTTTTGGCAGATGGGCTAAAAGACTTGTGCATCAGTTCTGAATTCTTGAAAGGGCTTATGGATGAAAAATTGTGTCCATTGGAGACTCATTCTCCATTTCTCCTACCGGATTTGCATGATGATGGTTCATGGGAACAACTTTTTCTTGGTAGTCCGTTCCTGGGGAACATTCCAGATTCTAATAATGAAAGTGATAGTGGAATGGAGAACGAGCCTGCAATTTCTGAAACCCCAAATGAAAGTTCTCAAGCTTTTGAAGCAATGGTTTTTGAAATGGAGAAAACTCAAGAGTGAGTTGGAGTTGCATGCACATGGCATTAATTTGGAGGCTCCAGATTTTGGAATCCCAAACTGAGTGAATGGGGCTTCTTCCTTCTGAAACTAACAATATATAGGGCAGGAAGTAATAATTTATCAGCTGGGCTATCTTCACAGATTACCTCGCTCTATAATGATATTGTAGTTTTAAGTAATTGTTTTCTCTTCCATCTTCCTCCAGCAACTGTTAGATCCTCATCTAGAATCAGTGTAAGTATGGTATCTTAATCTCTGCTATATGATAGAAATATGCTTGTATTATATACATTTAGAATATAAATCTGTTGATTTTCTGCTGTTTGTAGGCTCAACATATATCTGAAAACTAATCCTGATTTTCCTGGTTGACAGATTTTGGCAACTTGATTTGGGTCCAAGTAACTGGGAGTTATGTGGTAGTGCGGCTACTATTTATGTATGGCATTTCTTTCTGGAGAATTGTAAGGGAAAACGGCAGCTTTATTTTTCATACCACATTAAACAGGGGCATATTCCGCAATATATATGATAAAATTTCATATGATTCATAGAAATCATGTTTCTTTTGCGTATATTACAGAAGCCAGTGCTTCTTATTATGTCACTGTGATTGTGAACTTGTTTGTGTTTGATATTGTTACCTCTCGAAAAGGGTCGTTCATACAATGGCATAATGTTTTTGATGTTTGGCGCTAACATCAAAACATTTTGGGGGCAATAATTTATTCTATTGGAATCTGGTAACTCGTAAGTAGTTTCAGAAGCACGAGAAATTCTTGTACAGATTATTAAACAGTTGCGTAATCTAAGGATCGAATGGTAACTGTCACAAGACTTGATAAGTAATGACGAATTTCGTTGTTGAAACTCTATTTTTAATTGGTTACTAAATAAACACTTAATAATGCAAGAATCTTATAAAAACTTAATAATACTTACGAAATTGTTTTGTAAAAAAACTATTGAGTATTTTGTATATCATATAATTACTTTTTAAATTGAGAAATATCTAAAATCATAATGGAAATATGAAGAGTTCATAAAAAGATTAAATAAAAGAAATGAGACAAAATATATAAAAAGGTCAAATAAAAAAAATTGAGAGACTAAATTAGTTTTTCTTTCAACCTATTACATAAAATTTCAATCTAAGTTAGTATTTTTAAAATCGAACTGATTATTAAATTAATTTTGGTTCAACCAACTAATTTAATTTGATTTAATAATAATAGATATAATATTATCCTTCTAGGCTTGATTTATTTATCTCTAATGTTAATATATACGAAAAGCTCGATGGATAAGTTTATACACTACAATGCTAGCTTCAATCCATTGATAAATTTATAATGTATATTAACTTATCATATTATGCAGTAATATATAACACATTTGATGTGTCTAAGAATAAATAAATCATTTATACATCCTATATATAAAAATTGAATCACTTATACATCATTAGCTTTGCCCAATTATGATCATGACCCTGATATGATTGAACATTGATTCAAGTGCAAGAATATTAGAGAAACTCTTCCATTATGATCAGTAACAGTAACTCCTCCATGTTCTTTCATAACCTTCCTTCGCCAAAGCTTTGCCCAATTACGAAACCTCACCTATGCAACTGAAAACCTTGATACTAAAGATTGCAACTTTACTCATGAAATTTGTAGAATTACTAGAACTATGCTCCGTTGAGATAACACCCTTCTTTCCCTTTACCATCTTTCAACTTCTCCGACCCTTCTGTCTTTCTCCTTTATCTTAAGCACCACTGGCTCTGTTCTTGTGGTTTCTCAACTGACCAGTCTTCTTGTAATGCCCTCTTCCGTGTGCTTGTGGATGCTGGGGCCTGCAAAGCTGCGAAATCATTGAGCCTGATGCTTTGGAGTGTTACATTAGATGTCTTTGCGAAGCTGGGATGGTTGAAGATGCACTTAATGTGTTGGAAAAGGTTCGGTTTTGCCCGTTAGTGGCAACTTGGAATGCAGTTCTTTGGGGATGTTTGAAGGTCGGGAGGACTGATCTTGTTTGGATGTTGTATAAACAGATGATGGAATCTGGTGTTGATGTTGAGACTGTTGGGTGTTTGATAATGACATTCTGTGCGGAAAACGAAGTTTTCAAGACAGCTTTTAGAAAATGGATTGCATCCTGAAAATGTTGTTTTCAACAGGCTTATAGCTGGATTTTGTAAGGAGGGACAGTATGCTAGAGTATCTGAGATGCTTCATATTATGATTGCAGGAAAATGTAATCTGGATATCTTTACCTCTCAAGAAATCATAAATGGGCTCTTGAAGAGGAAGAATCCTGAGGGATTTCGGGTTTTCAGTTATCTCAAGGACAGAGGATATTTCCCAGACAGGGTAATGTACACAACTGTGATGAAAGGATTATGTGAGATGGGATTGCTTGGGGAGGCCAGGAACTTGTGGTTTGAGATGATTAGGAAAGGGATTTTGCCAAATGAGTACAGCTATAATGTAATGATTCATGGGTATTGCAAGAGTGGTGATTTTGTTGAAGTAAGGAAGCTCTTGGTGGAAATGCGTGGTAGAGGTTATGCAGAAACTGCAGTTAGCTACAGCACAATGATTTCTGGTTTGTGTTTGCATGGAAAGACAGATGAAGCCCTGAGCTTGTTTGAAGAAATGTCTCAAAAGAAGATAGGTTGGATGATATTTTGGTTGTTTTGGATTTAATGTTTAGAATAGGATATAAACTCAAAGAAAGCATGAATCAATTCTTTGGCGAGTAAATTTAGCAAGGATCATTTTCATTTTTCTAACTTGTGTTTGGAGAACATCTGGGAAAGAAATTGATTTAAATGATTGTGTTGTTTGTATTCTCCATGTACTATCTATAGCCAATAAAATGAAGAATATTTTAGAGTTTCTTTTGTAAAGAAACTATAATTTCTACAAAAAAAAAAGACTAAAAAATTAACAACAACTTACATTTCTAAAATAACTACAGTTCTTTCTAAAGGTTGCTAAGAAGACTTAGAGCACGTTTGGGGTACATCTCCAACGGAGTTTTTCTCAGTTAAGTGGAAGTAGGTTTTTAATCCTACGGGTCAACGGAGTTTTGATTATCTTGAACGTCGTGAAAAATTAATATTAACTTTTAAATTTTTCACTTCAACTCAACTCTGTTTCTCCAACTACAAACCAAACACCCTCTTAACCGTGTTTGTGAGTGCCTCGACCATACCTCCCACAAATTGACCTCCGTTTGCTTTTCCACCTCCGTTGGATGTGTTTACGATTTTGCCCTCTCTCCCTCTTTGTCTCTCATTTTTTTTCGTTTGCTGTTTTTTGTGGTGGGCAATGGGGTTAGTGGTGGAGGGGCTTCGGTGGTGGGGGTTTCGTGGTGGAGGGGTATCAGTGGGTTTTGGTGGTTGAATGGTGGATGAAGGAGGGCGAGGGAGGTGGTTCGGGTGGAGGTTGTGCGTGTGGTGATGTTGGGGAAGATGGAGCACCGGTGGGGTGAGTGCTGGTGGTGAGCCATAAAGCCTAGAGGAATGGATGGTGGATGATTGGTTTGGGTGGTGATGCATGGGTGTGGAAGAGGCTGTGGGGTGTATGGTAAAATCAGAAGGTGGATGATTGGTTTGGATAGTGTACCATGGTTGTTCTTCAGCTTGTGGGGTGCACTGTAAAGTTGATGGAAATTAAGAGTTTAGATTGCTTTGGATTTAGGATGCATGGGTGTGGCCTGAAAAATGTGGACAGTGTTAACTGTTTTTTATTTAAATATTTTTTTATTTTTTTATGATGTGGGGATTTTTTAATATGTTTATTAATTAATAAATACAACTTGTTGATCAAATTATAAATATGTTGGATTTTTTAATATGTTTATTATTAACTATTTTTATTATTAATTATTATTAATAAATATATTTTGTTGATCAAATTATAAATAGAATATTTTAATATGTATTTGTTAATATTATTTACAAAAAATATACTACTTTACTACTATTTTTAACTAATACCCTTTTTGATAATTTTACTCTCAAATTTCATTTTTTTAAACCAAGGTTACCAAAACATTTTTCAACCAAACAAATCACTACTTTCCAACTTACTTTTACAACAAACTATCCAAACACAAATCACTCTTTTCAAAACTCTAATTTTTCTAACCATCTTTTCAAAATCTCAATTTTCCAAACCCTAATTTTACAAACTTCATTTCACAAATCTTACTCCAACTTTTAAACAAACAGAGACTTAATAGTTTTAACTTCTAAGACAAAAGGCATGTTGTATACTTTGTTATTTGGGCCCGCGTTCAATGGACAATGCCTATAGCCTTCACAGCTACTCAAAGGATAATTCAGCATTCACCAAAAAAGAAAAAAAGGATAATTCAGCACATCAGTTTAGGGCAGCTACTTGGGAAATCCATAATCTCATCCTATATTTTTCATTAAAAATTATTAAATCTATCTAAAGTTTATAATAATTTTTTCAAAATTACCCATAAAATTAATAAAACTCATTATTTTATTCTACTTTTTCAATCATTTTCTCTTTACTTAATCTCTCTTAACTTTCCTATATGTAATTTTGCATAGAACTTTTAAAAAAATTCATTTAAAATCATATTAATTATCATTCACCCTTATTTTTAAACAATAATTTCTAACAAAACAATTCTCCTTTTATTTATTTATTTATTATTTTGTTAGCATTCTATTAATTTTTTTTTCATCAACATTCTACGTTAGATTTCTTATAATATGTAAAATTACATAAATTAAACTATAAGAGATGTAAGATAACTTTTATGGCCGAATTCTCATAGGAAAGAAAAACCATCCAATCATTGTATCTTATTTATTTTTATTAATATTTTTTATTAATAAGACTATTTTAATAAAAATAATTAATAACATAGAAATTTATTTTAAAAAAACTAAATTAAGTGACAGATGGTATTAAAATATTCATTCAAATAGTGACACATAAATGTTCTTTCAATAAGGTTTCATTAAATATATATCGCAAACAATTAAAAAATTGTTCATTAATTATATTGAGGAACTTGAGAGCAAATAGGGATGTCAATGGGGCGGGGCGGGTGCGGGTAGTATGTTACCACTACCCGTATCCACGGGTTTTAGGCGGGTAGTGGGTATTCGCGGGTTCGGTAGCAGATACTCACGGGTATTTCTGAATATTTATTATTTTTATAAAATAATAACAAAGAAGAAAATATGGTATAATGTACTAAACATAATATTATTTTAGTAAAATATAATTCAAATTAATATTGTATTATACATTACAACTTTATAAATTAAAAGTATTTTTATTGAAAAATATTAAATTTTGTTTATATCATTATAAAATAATAAAAAATACTTAGATATTTAAATATATTTAATAAAAATAAATATTAATAATTAAATGGGTACCCGCGGGGCGGGTAGTGTGATACCGCTACCCACCCGTTTAGTAAATATGTGGGTATCCATTACGGGTAACCTACGGATTACCTGCGGGCGCGGGTTTTTTTGCCATCTCTAAGAGCAAATATGTACAAGGAATTTGATGCAAGTTATTCCCATCTTTTTTTTTAAGCCAAAACAGAGTATAAAATGGAGAGGAACACATGTTTCCAAACATGTCTAGGAAAAGTTTGTGCATTTGACGGTTTTTTGAAAACATTTTTGGACTTGCCATTCTTATCAAACTTAAAAACCCTCAAGTTGTAGCACCAAGATGGCATTTCGACCAAAAAATAAAACAAAAGATGCAAAATGGCATCAACCACCAAGTTCACATAAAAAGTTTATAAAAGGGGTTGTGCCTGCCTCATGAAACTAACTATATTGTTTTTTTTTTTGGTCGAAGACTAACTATATTGTAAAAACAATGAAAAGCTGTAACAACTAACAAGTGCCAACCAAATCCAATAGCAAAGAAGTTGAAAAGAAAGATAGTTGCTTGCTTGCCATAAAGCACAAGAGCAAGAGAATCTATGAATGGAAAGCCTTTGCCAAACCAAAAGCAGCTGCAGAGGCGATGGCACCAATTAGAGCAGTTTCCAAAGCACTCCTGAAAGGTTTATTGCCAGTGAAGCGTCCCTTGGCATACCCAAAAACCAGCAATGCTACCAAGGTAACCATTACTGAAAACACCACTGCCTCTGTTGCCTTTGGAATGAACATGTAAGGAACCAGAGGAACAAGCCCACCCAATATGTAAGCAACGGCAATTGTCATTGCACTATGCAATGCTCTCCTTGGATCTGGCTTCTCCAGCCCCAGCTCAAATCTGTCAAGCCATGTTAACAACCAATTAATTTGTTCAACACTAACATTTCCAAAGTCACTTTTAGCAGTGTCATCCCTGTTTAGAAGAATACATTTAAGAACAATACACAATGGACGCGTATAAAAACTGATAAAGAGTCATTTTTTTCTTCTTCTTTTAATTCTACAGAAATTGAGAGGATTCGACTTCTAAGTGCATGTTTGGAATCCAAGTCAAAAGGTCTTAGACGTAAATTCACTGCCTAGAGTATTGCATCAAATCCAACCTGAGTAATTTTTTGATGAGTTACCAAACAAACACTCGTCAAATGAATTATCTGTGATGATTTTAGACACATTGCTTCTTCTAATGAAGTCCTCTCTCTATCCCGCTTTGTTGGTGACTATATTTTACTTTTGAAGAATATCATTTAACAATTTAAAAGGAATAATATGTAAGGACAAGATAGAAAACTTTCCACTTGCATGAGAACTGAGCAGTGTAGTGTCCTTTAAGTGTTCTTTTGCTATAGAATTGTTTTCAACTGGGTTTACTTTTTTTCAAAGAAGATCAACGGCTGTTATGAAATGAACATAGTAGGTTAAATGAATGAAAAAATAATTTCTCCTTCACTCAAAGTGGTATTGAATTGCATATTAAATAAACACTTAGATCATACTAATCCGTGAATGATCCAAGTGTCCAACTAGTTGTATAAGAAAACAAAACCACAAAAAAGATGTCCATGTGTAGTGTCTACTGTGATCAGTCTATTTTGTACCCTCCAATCCAATCCAAATAGAACATACCACAACTAGCTGGAATTTGTAACCTTTTCTATTTGTCCGTAACAGGACCACGCATGCCCAAAATTTGGACCCTATAACCTTACCCACATGCCAAAAGTGAAAACCCACTTTACATTCTATTCCATTGGGCGGTGCTACCATAGTTCACCATATAATAACTCCAAAATTTGCAACCTTTTTACGCAACACTTTCAACAGGCAAAACCCATATTAAATTAAATTATCAAACGAAGAGAGAATGAAACATACTTCATCATGAAATCAAGCCATGCTTGAGGGTTCTTTCTAAGAGCATTAACCACAGGTCCATATTCATGTGCCTCTATTCCATACTGAGCCAGTATTTCTGCCACCTCTGCCGCTTCTGATTTTGACAAAATAAAATTTATAAGATTAAGTGTTATATAAATAGAGTTTGATTAAAAATATCATTCAACAGCTCATGTTAATCTTAACTCAATTTAAATAACAAACTAAAAATTTACTTCTAGTATTTAAATTGGATATTTATCTAGAAATCAAACAACCGCTATGAACACATTAAAAAAGAAAAACTTCATTTTGTAGTATAGTGACCTTCACAGATTATCACTTTGTTTTCTTCTAACTTAAGTGATGATTTCCAAATAAACTATTTAAACCGATAATCTTCGAACATTTGGATTAAAATATCTTGGGAGGTTCTCTCATGGCGTCCCCATTCTCAGAAGCCATGAAACTAACATGAAGATTTTCTACTAATCTCCCAACTCGATGGCTTGCACAAATCGCCACAGGACTAACCACGACATTAACGTGAAGGTTAACTCCAAAAAAATTATCAAGTTTAAAAAATATTATAAAGTGTTTAGAGAGAAAGATGTTAAAGAAGAGAGTAACAAACCGGTTTCTGGTACAGCGATGATTTCATCTTGTTCTCTCTTCAATTCTCTGGCGTAATGATCGGCTTCACTTTTTGCTGCAAGATACCTGCACACTGCAACATTAGCCACTTTTGGTTCATAATACGAAGTAAGAGTGATTGAATACTGTGTTTGTTTACCCGCCGAGTCCCATGGAGATGGCGCCGGCGGCGACTTCGGCTATGCCGGCGGTGAGGACAATGGAGGAGGTGGCATTGGCGCCGGAGAGGCCGGCGGCGAGGGCGAAGGGAACGGTGAGGCCGTCGGAGACGCCGATGATGACGTCGCGAACGATTTCGCCGGCGGTGAAGTGCTTTTCGGTGTGACGGTTGAGAAGGCCCTGTTTCTCGGGTTCAAGGCTTAGTCTGTGTTCGGCGGAAGCCATTAGTGGAAGCTTGTGAGTGTGTTTCAACGATGTGGTAATCCAAACAAAACCTTATTATTGTTGTTGTTAGAAGATTTCACAAGGAGAGTGGTGTTGGTGCTTTCTCTTTCTTTACGTTACATTTTCATATCAATATAAAGTCAATTAAATTATCATTAAGTATATCCTTTTTTGAATTTTGACTGTTAAATTATCATTTAAGATCTTTTTTTTTTACTTATCATTTATGAATTGCATTTTGAGCGTCTTTCAATGTCTCCCAAATATGGAGTGAACGTGACTCAATATACTAGTACTAATATTAACATTTTAAAATTTTAGGTTACTATTCTTTTATAATTGTATTTATAATGGTTTTTTTGGAGTTAGGATTCTCTGTTATGTAGTGCTATTTTATTCTATTTGCCTTTTAACATCGGTTACCCACACAAAATACTCTTTTTATATTGATTATAAAAATAACCCATTTAGAATATAGGATTATATGATTTTTTTACATCAGTTATATTTATTTTATAAAATGATTTTAAAAAGCACTTTTTACACCTATAACTTGTATAGAAAATAAATTTTTATTGAAACTTATATTTATTTTTTATTGAAAATAATGAGGAATTAAGGATGTCTCTAGTTGGGATATCATTTATCTAATTTTCAAAAAAAAAATTGTTATTTTCTGAAAAAATATAAAAAATTGTGAAAATGTGTTTATTATACTAATTTTTTAGATTAAAAAACTAAAAAAATTGTATTCAAATGAACTCTTTATTTTATTTTATTTTAAATTGTTTTTCAAATAGTTGTTTATTCATAAAATATTTTTCACACACCCTTAATCACTCTTAGTTTTAAATAAAAAACATTTTTATAAGAGTTTTTTTATAACACAATGTTAGTGTTCAAAGCACGAAGAGTGTCCACGGTAATGGTGGAGACATCAAAGTGAGCAAGCCCATAATTATTGGACATCACAATACACCCAAAAAAACTTATCAAGTGCATAAGTCTTTACATGTATTTAATGTATTTAACGTGAGACTCTATAATATTTAAATTCTTCAACACTCCTGCTTTAAGTGTAACTTGGGATGCTATCCCTTAAACGATTAAGCTTTAAGTGTAACTTGGGATGCTATCCCTCAAACGATTAAGCTTTAGCCAGTTTGGATTGACTAAGAGTGATTAAAAATAAAAAGGATTCTATTACAAATTGAAAGACTTTGATACCATATTAAAAAAATATATATAAATTATGTATCTAACCTATACCATATATCTATTTATTATCAAAATATGATAAGGTACAACAAGAAAAAGTTAATTATAATCACAAAATAGACCGGAACTAAATTTGGATAATAATTACAAATGGCAATAACTTAAATGAAGTAATTCCAAGCTTGAAAGATGAGCAATACTTTCACAGTTTGTCAGAGACAACAAGGTTTTCTTTGAATTCCATGTTGATACTTGTTTTGCTAAATGCTAGGGAATCAATCAAGTGGTTCTTGAAGGAAGACTCAAGAATGAAATGTATACCTTTGATGAAGTTGCTTTGTGTAGTCCACCATTTTTTTCCTTTGATTGTAATGTAATTGAGTTGATATCAATACAAACAATTTCAATATTCTTAATATTATCTCTAGCACAACAGACTAGGAGATGCCAACATTAGAGTTGTTTCATTGGTGATTATGGAAAATCTCATAATATGTCATTTCCTGATTCCAAAACAATACTAAACCACTTGGGCTTGGGTCTCGGGCATGTCCAGAACATGACCCCTTTTTCTTTCAAAGAGTGATGGATGTGTTATTTATTCTGATTGAATGCAAACCGGATGAGCTATACAGGATTTTCTTTATCACTTTCATATATAAAATTATAATACATTATGTGGGAATCATTGAATCAGTTAGCAGATCCTTTCTCAAAGAGTGATGCATGTTATTCTGATTTTAAAATTTTAAAAATTAAATTCATGTATATTACTTTATATTTATATCTTTTAAATTTTATTTAAGTTAATCATATATATCTCCTTTATAAGTTTAACTATTTTAAAAATATTTACGTCATGTCATTCATATTTGTATTTTTTTAATGTTAAAATTCTTTTACAATACAAAATATACTTAGTGGTGATTGTAAAATTGGGAAATACTATACTTGAATTATACTTCACCTAAAGATTATGCAACAAGGTTTCATTAAAAGTTTTTGCAAATGTAGGAGTAAGATCAATCTAGGATGTAATGTGCGCAAAATATAAAGTTTTTTTTAATCATTGTTTAAGAATTAAATTTATAACTGTTCAATTCAAAAGCATACATAGTATATTAGACAACTAATTTAGGGTTTATTTATTTAAACTTACTTTAAGAGATAAATATTTTTTTAATTAAAACACTTATTTTAAATTTTGATGTGTTTATTTAAAGTTTTAAAAATATAAAAGTTGAAAATAAACTAATTTTTACGAAGTAACTCTGATCTGCTTATTAAAAAAATACTTATAAAAAAATATATTTAAAAAAACACTTAAAAATAAACTTAAACAAACAGTCCTTATTTATCTCAACATAACTTACTGCACAGGCTTTTGGTATTACAATTATTTATATCATTTAGTTTTGCAGTAAGTGTTGTTTTCTTCTTAATATTAGCTAAAACATTGTAAGTTTAGGAATATCAGACTTGAGAGGAATGAGAGATCTAACAATAGACAAACTAATATACAAATAAAGTATACCCATTCAAATGGTGCTTCTCACTCAAGAACTAATATTGCCCATGCTACAAATCAGCAGACATATATATATATATATATATATATATATATATATATATATATATTATATGACATAATGTACATATGCTAAAACATCAATGGAGCCAAAGCGAGAAAAATTTAAAGAAACTACAGTTGCCAAAATATCAAGTCAACATATGCTATATTATCCTAAACTTCATATCTCATTGTAACCTAGTAATCACCTGGGCAATTCTTGCAATGAATGCATGGAATGTCATAAACACTTCCAGGAGCACTTCTGAAATCCAAAAAAAAGAAAAAGCAAGATTTGGAGAAAAAAATTCCAACACAATGCTTGCAAAAATTATCCGTGACAAGCCTGACTAGACAAAAGGAACATGGGACAAAGTAAGTGGCTCACCAAAGCTCTTCCTTTTCCCATTTTCTGTTGTTTCCATGCAACACTCTGCTCGTTCTTTGTTCATCAATGTCATTGCTGGAGTCACCAACACCGTTATTTCCATCTTTTTCTTTGGCATGAAGAGGGCATATTCCGCATTCTTTCACAACACTTGATTTGGGATTTGAGCGGATCTCAAAAGTGAATTTGAGGGCATGAGAGAGCATGTGATTGATGTTTGAAGATTCCATGAGATATTTCCACACGAATGTGTGATCTTTGACAAAATTTCTCTGTTGAGCCTTCCAATGGTAACGCCTTCTGAGACTGTCATTCTTGACCGTAACAAGTTTTCCATCTTCGGATGCAAATTTTAGTATCCATCCAAAACGATCATGAAATAAATATTTTGTATTATCCACATCTAGGGGTCTCAAAACAACACACAAAGCAAAACCAATGAGCTTGTTGATACTGCATCGCCTATTTTGAAAATCAGTGATCATAGTAACTGATCCCCCCGAGCCACGACAGTGGAACCAATCAGGAACTGCATTCCCTGGAAAACAAAAGAGCACAGACCTATATACATCTTCAGTGATCCTATGCCGTGCATCAGCCACAATATTACTATGACCACTAAGATCCAGTTCCTCACTATTGGTCAAACAAAATTCGAAGACATTCTCTTCGGATTCTGAGGGGAGTTTTTCAATCCTTGAATTTGGCATTACTGTTCTAAGGGATGAGCAATTACATGCCAATAACTTTTTAAGGAATGGTGGAAGCTGTGGGATACATTCAAGCTTTTTGCAATCACTTAAATCAAGTAATTTCAAGCTAGAAAGATGAGCAATACTCTCAGGGATGATAATGATACCAGTTCCAGCTAGTGTCAATTCCCTTAATGATGACAAGCGACCAATGTGATTAGGGATTTCTGTTAATTTCCCACATCCTGAACAATCAAGCTCTGAGAGATGCTTTAGATTAACGATGCTGTTTGGAAGTAACTCAAGATCACTACACAAGTTTAGACGCAGGGTTTTGAGGCCAACCAAATAGTCCATCGATGGAGGTACTTCTTTAATTGCTGTTTTTGTTAAGATGATTTCAGAAAAAGTTTCTAAAGGTTCCAAGATGTCTGGAAAGGTCCTCAGCATTAGGCAACCTTGTAAACTAAGCTTTGTCAACTTCAATTTGAAAATGCTGCTGGGAAGAGTTTGAAGTGATTCACAATCGGTAAGGTCTAACTTGTAGAGTTTGGTGAGACTTCCAATTGACGGTGGAATAAACTCAAGCATTGGGCACATGCTCAAGCTCAACTTTTGAAGGCCAACCAAATGGTGCAATGACAATGGTAGTTCTCGTATTGCTGTTCCGTCTAAGATGAGCTCCATTAAATTTTCCATAGGCTCTTCTATTTCAGGGAACTTCTCCAAATTTGAGCAACCACAGAGATCAAGTGTTCTTAGAAATTTCAACTTGCAAAGGTGAGTTGGAAGGCTTCTGAGGGATTCACAGCAAGAGAGATTTAACATGCAAACCTCTTTGTGGCTTGGTAACAATGAGGGTCTCAACACTTTCTCAAATAAAAAGGGTCTTGGGGTTTTAGCTCTTTGCGCTTGAGCCTTGTAAATTCTTGGTCTCCGATTACGTGAGCAACCAGATAATGGAACCCCCATGGTTTCCATGCTGACTGAAAACGTCTCAAGCTTGGAGCAATCTTGGAGATCCATAAATCCATAAGATGTAGAGAAAACATTGCTAGGAATATGTAAATTCCTAAGATTTGTACAGCCCTTTAACAGTATACAGTTGAGCTTGCTGAGGAAACCAGACGAGTAAACTTGACTTAACTCCTCACAATGCTTGAGAATTACTTGTTCAATATTTGGAGATACAGCGAGGTCTGGTATTTGTCTCAGCTTCAGAGAACGACTAAGGTCAAGCCTTTTCAAATTTGGTAAATGCTGCACCACAATTACACCGTTAGGTAACAAAAAGAAAATACTGTCAAATTATACTTTTGGTACTCTCATATTATTTTGCTCTTGGTTCAATTTTTTTTATTCATTTTATCTTCTGACTTATTTTATTTCAATTTGATTCTGTAACTTATTCTTTAATATCAATTTAAACTCTTCTCTACTCACTTTCCAATTTATTTAAAATTTCTTACACAACATTTTAACGTTGTTAATGCAGTTCAAAACTAGTTATTTTGGAGAAGAGTCTGTTAAGCATAAAAACAGAACTAAGATAATCAAATTGGCTACCAAGATGAGTTAATTGAAACCACAAAGAAAAAAAGAAAAAGAAGTTAAAAGAAACACACAAAAATAAAAACATGTGAAACATTGGATAATCATTAATATGGTTATTAAAAAAAGTAGACTAATGAGAAATAACTGATTAAAAAATATAGAGATATAACGTGAAATTTATTGAAAAGATAAAAAATTGGAATAGTGATTTAGCATAGTTTTAAAATTCATTTTTTTATAAAGCATTTTCTTCATAACTATTCTTTTCTACTAAATATATCACGTTAAACAAAATGAGAATAAATTACAATTACAATATTTTTAGAAAATTAACCATATTAAAATTTTAACAATACAAATAAACTAATATTATCACAATGTCATCTGTTCATTTTATTTTAATTTTTTAAGTATACAACAAAAGAATTTAAATCTCAATTAGAAAAAACCAAAACCAAAATAGATGTCTACTTTGTTTTTAAATAACATGCATTCAAAAAAAAATTCAACTCATATTATAAAAATTTTCAAATTAAAATTAATCAAAAGTATAGTTTACATTCTTTAATGTTTTTTTCCTTTAAAAGAAGTATATATTCATATTTTTTATTAAAATTGTATTAGATGTTTTTATTTTTGTACTTTCTTTTATTTTTCTCACGTACATAATTGAAAAAAAGAAGTTAATAATAATATGAGGAATATATAATGGCTAACATTATATCGTTATAAAAATTTAACTAAAGTTGAAAAAAAATGAAGGGTACAATTTTAACTTTAACAATTTAAGAAAAGTTAACTAGTGTGAGGAATATTCTATTATAGTTAGGACTGTCAAGGTTAAATATGTTTATTAATTTTTATTATTGAGTCGTTTCAAATTAATTTTTTATCCTTTTAAAAAGTTTAAACTCATGAAAAAACTCAACACCTTTACATCAGACTAAACACATCATTTTTTAAATACTACCTCTATCTTGTATTCTTACTAAACCTATTAGGGTGGAGTATAATATTACTAAACTTCAAAGATAATTTCTATGATTTACCTTAAAATTTATTACTCTTCTATAATTTTATTACTCTAGGGCATTAAGCATTTAAAACATAAAAATCAGAGAGTGAGTAGTATTCATCACTACCAGTATCTCTAAATGAATTTTGTTTGAGTTTCCTCAATTATGTTTCACTTTCAGTTTACGGTTGTTGGCATGTTGATGCATGAGTTAGCGAAAACAATAAAAATAATAAAAATTGAGAAGTTTTGCAATACCTGATCTCTCTCCAAAAATATTTCCAACTTAGAGTTACGCATATAAAGTTCAACAAGATTTTTTGGGTCAAAATCCAGCGGCAAAGATCTTTGAGGGAAACTATCCCAACGAACAAATCTTAACTCATCTGGAAGACTTTCAAGAGATGATAGAATGTGCAAGTTTGAGTCATGTATTTTGTTAGAGTCATAGAAGTTGAGCACTCTCAGATTATCCATCATTTTGAAAGTTTTAGCACCTAGTTGAACTTCTTTGATTTGGCACATGTCCAAGAACATACATTTCACAGCATCAGTTCCCTACAAGTCAAACGAAGGATTAGGAAAAAAAAGGTCCAAATAAATAACTCGTAGGTTTTCATGGAGTGAAGACAGCAAAGTAAGAGCTGAGTATATAGGGTTTTACCTTGTTCTTTTTCAAAATACGATAAATGTCCTCAGGCTTCCATAATCGACTACGTTTTCCAGGATCATTGACACCTTCTCGACGAACAACTTCTTGCCCCATTTCTTGTATCAGGTCATGCATCACAATTTCATATTTTTCTGAAATAGATATAAGACCCCGATCAATAAGAACTCTCATTCCAATGCCAGCTGAGAAGCCACAGCTCTCTAGTGTTAGTTTCACAGCAGTCATGTCATGTCCTCTATAGAAGCAAGCTATGTCAAGAAATATGTCCTTCTGTTCCTCATCAAGCCCATCATAACTTAATTTCAACACCTTAAAGGTTTCATGTTCAGGAAACTTTTTCAGGTTTTCCAATTCACTTTCCCAATCCTCCTTTGTTCTGCCATGAAGCAATAGGCCCAGAACTCTGAGAGTTAAAGGAATCCCTTTAGCATAATCCAACGTCTTTCTTGACACATCCATATAATGTTCAGCTGGATAGTCTTGTTTAAAGGCATTTAAACTGAAGAGTTGTAGAGAATCTTGAAAATTAATTCATTCCCTCAACCTGATATATTTCATCAGCATCGGCATTCTTAAGCACTTGCAAGTCTCTACTAGTCAGAATGATTCTACTGCCCTGGCCGAACCCACGATTCCCTTCCTTCAATTCATGAAAGTGACCAGAGTTGTTCACATCATCCAGAACAAGGAGAATCTTTCCCCAGAGATCTGATGAATATTTTCTGCGCACCTGATATATTCCATGTCTTTCTATTTCCTTCTGAACATCTAGAACAAGGGCACTGGACTGGAATTGGGTTGCTAGTTTATGATATGCCGCAGCAGCAATCGTGGACTTACCAATTCCACCAATGCCCCAAATTCCAATGATTTTAACAGCTGGTGAGTCAAGTTGCAACATGTTTTGGATTTGTTCAATGTGCTTCTGGATTCCAACTAGTCCTTCGGATTGAGTATTACTACTAGTTTGAAAAGAGAGGATCACTTTTGCAAAGATATCATTTACAATCTCTTGAATGAGCTCATATTCATAACTGGCAAACATCAAAAGGAACCACACCATTAGGCATTAAGTGCCCGTATGAAAAAAAGTTTCTATCTTTTATTTAATTAATTAAAGATGTCACTTTTAACGAAAATTGAAAAATACAACAATGTTGAAGGAAAACTTTTGAACGGAAACTCAACATAGAAAAAGAAAGAACCTGATGGTTGTAGAATCCCAGCCGGCGAATCCAGCTGCTTGAGTGAGAGCAAGCTTCCACCTCTGTATTAAGCTGTCATTATATCGCTGCTGATGTTTAACAAAGGCATCTGAATAAGTCCCCTTCTGATGCCTAATAGTAGATGGATCAACCTTGTAGAAAACTGGTATCACATCCCTTCTGTATCTGTTCTTGCATTCAAGTATCTTGGTAAGTTCATCCAAACACCAAGAAGAAGAAGCATAGTGTGGGGAGAAAACGATGACATAAATCAATGATGCTTCGATTGCTTCTTCCAGGGAAGGTGTGATGTTGTCACCTTTAGCAAGTGCATGGTCATCTATGAAAGTGCGAATGTTTCTACGACACAAAGCATCATAGAGATAACCGGTGAAACCGTGGCGGGTGTCTTCCCCTCGGAAGCTGAGGAACACCTCGTGTTTGATCCCACACACGCCAACGGAACTCCAACTCGAACTCGACGACATTAGATCCAAATTGATTAATGAAATGGTGTTTGGTGTTGCTGGTGTGTGTTTTTTTTTTTGTCTTCTAACTTGTGAACACTTTAAATTAACTAATCCTTGATTTCTTGGGATTGCTTCTTCCCTCAGTCCCCCCACCGACTACAGCTAAAAGTATCATTAAATTATTTGTTGTTGATTCAGACTTGTGATTAATTAATTCTCCTTGCGTAACTGTTTAATGAGTCCATACATGAGTTTTTCATAAATCAAATTTTCGAGCTTAAATTTGGCTCTTGTAGGTCTCCATCTTCCAGATTCCTCACTTGTTTGTTGCCTCACCAAGTCTATTTAAGGACTCAAACAGGCTAGCCGGCAATGACATGTCAATCTGACTGAAACTCTCATCAACTCTAGCTAACATGAAAAGTTATGTATCCTTTAGTTCAATGCAAAAGTTTGAAGTTCATTGTTTGAAACTATTTAGTCCAACAAAAACACAAGTTAAATTTAAAACTAATTAAAAAAATTTATTGCAAATATTGATTTTTAAGGTTGTTGTCCTTTGTCTTTTGTATTTATGATTGGAGGTAGTATGACTTAGACATTCCACCATTAATGGAGAATGAAAAAAGTTTACACTGTCAGCATACAATTTTGCATCAAAATTTAAAGATTGATTGGTTCGAAAATTTTGTTTTATATTTTTATTTTCAATATACATTATTTAACTTGTTTTCCGTTTAAAAAAGTTTATACAAAATAATGAACACGGCTGTAAACTTTGTTAAAACAAAAAGTGAAAAATAAAAAATAAGTTATTTTTTTAACTATATATAAACATGAGAAACACAGCAGAACACTTTTCTAAAGGAAACGTACCATATTATGAGCATAGAATCTCATATTTACAAATGGACAGCTATGAGTGTGTGTGAACATAGAAGGCTTACCCTTTGTGTGAAAGCTTAAGTTTCAATAATGGAAGTATGTCCTACGAATTCTCCAGGTATATATGATAAGTTAACTGATGTAAATATGAACAAATGTGGCACTCTGCATGAAAGGTGGCTAATCCTAACCAACAAATGTGCATCACGTACTTAGCAACACGTGTCTCAAAACCGCATGACATACACCATGCAACATGCAAGAAGCGAATCAACCACTTGAAATTGACGTCCCGGAGTTAATCATCAATAAAATAACTGTCACCAAGGATATTCAGAGCTAAGTTACAAGACAGGTTGACATTTGCATAAAAGAGAACTAATAAAATTTCACAAATCAAGAATATCTTATGATTCTAATAAAAAGGTCGATATCACAAAGTTACTTGTCGAGTAGAGACAAACCTTCATTGCTTCATCCACAGTTATATTCTGAAAGCATGGATGTACAATCATCATTGGCTTGAAATGCTTCTTTGCAAGCTTCTGTTCTTTCTGAGCTGTCTTGTTCACTCTTTTTTTAAAATAAAGTTTATATATATATATATATATATATATATATATATATATAATAGGGATCAAGATCACAGCTATTCCATGACTGATTACTTCTCATTTCACCATCCTTACACTGAACTGAAATTCATTGCGTTCATTGAAGTTCATTTTGTACAAGTTTTGGTACTTTAGGAAGCTGAATAGCTTCCATACCTGCAGATAGCATCTAACCATACCAATAGCAAATTTGTGAGTACTGGGAAAAACTACTTGATACATACTGTGCCCAGTTCGGTTACTTGTAAAAAATTGTCGTACCCAATAGTGAAAGTTCAATGAGACCACATGTGTTCTCTGTAGATATTTTCCTTAAAACCATTGACTATAGATGAGTAAGATCTTTAGAGAAGCGGGAAATTTAATTTTCTTGACAATATCACTCGATGTGCTTATAAGTCTTTCAGCTAATGAACATTCAGAAATGAAAGACTGTTGGTTTTTTAATAAATAAAGCAGTAGCAAAACAGAGTGGAAAACAGAACAAGAAAGAATTTTAGAGAACAAAGAATATTAGCTGAAATTTCATCTATATTTTATTTAAATGCAACTTGATTTTTAAATACATCCAGAAATAACTAACTAAGAGATCATGACCCATGATTCTAGCAACCACTACTAATATCTTTATTAAAAAATAGGAAATACTTAATCCATTAACAGCTGATGATAGATTCTAAGTGAAACAATTTTGACTTATTCAAACTAAACAAATTTAAAAGCTTCCTAAAAACATGCAACCTCCAAAGGCATATTCTCAACACTCCTCCTTGCCTTGGAGGCTACAAACTCCAAGCTTCTCCCTTAGAAATTTGAACCTGTTGAGTGGAAAAGCCTTGGTAAACATATCTGCAACTTGGTCTTCTGTACGACAGTAAACCAGACTTGCATCACCATTTTCTTGAACTTCTCTTAAGTGAAACAACTTGATATTAAAATGCTTAGTCTTCCCATGAAACACAGGATTATGCGAAATTGAAATTGCTGCTTGGTTGTCAACAAAAACTTCTATGCTTTTACCTTGCTTCAGGCCCAAATCTATCAAAATATTCCTCAACCAGATAGCTTGATTCACAGCTGCTACAACTGCAATAAACTCAGCTTCTGCTGTTGACTGAGCTACAACCTCCTGCTTCTTGGAACACCAAGAGAAAACACCTGAACCCATACTGAAACAATACCCCGAAGTGCTCTTCATATCATCCAAGCTACCTGCCCAATCACTGTCAGAGAAACCAAATAATTTGAAGTCTTGTACATGGCAGTACTTGACTCCATGATTAATAGTTTCTTTAATGTATCTCACAATTCTTTTTGCTGCCTTCAAGTGCAATTCACTAGCACAATGCATGAATCTTGACAGCACGCTAACTGGAAATAAAAAGCCAGGCCTTGTGGATGTAAGATACATTAGACATCCAATCATGCTTCTAAAATGTGCTTCATCAACTTTATCAGCTCCATCCTCCTTACTGAACATCTCCTTTTGATTCATAGGAGTGTTCATTATTTTGCATTCATCAAACTGAAACTTTTTTAGGATCTCCTTTGCATATTTTTCTTGATAAATGAAAATCTCATTCTTCTTTTGAATGACTTCCATACCCAAAAAATAGGTCATAAGACAAAGATCAGTCATTTCAAAGACATTCTTCATTTCTTTCTTGAATTTATCAACTAGTGTTGGATTGCTTCCTGTCACCAAAAGATCATCAACATACAATGAAATGATTAAAATATCAGCATCAACATGTTTAGCATAGAGTGTGACTTCAGATTGGCTCTTTTGAAAACTCAAACTCAACAAGTGATCATTGATTCTGCTATACCATACTTTAGGGGCTTGCTTCAAGCCGTATAGAGCCTTTTTTAGCAAATAGACCTTATCTTCTTGTCCTTTGATCACAAAACCTTCTAGCTGCTCAACATGAATCTCCTCCTACAAAATACCATTGAGGAAGGCTGACTTGACATCCAAATGAAACACTTGCCACCCGTTTTGTGCAACAATGGCAAGTAACAGCCTTATTGTGTCATGCCTTGCTACTGGAGCAAAGGTATCTGCATAATCGACACAAAAAATTTGGGAATATCCCTTTATAACAAGCCTTGCTTTGTGCTTGTTCAAGGAACCATCGGGATTGAATTTTGTTCAAAACACCCACTTCACCCCTATGACATTTCTGTCATGGGGTCTTGGAACCAGCACCCAAGTTTGATTTCTCTCGATCATGGACATCTCCTCTTCTATTGCAGCTAACCATTTCTGCTCCATGGCAGCTTCTTCAAAACTGGCTGGTTCACACACAGCTATATTGCATACTGCTATGTTGCTTCTTTGATAGATGTCAGACAGCATCCGTGTGCCTCGAACATGTGGATCATCTACTATATCTTCAAGCTCTAGTACAACATTCTGATTCTTCTTTGAATCACTCCAACACCATTTTCATCCTCCATAAAGTGCACATCTCTGCTTATAAGAATTTTTCCAGTTTGAGGCTGAAAAATCCTATAAGCTTTAGAGATTATGTTGTAGCCAATAAACACTTCAGGTTCAGCCATTTTGTGAAGCTTATCACGCTTTACCTGAGGTATATGTGAGTAGCACAAGCAACCAAACATTTTAAAAAAATCTAGAGAAGGTTTAAAACCAAACCAAGCTTCAAAAGGAGTCTGATTTTGAACAGCTCGTGTAGGAATTTTGTTTTGAATAAACACGGCTGTATTTGCAGCTTTAGCCCAAAACTTTTTTAGTAATTCCTTTTGATGAAGTATACACCTAGCCATCTCCATGATTGATCTACTTTTTCTTTCACTCACTCCATTTTGTTGGGGAGTATAAGGAGCTGTCAATTGATGCTCGATCCTAGCTTCATCATAGAACTGTTGAAACTGATTAGCTATATACTCTTTTCCATTGTCCGACCTCAACATTTGAATACAACAATTGCTTTGATTTTCAACATGAGCTTTGAATTTCCAGAAAATTACAGCTACTTCTGATTTGTATTTAAGAAAATAAATCCAGCACATTCTTGTTAGGTCATCAATAAAAATAATATAATAAAGACTTCCCTTTAGTGATGGAGTTCTTTGTGGTCCAGCAAGATCAGTGTGAATAAGTTGGAGTTTTTGGGTTGCCCTCCAACTACTTTCAGGGAATGGTCTCCTTGTTTTCTTACCGAATTGGCAAGCTTTGCAATCAGTTAGCCTTTCTGTTAAGGAAGGAACTCCTCTAACTAATTGATTTTTCAGCATGTAGTTCATTCCCAAATGATGAAAATGACCTAGCCTTTTGTGTCATAGATCGGTTGAGTGTGCTGTAACTGGAAATGCTACTTGCTCCTCCTCCATTGGATCAAATGAAAAACTCTTGCTCTTCATTTTAACTCTAAACATATTTTGGCCTGCTGAATCCTTAATCACACAACTTTTACCTTCAAAGATGACTTTGAACCCTTTCTCTACTAGCTGTCCAACACTGAGCAGATTTTGGTTAATTTCAGGTACGTACAGGACATCAGTTAGTGTTTTTGTACCTGAGTAGCTTGTTATAGCTACTGTTCCCCTTCCTTTTACTGCAATATGCTCACCATTTCCAATTTTGACTCGTTTGACTTTGGTGTTATCTAAATGCTTGAACAATTCTCTGTCGTAGGTCATGTGATTTGTACAACCACTATCAATCAACCAAGACTCACTTGAACTATTGCTAGAAAAATAGCTTGCAATAAAGAGTTGGTCTTCCTCCTCTGATTGTGCATTTTTTGCATCAATTTCAGCATATGGGATTTTAGCTTTGTAAATTATAGCTTTGTGACCAATTTGATTGCACTTGCTACATTTTGCATCAGGTCTTCTCCAACATTTAAATGGTGGATGACCCATCTTTCCACAATGCTGACAAGGTGGGTAATTTTTCCTCTTCCCTTTTCTTGAGGCTTGATTGTTTGTAGTAGTATCACTATTTGACACTTGATTCTTGTAATTTCCAGCTTCATGGTGCTTGGCTGGTAGAGCTCCTTCAACTATAAAATCTTGCCTCATAAGTCTTCTCTGTTCTTGGGCCTGCAAGGCATGTAAGACTTCTGCCAAAGTAATCTTAGAAAGATTCTTTGTGTTCTCCAAAGCAGTTATAGAAGCCTCATATTTTTCAGGAACTATTACAAGGATTTTTTCAACAATCCGAGAATCAGAAAGCTCAGCGCCTAGCAACCGTATGTTATTAGCAATGGCAAGCAATCTGCTTGAGTATTCTTTGGCTGTCTTAGACTCTTTCATTCTTTGCATCTCAAATTCCTTCTTAAAGTTCAGCACTTTCATGTTTCGAACCCTTTCGTCCCCTGCATATTCATCTTTTAGGTAGTCCCAAATTGCTTTGGGTGTTTTGAGCGTCATGAGTCTAGTGAAAATGGTTTCTGAAACTGCAGCAAATAGACATGTTTTTACCTTTGACTTTTGAGATTTTTTTTCTTTGTGATTTCTAATCTGAGCCATGGTGGGATCAGCTGGAAGAGGAGGAACATCATAATCCTCTTCCACAGCTTCCCACAAATCGAAGGCTTCCAAATAAGACTCCATCCTCACTGCCCATAAGTCATAGTTCTCTTCATCAAAGGTAAGGGGAGCAATTGGCGAAAAATTGGTTTCATGATTCATGATGACTCAAGCTCACACAGGTCCCTTAAGAAGAGATCTTTGATACCAATTGTTGGTTTTTTAAGAAATAAAGCAGTAGCAAAACAGAGTGGAAAACAAAACACGAAAGAATTTTAGAGAACAAAGAATATTGGCTGAAATTTCATCTATATTTTATTTGAATGTAACTTGATTTTTAAATACATCCAGAAATAACTAACTAAGAGATCATGACCCATGATTCTAGTAACCACTACTAATATCTTTACTAAAAAATAGGAAATACTTAATCCACTAACAACTGATGATAGATTCTAAGTGAAACAATTTTGACTTATTCAAACTAAACAAATCTAAAAGCTTCCTAAAAACATGCAACCTCCAAAGGCATATTCTCAACAAAGACTTACGCGTGCTAGCCTCAAACCTAATCATGTAAAAGTATGGTTAATCAAATTTGTGAAAAAACAAATTTCGGGTAGTTGAATCCGAATTCTTTTTTAGATGAAATCACTGCTTATACATGGAAAATAATTATGTTAAATTGAATACAACACATGCAAATCATGATTTTGCTATAAGAATTCATTAAGATAAAACATTAAAAATGTTGATGTTTTGTTAGTTACATTAAGGTAATGGTTGATCTTCACTCAACTTGGATTTTAATTTGATAGTTTTTCGTATTCCTCACAAATTTGTTACTGGTATGCTTAGATGCTATCCGCTGACACCATTACATGGAAGCTGAAAAGTTCTACAAGCTCCCTAAAGTATCTAAACTTGTACAAAGTGAATTTCAATGAATTCAATGAACATTACCAGATTGGTTAAGAAAATCTAACATGCAATAACTTATTATTCAGGGAAAGACTATGCTTAGTATATACTTTTTCAAAGTGTTCAACTTTTTTTTTCAGCGACATTTTAATTCTTTTTTTTATAAGGATAAAGATCTTCTAACCAATTTGAAAGTTTAATCACCTTCAAAAATTTACTAGCTGGTTTGATTCATACTAGCAAATGCAGCCTTAGAAAAACTTGACTTTCATCTAACATCATTGGTAGAAGGAACCATTTCAGAGATTAATTTACAGTGGAACGTGTATCACCAATTCTGTAGAATGAATTTCAGGTACCAAATCCTCGTTTTCACTTTGTTATTGTGTTAATTTTACTTACTAAAAATTTATACTAATAACTTCTTTTTAACAATAAGAGAATTGACATAAGGAGACCAAAAGACTACAACAGTACATTTCAGCATAGATACACTTTTTTGGTGAATATATAGGCCAGAGTGCCAAAACATGACAATTTTACTGGAGTGACTTTAATTTCAGCGGAATAAGAGAGAAAAATGCTCATCGCACTTGATTGGGAGTGAGGGAAGAGAAGGGTAAAAGAGATTGAGACGAAATTGAAGTAATTGTCTTTATTCTTGTGTATTTTACATACAATTTTTTGTTCGGAGATCAGTAACAAAATTAAGATAGATTTTTGTTTAAAACATTTATAAATATTATTAAAAAATTAAAATTAAAACCATTTTCTTCTGCAAGGTACGTGGACAGCTAATGAAACACTATTACAACTCAGATTTATAAAATAGTGAAATCAATGAAAGTAGAAAACATTCAACTTATCCTACTCCAGATAATGAGGTAAGGATCACATCAAATTGTTTTATGTATGTATACAAGCACACAATATCAATATCAACCTTTTCTTTTCTATATGATAGGAAATATCTCACTCTCACACTCTTTTACCTTGAAAGTTGGCCTATAATTTGGCCAAAAACGACCAACATCATACTTGCAAATCTCAAATGTGAAGTTGCGGGCACCAGATAACAATGGGCCAGTAGTGCTTGAATAATCCCAGTAATATTTCCACATGAATGTGTGATCATCAACAACAAATCTCTGTCTACCCTTCCAATCAAAATAGTACCTTAGCTGCTCATGGCTAGGAACAACGTGTATGCCATCATCGCATTCAAATGTGAATCTGTAGCTTAACACACTACATTTGTTTTTTTCATCATTTATACCTTCAAGGCCCAACACCACACATAGAGCAAAACCAATGAAGTTACCATCACTGCACCAACTTGGAGAATTTATATTCAGTGTCACAGAATGTCCCTTGCAACGGTAAGGGAACCAATGAGGAACTTCACTCCCCGGAAAGCAATACAACACAGACCTATATGCATCATTTGTTATCCTAAGCCATGCATCAGCTGCGAGGTTACTTTGACCACTTGTGTCCAGTTCTTGAGTATTGGTGAGATGAAATTTGAAGACACCCTCTTGGGAATCTGATGATGAGACTTTGAAGCTGGAACTTGACACTCTCCTAATGGATGGACAATCAAATGCAACCATGTATTTCAAATATGCTGGAAGCTTTGGGATACATTCAAGCCTTTTGCAATCACTAAGTGATTTCAAGCTAGAAAGTTGACCAATACTACCAGGAAGGTTCACAATACCACTTTCACGTAGAGACAATTCTCTTAATGATAACAAATGGCCAATGTCACTTGGAATTTCTGATAGTTTCTCACATCCTGAAAGATCAAGCATGGAGAGAAGGGTTACATTACCAATGGTGTTTGGAAGAAGCTCAAGATCTCGGCACAAGTTCAGCCGCAAGGTTTGAAACCCCATCAAATTTTCCAATGATGAAGGTAGTTCTTTGATTGCTGTTTCTGTTAGGCTAATGAGAGCAAAACTTTCTGCAGGCTCTCTAAGATCTCAGAAAAGATTTTCAGCTTTAAGCAACCGTGCAAATCATGTATATTACTTTTATATTTATATTTTTAAACATGTTTTTTTATATCTCCTTTATAAGTTTAACTATTTTACAAATATTTACGTCATTTCGTTCATATTTGTATTTTTCAATGTTAAAATTCTCTTATAATACACAATATACTTAATAGTATTTGTAAAATGGGAAAATACCATACTTGAAATATACTTCATCTAAAGATTATGCAACAAGGTTTAATTAAGAGTTTTTGCAAATGTAGGAGTAAGTTCAATCTAGGATGCAACAAGGTTTAATTAAGCTGGCCCTTACGAAATTTACATAGAAAGTTATTTGTAACCATTGTTTAAGAATTAAATTTATAACTGTTCAATTAAAAAGCATAGTATATTATACTACTAATTTAATAATCTCAATGGCTCAGAATGCCAAGGAGAAACTCTCAAAGAGAGAAAACTCAAATGAGCTAAGGAAGAAATGTTATTGATTACTTGATGAAAATAAATTACATTGCTTTGCTATTTATAGAACTCAGAATGCTAATAAACTTAATAATTAAACACCACTTGCAAGAAACAATGAGCTGGACATGGGTTGGTTTTTGAAAAGCCCCCTTTGCATTTGTCAACAATGGCTGCACCGTTTTGGGAGTTGGTGGAGAGGAAGCTTCTGGTTCATTCTCCCCAGGTTGGAAAGACTCGCCCTCGAGTCTAAGCATCTTCCTCTTCGAAGTACGGTGAGAGATCAGCAATATTAAAGGTAGCTGATACACCATAGGAACCTGGTAGCTCAATTTTGTAAGCATTATCATTAATCTTTTGAACTACCCGAAAGGGTCCATCGGCTCTAGGGGACAACTTGGCATTGGGTTGCTTTGGAAATCTTTCCTTTCGAAGATGAATCCATACCAAGTCTCCTTCTTTAAACACTTGTTGCTTTCGATGCTTGTCTCGTTGAGCTTTGTATTTTGCATTTTGCTTTTCGATTCTAGCTCGAACTTGTTCATGAAGCTTCTTGATTTCTTTGGCTCTTTGGTCAGCATCAGCACTGAACTGATTCTTTGTAGAACAAGGAACCATATCCAATGGACTAATAGGTCGTACACCATACACTACTTCAAAAGGGCACATTCCAGTAGCCTGATTTGTGGAATTGTTGTAAGCGAACTCCACCTGGGCTATGACTTGATCCCATTGACGAAGATTTTTACCGATAGAACTTCGTAATAGGTTTCCTAGCAATCGGTTGATTGCTTCTGTTTGGCCATCTGTTTGAGGATGACTAGCACTGCTGAATTGTAGCTTCGTACCCATCTTTTTCCATAGAGTTCTCCAAAAGTGACTTAGAAATTTGACATCTCTGTCTGATGTGATAGTTTTGGGAATTCCATGGAGTCGTACAATCTCCTTGAAGTATAAGTTAGCTATGTAGACAGCATCATTAGTCTTTTGACAAGGTAGGAAATGCGCCATTTTTGAAAACCTGTCTACGACCACCATTACAGAATCCTTCTGATGTTGTGTTCGTGGTAGCCCAAGAACGAAATCCATGCTAACATCTTCCCATGGTGCTGTGGGTACTGGCAATGGTAAGTATAATCCAGTATTTTGACTCTTGGATTTGGCAAGGTGACAGATACGGCATCGTTGGATATGCCGAATGACATCCCTTTCGAGCTTAGGCCAGTAGAAGTTCTCCTTGATCAGTGCAACTGTTTTGTCTCTGCCAAAGTGACCAGCTAATCCTCCATCATGTGCTTCCCAGATAATGGCTTCTCTTAAAGAACAACGAGGAATACACAAAACATTGTTCTTAAATAGAAAACCTTGTTGGCGATGGTAACTTTGAAAAGGTTGGTTCTCAGTTGATTGCCAAATACTGGTGAAGTCAGGATCATCTTGATACAATTCATTTAGAATCTCAAAGCCAATAACTTTTGTTTGCAAAGTGGATAGCAAGACATGACGTCGGCTAAGAGCATCTGCAACAGAGTTTTGTTTCCCAGACTTATGTTTGATTAGGAATGGATAAGCCTGTAGAAACTCGATCCATGAAGCATGCCTACGACTGATTTTTTGTTGGGAATTCAAGTATTTGAGAGCTTCATGATCTGAATAGAGAATGAATTCTTTTGGAAGCAGGTAATGACTCCAATGTTGCAAAGCTCGTACGATGGCATAAAATTCCTTATCATAAGTGGAGTACCTCAGCTTAGCATCATTTAGCTTTTCACTAAAGAAAGCTATTGGTCGGCCTTCCTGACTGAGTACTGCACCAATACCAATGTTAGAAGCATCACAACTTACCTCAAACACTTGGTCAAAGTTAGGTAGTGCTAGTACAGGGGCTTTCGTCAAGTGCTCCTTTAATTCATCAAAACTCTTTTGTGCTTGTTCTGACCATTGAAATTTATCACCTTTGATGCAATTGGTGAGCGAAGCTGCAATGGTACTAAAATTCTTGATAAACCTGCAATAAAAAGAAGCTAGCCCATGGAAACTTCTGACGTCATGGATTGACTGAGGAATAGGCCAGTTGTTGATTGCCTCAATCTTGCTAGGGTCTACACAGATGCCTTTAGCGCCAATAATATAACCAAGAAACATCACTTCTTTGGTCATGAAAGAGCATTTCTCTAGGTTGGCATAGAGTTTCTGTTCCTGAAGAACCTCTAACACCTGTCTTATATGTTTTAAATGCTCATCCTTGCTTTTACTGTAAATCAGGATATCGTCAAAGTAAACAACCACAAATTGTCCATTGAAAGGGCGTAATACCTGATTCATTAGGCGCATGAATGTGCTGGGGGCATTGGATAACCCAAATGGCATGACTGTCCATTCATACAGACCATCTCGTGTTTTGAAAGCGGTCTTCCATTCATCTCCAGGCCTGATTCTGATCTGATTGTATCCACTACGGAGATCAATCTTGGAAAAGATAGTGGCACCATGTAATTGGTCCAACAAGTCATCAAGTCGTGGTATCGGGAATCGATACTTGATGGTGATCTTATTCACAGCTCTACTATCCATGCACATCCTCCATGTGCCATCCTTTTTAGGGACTAATATAACAGGAACAGCACAAGGACTGACACTTTCCTGAATTAATCCTTTCTTCAGCAATCCTTCAACCTGTCTTTGTACTTCAGCATGCTCTTGAGGATTCATTCGATAAGCGGGTTTATTTGGAATAACTGCTCCTGGAACAAAGTCTATAGCATGTTGAATATCACGCATAGGTGGTAGTCCTGGAGGAATTTCTTTTGGAATAACATCTGGGAATTCTGATAAAAGTGGCATAATTTCTGGTGGTATACTGGTTCCACGATTTTGCTCAATCAACAATATAAAGCCCAAATGATTAACTTTATTTGTAGCCACCTTAAATTGATTCTTGGTGACTAAGGACACCAACTGCTGTTCTTCTTTTTTGTCTTGGTTGAATTCATCAGGCGGTAGTGGAGCTAATCTGATTGTCACTCCGTCCTTTTCAAACGAGTAGGTGTTTGTATAACCGTCATATTGGGTACGACGATCATATTGCCAAGGCCTTCCAAGAAGAAGATGGCAAGCATCCATAGGAACAACATCGCACCAAACTTCATCCTGGTATTTCCTGCCAATTGAAAAAGACACAAGACATCTTTTAGAAACCTTTACCTCATTGCCTTCATTAAGCCACTGCAATTTGTAAGGATGCGGGTGAGTTTGTGTTGGCAACTTGAGCTTTTCCACCATGTAGTTTGAGACTACATTCTCACAACTTCCACTATCAATGATGACATTACAAATCTTTCCTAGCGAGGTGCAACGAGTGTGGAAGATATTGTGTCTCAACCAGGAGTTCTCTTTTATTTGTGCTGTGTGTAGACTTCTCCTGACAACTAGTAACTCACCATGATCAGCAGGCGTGAGTTCATTGTCATACACCGGCTCTCCTAGTTCTACTTCTAGCTCTTCTTCTGAAGCTTCAAAAGGTTCTCCTTCAATGATGGTGACAACCTTTCGGTTTGGGCAATCAGAAGCTATATGGCCAAAACCTTGACATCTGAAGCATTTTATAGTGGACTTGGATTGGTAGGTAGGTTTAGGGTTGTTATCTTTGTATGGTTTGGCTGGTGTTTTGTTTGGGATAGGTGGTTGGGTGGTTTGTGTTTTTCGGGAAAAGGAAGGGTTTCTAGAAGAAGAAGGTTGGAAAGGTAATCTGGAAGAAGAAGGATGGAACTGGTTTCTCTTGGGGAGTTGTTTTTCTATCCTGATGGCAAGTCGGATGACATCATCTAGGGTGAAATATTATTGTAGCTGGACTAGATGAGAAATCTCTGTATTTAGCCCTCCAAGGTAACGAGCTATGGTATGTTCTTCTTCTTCAATCAGCTCACATTTCATCTTTAGCTGCTCAAATTCCCTGGTATACTCCTCAACTGTCATTGTCTTTTGTTGAAGATTAATAAGCCGCATATAATTATCTTGACGATAATTAGCAGGTAAGAATCTAGCTCTGAGTTGCTTTCGCATTTTCTCCCAAGTCTTAATCTTACTTTTTCTATCTTTTGCACGATTCTTTTGTAGAGTCTCCCACCAAATGGATGCATGTCGCTTTAGTTTGATGGCGACGATTTTAACCTTTTGCTCATCTGGAATATCCTTCAGATCGAATATTCTCTCAACAGTACGGATCCAATCCAAAAATTCGTCAGGTTCTAATGTCCCTTCGAATTCTGGTATATCCATTCTGAAGTCATGGCCTTGTTGTCGTGACCTTCTCACTCTATAGTTGTTAGAGGAGGAAGAATTACTATCATCAGAGTCACTTTCAACAGAATTTGTATTTCTTTGTTGGTTGAGCTGGGCTTGTTGGGCTTCAACTATCTCCTGTAACCTTTGAATTTGTTGTCGCAAGTCATCTAGTTCGATGTCTTGGAGATTTCTTTCAAATTGTCTTCTAGGAGGCATTTTAAAGGTAGTGGTAAAAAGATAATTTTTTTTGAAAATTGGGTAAAATGGTAATTTTAGATGGATATGGGTAAAATGGTAATTTTTGGAAGGATGGGGCAAAATGGTAATTTTAGATGGATAGGGGTAAAATGGTAATTTTTGGAAGAATGGGGCAAAATGGTAATTTTAGATGGATAAGGGTAAATCTGTAATTTCAAGATGTTTAGGGGTAAAAAGAGAATTATTGAAACTACAGGGGCCAATGTGTAATTTGGAAAGGCTATGGGCTACAATGAAATATATAGAAATATAAGGGGCTAATATGCAAAATAATATCTGGTCAAACCTGGGTCAAAGGGACACGTGGCAGGATGTGGTGGAGGATACTTTTAACAGCAGCTTGAAAGCAAAACTGCTGTAGAAAGTCCAAACTTTTAACAGCGGCTGTTCAGACTTTTAACAACGGTTAGAAAACCGGTGTTAAAAGTATCGTCTTCAACCTCCAGATTTTCCGGCGAAGCCCGATTTTCCGGCGACTTTTCCGGCGAGGCTGTTCTAACCTCAAATGAGTTCCGTTTTACACGAAACTTAGTATCCCAAGGTTTTGGGACCTTCCGGACACTTCTGCGGTGGCGGTTTTGTCAAAAACGGACTGGAAAAGGGCGTTTTGTGGTGACCCAAATTTTTCCGGTGAGGGAACAACTACCCACTCACTATTTCCGCTCTCTCTAACTCAACCTAAGGCGCAGCAAGATCTGGGAACCTTGCTCTGATGCCAAGATGGCTCAGAATGCCAAGGAGAAACTCTCAAAGAGAGAAAACTCAAATGAGCTAAGGAAGAAATGTTATTGATTACTTGATGAAAATAAATTACATTGCTTTGCTATTTATAGAACTCAGAATGCTAATAAACTTAATAATTAAACACCACTTGCAAGAAACAATGAGCTGGACATGGGTTGGTTTTTGAAAAGCCCCCTTTGCATTTGTCAACAATGGCTGCACCGTTTTGGGAGTTGGTGGAGAGGAAGCTTCTGGTTCACTCAACATAGCTTACCGGGCAGGGATTTGGCACTACATTATTTATATCATTTAGTTTTGCAGTAAGTGTTGTTGTTTTCTTTAACATTAGCTAAAACATGTAAGTCTAGGAATATAAGACTTGACAGGCATGAGAAATCTAACAATCGTGTGAAGACTTTAAGTTTGATCTCTTTGTCTAAGTATGTCAGCAGGTTCAATTTGATTTTATTTATATGTAACTACCTTGTTTCATAAAGGTTGATTTTGTGTAAAAATTTACTGGTTAAAAATATGAAAATGTGTTCATTGTACTGATTTTTTAGATTAAAAACCTAAAAAATGTGTTCAAATGCACTTACTTTTTATTTTGTTTTATATTTTTCTTTCACATTTTAAAATACCATGTTTTTTTATTATTCTCATTTTGAAAAAAAATTCAAAATACCATTTTACATTATTTTTCAAATAGTTGATGTTTATTCTTAGAATATTTTCACACATCCTTGGTTACTCTTAATTTTAAATAAAAAGAATGCATTTTTATAAGAGTTTTTTGTAACACAATGTTGGTGTTCAAAGCAAGAGTGTCCATGGTAATGGTGAATGTGTCAAGGAGAACAAGCCAAAAATATTGAACACCACAAAATACCTAGAAAACTTGAGATATCAAATGTATGAGTCTTTACAATTATAAACTACTCACTTTACTCAAATGTATTCAATGTGGGACTGAATCAGACTTAGATTCTTCAACACTCCCCCTTAAGTGTGACTTGGGATGCTGTCCCTCAAACGATTGAGCTTTAATCAGTTTGAATTGATTGAAAATGGTTAAAATAAAGAAAATATCATTGTAAATCAAAAGACTTTAATACCATGTTGAAAAAGAAATTTTATATGAATTGTGTGTCTAACGTAAACCACACCATATCTATCTATTTATAATAAGAATATAATAAGATACAACAAAAAAATCAATTACAGTCACAAATAAACAGGAAGTAATTTAGGTAATAAATTACAAGATCGATTTTAACAATATTTAGATTCCAACACACAACAAAGATTGAATATATTTGTGAATTCCAATCATTCCTTGATATTCACCGAAGGAAGCCTGATTCAATTTTCTCAAAACATCTTTCAAAACATCCGCAACAACTGTGCTTTCTGGTCTGACACATAAATGTTAAAAAAATCAACGTGTTACGGAAGTATCGGATCAAATCAATTGGAGATAAAGAGAAGCAAGTATAAAGGTAAGAAAATGAACACACAAGATTTGTGTGGAAAACCTCCAAAACTTGAGAAAAAGAACATGGATGATCACCAGCAAAATAGTTTCACTATATAAGAAGGAGAGTACAAGAAGTTCTCAAAAAAGAAGAGAACAAAGAGACAATAAGCCCTATAAGAAAGACAAATATAAAATTATCTCTCAAATTTTGACTAAAATACTCTCTCAGATGAAACTAAAAATATAAACTCGCTACTAAAATTGTCTCAGGATTACACTAGGAGAGAATTTGATCATAATTGCAAATATGGTACCCTTTTATAGGCAATTATAAGGAATATAAAAATATTTCTTTAAACATGAAGACAAAACCAAATTGAATTAATTTTGTGAATAAGTAAAATTCAAATTGAATTTGTATTGTAAAGAAGTAAAATTCAAATTGAATTTGTATTGGTGAATAAGTAGAATTCAATTTGACTTGTTATTCTGAAGAAGTAAAAACCAATTTGAATTGTTATTCTAAAGAAGTAAAAATCAATTTGAATTGGTATTGTGAAGAAACAAAATTCAATTTTAATTGTTCATGGTAAATGAAGTATCACATTAACAAAATTTGAGACATGTATTTAACAATAAGAAAGAAAATAAAGCATTAGTCATCGTTCATCAACCATGCTATAATAGATTGTTTACTGATATTTGCCTTCGAAAATCCTAATTTCTACTTCTTACAATTTCAGAATTTAATATGCATACAATGTTAAATGTAATAATAATTTACGCCGTTGGTAAATTAGAAATCACTAAAGACAACTTTTAAGAATAAACCTTCAAACTGGTTCTTGAAATCATGTGTTATGCAGTTTAGTTTTTAAAACTTTAAAAACCTTAAATGAGTGTCAAGCGTTGCAAAAAGTAATCATTTTAATGATTTTGTATTTTATTTTATTTAATTATTGTTATTTTATATTAAATATGACTAATTTTGTAAAGTTCAAAGGGATGGGCAATCAAATGGCAATAACTTATATGAAGTTATTCCAAGCTTGAAAGATGAGCAATACTTTCACAGTTTGTAAGGTTTTGAATTCCACGTTGATACTTGTTTTGCTAAATGGTAGGGAACCAATCAAGTGGTTCTTGAAGGAAGACTCAAGAAAGAAATGTATACCTTTGATGAAGTTGCTTTGTGTAGTTCACCATTTTTTTTCATTTGATTGCAATGTAATTGAGTTGATATCAATAAAAACAATTTCAATATTCTTAATATTATCTCTAGCACAACAGACTAGGAGATGCCAACATCATTGGTGTTAAGGAAATGAAACATTAGAGTTGTTTCATTGGTGATTATGGAAAATCTCATAAATATGTCATTTCCTGATTCCAAAACAATTTATACTAAACCACTTGAGCTTGGGTCTCGGGCCTCCAAACATGACCCCTTTTTCTTTCAAAGAGTGATGCATCTTATTCTGATTGAATACAGGATTTTCTTTATTACTTTCATATATTATGTGGGAATCATTGAATCAGTTAGCACATCCTTAGTGATGCATGCATGTTATTCTGATTTTATAATTTTAAAAATTAAATTCATGTATATTATTTTTATATTTATATTTTAAAACATGTTTCTTTAACGTGTTTTTAAATTTTGTTTGAGTTAATCATCTATATTTCTTTTATAAGTTTAACTATTTTAAAAATATTTGAGTCATTTCGTTCATAATTATATTTTTTTAATGTTAAAATTCTCTTACGATACACAATATACTTAGTAGTTTGTAAAATGGGGAAATACTAAATTATACTTCATCTAAAGATTATGCAACAAGAGTTTTTGCAAATGTAGGAGTAAGTTCAATCTAGGATGTAGTGTGCGCAAAACACACTTTCTTTACTTACGAAATTTACATATATAAAGTTTTTTGTAATCATTGTTTAAGAATAGTATAATATACTACTAATTTAATTATCTCAACATAGCTTACCGGGCAGGGTTTTGGTAATACAATTATTTATATGATTTAGTTTTGCAGTAAGTGTTGTTTTCTTAAACATTAGCTAACACTAGTGGAAAAAAAGGATATAATCACGGTTAAAAAAGGCCTTTATTCACGGTTAAGGAACCGTGGTTGTTGAAGCCGTGGTAGTAGATGATGGTCTTTAACCACGGTTAACAACCGTGGTAATAAATCACATCTAACCACGGTTAAGAACAACTGTGAACATAACTTACTATTTATATTCACGGTTATCGAGAATAACCGTGGATATAGATACATTTTATCCACGGTTGTCCATCAAAACCGTGAATATAAGTAGATTGTAACTGAAACTAAACCATTATTGCATTTCAGGCAACTTCTAAAATATAAGTATCAAGCCCATTATTGCATTTCAGGCAACTTCTAAAGGAGCTTGGATACAGAGATACCCTTCTTAATTTGATTGCTGATGTAAGTAATATAATGGGCTACCTGAAGTATCAAATATATTTTTTATAAATTTAATTTATTTTTTCAGTTTTATACTTATTAAATAATGTTCATATTCAAATATTTAAATAAGAGTAATAATTAAAATAAAACGAACTAAAGCAAAATATGTGTATATTTTTAATTGAACACTTTATCAAAATGAGCTAAAAGCTGGGTTTCCTACATGGCAGATTCTATTTGCTATCATATTTACAGTTGCCAGGATGTTGGTCGGACCGTGCCTCACTTATGTAACTTTATCTAAAGACTACCCACTTCTAATAAAGGTATAATTTGTTCCCCTTTCCTTAGTGAAAGCATTTTCTAAAATATAATCTTCATTTGTTTAATTCTTCCAATGTTACAGGCTATGGGATTGGGTCTGCAGCTAGTCAGTGCATTCTGGTTCTTCAAAATTCTAAAAATGCTAAAACAGAAATTAACCAAGAGAGAAACATCCATAAATGGCATCAACCACAGCAACACTATTTTCAGCAGATAAAACAGAGGAAGGGAAACTATTTTCAGGAGATGAAAATAAAAACAGAGGAAGGGAAACTATTTTCAGGAAAATAGAAAAACTATTCAGTATCACAGTTTAACAACATAGGCATCACAGTTTAATAAACTGTTCTGGTTGTATGCATAACAACTAAGTAATTATACATACAACCAGAACATAATACAACAGGCACATTATATATACAACTAACAAAACAGAGACAGAAACCCCTTTCAACAGTGCACAAAACCCATATAACGCATCAACATAACTTAATAGTAAAAATAGGGACGACCTACCTTTTGAGGCAACAAGCACCGAGCACAATGGGATAAGCAACGAGCAACGAGCACAATGGGATAAGCCAACGAGCACACTGGAACAATGGGATAAGCAACGAGCACACTGGGATAAATGGAGAAGATGAGAAATAGTTCAAACGAAGAAACAGAAAATGAAAAAGAAAAAAATAGGGATGCCTTACCTGACAGGACAACGAGTGTAACAGGACAAGGAACTAGCAAGAACCAGGCAAAAATAGCAACGAGCACACTGGGACAGATGGAGAGGATGAGAAACCACTCGAAAAGATGAGCGCGAGAGGAGAAGTAGAAAGTGAAAGAAGAGGAGAAAGTGGAAAAAGGCTGAAAGGCGCGGCTTTTGAAGTTTCAGAAAGGATGTATATCCACGGTTCCCCTTAAAACCGTGAATATATGTGTAATATATTCACGGTTGAGAAAACAACCGTGGATAAATGGTAACACTATATCCACGGTTAAGACAACAACCGTGGATAAATATTAAATATATAATGACAGTTATTGAAACAACCGTGGACATATAGTCCCCAGTGATTATGCCCTAAAACCTGAACTATATATCCACGGTTGGAAATACAACCGTGGATAAAGACATCAATATATATCCACGGTTAATATCATAACCCTGATCATAACCATGAATATATATTCACGGTTGAGGAGTAAACCGTGGATATATATTTCAGGTACTATATATCCACGGTTTACTCCTCAACCGTGGATATATATTTACGTCTATATCCACGGTTATGATTTTAACCGTGGATATATAGTTTTCTCTGATTATAACGTTCACCTTATAATTTCAAAAATGCCACCGCGCATGTTTTTATCACTGATCCTCTTCTACCCGTGAATATATCCCCGTTGTTATATCCATTTTTTCCACTAGTGTAAAACATTGTAAGTCTACAAATAAAGTATATCCATTCATATGGTGCTTCTCAAGAACTAATATTGCCTATGCTACAAACAAATCAAGCAGACATGTATATATATGACATAATGTACAGATGCTAAAACATCAATGGAGCCAAAGCGAGAAAAGTTTAAAGAAACAGTTGCCAGGAATATCAAGTCAACATATGCTATATTATCCTAAACTTCATATCTCATCGTAACCTAGTAATAATCCCCTGGGCAATCCTTGTAATGAATCCATGGAATGGAATGTCATAAACACTACCAGGAGCACTTCTGAAATCCAAAAAAAGAAAAAGAAAAAGCAAGATTTAGAGAAAAAATTCCAACACAATGCTTGCAAACATTATCAGTGAAAAGCCTGACTAGACAAAAATGATCATGGGACAAAGTGGCTCACCAAAGGTCTTCCTTTTCCCATTTTCTGTTGTTTCCATGCAACACTCTGCTCCTTCTTTGTTCATCAATGTCATTGCTGGAGTCACCAACACCGTTATTTCCATCTTTTTCTTTGGCATAAAGAGGGCATATTCCGCATTCTTTCACAACAGTTGATTTGGGATTTGAGCGGATCTCAAAAGTGAATTTGAGGGCATGAGAGAGCATGTGATTGATGTTTGAAGATTCCATGAGATATTTCCACACGAATGTGTGATCTTTGACAAAATTTCTCTGTTGAGCCTTCCAATGGTAACGCCTTCTGAGACTGTCATCCTTGACCGTAACAAGTTTGCCATCATCGGATGCAAATTTTAATATCCATCCAAAATCATCACCGGAATTTGATTTTGATATCCGTTCAAAATCATCATCATCAAATCCAAATTTAAACATGCTTCTAAAATCATCAAGAGATAATAAAGCTTCTCCATTTTCCACATCTAGGGATCTCAAAACAACACACAAAGCAAAACCAATGAGCTTGTTAGCACTGCATGGCCTATTTTGAAAATCCGTATTCATAGTTACTAATCGCCCCGAGCCACGACAATGGAACCAATCAGGAACTGCACTCCCTGGAAAACAAAAGAACACAGACCTATATGCATCCTCGGTGACCCTAAGCCATGCATCAGCCACAATATTACTATGAGCACTAGGATCCAGTTCCTCACTATTGGTCAAACAAAATTCGAAGACATTCTCTTTGGAATCTGAGGGGAGTTTTTCAATCCTTGAATTTGGTGTTACTGTTCTAAGGGATGAGCAATCACATGCCAATAGCTTTTTAAGAAATTTTGGAAGCTGTGGGATACATTCAAGCTTTTTGCAATCACTTAAATCAAGTAATTTCAAGCTAGCAAGATGAGCAATACTCTCAGGGAGGTTAACGATACCACTTCCAACCAGCGACAATTCCCTTAATGATGACAAGCGACCAATATCACTAGGTATTTCTGTTAATTTTGCACATCCTGAACAATGAAGCTCTGTGAGATGCTTTAGATTAACAATGCTGTTTGGAAGTAACTCCAGATCACTACACGACTTTAGACGCAGGGTTTTGAGGCCAACCAAATAGTCAATCGACGGAGGTACTTGTTTAATTGCTGTTTTTGTTAAGATGATTTCAGAAAAAGTTTCCGAAGGTTCCAAGATGTCTGGAAAGGTCCTCAGCATTAGGCAACCAGACAAATCAAGTTTTGTCAACTTCAATTTGAAAATGCTGCTGGGAAGTGCTTCAAGTGATTCACAGCAGGTTATGTTAAATCTGCAGAGTTGGGTAAGACATCCAATTGAAGGTGGAATAAACTCGAGCATTGGGCACATGCTCAAGCTCAACCGTTGAAGGCCAACCAAATGGTGCAATGACAATGGCAGTTCTCGTATTGCTGATTCGTCTAAGATGAGCTCCATTAAATTTTCCATAGGCTCCTCTATTTCAGGGAACTTCTCCAAATTTGAGCAACCAAGGAGATTAAGTGTTCTTAGAAATTTCAGCTTGCAAATGTGAGTTGGAAGGCTTGTGAGGGATGCACAGTAAGAGAGATTTAACCTACAAACCTCTTTGCGACTTAGTGACAATGCGGGTCTCAACACTTTCTCAAATAAGGGTCTTTGGCTTTTAGCTCTAGCCTGTTTAAATATCTCCCGTTCTACTGGTCTCCAATAACGTGAGCAACCCGATAATGGAACCCACATGGTTTCCATGCTGACTGAAAACGTCTCAAGGTTGGAGCAATCTTGGAGATCCATAAATCCATAAGATGTAGAGAGAACATTGCTAGGAATACTTAAATTCCTAAGATTTGTACAGCCCTTTAACAGTATACAGTTGAGCTTGCTGAGAAAAGCAGAAGAGTAAACTTGATTTAACTCCTTACAATGCTTGAGAATTACTTGTTCAATATTTGGAGATCCAGCCAGGTCTGGTATTTGTCTCAGCTTCAGAGAACGACTAAGGTCAAGCCTTTTCAAATTTGGTAAATGCTGCAACACAAGTATACGATTAGGTCACAAAAAGAAAATGCTGTGAAATCATACTTCTGGTACTCTGATTTTATTTTGGTCTTGGTTCAATTTTTTTTATTCATTTTATCTTCTAAATTATTTTATTTCAATTTGGTTCTGTAAGCTCTTCTCTATTATACTCACTTTCCAATTTGTTTAAAATTTCTTACACAACATTTTAACGTTTTTAATGCAGTTCAAAAACATAGTTATTTTGGAGAAGAGTTTGTTAAACTTAAAAACAGAAGTAAGATAATCCAATTGGTTAAAGAAATAATCAAGATGAGTTAATTGAAACCATAAAGAAAGTTAGAAAGTCGACCAAAGAAAGAATATATATATATATATATATATATATATATATATATATATATAATATCATGTTAAGACTTGAATAAAATATAAAACATTTTTTTCATCACCATTTTTTCTACTAAATATATCATGTTAATAGTTAAACAAAATGAGAATAAATTACAATTATAATTATTTTTAGAAAATTAACCATATTAAAATTTTAACAATACAAATAAACTAATTTTATCACATATCACCTGTTCATTTTATTCTAATTTTTTATAGTATACAACAAAAGAAGTTAAATCTCAATCAGAAAAAAACCAAAACCTAAATAGATGTCTAGTTTGTTTTTATATAACAATGCATTAAAAATAAAATTCAACTTATATTATAAACATTTTCAAATTAAAATTAATCAAAAGTATATTTTTCATTCTTTAATTTTTTAAAGAAGTATAAAGTATTTTCATATTTTTTTATTAAAATTGTATTAGATATTTTCATTTTTGTACTTTCTTTTATTTTTCGCATGTACATAATTGAAAAAAGAAGTCAATAATAATCTGAGGAATATATAATGGCAAACATTATATCATTATATATATTGAAAAAATTTAACTAAAGTTGAAAAAAAGAAGAAGGGTTTTAACTTTAACAATTAATTTAAGAAAAGTCAATGGTGTGAGTAATTATTTTTGAGTTGTTTCAAATTAATCTCCATCTTTTTAAAATGTTTAAACCCATTACCAAAAAGAAAAAGCTCAAAAGTGTTTGTCACTAAATACATCATTTGTGAAATATATATGGTAATAATTATGTATATGTTATAACATTTGATATATTTATAAATATTTATTATTTAATTAAAATATATTTACATTAAATATATTATAAAATATTTTAAATATATTATTATATATTAATAATATATGATATTTAATATGTTTAAATATATTTATAGGAATTTATTAAATATATTAGTAAATAATATATAATATTTAATTTAAATATATTTACAAAAATATATTTTAAATTATATAATTATGTTGTAATATATTAAATATTTATAAATATACTAAATATTATAACATATATAATTATTACTATATATATAACAAAATATGTATTTGGTTTAATGATAAAGGTTTTTATTAAAACTGAAAACACATAAAAACCACTAAATGTATTTAACCTTATTAGGGTAGAGAATAATATTACTCAACTTCAAAGATAATTTCTATAATTTACCCTAAAACTTATTACTCTTCTCTAATTTTATTACTCTAGGGCATCGAACATTTAAGACATAAAAATCAGATATCAAATAGTATTTATTAGTATGAGTCTCTCTATATAAATTTTGTTTGACTCTCCTTAATGTTTTATGTTTCACTTTCAGTTTAACAGTTGTTAGCATTTTGACGTATGAGTTAGGAAAGCAATAAGAATAATAAAAATTGAGAAGTTTTGCAATACCTGATCTCTCTCCAAAAATATTTCGAGTTTAGAGTTACGCATATAAAGTTCAACAAGATTTTCAGGGTCAAAATCCAGTGGCAAAGATCTTTGAGGGAAGCTATCCCAATGAACAAATCTTAACTCATCTGGAAGACTTTCAAGAGATGATTGAATGTGCAAGTTTGAGTCTTGTATTTTGTGAGAGTCATAGAAGTAGAGCATTCTCAGATTATCCATCATTTTGAAGGTTTGAGGATCTAGTTGAATTTCTTTGATTTGGCACATGTTCAGGAACATACATTTCACAGCATCGGTACCCTACAAGTCAAAGGAAGGATTAGGAAAAAAATGTCTAAATAAATAACTCGTAGGTTTTCATGGAGTGAAGAAAGCAAAGTAAGAGCTGAGTTTTTACCTTGTTCTTTTTCAAAACACGATAAATGTCCTCCGGCTTCCATAATCGACTACGTTTTCCAGGATCATTGACACCTTCTCGACGAACAATTTCTTGCCCCATTTCTTGTATCAGGTCATGCATAACAATTTCCTCTTTTTCTGAAATAGACATAAGACCCCGATCAATAAGAACTCTCGTTCCAATGCCAGCTGAGAACCCACAGCCCTCTAGTATTTGTTTCACAGTATTCACGTCATGTCCTCTATAGAAACAAGCTATGTCAAGAAATATATCCTTCTGTTCATCATCAAGCCCATCATAACTTAATTTCAACACCTTAAAGGTTTCATGTTCAGGAAACTTTTTCAGCTTTCCCAATTCACTTTCCCAATCCTTCTCTGTTCTGCCATAAAGCAATAGGCCCAAAACTTTGAGAGCTAATGGCACCCCCTTAGCATAATTCAGCACCTTTTTTGATAAATCAACAAAGGTTTCTATTGGATGGTTTTGTTTAAAGGCATGTAAACTGAACAGTTCTAGAGAATCTTGAAAATTCATCCCCTTAACCTCGTATATTTCATCGGCATTGGCATTCTTAAGCACTTGCAAGTCTCTACTAGCCAGAATGATTCTACTGCCCTCCTCCAACCTAGAATACCTTCGTCCATAATTATGACGGATGTTCACATCATCAAGATCATCAACAACAAGAAGACTCTTTCCCCAGACATGTATTACCTTCTCAGCATTTAGTACAAGGGCACTGGACTGGAATTCGGGTGCTAGCTTATGGTATACTGCTGCAGCAATTGTGGACTTGCCAATTCCTCCAATGCCCCAAATTCCAATGACTCGAACAGCTGGTGAGTCAAGTTGCGACAGCTTTTGGATTTGTTCAATATGCTTCTGGATTCCAACTAGTCCTTTAGATTGACTATTACTACTAGTTTGGAAAGATAGGCTCACTTTTTTAACGATATCTGCCGCAATATCTTCAACGAGCTGGTATTCAGAGCTGGAAAATATCAAAAGCAACCATGGCATTATCTTTCAACAATTCAACCAACAAAAGATAAATCTCGAGTAACTGAATTGTAAGGAAAACCTTAAATTTGAGTGTGTGAATGAAATTATTATAATTTAATAAAGGCAAAATTAGCATTTTTATCTTGAAAATTTAAAACTAATCTTGAATAAGTCATTTAACTGTTTCAACTCAATACACAATTGAAGTAGCAACAAACAGAAAACATCTTATGAATTAACGAAAATATATATAACAAAGTTGAAGGAAAACTTGAATTTTGAAGGGAAAAATAGATATAGATAGAGATATATAGATAGAGATGAGTTTATAGAATGTAAAAAAGTGTGACCTGTAGTTTTTAGAATCCCAGCCAGAGAGTCCAGCTACTTGAGTGAGAGCAAGCTTCCAGCTCTGTGTTAGGCTGTGATTACATCGTTGTTCATGGTTCACAAAGGCATCTGCATAACTTCCATTTTGATGCCTAACATTCGATGGATCCACCTTGTAGAAAACTGGTATCACATCCCTTCCATATTTGTTCTTGCATTCCAGTATCTTTTCGAGTTCACTCAAACACCACCGAGAAGATGCATAGTTTTCGGAGAATACGGCGACGTAAATCAGGGATGCTTCGATTGCTTCCTCAAGGGAAGGTGTGATCTCGTCCCCTTTTCCAAGGCCATGCTCATCTATGAAAACCTTAATGTCTGTACGGCGCAACGCCGCATAAAGAAAACCAGTGAAACCGGATCGGGTGTCGTCCCCTCGGAAATTGATGAACACCTCGTGTTTGATCCGAGGAGGAGAAGTTGAACTCGAACTCGCCAACATTGGAACCAAATTGCCGTTGGTAAAAGGTTGTATGTATTTTTTTCTCTGGTGGTTGCACTATATATAGTAGCGAAGCGGTACTAATAGTAATAGCATTGATGATAGATTTTGACGGGCAGCTAACTTATCTACCACGGTACTAATAGTCCTTACTGCCGACTGGACTATTTCAAAGTCATATGAAAGGCATTTTTTTTATTAATGGTGTATCTGAACAAAATAATTATAAATTTAGGGTTATATGTCTAGGGCACTTTTTCATTATCATATGAGGGTCGGGGTTATACGACACTCAAATCATATGTATGTTGTGCAACATACTTGAGACTTGACATGTGTATGTGTTGCGTGGGCCTTAAACGACACATATAAAGTGATGTTGCATGTGGCTTGTACGACACACTCCGATGGCTGTCAGAAGTGTGTCGTACGGGAGACAAGTCACACATTCATCAGTCCGATTAAAGATATTAGGGGTGTTCATCATCCAATCTCATTTAAAAAAATCCGCTCCATCGAATCGAAGAAACCGATATTTTTTTAATGGATATGATTTTGGTTCCACCTTCAAGAATCGATCCAATCCAAACCGATCTAAAGTTTTTTTTCACTATTAATACTACTCTAGACCTATTACATAAAAGTTTAATATATTTCTTTTATTTCCATAATTTCTAAAAGTAAAATAACTTAAGCCCAAATGACAATATCGAATGTTTTAATTTTAATATTTTATGATTCACGCTCATCAATTGTTGAAATTACTATTGTTAGTACGTGATTTATTTAGTAAGTGATTTATTTTTAAGGTATTTTTTAAAAACTAAAATCCAATCCAATATATATATAGTGTCACTTAAAATAAAATATTTTTAGTTTTTACAATAATAAAAATGACTAAAAAATTAAAATAAAACCTCTCATGTGGGTATTTGCCAGATAGCACCCATTTTGCTTCCAAAATCTCTTTCGTGTCTTCAGCACTGGCTTGGACCAGACCAAACCAAACCAAACCAAAAGTTATTAAAAAACAAAGAATGTGTTGAAGTGACGCGGTAAAAACGGTAGACCTGAAACTGAGTGGGTCAATCAACAACGCAACTAATCTTGTAGATGGTCAATGCTACCATTTCACGAGTCCTTTTATATTGGTCAATCAAGACCAGGGTTTTCCAGATGCTTTTTCTCTCTTATTTCCATACTTCATTTCTCACTTTTTTTTTAGTAAGAGGGCCATGTTCTCCCTAAGTAATGTAATAATTTCAATTACTATTTTTTAGGGTTTAGGGTTTACCCAACTTGCTTATCTAACCCCAAATCAGAAAGCGCAAAATATTCCATTAAATTTGGATATCGCCTCAATCTAAAAATTAATTTATTTATATATTTTTAATTGATCATATCACTCGTAAATATAAAATTTTTAATATACTGAAACGTGGGTAAATATGGATGACTCATTAAAACGAAATTTACAATACACTTTCTTATGGATGACCCAATAACGAATTTATGTTAAACTTAAATATTGTGTTAAGTTTAGATATTGAATTTATGTCGATTCTAAAAGCTAATTCATAATATGATTATATATTTATAATTAGTCAATATATGAAACTTTCTATATATATATATATATATATATATATGATCTGTCCTGGACCGGGGTCAAGAGATCATTCTCAAGCCAGTCACGAATAGTATGTCAATACCGTCTAGTAGACCGGATGTATGTGTATCCGATGTAGGTATCCGTTGTCCTTGAATGAGGAGAGCGGATTGGGCGTTCTGGAGATCCTTCACACCGACCTAACGCGTTGAAGTGGGCGAATGGTGGTGTCACCTGCAAAGATTCTCCGACGCTCAAGTCAGTGATTATATTCCAAGTAAGGAATGTATTCAGAGATGAATCAGTCGTAAAAGTGCTGAAGAAGAAGATCCCTAACTTCAATCATGAAGTTAGTTCATATACCTGATTGGCTCGATTAACGAGGACTCGTTGGTGGGGAACCACCAACTCCCATTAGCATTATTATATTGCGCACTTACCTGCATGATTGGGTCAAGTGGCTATTTTATATTGAGCATAGAGAATGTAGACTAGGATTAGGGAACAAGTTGACCATTCCCGTGAGCAGAATTTGGCTCGTAGTGCAGGGAATTATTAATCGATCCCTGTAGCAACAATCCTTGTCTTTTGCACAGTGTCGCGTGTGTTGTTCGGTGTCATGGTGTTATCCTGAACAACCGGTATAGGGAGAACGCCTGATACGGAATTACAGTCCGGATGTATACCGATGACACCGGCTACACGTAGATGTCTTATCAAAGACGTTGAAATATGTATAGCAAATCGGATACCGGTATTGAGACCGGATCATATGTCCCCTAGCTTGTGTGAGGGACTGAATAGTTGTTCACATAAGCTACTCAACCTGCGAGAGGTCTTAATATCGGTAAGCTTACGTGTGTAACAGTTCCTTAGCATCTGTTGTCATTCGTAAAGAACCGCTCTGATTTTAATAGAAAAGACCTTTCGGTACTGTCACAACGGATTCAGACAAAGATTCGTTGTATGAGAATTTCAAGAGTTTATTGGAATTGAAAGCTCTTGAAGTTCGTGTAACGGCTGTAAAGCGTAAATTGCGTTGCATGATTAGACATTAATGCTTTTAATCACGTGGGCAGGCAATTATTGTGTCTGAGATGAAAATCTCATTAACCGTCGTTTTGGGCTTAATGGGCCTGAAGTTTTCAAAACTTTTGGGCCTAGTGGATAGCCCTTTGCTGAGTTGCTATCGTTTTGGCGCCCAAGAATTTGGAACGGTTGTGTCGTTTCGCTTGTAAACAGGTACGTTTTATCGAGAACGACACAACTTCAAGAGGAGGTAACCGGTCCTCTTTGTTTCCTATAAAAGGAATACTTAGTGGATTCTGGGTTCCACTTGCTTTTGCTTTCTCAACGAAACTCTGCAGAAATTTTGCAAGGAAGTTTATCACCTACATTGCGAGGGTTTCTTCGTTCCTCAAATTCATCACTGTCATCTGAGGTAACTATCTTTTCCTTGTCGCTTTAGTTTCGCTTTGACTTGCTACTCGTAGTTATAGAAAGTAGGCTTCATCTAAAAGGGGGGGGAATCAGTTTCCCTCAACCCTAATAGTCGTGGGGAAGAATCCTTGTGATTCTTCCTAAGACTGAACCGCGTCGCTCAGAAAGGGGATCTTACTCACTGCGGGAAGTGACCTTTCCCTTCTCAGAGTCGCCCTCTGATTGTAATTGCTTTCAAAATGCAGTGAGTAATGATTGCAACTTTCTGACGGCATTTTATTTCTTATCGTAGATTAAGGAGTTCGGTCTAGATATTTCCAATGGCAACTGGAGAAGGATCTTCTGGAGATAGCGCCATTTCGAAAACAGCAGAAGGTCTCTATAGCGTAGTTGCTTCGAGGCTAAATTGGGAGGAGGTTCAGGCTAAATGGCCTTTCTGCTGGGTGTCTAGTGAGTTTAAGGAATTGGCCTCCCGACATGCGGATGAGGAGGGATCCCGGATCCAGCCGAGGTTTACTTTGAGTACGGATGAAGAGACAAAGAAGTGGTATAGGGTTTATGCACCACTTCCGACAGAGCGGATATGCCACGTCGTCCCTAATGACCGCTCTGTATACATGTATGACTTTATTTTCCATAATCTGGGAGTTCGTTTTCCTCTAACCGAACTCCAGATGGGCGTCCTGAAGTTCCTGAACTGTGCACCCTCTCAACTTCATCCCAATGGTTGGGGCCTCATCCGGGCTCTCGAAGTGCTTGGGGAACACTTCAATTTCACGCCAACTGTAGCGATGCTGTTCTACTACACTCAGGTAGTTCGAAGAACAAGCAAGCAGGGTGGAGTTGGTCTGGTGACTCTCCGGACTCTCTGTTCCTTTGTGAACTTTGAGTCTTACACAGATTCTGCCAAGGTTGACGGGAAGTCCTTCAAGACTTACTTCACTCGCATCTCCATCAAGAAGGGCAAACCAAAATTTTGGAAGGATGAAGAGGACGTTGACAAATTTCCCCTGAGCTGGACACACAAACATTTCCTCTTGAGCTCACACGCGTACTACACTGATCAATCCGATCTGTCTCGTGAGACGTCGAGAGTGTTGTTCGCACTTGAATCGCACACTACAGGTCGTCACGTCTTCTCGTGTAGGCGTTTGCTAAGTAGCTCAAGCGGAGTCCGGGAGGAATATTTGCGTACTTCTCGTTTTATTTCATCTTCCTCCTTTACCAAATATGTATAGAATATTTGTAGTTGCTGACATCTTGTGTTTGTTCATGTAGGTGAAATAGAACAAGAGACTCCGGAGATGGACAAATTAAAGAAATTCAAGGCGGCTGGTAAATCCGTCACCCGTGAGAATAAAGTGAAGCCCAGGCCCTCAACCAAGGATCGTCCTGAGTTAATCATCCTGACCTCGGATGCTGAAGGGGACATCCCACTGGTTGAGGGCGGTTCATCCGATGTTGGAACAGCCTCGGGTCAACCTCCTGTTACTGAGAGGAGAAGAAAGATCCAGAATGATCCTTCGAAGCGTCAGTCCAAGAAGCAAAGGACTTCGGAGGATAAAGCCGTTGAAACCTCGGAAGGGATTGGTGCTTCCTCCGGTCTCAATAAAGGCACTGCTGCTGGGGTTTCTGGATCAGGGCCGACCTCCTTCCCAACGACCTCGTTTCTCACCCCCTTCCTCTCCTACGAAGGTTCTACTCCTGCCACTCTTCCACCACCGATGTATAAACTCCGGCCTACGCTTAGTGTTAAAGAAATTGAAGGAGCGTGTGAGGCCGGAAGGTGGCAGCTAGCCGAACTTGCTGGATTGCTATCTTCCGTCAGCGAGTTGGCTAAGAACGTCGACAAGGTTGAGGAGCTAAGTGACAAATTAGAAGAGCTCAACCTTTCCTCAGACAAGGACAAAGCCGCCATGAAGTTAATGGAAGATCGTCTTAACAAGTCTAAGGAGTTTGGGGATCTTGTAACTAAAGAGAATCTCAAGCTCAAAGGCGATCTTAAAAACTTGGAAGGCAAGGTGGCAGAGAAGGAGGAAGAACTCCGCAGCAGCCAGGATAAAAATAAGGCTGATGCTGAGGAGTGGTCTCAAAGGGAGAAGAAGCTCCTTCTTGAGATAGAGGGACTGAAGGCTAGGAAAGTGGAGCCCGAGATATCTAGTGAGGAGCTGTCCAAGTTGCGGGGAGAATTGGCTACAGCGAAAGCTGAGAGAGAAGAAGCTGTTGACATATGCAGCCGGGCTGTTGAAGAGTCCTTCGGCCTAGCCATACGCCAAGTCTTCTACCGCAACCCCACTGCGAAACTTAACCTTTATGGGATGGATCCGTACTATGAATTCCATGAGGGAAAGTTAGTCGCAGTGGTGGATGGTCGTCACGAAGATCCACCGACGTCCTTATATGGTTTGGCTCCTCTTCCTGAGGGTCAATCCATGGGACCTGACTACGTCTTTCCTGCGTCCGAGGTTCCCTCTTCTGAAGAAAGGGCTGAGGCTCCTGGAGGCGAGACTCGTGCGGAGGTTCTAAAGGAAGGAGCACAAGAGCCCAGTGCTGAAGAGGCACAAAAAACTGAAGAACAGATTCCTCCTCAGTAGTTTTGTTTTCATTTACATGTATAGTTGTGTACCGGGATCAACTCCGGATTTTGAACTGTTGTATGTAATTTCATTTCAATGAATGAGTTTTGATTGAAGAAATTTGTTTCGTCGTTTCATGTATATTTAAATCGTTTCTAATCCGTTCTGTATAATTAATCTTAAGGCCGGATTGAAATAATAGCCTCGGAAGATTAAACAACGAATAAAATTTAGAACGGATAAATATATACATGTCCCCAAGTGTGTATTAAGAAGAAGGTGCCTGTCTCTGGGGCGTGATCCTTAATTCTTTTGGGGAAAGATGGGTCGATCCGCTGTTTAGCAAAGTAGTGTAACAGGACGGATGACTGCTTCTAATCCATAATATTCTTACAGGAGATGATAATATTGTTCCAAGTTTAGGGAACTGCAAGGAAGTGGTGTTTGAGTCCTTTATCATAAGGATGATGATGGGAGTTTTTTCTACACCAGGAGTTACGTCGTTGTATCACAGAATAGGTGATAAAGAGTATCCGTCCTGGGAGAATACCACTAGAAAGCGAAAGTGCGGACTGACTTTCGGAATTTTCCATCATAAAGATGATTATGAGTATTGATCATGCCAGGTGTTTTATCATTAAATCACTTCATAAGTGATTGAGATCATCCGTCTTGGGGATGTGTACGATACCAGGAACTACATCATCAGGTCGCATATTAGGTGATTGAGATCATCCGTCCTTTGGGTGTGTATGGCGCCAGGAGTTACATCGTCAGATCACAGCATGGGTGATTGAGATCATCCGTCCTGGGCAGGTACACCGCGTTAGGAGTTACATCATCATATCACATAATGGGTGACTGAGGTTATCCGTTCTGGAAAAGTACACATCGTCAAGAGTTACATCGTCAGATCACAGATTAAGTGATTTAGATAATCCATCCTGGAGACATTTTTCAATCGTAGGAATACGGATTGAGTGAATACTTTCAGAATGATGATGAGAATTGTTCATACCAGGAGTTACATCGTCGAATCACTGAATAGGTGATTGAGATCATCCGTCCTAGAATGATTATTGGAGTTCTTCATACCAGGAGTTACATCACCGAATCACTGAATAAGTGATTGAGATCATCCGTCCTGGAATGATTATTGGAGTTCTTCGTACCAGGAGTTACATCATCGAATCACTGAATAAGTGATTGAGATCATCCGTCCTGGAATGATTATTGGAGTTCTTCGTACCAGGAGTTACATCATCGAATCACTGAATAAGTGATTGAGATCATCCGTCCTGGTGAATTTTTCCAATCAAGGGAGTGCGGATTCAATTGGCAATTTTCGCTCCATCCGAAATCCGAGTCTTACCTCTACTAGCCCCCTAGCTGATGTGAGGAAGCAGTTGACTTGCTCATATGAGCTATATTGATCATAGTACGTCTGGATTTCGGATTTGCACCGAAGTGTAAATATCCGCTCTTGGAACCATGTTCCGTAGTGACGAAATTTTAAGGGCGGATTCGACAATGGAAATATCAGAAGTTTATCGAATTTCGCAACCCTTGGTATTCGGGTAATGGTGGCCACGTTTCTAATGATTGGACATTTAATGCCTTAATTCACGTGGGCGCGCCATTATCGCATTAAGTGCGCATGCCTTAGTAACTGTCACGTATAGTCTTGTTGGGCCTAGTATTTGGTTTTAATAGGCCCATTTCGATGGCTTTGTGACGAAATGATGGCATCTTCACGCCTTGATGTACTAAACGACAATTTTGGTCCACTAAACGGGGAGTCGTTTGGGGGTAAACGACAGGTTATGTTTAGTGGGTATTTGAAAAATTTTGGTGCCCTGATATAGGCATATTTGGCAATCTCAGTTACCATTTCTTCTTGCTTCCTTGACGAATCTCTACGAAAGTTCCAAGAAGTTCTTCGTATCCACCTCTGTGAATTTCAATTCATTATCTAAGGTAACCACTTTCCCTTCGTTCTCAGTTTCTCTTTTCAATATTTGAGAATGCCTAGGAAGGGTGTTAGCTTCAGTGGCGTTGGCCCTAGAGGAAGAGGAGGAAGGGCTTTGGCTCAAAACCCTAGTGTTCGTGGTGGGAGGATCCCAGTGATCTTCCAGTCGAGGCCGCAATACACAGAGAGGGAGGAGTCGCAATATCAGAGGCGAAGGGTGATTATACCCTCTTCAGAGTCTTCCTCCTCCAGTGAGAGTGTTGAGAGTGGGGATTTGTATCTCTCTGATGATGTGAAATTTTATCGCAGCATCAAAGCTTTCACAATGGTGACAAAGAAAGCTACTGGGAAGAAATCGTCTGAAGGGGAATCTCCTTCTGAGAAGTATATCTTGAAGACCCAATCCGGCCTATGCAATGTGGTTGCACACCGGATAGACTGGGTGAAATTCCAACAGAAACACCCATTCAGCTGGGTGGCTGAGGAGTTTCGTGAAATAGCATCAGTTCATGCTCGAGAGGGAGGAGCGGAGCTGGAGACGCGTTTCACGGTCTTCAAGAAGGACAAATACAAGAATTGCTTCGTGGTGATAGCCCCGTTGCCATCCGATCGAATTTGTCATATCCCGGACGAAAGGTCCTTGTATATGTATGACTTTTTATTTTTGAACCTTGGTGTGCGGTTTCCCCTTTCGAAGTTTCAGATGGGGGTTCTGAGATTCCTGGACTGCGCTCCTTCACAGCTTCACCCCAACGGATGGGGATTAGTCCGCTCTCTTGAAGTGCTTGGGGAGCACTTCAACTTCAAGCCGACGGTGGCCATGCTCTTTTATTTTGCCCAAGTGGTCCGTCGTGCAAATAAAGAGAAGGGGGGAGTGAGCTTGATATCCCTCCGGACTCTCTCAAAGGTTATCAACTTCGAGGCGTACACTGACTCCGCCAAAGTTGATGGACATTCATTCAAGTCCTATTTCACGAAGATTAGCGTTCACCCTGACGAGTCAGTTTTTTGGTTAACTGAAGATGGGCTTCCGAAGTTCCCAGTGGCTTGGACGCATGAACACTTTTTGCTGACCTCCCAGGCGTACTACACTGAGGAGGATGAACTAAGCCCGTCTTCAGTTTCCGTTCTTTCCGCCCTTCAATCTTACACCGCCTCGCATCAATTTTTCTCTTGCAGGCGTTTGTTAGGATCGTGGTCTACCCGCGAGGAATATCTGCGTAATTTTCCTGCTAATATTCATATTTTATCGCATCATGCCTTGAAGTATTTGATTTCTAATCGTTTTGCTTGGTTTTGCAGTTGAAATTGAAGCTGCGTCTCCAGAGATGGAAAAACTGAAGGGGCTCAAAGCTGGAGCGAATTCCGTGGCAGCTGAAAATGACATTCAGGCGAAACGGAATTCGAAGAAAGCCACAGCGGAGACCATCATTTTAACCTCATCTGCAGGTGACGATATTCCCTTACTGGAGGGCGGATCCGAGAAGGTTGCGGCTGAGAAGGTCGGAGAAAAGAAGAAAACTATAAAACGCGGTTCCTCAAGGACCTCGGATCGTCAACCTTCTCCGAAAAAACAAAAAATTTCAAGTGAGAGTGCTGATCCGGAGCCTTCAAAGGGAAAGAAAGTGGAAAGATCCGCTCTGGATGCAGGGTCCACTCCGGATGCTCCTGGCGACGGGATCACCTATGGTGCAAAGCCAATAACGACTTACTTTGCACCAAAAGTTACTCGCCCCCTTCAAAGTAGCTCCGGTCTTGCACAATATCTGGTATACGAGGGTTCTGTTCCTGAGGCCGTTCCTGAGACTCCGTACAAGCTGAAGCCCTCATTGATGAGCGATGAAGTAGCCAAAGCTTGCGATGCCGGACAGAAGCACCTGGCAGAATTATCCGGGCTCCTAAGATCGGTTCGCAAGCTTCCAGAAGAGAATGAGAGGCTGAGCTCGTTGGTTAGCAAGGTTAATGACCTTAGCGTTGCTGCTGCTAAGGACAAGGCAACCATCCTTCGTTTAGAAAGTAAATTAGAAGCTTCCAAAGAGGAAGGATATAAGAAGGATGAAGAAATTGTCAGGCTAAAACATCTTGCCAAGGAGTTGGAGGCCCAAGTAGCTGATCAAAAGAAAATCAATTCCGACCTCCACTCCGGTTTTTGTGCGGAGAAGGAACGCTCTTCAAAGCTGGAAGAGGAGCTTAAGGAAGTCAAAGTTGTTTATGCTCGAGGAACCGAAGATTGGTCGCGTAAGGAGAAGGAGCTGCTCTCAAAGTTGGCGGACACAAAAGCGGAATTTGACGAGGCTGTGGATATGTGCGATCAGGCAGTCAAGGAATCCTTTGGGTTGGCTGTTCGTCAAATTCAATACCGGAATCCCAAGGTGAAACTTAATCTGAATGGTATTGACCCGTTCTATGAGTTTCATCAAGGGAAACTGGTGGCCATAGTTGATAAGCGTCATGAAAGTCCGCCTAGCACTCCTTACAAGTTCGCTCATTTACCTGCAGGCCAATCGATGGGACCTTCATTCCTGAAGCCCATAAGCACAGGAACGAGCCCTCGCACTGAAGAAGGCAAGGCCGGAGGCAAAGGCAAAGGGAAAGAAGGAGATTCAAGCCAGAGAAAGTAGCGCCCTTCCCTGTTTCCTTTTTCATTTTATTGATTCAAATTCGCTGTGTTCCGGGATCAGCTCCGGATTATTATACGAATTGTAATTCTCATTTAATCAATAAAAGAGTTTTTTACCTCCATTCTTGTTTAGTGAAAAACAACTTTAATAGAGGGATTGCATGTGTATTGTATCATTCCGGATTTAGGTAATGAAGATCAGATTGTAAAACAAAATCTCCATACCGGACTTATACATGCAAGATGAATTTCATAATAAGGTCACCGCTGATGAGGGAACACATCATTGTTACAAGAACGGTTTAAGGGGAATGATTGTGAGATCGTTTAGACGAAAGTTCATTCCTCAAGATATTCGTTAAACCGTTTATGTTGTCCCCCAGTATCATTGGGTGATTATCACTTTGAATAAACTCTGAGTGAGATTTTCTCGTGAGAGCTTTTAAGAGTGAGGTTTTAAAATAGAAATTCCTCTTCAAATATTTCCGACTGAGAGATTTCAGGTGAATATGCCTTAGATTGTGGCGTACCCGAGTGAATTGTTTGTGTCGGAGTTCATGAGTTAGTTATAAAACTTCCAAATAAAGAACTTCATAAGAAAGTATTAATCTGGAGTTCAGTATAACTTACTTGTTGTGTTTGGAGTTCGGTTTGATCCTACTGTCCATGTCATATTTGGTGTTCGGTTGAATCCTACTAGCCGTTCTTCAATTGGTCTTTGGTTTTACCCAATGACGATTCTTCACCGACGTTCGGTTAATCCTACTAGTCGTACTCAGAGTTCGGTTTAATCCTACAATCCGAGCCTTCGATACGGGGTTCAGATCAGGGCTGATCCTGAACCTACTGCGCCCGTCACTTGGGGTTCAGCGTGGTCTTGAAGAAAAACCAGCTTACTGCGCCCAAGCCTTCGCATGGGGTTCGGTTTGTGGCCTTGAATAAGGACCAGCCCTACAACCCATGTAGTCTTCGAATGGGGTTCGGTTTGTGGCCTTGAAGAAGGACCAGCCCTACAACCCATGCCCTGAGGTTCGGTTTAATCCTACAACTCAGGTCTTCACCGACGTTCGGTTTATCCTACTAGTCGTACTCAGAGTTCGGTTTAATCCTACAATCTGAGCCTTCACCGGTGTTCAGCCAAACTTACTAACCGTACCCAGAGTTCGGTTTAATCCTACAATCTGGGCCTTCAATATTTACATACTCGAGGAGTTACATCGTCAATTACAGAATGGGTAATTGAGATCATCCGTCCTGAGTATGTTCTTGTGCGTTGCGCATATTCGAAGAGTTACATCGTCAACTACAGAATAAGTAGCTGAGATCATCCGTCCTGAATATGCTTTTGTACACCGGATAAACTGAAAATCACAGCATAAGAAAAACTCGAAAGAGTTAAATTGTTATGAGAGATTCTTATTAAATCAAAAATAAGAATTACAAGGAGAGCGTAGCTGTGAAAATAAATTCTCCAGTATTCAATCCAAGATAAGGATAGGAGAGTGTAGAAACAGCTAGCTATAGTAGATGCGCAAGTTTTGGGTGTTCCATTTGTTTCGGATTGGAGTGCCATCAAGGTTTTCAAGGCGATAAGAGCCTTTGCCAGTGACCTCGGATACCCTGTATGGGCCTTCCCAGTTTGGGGCTAATTTGCCTTGATGGGCGAATTTGTTCCCTATACTTGCTTTCCTCAAAACCAAATCTCCAACGTTGAAAGTCCTTGATTGGACTCGTTTGTTGTACCGGAGAGCAACTTTGGCTTTGATGGCTTGATCTCTGATGAAAGCGTCTTCTCTGAGTTCTTGTATGACATCCATTTCAGATGCCAAGTTAGCATTGCTGGTTTCTTCAGAGAAGTACTTAACTCTTGTGGAAGCAATTTGCAGTTCCACAGGTATCATTGCCTCGACCCCGTATGTTAGGCGATATGGGGATTCATTGGTGGATGAATGAGGCGTTGTCCGATATGCCCATAGGACATGACACAGCTGGTCCGTCCATCCGTCCTTGGCTTCACCAAGGCGCTTCTTTAGTCCCTTAAGCACCTCCCTGTTGGCCACTTCAGCTTGACCATTAGTTTGGGGATGTTCGACGGATGAGAATATTTGGGTTATTCCTAACCCTTCAAGCAAATCTGTGAATTTTCTATCCGTGAACTGGGTGCCATTGTCTGTGACAATCCGTGCTGGGACCCCGAACCGTGTTATGATGTTTTCATACATGAAACGGCGAGTTCGGGCTGAAGTAATATGCACCACCGGCTCTGCTTCTATCCACTTAGTGAAATAATCGACCCCTACAATGAGATATTTGATGCCCCCAGGAGCAGTTGGAAAGGGGCCCAGAATATCCAATCCCCATTGATAGAAGGGCCATGGAACAGCGGATGTGAAGAGTTCTTCTGCCGGTGTGTGGTGTAGGTTAGAGAATTTTTGGCAAGCGTCGCATTTTTTGACGAAGTCAATGGAGTCTTGCTTCATTGTGGGCCACCAGTATCCAGCTCTGAGGATTTTTCGCATTAAGCTTCTTCCTCCAGCATGGTGTCCACTTTGTCCTCCATGCACTTCCTCCATTACACCTTGCACCTCATCCTCTTTGAGACAAATTAAATAGGGCACAGAGAGTGCCCTTCTGTAGAGATTACCATCAATCATAGTGAAATACGGTAATTCTCTCCTTAACCTCGTCTTTTCCTTCTCATCTGTGGGTAGCTGTCCATCAGCCAAATAACGGATGTAAGGAGCCATCCATGTATCTCCGTAAAGGGAGTCAGTCATTATGGCGTTTAGAGAAGGGAAAAGAGGGATGCTGGGCGACGTTAGCGTGCTTTGAACCAGAGTAGTGGTGCTACCCGGTCGTTTAGTGCTTGCTAACCTGGAGAGTATATCTGCTCTCGTATTCTCTTCACGTGGAACATGCTTGAACTCCACCTTTGAGAATTTCTCAGTCAACTCCTTGACACAGTTCAAGTATAATTGGAGTTGAGGTTCGCGAGCTTGATATTCTCCTAAGATCTGCGAAATCACCAGCTGTGAATCGCTACAGAGTGTCGCCTCAGAAGCTCCGATGTCAATTGCAGCTCTTAGCCCGGCCAAGCAAGCTTCGTACTCAGCCTGGTTGTTGGATGTTTTGAAATTGAAACGAAGGGAGATCTCCAGGTGTACTCCGTCATCACTTTCGAGAACTACACCTGCTCCAGAGCCTCTTTGGTTTGATGAACCATCAACGTAAATGGTCCAATGGACTCGAGGGTAATCCGGATCGGTCCCTGTCATTTCCACAATAAAGTCAGCCAGGACTTGAGCTTTAATAGCGCTGCGGGGTTCGTAGGATATATCAAACTCAGAGAGTTCAATAGACCATTTGATCATCCTCCCAGCAAGATCGGGCTTGATTAAGACAGAACGGAGTGGCAAATCCGTTCTCACTATGATTGGATGGGCGTGAAAGTACGGACGCAACCGTCGTGAGGCCCAAACAACAGCGAGGGCGGCCTTTTCAATTTTTTGATACCGGATCTCAGCACCTTGCAAGGTCTTGCTAGTGAAATAGACCGGTCTTTGTCCATCAGGAGTTTCTTTTATCAAGGCAACGCCCAAAGCTTCATCTGAAATAGCCAAGTACAGAATGAGTGTGTCTTCGGGGTCAGGCTTTGTGAGAATGGGAGGTTTGGACAACACCTCCTTAAGCTCTTGGAAAGCTTTTTCTTGTTCCTGTCCCCACTCGAATTTCTTGGACTTTTTCAGTATTTTGTACAGAGGGAGCGACCTGTGAGCCATCTTCGGCATGAACCGTGCCAAAGCTGCTACCTTGCCATTCAGGGATTGGACTTCTTTGAGATTCTTAGGACTTTGCATGTCTAGAATCGTTTGGCACTTCCCTGGATTGGCTTCTATACCACGTTGAGTTAACATGAAACCCAAAAATTTCCCAGCAGGGACAGCAAATGTGCACTTCATTGGGTTCAGCCTCATGTTAAATTGTCTTAAACGGGTGAATACTTGGCGCAGGTCTTCAATATGATCGCCACCAACCGGTGTCTTTGCTATTATGTCGTCAATGTATACTTCAACAAGTTTGGTGTGCATACCTTCGAAAACCTTGTTGATCATGCGCTGATATGTCGCCCCAGCGTTTTTCAGGCCAAAGGGCATGACTGTATAGCAAAAGACACCACGATCATTTATGAAAGCTGTCTTCTCTTGATCCTCTTCGCACATCGGAATTTGGTTGTAACCAGAATAAGCGTCCATGAAGCTCAGGTATTGGTAACCAGAGGAATCATCTACCATCCGATCTATATTAGGAAGAGGATAAGGATCTTTTGGACAGCAGCGGTTGAGGTCCACGTAGTCAATGCACATTCTCCATTTACCATTGGATTTAGGGACCATCACCACATTCGAAAGCCAAGAGGAATATCGGATTTCCCTGATGAATCCGGCCTTCAGCAATTCCTCAGTTTGCTGGCAAGCTGCCTTCTGTTTCTCTGGGCCCAATCGTCTTTTCTTTTGGGCCACAGGTTTCGTCTCTGGATAGACGGAAAGTTTATGACAGCAGAACTCAGGGTCTATGCCTGGCATATCGGCTGCGGTCCATGCAAAGAGGTCTTTAAACTCTTGCAAGAGAGCCAGCAGTCGCTGCTCTATTTCAGTATCTAGCTTGTCATTGATATGGGTGATCTTTTCTGGAGAATCTCCCAAGACGATGTCCCTGGAACTTCCATCCGGTGTGGGCTTTGATGGGTTGAACGGATCAATGTTCAAATCCGCTCTAGGGTCCAGGTCGACAAGGCTTACAGATCCAGCCGATGTTTCAGCATCATTAAGTTTCCTCTTTTTATTGGAGGCATCCAGCTTTGTCATGTTGAGACTAAGGTTGTAGCAGTACCTAGCCATCTCTTGATCACCACGGATAGATGACACAGCATTATCCTTGTCAATGAACTTGATAAGGAGATGTGGGGTTGATACAACTGCCTCCATTGCATTCAGAGTAGGACGGCCTATGATGCCATTAAACGGTGATTTGACATCAATCACTAGCACCCGAGACCTAACCGTCCTGGCTCCCGGTTCGCCTTCAAACGAGATAAGGGTGTCAAGATACCCTTTAGTTAGTTGCTTTGCGCCATTGAAAGCTGTTAGTTCCTGCGTGTAAGGCTGTAAATCTGAGTCTTTAAAACCCATTCTTTCAAAGCAATTATAGAAAATAACATCGCAGGAACTTCCCTGGTCAACAAGGATTCTTCGGACGTCCTTGTTGGCGATCACAGCAGTGATGACTACAGCATCGTCACCACTAGGAATGGTTGGGCCAAAATCCTCGTCAGAGAAAGAGATTATGGGAGCCTCAATTCCTCCTCTGTAAGGGCGATTGTCTTTGACTTTCCCTTGCACAGATAGAATCATTCTGTGATGATTCTTACGGGCTGTAATTGAAGCTCCTCCTCCAGCGAATCCTCCAGCAATCATGTCAATGATTTCACGTCGGCCCTGACGTTGTTGCTGGGGCATGCTGTCTTTCTGTGCTGCATTATCGGTCATTACACCTTTTTGCTTCTCTGCAGCAGAGAACTTTCGAACCGGACTGGGGTTGTTGTCATCCCCATCGTCGGGATCTCTTTCTCTTTTCTCATTCCGTTCTGCCCTGTCAAAGGATTTTTCTTTGAACAGGTATTGCTTCAATTTGCCTTCTCTAATTAGCGTCTCAACCGCGTTCTTTAGAGCTTGGCATTCATCAGTGGAATGACCATTTTGTTCATGAAAATCACAGTACTTTCGTGAATTTCCTGGTCTTTTCATAGGGGCTGGTCTCCTGATGCCATATGTGCTGAAAACTGGCCATCCGACCTCTCTCAAAATCTGAGATGGTCTGGCAGATAACTGTGCATAATGGTTGAAGGAATTGACATGCCTTTCTCGAGGTCGAGGAGGGTGGTTATCCACCTTAGGATTGGTGAATGGCCTCTCCATGCGTTCTGACCTCGTCTTTTCCTTACCCTTCTGGGTTTGGGGAGATGGTGTTGGTGGCTTTTTCTTTGCAGCCATTGCCTCCAAGTGCATCTCTATGCTCACATACTTTGAGGCTTTTTTCCTGAACTCCTCAAAAGTTGCTGGGGGGCTCTTTGCTAATGAAAGAGCGAAAGCTGATCCTGGCTGCAATGCCTCAATTACGATATGCAGCTTGATAGATTCTGTGAGGTTAGGAACCAGGGCTGCTTCCTTATAAAACCTCTTCAAAAAATCTTTTAGGCCCTCGGTTTCACCTTGCTTAATCTGAGCCAAGGTATGAGACGTCTTGGGTACGTCTCTGGAGATGACAAAGTGGGTTTCAAAGGCAGCTGCCATTTCTGTCCAAGAATCTACGGATCCAGAAGGCAAGCCTTTAAACCACCCGAGGGCTTCCTCAGACAATGTTCGAGGGAACATTCGGCACATCACGTCTTCATCAGCCCCCAAGTACATGGCTTCAAACACATAAGCATCAAGGTGCTTAGTTGGATCAGTCTCACCATTATACTTTCCGATGGAAAGTGGTTGAGTGGTTTGAAGGTGCTTGGGGATGCTGATGCCCATAAGTCTCCTTGAAAAAGGAACCTTCAGATTGTAAGACAATGGGGGTGCTGTTGTCGAATCTCTCTTCCTTCGGGAAGCTGCATCCTCAGAATCGCGAGTTTGTTCTCCCTCCTCAAACATTGGGATCTTTGAGTACTGAAGAGTGGTGGACTTTTCACCATCAGTTGTGTGGGGAGTGTTTCGCGTGCGAGATGACTCTTTATCCTCGCTTTGCCTTTTTTCTCTTCGCAATTCAGCGAGTTCCCTCTGAAGTTGTTTGATCAACTCATCGCGAGGATCAGGATCAGACACAGTTACTATCTTCTTTGAGCTGCCCCCATGAGAATCAAAGTTGAGTTTTCTGTAGGCATTAGGATTGGTTCTGCCTTCAGCTTGATTCTCCATGAAGTCTTGTGCTTCGCCTTCCATGGTGGATTACCTGCTCTGTCAAAGGATATGGGAATAACTTTATCGTGTCCCACCGGGCGTGCCAATGATCTGTCCTGGACCGGGGTCAAGAGATCATTCTCAAGCCAGTCACGAATAGTATGTCAATACCGTCTAGTAGACCGGATGTATGTGTATCCGATGTAGGTATCCGTTGTCCTTGAATGAGGAGAGCGGATTGGGCATTCTGGAGATCCTTCACACCGACCTAACGCGTTGAAGTGGGCGAATGGTGGTGTCACCTGCAAAGATTCTCCGACGCTCAAGTCAGTGATTATATTCCAAGTAAGGAATGTATTCAGAGATGAATCAGTCGTAAAAGTGCTGAAGAAGAAGATCCCTAACTTCAATCATGAAGTTAGTTCATATACCTGATTGGCTCGATTAACGAGGACTCGTTGGTGGGGAACCACCAACTCCCATTAGCATTATTATATTGCGCACTTACCTGCATGATTGGGTCAAGTGGCTATTTTATATTAAGCATAGAGAATGTAGACTAGGATTAGGGAACAAGTTGACCATTCCCGTGAGCAGAATTTGGCTCGTAGTGCAGGGAATTATTAATCGATCCCTGTAGCAACAATCCTTGTCTTTTGCACAGTGTCGCGTGTGTTGTTCGGTGTCATGGTGTTATCCTGAACAACCGGTATAGGGAGAACGCCTGATACGGAATTACAGTCCGGATGTATACCGATGACACCGGCTACACGTAGATGTCTTATCAAAGACGTTGAAATATGTATAGCAAATCGGATACCGGTATTGAGACCGGATCAATATATATACACACGACAAAACAAATTGACATATATTTGGGTACCAACTTTTTTATATACACATATATATATATATATATATATATATATATATATATTCTATTTGCACAACTTCATGTAAGAATGACCATAGGACTTACCCTAGCAAGCATCGCAAAAATCATCTACAGCAACATCCGAAGTCATATCTTGATGCAAATATGTAGTTGGGAAAACATGGTTTAGAAAATGGAGGAATCTAAAGGTTAATATTAATTTTTCACGCCGTTTGAAACAATCAAAACTTCGTTTGACCGTATGATAAAATGAAGCACATTTGCAAAACAAAATTTTTAAACAAACAGGCTCAGATACCATATCTTGATATATTATCCGAAGAAAAAATTAAAGAAACTAGTTGCCAAAATATCAAGTCAACATATGCTATATTGTCCTAAACTTCGTATCTCATCGTAACCTAGTAATCCCCTGGGCAATTCTAGCAACGAATCAATGGAATGTTATAAACACTACCAGGAGCCCTTCTGAAATCCAAAAACGAAAAAAGAAAAAGCAAGATTTAGAGTAAAAATTCCAACACAATGCTTGCAAAAATTATCAGTGAAAAGCCTGACTAGCTAGACAAAAAGAAAGATGGGACAAAGTAAGTGGCTCACCAAAGCTCTTCCTTTTCCCATTTTCTTTTGTTTCCATGCAACACTCCGCTCCTTGTTTGTTCATCAATGTCATTGCTGGAGTCACCAACACCATCTTTTTCTTTGGCATAAAGAGGGCATATTCCGCATTCTTTCACAACACTTGATTTGGGATTTGAGCATATCTCAAAAGTGATTTTGAGGGCATGAGAGAGCATGTGATTGATGTTTGAAGATTCCATGAGATATTTCCACACACATGTGTGATCTTTGACAAAATCTCTCCATTGATCCATCCAATAGTTACGGCTCCTGAGACGATCATTCTTGACAGTAACAAGTTTGCCATCATCAGATGCAAAGTTTAATATCCATCTAAAATCATCAAGAGATAAACCTTTTCCATTTTCCATAACAGAGCCATGACACGTGCGATATTTGTGGTTGTTTGGTTGGTTACAAATTAGTTTCATGGGTCCAGCTTTAGTGTGGACAGGTGTAACTTGTGCTTATGCTGCACTCCTTTTTTTTGCATATAAATATCTTTTGTATTCTGTTTTTTTTAACTAAGTGAAAAATCAGTTACAAGTTTTATCTTCAATATTTCCTCTTCCCGCGCTTTACCTTCTTCTCCTTCTCTAAGTTTCATTATGGTATCAAAGCTCTAGGTTAGAGCTTCTGTCTCAATGGTTCGAACTTCAACTTCCGGTGGAGTGCCACCACCTCAAAGTCTGGATCCATCTCAGAATCCAGCATCTCCCTATTACATTCATCCAGGTGAGAATCCATCCATTGCTTTGGTTACACCTATTCTCACTGGGAGCAACTTCCACCCCTGGTCAAGGTTGATGCGTAGAGCATTAATCTCGAAAAACAAGTTCAGGTTTGTGGACGGATCGATTGTTATGCCGAATCGTTTTGATCCTATGTTCGATCTTTGGGAACGCTGCAATAATTTGGTCCATTCATGGATTATTCATTCGATTTCGGAATCAATAGCTCAGAGTGTTGTTTATGTCGATCTTGCATCTGACGTATGGAATGAATTGCGAGAGAGGTTTTCTCAGGGAGATTTAATTCGCATCTCAGAATTACAGCAAGAAATTCATGGCCTAAGACAGGGCTCTTCAAATGTAACTGATTTTTTCACAGATCTGAAAACCTTATGGGAAGAGTTGGAGAATTATAGACCTGCCCCTTCATGCACATGTGCTGTTCCTTGTTCCTGTGTTGCTATGAGGAATATTAGACTGCACAGGGAACAAGACAAGATTATTAGATTCTTGACAGGTTTGAATGATGAATTCTCTGCAATTAGATCTCAAATTTTAATCATGGAGCCTCTGCCAGCATTGAACCGTGTCTTTTCCATGGTCCTGCAACATGAGAGACAAAATGGACTTGGAACTACTCTAAGTGATGAAGCCAGGTTCAGTGCAAATTTAACTGAAGCAAGGAGAGGATTTGGTTATGGCAGAGGCAAAAGTAAGAATAAAGTGTGTACTTATTGTGGTCGAGAAGGTCACACTGTGGATGTGTGCTACAAAAAGCACGGTTATCCATCCAATAACTCTTCTCTAATTAGAAGGAAAGGTAATAGTTCTATCAATTTGGCAACTGCTGAAGATGAACATGATGAGCAATATGGAGATACACCTGAAGAGGCTGATCCTGGAGCTAATATGCTCACTGATGAGCAATACAAGGGCCTCATGAACCTGCTAAAGCAGACAAACACTGTAGGGAGTCATGTATCCAACCAAATCTCAGTTGTGAAGAGACAAGGAGAGGCTGAGAAAATAATCACTGTTGCAGCTGCTGGTAAAAATAATATCACTGATTGGATACTGGATTCTGGAGCTTTAGACCATATTTGTAGCTCTCTGGCACAATTTACCTCATATAATGAAGTTGATAATATGACTGTACATTTGCCAAATGGAACCACTGTCACAGCATATATAATTGGCACCATACATCTTGCACCTCACATCACCCTGCATAACACAATTTACTTGCCAACCTTCTCATTAAACCTGATCTCAGTATCCAAATTATGTGCAGACCTGGGTTGTCAATTGATTTTTGATCATGATCTCTGTACCATACAGGAAAGGAAGAGGAAGAAGATTCTTGGTTTGGCTAAGTTGCAGGGAGGTCTTTTTCATTTTTCTAGTGGTCAGGTCTGTCATTCTGCTATTAATACTTGTAATGTTGGAGATACTAAGTCTGGTAATATAGATAATCCTTTTTTGAAACCTTCTATACCTTTGACTAGTTTGTGGCACTTCAGACTTGGTCATTGTTCAAATAGAAGAATGAGTATAATAAAAAGTCAATATCCTTTTGTTTCTGATTCTAACTGTGCCCTGTGTGACATTTGCCATCTAGCCAAACAGAAAAAGAAAAGTTTTACACTCAGTCACTCCACAGCAGCTCATGTTTTGGATTTAATCCATGTAGATATATGGGGACCCTACTCTACTGTTTCTGTCCACGGCTATAAATATTTTCTCACAATAATTGATGATCACTCAAGGTTTACTTGGGTGGTCTTGATGAGGGGTAAGCATGAAGTGAGGAAACACTTGCAGGATTTTGTGAAGTTAGCCAAGGTTCAGTTCAATAGATCTGTCAAGCAGATTAGAAGTGACAATGGTCTAGAATTCAACATGCCTAACTACTATGCTGATCATGGAATCCTTCATGAAACATCCTGCAATGAAACACCACAGCAGAATGCAAGGGTAGAAAGGAAGCATCAACACATTCTCTCTGTGGCTAGAGCCTTGATGATACAGGCAGGAGTTCCAAATGCTTACTGGTCATATGCTGTTCTCCATGCTGTTTATCTGATCAATAGGGTTCCCTCACCTATTTTGCACAACAAATGCCCTTTCCAGTTGTTAACAGGCAACCTACCTGATTTAAAAGACCTTAGAGTGTTTGGTTCCCTGTGCTACTCTTCTACACTTGTTGCAGGCAGAAAGAAACTTGACCCTAGAGCAATTCCCTCAATTTTCTTGGGCTATAAAACTGGCACAAAAGGATATGTCATCTTGGACCTCAAGCATCATGCCATCAATGTCTCAAGAAATGTGGTTTTCTATGAGCAGTATTTTCCCTATAAACATCCTATTCCATCCACAACATGGAGGTATGCTGAGATTACTGAACACCAATCTTCACCAGATCTGTCCATTCCTACCCATCTTGCTGACCAAAACATTGAACCACACCTACCTACACCTGAACCAAGCACACCTGAACTTCCCACACCTTCACCTTCCTTATCATCACCTGAAACTGACCCTCTCACTATCATTCCTACTTCAACCAGGCCTATTCGAAAAAAAAAACCACCCTCTTATCTCTCAGATTATCAATGTAATCATATCACCACATCCACCAAGTACCAGTACCCTATTTCCAGTTACTTGAATTATACACATCTCCCTCCTAGACAGCAGATTTATACCACCTTAATTGACCACCAAACAGAACCTTCCTCTTACTCAGAAGCTTGCAGCATGCAGGAATGGAGAGATGCAATGCAGAGAGAGTTTGAAGCTCTAGACAAAAATCACACTTGGGAACTTGTCACATGTCCTCCCAATGTTCATCCAATTGGTAGCAAATGGGTGTTCAAAATCAAAAGGCATGCTGATGGAAGTATTGAAAGATACAAGGCACGCCTTGTGGCCAAGGGATACACACAGATTGAGGGTCTTGATTACCTGGAGACATTTTCTCCTGTGGCTAAGATGACAACAATTCGACTTTTGCTTGCCTTAGCTTCCATCAAGGGCTGGTTTGTTCACCAATTGGATGTGAACAATGCATTCTTGCATGGAGACTTGAAAGAAGAGGTATACATGTCCCTTCCAGATGGGATGACTATTTCAGATGGTTCCACCAAGGTCTGCAAGCTACTCAAGTCCCTCTATGGACTTAAACAGGCCAGTAGAAGCTGGCATGATAAACTCACATTTTTCCTTCTGCAAGCTGGCTTTTCTCAAGCTCAATCAGATCATTCCTTGTTCATTAAGCATACATCTAGCTCATTTCTGGCCCTACTAGTATATGTTGATGATGTTATCCTACTTGGTGATTCCATGACAGATTTCCATTCCATCAAATCTCAACTTCATACTGCTTTTGGAATTAAGGACCTTGGAGTTCTAAAATATTTCCTGGGCCTGGAAGTAACCCATACAGATCAAGGAATTGTTCTTACCCAAAGGAAGTATTGTTTGGACCTTATTCAGAACTCTGGTTTGCTAGCTTGCAAACCAGTGAGGGTGCCAATGGATTACCATTCCTCATCTGCTGCCATAGCACAATCTGACCCGCATGATGATCCTTTAAGCTATAGGAGATTGATTGGTAAGTTGATCTATCTCACCAATACCAGGCCTGATATTATGTTTGCCACACAACAACTAAGCCAGCATATGCACTCTCCTACAAAGGCACATTTTACAGCAGCCACAAGAATTATTCGATACCTGAAAGGATCTCCAGGAAAAGGGATACTTTTAAGCAAACACTCTTCCACTCAACTGATTGGTTTTAGTGATTCAGATTGGGCTAGGTGTCCCATTACCAGAAAATCAGTTTCTGGTTTTTGTTTCAAACTTGGAGACTCTTTGATTAGCTGGAAATCAAAGAAACAATCCACTGTGGCAAGATCTTCTACAGAGGCAGAATATAGGGCTCTAAGGGAAGCTACTGCTGAACTACTTTGGCTCACCTATTTGATGAAAGATATTGGTGTTGAAAGCACAAAGATACCAGCCTTGTTCTGTGATAGTGAAAGTGCAAGGCATTTGGCACAAAATCCAGTTTTCCACTTTCGAACCAAACACTTGGAGATTGATTGCCATTTTATTCGCGAGAAAATCTTAAATGGTTTTCTTAAGCTTTTGCCAGTAAATTCCTTGGAACAGCTTGCAGACATGTTCACTAAGCCCTTGCCTCCAAATCTCTTCTCCTCTGCCTGCAGCAAACTGAACATGGTAGATATCTACCAAGTTTCAGTTTGAGAGGGACTAACAGAGCCATGACACGTGCGATATTTGTGGTTGTTTGGTTGGTTACAAATTAGTTTCATGGGTCCAGCTTTAGTGTGGACAGGTGTAACTTGTGCTTATGCTGCACTCCTTTTTTTTGCATATAAATATCTTTTGTATTCTGTTTTTTTTAACTAAGTGAAAAATCAGTTACAAGTTTTATCTTCAATATTTCCTCTTCCCGCGCTTTACCTTCTTCTCCTTCTCTAAGTTTCATTATTCCACATCCAGGGTTCCCAAAACAACACACAGAGCAAAACCAATGAGCTTGTTTCGCCTATTTCGAAAATCCATATTCATAGTTACTAATCGCCCCGAGCCACGACAATGGAACCAATCAGGAACTGCACTCCCTGGAAAACAAAAGAACACAGACCTATATGCATCCTCAGTGATCCTATGCCGTGAATCAGCCACAATATTACTATGACCACTAAGATCCAATTCCTCATTAGTGGTCAAACAAAATTCGAAGTCATTCTCCTCGGAATCTGAGGGGAGTTTTTCAATCCTTGAATTTGGCATTACTGTTCTAAGGGATGAGCAATTACATGCCAATAACTTTCTAAGAAATTGTGGAAGCTGTGGGATACATTCAAGCCTTTTGCAATCAGTTAAATCAAGTAATTTCAAGCTAGAAAGATGAACAATACTCTCAGGGAGGTTAACGATACCACTTCCAACTAGTGACAATTCCCTTAATGATGACAAGCTACCAATGTCATTAGGGATTTCTGTTAATTTCCCACATCCTGAACAATCAAGCTCTGTGAGATGCTTTAGATTAACAATGCTGTTTGGAAGTAACTCAAGATCACTACACAAGTTTAGACGCAGGGTTTTGAGGCCAACCAAATAGTCCATCGATGGAGGTACTTCTTTAATTGCCGTGTTTGTTAAGATGATTTCAGAAAAAGTTTCTGAAGGTTCCAAGATGTCTGGAAAGGTCCTCCTCAGCATTGCGCAACTTCGCAAACTAAGATTTGTCAACTTCAATTTGAAAATGTTGCTGGGAAGTGCTTTAAGTGATTCACAATAGGTAAGGTCTAACATGTAGAGTTTGGTGAGACTTCCAATTGAAGGTGGAATAAACTCAAGCATTCTGCACATGCGCAAGCTCAACCGTTGAAGGCCAACCAAATGGTTCAGTGACAATGGTAGTTCTCGTATTGCTGATTTGTCTAAGATGAGCTCTATTAAATTTTCCATGGGCTCCTCTATTTCAGGGAACTTCTCCAAATTTGAACAACCACAGAGATTAAGTGTTCTTAGAAATTTCAGCTTGCAAAGGTGAGTTGGAAGGCTTGTGAGGGATTCACAGTAAGAGAGATTTAAACTACAATCCTCTTTGCGACTTAGTGACAATGCGGGTTTCAACACTCTCCCAAATAACAAGAGTCTTGGGATTATAAGTCTACACGCTAGAGGCTTTCTTGTTGATGTCCAATAACGTGAGCAACCAGATAATGGAACCCACATGGTTTCCATGCTGACTGAAAACGTCTCAAGGTTGAGGCACTCTTCGAGATCCATAAGTCCATAAGATGTAGAGAGAACATTGCTAGGAATATGTAAATTCCTAAGATTTGTACAGCCCTTTAACAGTATACAGATGAGCTTGCTGAGGAAACCAGAAGAGTAAACTTGATTTAATTCCTTACAATGCATGAGAATTACTTGTTCAATATTTGGACATCGAGCAAGGTCTGGTATTTGTCTCAGCTTTCGAGAACGACTAAGGTCAAGTATTTTCAAATTCGGTAAATGCTGTTACCACAAGTACATGATTAGGTAACAAAGAAAACACTGTGAAATACACATAATTATACTTTTGTTTTGGTTTGTTCTTTCAATATTTTGTTTCATTTTAGTTCTTTACATCATTTTCTTTTGTCAATTTTGTATTCCAAGTTATTTTATTTCAATTTACTCTACTATGTTATTCTTTAATGTCAATTGAAAGTCTTCTCTGTTAAATTTAGTTCTAATTTGATAAAAATTTCTTGCACAATATTTTAACGTTGTTAATGTTGTTCAAAACATAGTTGTTTCGGAGAAGAGTTCTTAACTTGCTGCATAAGTTAAGTTTAAAAACAGAACTAAGATGATTAAATTGGCTAAAAAAAGATACCCAGATGATTTACTTGAAACCAACAAACAAGTTAGATGACAATATTTTCACAAATTAAAAGACTAATGCGCACTCAGTGTCAAGTCACTGCCCATAAATTTGTTCACAAGGGTATTATTTTAGTCTATTAGATAAATCTTAATAGTATTTATCAGTCTGCCTAAAGGAATTGTGTTTGATTTTCCTCTGTTTTAAGTTTGACTTTCTCTTTAACAGTTGCTGACATTAATTTTGTCGCATGAGTTGGACAAACCAATGATTGAAAAGTTTTGCAATACCTGATCTCTCTCCCAAAGTTGTTCAAGTTTAGAATCACGCATATGAAGTTCAACAAGATTTCCAGGGGAAAAATCCGGAGGTAAAGATCCTTGAGGGAAGCCATCCCAACAAAGGAATCTTAACTCATCTGGAAGACTTTCAAGAAATGATGGCATGTGCAATTTTGAGTCTTGTATTCTGTCATAGAAGTTGAGCGCTCTCAGATTATCCATCATTTTGAAAGTTTGAGGATCTAGTTGAACTTCTTTGATTTGGCACATGTCCAGGAACATACATTTCACAGCATCAGTCCCCTAAAAGGTAAATCAAGCTTTAGAAAAAAATAATTTAAATAAATAACTGCTATAGTTTCAGGGATTAAAGAAAGTAAGTGAGAGCTGACTATAAAGGGTCTTAGTCTTACCCTGTTCTTTCTCATAACATGATAAATGTCCTCATGCTTCCATAATCGACTGCGTTTTCCAGGATTATTGACACATTCCCGACGAACAATTTCTTGCCCCATTTCTTGTATCAGATCATGCATCACAATTTCATCATTCAAAATAGACATAAGACCCCGATCAATAAGAACTCTCATTCCAATGCCAGCTGAGAAGCCACAGCTCTCTAGTGTTTGTTTCACAGTATTCATGTCATGTCCTCTATAGAAGCAAGCTATGTCAAGAAATATGTCCTTCTGTTCGTCATCAAGCCCATCATAACTTAATTTCAACACCTTAAAGGTTTCATGTTCAGGAAGCTTTTTCAGCTTTTCCAGTTCACTTTCCCAATCCTCCTTTGTTCTGCCATGAAGCAATAGGCCCAGAACTCTGAGAGTTAATGGAATCCCTTTAGCATAATCCAAAATCTTCCTTGACACATCCATATAATGTTCATTTGGATAGTCTTGTTTAAAGGCGTTTAAACTGAAGAGTCGTAGAGAATCTTGAAAATTCATTACCTCAACCTGATATATTTCATCAGCATCGGCATTCTTAAGCACTTGCAAGTCTCTACTAGTCAGAATGATTCTACTTCCCTGGCCGAACCAACGATTCCCTTCCTTTAATTCATGAAAGTGACTAGAGTTGTTCACATCATCAAGAACAAGGAGAATCTTTCCCCAGAGATCTGATGAATATTTTCTGTGTACCTGATATATTCCATGTCTTTCTATTTCCTTCTGAACATCTAGAACAAGGGCACTGGACTGGAATTGGGTTGCTAGTTTGTGATATGCCGCAGCAGCAATTGTGGACTTACCAATTCCACCAATGCCCCAAATTCCAATTATTTTAACAGCTGGTGAGTCAAGTTGCAACATGTTTTGGATTTGTTCAATATGCTTCTGGATTCCAACTAGTCCTTCAGATTGAGTATTACTACTAGTTTGGAAAGACAGGTTCACTTTTGTAAAGATATCATTTACAATCTCTTGAACCAGCTGGTATTCATAGCTGGCAAACATAAAAAAGGAACCACACCATTAGGCATTAAGTGCCCGTGTGAGGAAAAGTTTCTATCTTTTATTTAATTCATTAAAGATGTCACTTTTAACGAAAATTGAAAAATACAACAAAGTTGAAGGAAAACTTTTGAACGGAAACTGAACATAGAAAAAAAAAGAACCTGATGGTAGTAGAATCCCAGCCGGAGAATTGAGCTGCTTGAGTGAGAGCAAGCTTCCACCTCTGTATTAAGCTGTCATTATATCGCTTCTGATGTTTAACAAAGGCATCTGAATAAGTCCCCTTCTGATGCCTAATAGTAGATGGATCAACCTTGTAGAAAACTGGTATCACATCCCTTCTGTATCTGTTCTTGCATTCAAGTATCTTGGTAAGTTCATCCAAACACCAAGAAGAAGAAGCATAGTGTGGGGAGAAAACGATGACATAAATCAATGATGCTTCGATTGCTTCTTCCAGGGAAGGTGTGATGTTGTCACCTTTAGCAAGTGCATGGTCATCTATGAAAGTGCGAATGTTTCTACGACACAAAGCATCATAGAGATAACCGGTGAAACCGTGGCGGGTGTCTTCCCCTCGGAAGCTGAGGAACACCTCGTGTTTGATCCCACACACGCCAACGGAACGCGACCTCTCCGACATTAGATCCAAATTTTCTGTTGGATCGCTTAGAATCGATTGATGAAATGGTGTTTGGTGTTGTTTTTGTCTCTTCGTTGCACGTCTTCTAATCGTTGACTTCTTGCGATTGCTTCTTCCTCACTTCCCCCAACCGACTACAGCTAAAAATATCATTAAATTAAATTATTTGTTGTTAATTCAGACTTGTGATTAATTAATTATCCTAGCCTAACTGTTTAATGTAATGTTTCTAAAATTAGACCGGTTATTGAATTGGTGAAGATCTTGGTTCAAGTAAACCGTGATCAAATTGAAATTGAACCATGATTTAATCGATAGTGTTAAAAAATTGACTCGAACCAGTCAACTAAGAAACCAATTCAATTTTTTTAACAAACAGTTGGTGAGTTAGATTGACGATTCAAACAGTTAGATTGACCAAACCAATTCAATTTTTTTAACAATGGTTTAATAAGTTGAATTAGACTTAAATCATAATTGAGTTTTTCATAAATCAAATTTTCAAACTTTAATTCGGCTCCTTGGAAGGTTATGTATGTTTAATTCAACGCAGAAGTTTGAAGTTCATTGAGATTAACGTTTGAAACTATTTAGTCCAACAAAAACAGAAGATAAATTTAAAACTAATTAAAAAAATTAATTATTGCAAATATTGATTTTTAAGGTTGTTGTATTTTTGACCGGAGGTAGTATGACTTAAGCAATCCACCATCAATGGAGAATGAAAACAGTTTACACTATCAGCATACTCACAGTTTTACAATAAAATTTATAGATTAATTATTTCAAAAATTTTGTTTTATATTTTTATTTTCAATATACATTATTTAATTTATTTTCCGTTTTAAAAAGTTTATACAAAATAATGAACACGGCTGTAAAGTTTGTTGAAACAAAAAGTGAAAAATGAAAAGGTAATTTTTTAAATATATATAAACATGAGAAACAGAGCAGAACAATTTTCTAAAGGAAACGTTAGGGTGTTCATCAACCGATTTGGAACGCGAAAAACCGCTCAACCGATAAAAAAAAACCGAAACCGATTAAACCGAAAACCGAAAAAACCATAACTGCAAAAAAACATTTCATATACGGTTCGGATCGGTTTTCGGTTCCACCTATGAGAACCGAACCGAACCGAACCGATTTGCAGGTTTTATATTTTAATGTTTTCATTTCATTTAGTCACAACCTCTTTCACTTATTGTTTTATTAGTTTGTTTAATTTGGTCTCTATATTTTATTTTGTAATTTTGTTTAAAGTGTATGATAACACTTATTTTTTAAAAATTTATCCGAGTTAGAGTAAGAACAAGAAGACTAAAATCTTGACTCAGGACTTTTAATATTTCTATTGTTTTACATTGAATCTTATTTAAATAGTACTTTATTTGTTTTATGTTTAAATTTAAATTGTTGAAAACTTATCTTATTTTACTTATTAATGATTCTTCCATAGTTGAGAACTTAAAATATTCTTTGCATTGTTATACTTATAATATTCGTTTGATTTTATAAAAAATATAAAATGAGGAAAAAACCGCATAAACCGATCCAATCCGAACCGCATTTGATCGGATCGGATCGGATGGTGCTATTCATTTCAACCGAACCGAACCAAACCGTAATTTAATAAAGTGATCGGATCGAATGATATTTTATCATAAAACCGAACCGATCCGGACCGCGAACACCCCTAAGAAACATAGCATATTCTGATGAGCATAGAATCTCATATTTACAAATTGACAGCTATGAGTGTGAACATAGAAGGCTCACCCTTTGTCTGAAAGCTTAAATTTCAATAATGAAATACGAAATCGCAAGGCTTAACTGATGTATTTATGAACAAATGTGGCACTCTGCATGAAATGTGGTTGATCCTAACCACATAAACTTAAAAACTTAAAAGTTTTAAAGTTTTTATAACAACTAAAGAGTAATCACTCTGTAACAGGGTTAATGTCATCATTCTCTTCTCTACAACTTCAATAAAACCAGAACCGTGTAATGGATCCACCCATCTCCAGCAAACAAAAGAACTTTTTCTCTTTTTAATTGTAAGTTTTGACTATTAAAAAAAAAACTAGAATGACGTAGTTTTATGGGTAATTGATACTCAAGAAGTAGTGATGAAGTACCCATGAGGTACCCAATACGTAACAGTACCCGGTTGCCCTGCCCAGTGGTGAAAGTTCAATGAGACCACATGTGTTCTTCGGAGATATTTTCCTTATAACCATTGACTATAGATGAGTAAGATCTTTAGAGAAGCAGGAAATTTAATTTTCTTAACAATATCTATGTGATTACAAGTCTTTTAGCTAATGGACATTTAGAAATGAAACACTCAAACCTAATCATGTAAAAGTATCCGAATTCGTTTTTAGATGAAATCACTTTTTATACATGGAAAATGATTTTGTTAAATTGAATACAACACATGCAAATCATGATTTTGCTATAAGAATTAATAAAGATAAAACATTACAAATGTGGATGTTTTGTTAGGTACATTAAGGTATGGTTGATCTTCACTCATCTTGGATTTTAATTTGATAGTTTTTCATATTTCTCACGAATTTGTTACTGGTATGCTTAGATGCTATCTGCTGACACCATTATGTGGAAGCTGAAAAGTTCCACAAGCTTTCTAAAGTGCCTAAACTTGCACAAAGTGAACTTCAACGAACCCAATGAACATTGCCAGATTGGTTAATAAGATCTAACATGCAATAACCAAATTGAAAGTTTAATCACCTTCAAAATTTTACTAGCTGGTTCGATTCATACAAGCAAATGCAGCCTTAAAAAAACTTGACTTTCATCTAACATCGTTGGTTGAAGGTATCATTTCAGAGATATTAATTTACAATGGAACGTGTATCACCAATTCTGTAGAATGAATTCCAGGTACCAAACCCTCGTTTTCACTTTGTTATTGTGTGACTTTACTTACTAAAAATTTATACTAGTAACTTGTTTTCTTAACAATAAGAGAACTGATATTAAAGATACCAAAAAGCTACAACAGTAAATTTCAGCACAGATACATTTTTTGGGTGAATAGATAGGCTAGAGTGCCAAACATGACAATTTTACTGGAGTGATTTTAATTTCAGCAGAATAAGAGAGAAAAATGCCCATTGTACTTGTTTGGGAGTGAGGGAAAAGAGGGGTAAAAGAGATTGAGACGGAATTGAAGGATTGTCTTTATTCTGATGTATTTTCCGTATATTTCCTTTTCTGAAAATCACAATTTTTATTTAATAAATTTATAAATATTATTTAAAAATTAAAATTCAAGCCATTTTCTTCTGCAAGATACGTGGACAGCTAATGAAACACTATTACAACTCAGATTTATAAAATAGTAAAATCAATGAAAGTACAAAACATTCAACTTATGCTACTCCAGATAATGAGAGTAAGGATCGCATGAAATTGTTTTATGTATGTATACAAGCACACAGTATCAATATCAATATCAACCTTTTCTTTTCGATATAATAGGAAATACCCCACACTCTTTTACCTTGAAAGCTGGTCTCAAATGTGAAGTTTCGGGCACCGGATACCATTGGCCAGTAGTGCTTGAATATCTTTCGCAATACCTTCAACGAGCTCGAGCTCGTATTCAGAGCTGGAAAATGTCAAAAGCAACCACAGCATTATCTTTCAACAATTCAACCAACAAAAAGTAAATCTTGAGTGTGTGAATGAAATATTATTGTAATTCAATAAAGGCCAAAATTAGCATTTTTATCTTGAAACTTTAAAACTAATCTTGAATTAGTCATTTAACTGTTTCACAACTCAATACACAATTGAAGTAACAACAAACAGAAAACATCTTATGAATTAACGAAAAACTTGAATATTGAAGGGGAAAATAACATGGTTCCAACCAACATTTAAAGTGGAGAAACCATAATGGTAATTTAGGCTCTATAAGAAAAAGAGAGAAACGAGTAAAATATAGGAATATATAGATATAAAGATAGAGATAGAGATGAGTTTATATAATGTAAAAAAGTGTGACCTGTAGATATTAGAATCCCAGCCAGAGAGTTCAGCTGCTTGAGTGAGAGCAAGCTTCCAGCTGTGTATTAAGCTGTGGTTACATCGTTGTTCATGCTTCACAAAGGCATCTGCATAACTTCCATGTTGATGCCTAACAGTTGATGGATCCACCTTGTAGAAAACTGGTATCACATCCCTTCCATATTTGTTCTTGCATTCCAGTATCTTCTTGAGTTCACTCAAACACCACCCAGAAGATGCATAGTTTTCGGAGAATACGGTAACGAAAATCAAGGATGCTTCGATTGCTTCCTCAAGGGAAGGTGTGATCTCGTCCCCTTTTCCAAGGCCATGCTCATCTACGAAAACCTTAATGTCTCTACGGCGCAACGCCGCACAAAGAGAACCCGTGAAATCGAACCGGGTGTCCTCCCCTCGGAAATTGATAAACACCTCGTGTTTGATCTGAGGAGGAGAAGTTGAACTCGAACTCGCCGACATTGGAACCAAATTGCCTTTGGTAAAAGGTTGTATTGTATGTATTTGTTTCTCTCGTGGTTGCACCATATATAGTAGCGAAGTGGTACTCATAGCATTGATGATAGATTTTGATACCCAGCTAACTTATCTACCACGGGTCTTCGTCAACTCCAGTTTACTTAGTCCTTACTGCCGACTGGACTATTTCAAAGTCGTGTGAAAGGCATTTTTTTTTATTAATGGTGTATTTGAAAAAAATAATTATAAACTTAGGGTTATTTTGACAAAAAAAAGATGTTTCGGGCACTTTTTTATTATCGCATGAGGGTCATACGACACCCAAATCGTATATATGTTGTGCGACATACCGAGGACCTGACACGTGTATGTGTTGCATGGGCCTAAGACGACACACATAAAGTGATGTCGCACGTGGCCGGCATGACACTCTTTGATGACTATTAGGAGTGTGTCACATGGGGACAAGCGACACATTTATCAGTCCGATTAAGAATATTAAGTGTGTTCATCATCCAATCCAATCTAAAAAAATCGCTCAACTGAACCGAAAAATCGATAATAAAAAAATCGATATTTTTTTAAGGAATTGTATTGGATTTCGGTTCCATCTTTAAGAATCCGTCCAATCCAAACCGATCTAAAGTTTTTTTATATATACTAATACTACTGTAGACTTGTTACATAAAAGCCTAATATATTTTCTTGGTTTATATAATTTCTAAAAGCAAATAGCTTAAGCACAAATGATAACACCGAATGTTTTAGTTTTAATATTTTATAATTCATGCTCATCAATTGCTCAAATTAGAAAGAAAAGAACTTCGCTTCGTTTGCCCGTTACTACTGTTAGTATGTGATTTATATAGTAAGTGGTTATTTTTAAAGGTATTTTCTAAAAATCGAATTTGATCCAATCCAAACCAATATATATCGGATCGGATCAAATCGAATTTTATGGTACATCCTAACCGATCTAATACAAACCACAAAATAATTTCTTGATTGGATCGGATGACTTTTGACCTTAAAACCAATCCAATCTAATCCATGAACACCCCTAAAGGATATGGATATGGTTCGTTAGGTATAGTGAAATGTAACTTAGTTAAGATCATGGACCGTTATGTACCCTGACTGTTCACATACCACTTGAACTAAGGTTGGTGTGGCTGGCTATGACCTTCTGAGCCTGATACTTCATGGGTAAGAGTTTGCTCATTTGGTTGGACTATCCCATGCTGGAGGTGCATCAAATTGCTCTAACTCCTCAAAAGACAAGACTAGAACAACCTTCAATAAGGAAATACCTAGCTATCTTAACCATAGGAATTGGGCTTTCAGAGTCATAAAAGTATAAAGGTGAAAAGGTCGATTGAGTTGAATATTCTCCTATCCAACTTGACTAGAAAAAAAGAGGGTCGACAGAACTACCTTTAGATTAAACCTAACTGTCGTGGTTACGCCTCCAACAGATGAAATCGCACTGTTATCTTCCCAGCATAGAGCAAAGCAAACAAGTCAGCCTAAGTAGTGGTCGGATAAGTCATGGTGTTGCTAGGTCAGGAATAACAGCTTCATTAGCTACAGATCACCTTGCCCCGTTCACTCGTATTAGGAAGCTCATTCCTTAGGTTAATTAGGGCACGTTTAACCTACTTTGCTAATTGTGCCAATTCAAGTTTTAAACTACAGTAGACTTGTTTCTTAGCTTTCAACTAAGCGGAAAACCTAACGCGACTAATAGATAAGCCGACATTAATAATAAGTCTAATTCTGTGATAAAAAAAACTCCATTTCCAAATATATTTGTCCATTAGTAATAGAGATCACATTAGTGGGAATATAAGCCGATACATCTCTAACTTGTGTTTCAATGACAGGTAAGACGATCAAGCTACCTGCACCTGTCTGGTCTGGTCGTTTAACAGCTCTTTCTAAGAGACCGGAATGTAAATAATATAGTAGGTGGGTGTAATCTTTTCCTAACTCCATCTAGAATCATATTCTCCCCCTTCTTAATTGATTGTATCAGTCTTTCATCTCCTTCAGGTCCAAGTCTTAGGTTTCGTTCCTAACTTTTCATTCTCAGAAGAGAATGGGTAGCTTCTTTCTAAATGGAGAATGCTTTTTGCTTTCTTTCTTGTATCTGCTTTAACAGAGTCCATATTTGTTTTTCAATTGGAAGTGATGCATATTATGGTTGTTTCAATACTTCTGCCAACCTTGCCCCTCTATTAACTAATGCCCAAGTCCCAGCATCAAGGTCTGAGCCAAATTAAGCAAAGGCAGCAACTTCACGATATCGTGTCAATTCAAGTTTTAAACTACTGCAGACTTGTTTCATATAGCTTTCAACTTAGCGGCAAACTTGACACGACTGACTGATAAACCAACATTAATAACAGTTCTAATTTCCTTTAGGTCATCTAGTGAGAATGACAGTGTTATTTCATCTCCTGGAAGAGTTCCCTACCACCCATTAATATGGAAAGCTTAATTCATTGAGTGGAAGATGGCTTAATTAATGGAAGTTGTAGTGTATAGAACTTCTGTTCTAGCCTTAGGAGATACAAGTTTACATGTGAATAAATGATTTCCTTATTTTTTTTCTTTCCCAGTAGTTTGAGATCCAGTAGAAGTGTAAGTGCCGCATGTGATAAATCCAATTATAGATATAAAGGATAATTATCAAACTTAAGCTAATTAAAGGTTTGAGTAGTGTTTTTTCTTTAATTATATGATGTTGTTCTACCTGTTTGTCTACCAAGAAATGTAGTCACTTTCTGGTTTAGTTGAGCGTATGCCTTTGCCAAGATATTTTTCTTTGTTTGGGCTTATTCATGAACCATTGGTTTGGTTGTCCCGGGTAGATATCTATTTAGGATCTTTTACAAACATCATCATCTCATAAAGAGGCCTTCCTTAATGCCCTTCCTTCAAAGTAAGTGGTAGGCGATAGATGACATTGCCTTAAATGTGATATCAGCTAAAAGACACTTGCTGAGTGTGCTTTGACTAGGAGGTGTGTCAAATGCATGGGGGACGACACATTGTAACCCTATTTCTAAAACATCTTTATTCCCTACGATACTATATATGGTCCTAACATTACATTTTTCTCGTAAAACATCAGATTTAAGATAAGAACTTAATTATTTAATGATTATTTAATTATGGTTTAATATATATGTAATGGTTTTTTTTTATGATCTTATAAAATGGTTACATTAATGCAACTATGTAGGCCACCATGTTGACTTATAACTTGTTTTTGTGATTTTTTTAGAAAAAATTACATGCATTCGTCAAAACATCGATCCACTAGCTTGATTCAAATACTTTACAACAAACTTACTCAGCTTTGACTCCAGAACAACATATAATGCAATTTCATGGGATATTGTTTAAGTGCATTTTGCAATTCACTTTTGTTTTCAAAATATAACTCCACAAACAACTCATCTTTTACATTCCAATCGTTGATATTATCAAACTCCATTTTCTGGTGTGGATGCTACAAATTAATTAACATTCTAAAAATATGGTGTATTGTTTTATAATGGATTCTTAACAATACCTACGCCAAGTAAATAAATACATTGACATCGAGTATAACTTCAGGAGTATCACATCAACTATTTCCAAATAAAAATTCCTAAACAGATATTAAAAATACAATCACCCTAAATGTAATTATTAAGCTCATGTATTTAGTGTCAGCATATATCATCATCACATTTAGACTACAAAGTGTAAAATGGTATAAGAGTACAAATCAGCATCATATCTAATAAAGTTTTTAAAATATACCTCATTAGTCCAAAGGCACATTATCCACGATATCTTAATGAAGAAAAATAAAATCATAAAAAAAACCTAAAACAAAAGCATCCAATCAAACATAAAGTTCAAGTACAAATAAAAAATAATGAGTCATTAACATAAATACCTTCTGGTATTATAACGAATGAGTTGCCAAAACATTACATTATAGTATTGTCCACATGTTGGATATATCCATTTTTCATACCTCTAACTTTGGACATTGTACTAACAAATAAAATAAGATAGACCAAAATCTCAAAATAGAAAAAATGATCTTTAATAAGAAAAGATAAAACCGCAACAAAGAAATGAAACTATTAAACGGAATAATTCAAATCATAATAGAATTAACGTAAATTTATAATAAGAGTAGACACAATAGAGTTAAGAAGTATGAAATAGAAAAATAAGAAAGAATGACACAGAGAATAACGCGGTGCAATTTTGAGCATCAAAATAATGTCTAAAAGTTGAAGAGTTTTATTTGATGAAAATCATTAAATCTATATTTGAATAATTATAAACAAAAAGATGAATCTAGGTGAGTTAGCTTGTAGTCAAACCAATGGAAATACGGTTCTTACACAAAGTATAAAAAAAGGCTCATTTTAGTTGTTTAAAATGATAAATTAACTTTTAGAATTGAAGGAAGTTATGTGTAAGAGATTTATTAAAAAAAGACATGAATGTAATTCTCTCCAACAAAATAACATTAAATAATGTAATGTTTAAAGGCATTTAATCTGAAAAATCGTAGAGGATCTTGAAAATTCATCCCCTTAAGCACCTGCATGTGCATGTGCATGTCCCTACAAATGCCCCAAATTCCAATGATTTTAACAGCTGTTGTTATGTCTGCATAACTTCCCTTTTGATGTAGAAAACTGGTATCACATCTTCTTGGCCAGTCATCCAAACACCACGGAGAAGAAGCATAGCTTTCGGAGAATACGATGACATAGATCATCTATGAAAGTGTGAATGTGTCTATGGCAACGGAATTCGACATCAGTTCTCAAGGTGTGAAAGGTTGAATCTTGAAGAGGCCTTGTGAATACATTTTACATGACTTTTGAAGAGGAACTTGCACCAGTGCCATTGTGGTTGAAGGGCAAGGAGTAAAACCAGTAACATAGCCTTCTATATTGTTGGCCTTTTAAGTAACAGATGTTTGATCTGTTTAAGCAAAGTTGAATTCAACGAGTGAAAGGTTTGTGGCTGCAAAAGTGGTGTTGAAAAAGAGATGCTGGTTAAGCACTTTTTGATACATTTAGAAGATAATGCAGAATCATAACTTTATTAATTGAATGACTTTACACATACATGAATACAACAAACTCAAAGCTACCTGATAATCTTTATCCAACTTAAAATTTTTGAAAAACTTACTAGGATAAGATTAAATCTTATATACAAAAAAATACTATAATAAACATAGAAATGTTTTTTATTTGTTGGTAATTACACCAATACTTTTCATTTCCCTTTCACTACACACAATGTCAGCATAAAACACCAACAGCTGCTGCCCACGATCAACATATCAAGCTTGTTCAAATTTAGAAAGTTATTATAACATACAAAAGGCCTAATAAAAAAACCAACAATGATCAATGTCATATATATGAGGGATCTCTTCAACAACCATCCTCTGTTCCTTCTTCTGCTTTCTTATATGCAGTTTTGCTTCCACTGGGTTCTCCAATGTCATAATTCGAGAATCTTTCAAAGTTGAAACACTCATCAGAGCCAGCGTCATTATCTTTTTCTTTTCGAAAAAGCGGGGATATCCCACACTCGATTACCTTGTCATATGCGATATAGGTCGGCCGAAAGTCACCAACACCATACATGCATATCTCAAAGGTGAAGTCGTGAGCACGAGATAAGAATTGCCATATAAAAGAAGGGTTCAGGTAATATTTCCACATGAATGTGTGAGCACCGTGCTCAATAAATCTCCGTCCACCCTTCCAAGTGAAATAGTTTCTTAGCATATCATGGCTAGCAATAATGTGTGTCCCATCATCACAGTCAAATGAGAACCTGTAGCTAAAAACACCATGTTTACTTCTTTCATGATTTATACCTTCAATTCCCCAAACGATACACAAGGCAAAGCCAATGAACTTATCCTCGTGCCATTTTAGAGAATCTACTTTCAGAGTTACTGAGTGTCCCTTGCAGCAGTAAGGGAACCAATGAGGAACTGTGTTTCCTGGATAGCAATAGAACACAGATCTATGAGCATCCTCGGTGATCCTGATCCATGCATCAGCCGCGAGGTTACTTTGAGCACTTGCATCCAGTTCTTGACAGTTGGTGAGATAAAATTTAAAGACACCCTCTTTGGAATTTGCTGAGAGTGAGACATTAAACCTTGAATGAGACACTTCCCTAATGGATGGGCAATCAAATGCCAAAAAGTGTTTCAGAAAAGATGGAAGCTGAGGGATACATTCAAGCCGTTTGCAATCACTTAAATCAAGTGATTTTAAGCTTGAAAGATTAACAATACTCTCTGGAAGAGTGACAATACCAGTTCCATGTAGTGACAGTTCTCCTAGTAATGATAAACGACCAATGTTGCTTGGGATCGCAGATAATTTCTCACATCCTGAAAAGTCAATCTTGGACAGAAGTGTTACATTACTAATGCTCTTTGGAACAAACTCAAAATCTCTGCACAAATTCAGCTGCAGATTTTGAATCCCAGCCAAATTATCCAACGATGAAGGTAGTTTTTGAATTGCTGTTTTAGTTAACCTGAGGTCAGCAAAACTTTCTGCAGGCTCCATGATCTCTGAGAAGTTCCTCAGCCTTGAGCAACCACGCAAATCAAGTTTTGTCAACTTCAATTTGAAAATGCTGCTGGGAAGAGTTTCAAGTGACTCACAATAGGTAAGGTCTAACTTGCTGAGTTTGGTGAGACTTCCAATTGATGGTGGAATAAACTCAAGCATTCGGCACATGTGCAAGCTCAACTCTTGAAGGCCAACCAAAAGGTGCAATGACAATGGTAGTTCTTGTATTGCTGTTTCGTCTAAGATGAGCACCATTAAATTTTCCATAGGCTCCTCTATTTCAGGGAACTTCTCCAAATTTGAGCAACCGCGTAGATCAAGTCCTCTTAGAAACTTCAATTTGCAAAGGTCAGTTGGAAGGCTTGTGAGGGATTCACAGTAAGAGAGATTTAACCGACAAAGCTCATTGAGACTTGGAAATAAAGAGGGTGAACTTCTTCTCAACACATTCAAGTACGGTAAGTGTATACTATCCCATGGTTCTTCATATGAGTCAGCACTATCTATGGGGTCAAAAGTTGCTGACCAGTTCTTAAATAAGGACCTTGATTTATTAGTTTTCTCGGCAAGCACTATTCCTCTGTCTTTTTTGTTATAGGCTCCTACACTTATCCAACTGTCCTGAGAATTTCTCAAATATTGCCTTGAAGGTTTTGTTTTCTGTGATGATCTATTATGTGAGCAACCAGATAATGTAACTCCCATGGTTTCCTTGCTGACTGAAAACATCTCAAGGTTGCAACAACCTTTGAGAACTATTATTCCAGACAATGTCGAGAGAATATTGCTAGGAGTATTTAAACTCCTGAGATTTGTACAACCATCTAACCGTATACAGTTGAGCTTGCCGAGGAAACAAGAAGAGTAAACTTGAATTAACTCCTTACACTGACTCAGAATTACTTCTTCAATATTGGGAGATCCAGAGAGGTCTGGTATTTGAATCAGCTTCCGAGAGCCACTAAGGTCAAGCCTTTTCAAATTCGGTAAATGCTGCCACCACAAGTACATGATTAGGTAACAAAGAAAACACTGAAATACGCATAATTATACTTTTGTTTTCGTTTGTTCTTTCAATATTGTTTCATTTTAGTTCTTTACATATTTTTTTGTCAATTTTGTCTTCTAAATTATTTTATTTCAATTTAGTCTACTATGTTATTCTTTAATGTCAATAGAAAGTCTTCTCTGTTAAAATTATTTCTAATTTGATAAAAATTTCTTGCACAATATTTCAGAGTTGTTAATGTAGTTCAGAACATAGTTGTTTCGGAGAAGAGTTCTTAACTTGCTGCGTAAATTAAGCTTAAAAACAGAACTAAGAGGATTAAATTGGCTAAAAAAAAAAAACCCAGATGATTTAATTGAACCCAAAATAAAAATTAGATGACAACATTGACACAAATTAAAAGACTAATGCGCACTCAGTATCAAGTCACTGCCCATAAATTTGTTCACAAGGGTATTATTTTAGTCTATTAGATAAATCTTATTAGTATTTATCAGTCTGCCTAAATGAATTGTGTTTAATTTTCCTCAGTGTTTTAAGTTTGACTTTCTCTTTAACAGTTGCTGACATTAATTTTGTCGCATGAGTTAGACAAACCAATGATTGAAAAGTTTTGCAATACCTGATCTCTCTCCCAAAGTTGTTCAAGTTTAGAATCACGCATATGAAGTTCAACAAGATTTTCAGGGGAAAAATCCACCGGTAAAGATCCTTGAGGGAAGCCATCCCAACGAAGGAATCTTAACTCATCTGGAAGACTTTCAAGAAATGATGGAATGCGCAATTTTGAGTCTTGTATTCTGTTAGAGTCATAGAAGTTGAGCACTCTCAGATTATCCATCATTTTGAAAGTTTGAGGATCTAGTTGAACTTCTTTGATTTGGCACATGTCCAGGAACATACATTTCACAGCATCAGTCCCCTAAAAGGCAAATCAAGCTTTAGAAAAAAATAATTTAAATAAATAACTGTTATAGTTTCAGGGATTAAAGACAGCAAGTCAGAGCTGACTATAAAGGGTCTTAGTTTTACCCTGTTCTTTCTCATAACATGATAAATGTCCTCATGCTTCCATAATCGACTGCGTTTTCCAGGATTATTGACACCTTCTCGACGAACAATTTCTTGCCCCGTTTCTTGTATCAGATCATGCATCAAAATTTCATCTTCCAAAATAGACATAAGACCCCGATCAATAAGAACTCTCATTCCAATGCCAGCTGAGAAGCCACAGCTCTCTAATGTTTGTTTCACAGTATTCATGTCATGTCCTCTATAGAAGCAAGCTATGTCAAGAAATATGTCCTTCTGTTCCTCATCAAGCCCATCATAACTTAATTTCAATACCTTAAAGGTTTCATGTTCAGGAAGCTTTTTCAGCTTTTCCAGTTCACTTTCCCAATCCTCCTTTGTTCTTCCATGAAGCAATAGGCCCAGAACTCTGAGAGTTAATGGAATCCCTTTAGCATAATCCAAAATCTTTCTTGACACATCCATATAATGCTCATTTGGATGGTCTTGTTTAAAGGCATTTAAACTGAAGAGTCGTAGAGAATCTTGAAAATTCATTCCCTCAACCTGATATATTTCATCAGCATCGGCATTCTTAAGCACTTGCAAGTCTCTACTAGTCAGAATGATTCTACTGCCCTGGCTAAACTGACGATTCCCTTCCTTTAAATCACGAAAGTGATCAGAGTTGTTCACATCATCAAGAACAAGAAGAATCTTTCCCCGGAGATCTGATGAATATTTCCTGCGCACCTGATATATTCCATGTCTTTCTATTTCCTTCTGAACATCTAGAACAAGGGCACTGGACTGGAATTGGGTTGCTAGTTTGTGATATGCCGCAGCAGCAAGCGTGGACTTACCAATTCCACCAATGCCCCAAATTCCAATGATTTTAACAGCTGGTGAGTCAAGTTGCAACATGTTTTGGATTTGTTCAATATGCTTCTGGATTCCAACTAGTCCTTCAGATTGAGTATTACTACTAGTTTGGAAAGACAGGTTCACTTTTGTAAAGATATCATTTACAATCTCTTGAACGAGCTTGTATTCATAGCTGGCAAACATCAAAAGCAACCACACTAAAGTTTCTATCTTTTATTTAATTCATTAAAGATGTCACTTTTAACGAAAATTGAAAAATACAACAAAGTTGAAGGAAAACTTTTGAACGGAAACTGAACATAGAAAAAAAAAGAACCTGATGGTAGTAGAATCCCAGCCGGAGAATTGAGCTGCTTGAGTGAGAGCAAGCTTCCACCTCTGTATTAAGCTGTCATTATATCGCTGCTGATGTTTAACAAAGGCATCTGAATAAGTCCCCTTTTGATGCCTAACAGTAGATGGATCAACCTTGTAGAAAACTGGTATCACATCCCTTCTGTATCTTTTCTTGCATTCAAGTATCTTGGTAAGTTCATCCAAACACCAAGAAGAAGAAGCATAGTGTGGGGAGAAAACGATGACATAAATCAATGATGCTTCAATTGCTTCCTCCAGGGAAGGTGTGATGTTGTCACCTTTAGCAAGTGCATGGTCATCTATGAAAGTGCGAATGTTCTTACGACGCAAAGCATCATAGAGATAACCGGTGAAACCGTGGCGGGTGTCTTCCCCTCGGAAACTGAGGAACACCTCGTGTTTGATCCCACACACGCAAACAGAACTCGAAGTCTCCGACATTGGATCGCTTAGAAGAAATGGTGTTTGGTGTTGTTGGTGTGTTTTTGTTTTTCTCTCTTCGTTTCAGGTCTTCTCACTAGCGAACACTTGAAATTAACTAATCGTTGACTTCTTGCGATGGCTTCTTCCTCTGTTCCCTAACCAACAAATGTGCATCATGTATTTGAAAACATGTGTCTGGAACCACACGACATACACCACGCGATACTATGAAACCGCACGAAATACACCATGCAATATGCCGGAAGTGACTCAACCACTTGAAATTTTTTATTCGGAAATCACACCAGTAACGAGATAAAGTAAGATTTTTGTTTAATAAATTTATAAATATTATTAAAAATTAAAATTAAAACCATTTTCTTCTGCAAGGTACGTGGACAGCTAATGAAACACTATTACAACTCAGATTTATAAAATAGTGAAATCAAAAACATTCAACTTATCCTACTCCAGATAATGAGAGTAAGGATCACATCAAATTGTTTATGAATGTATACAAGCACACAATATCAATATCAACCTTTTCTTTTCTATATGATAGGAAATATCCCACACTCTTTTACCTTGAAAGTTGGCCTATTATTTGGCCAAAAGCGACCAACATCATACTTGCAAATCTCAAATGTGAAGTTGCGGGCACCAGATAACAATTGGCCAGTAGTGCTTGAATAATCCCAGTAATATTTCCACATGAATGTGTGATCATCAACAACAAATCTCTGTGTACCCTTCCAATCAAAATAGTACCTTAATTAGCTGCTCATGCCTAGGAACAACGTGTATGCCATCATCGCATTCAAATGTGAATCTGTAGCTGAAGACACTACATTTGTTTTTTTCATCATTTATACCTTCAAGGCCCAACACCACACATAGAGCAAAACCAATGAACTTATCATCACTCCACCAACTTGGAGAATCTATATGGTGTTACAGAATGTCCCTTGCAACGGTTAGGGAACCAATGAGAAACCTCACTCCCCGGAAAGCAATACAACACAGACCTATATGCATCATTTGTTATCCTAAGCCATGCATCAGCTGCGAGGTTACTTTGACCACTTGTGTCCAGTTCTTGAGTATTGGTGAGATGAAATTTGAAGACACCCTCATGGGAATCTGATGATGAGACTTTGAAGCTTGAACTTGACACTCTCCTAATGGATGGACAATCAAATGCAACCATGTATTTCAAATATGCTGGAAGCTGTGGGATACATTCAAGCCTTTTGCAATCACTTAAATCAAGCGATTTCAAGCTAGAAAGTTGGCCAATACTATCAGGAAGGTTCACAATACCACTTTCACGTAGTGACAATTCTCTTAATGATAACAAATGGCCAATGTCACTTGGAATTTCTGATAGTTTCTCACATCCTGAAAGATCAAGCTTGGAGAGAAGGTTACATTACCAATGGTGCTTGGAAGAAGCTCAAGATCTCGGCACAAGTTCAGCTGCAAGGTTTGAAGCCCCACCAAATTTTCCAATGATGAAGGTAGTTCTTTGATTCCTGTTTCTGTTAGGCTAATGAGAGCAAAACCTTCTGCAGGCTCTAAGATCTCAGGAAAGGTTTTCAGCTTTGAGCAACCGCGCAAATCATCTATATTACTTTTATATTTATATTTTTAAACATGTTTCTTTACATCTCCTTAATAAGTTTAACTATTTTACAAATATTTTTGTCATTTCGTTCATATTTGTATTTTTTTAATGTTAAAATTCTCTCACAATACACTTAGTGTTTGTAAAATGGGGAAATACTATACTTGAATTATACTTCATCTAAAGATTATACAATAAGGTTTAATTAGTTTTTGCAAATGTAGGAGTAAGTTCAATCTAGGCTGTAATATGCGCAAATCACACTTTCTTTAAGCCGGCCCTTACGAAATTTACATATAAAGTTTTTGTAATCATTGTTTAAGAATTAAATTTATAATTGTTCAATTAAAAAGCATATATAGTATATTATACTAATAATTTAATAATCTCAACATAGCTTGTTGTTAGGGTATTTCGCAACATCACGCCTTGATTAGATTCGAGAATGAGCAAAAATACGGAATAATAAGACACAATTTGATAACGGAGTTTGACCAATTATGCCTACGTCTCCGGACTGCTGCAGATATTTTACTAATAGAAAGAAAAGATACACAAAGTGTTTACAAACATCACAACCTCTCACAACCCACAACCCAATTACACCCAAGATTTCACTCACTAAAAACTTATCTCACTAAGTTTTTCTCTCTTGAATGCTTAAAACTCTTAAGCTTGGAATGAATTTCCTTCTTCCATAGATGCATCTATTTATAGGACATTTTGACAATGTGAACACACATTAAAATGGTTGGCTACCAACCATTCATATTTTTCTCATTTGCATGGTTGTTGGCCTAACTTAATTGTCAAATTTGACTAACAATCTCCCACTTGAAGACTGATTTCAATCAGTCTTCACAATTTGATCAATACAGTAGTCTTCCCTGGTCTTGTCATCCTAGCAGGCCATCTGAAGTTGAGCACAACTTCAGTTTGTCAATAGTTACCATCGTTGTTAACATATCTGCTGGGTTCATACTTCCTTGAATCTTTTTTAATGTTAGCTCCTCATCCTCAAGAAGAGATCTGATAAAATGGTTCTAGAATGACATGTTGAGTTCTTCGCCAGATGTATAGCACTTTGACTATCACTATGCAAAACACTCTTCTCGTGGATGAATCCCAACTCTTTTAACCGTCCTTAAAGCCATATCAATTCTTTGTTGGCTTCTGTCACTGCTTCATACTCAGCCTCTGTAGTGGATAAAGCTACAATCTTTTGTATCTGCGACATCCAACTAACAGCTGTAGTTACGACAGTGAATATGTAACCAGTGGTGCTTCTTCGATGATTTCACCTGTAAAAACTGCATCTACATAGCCTTGTACTTTTAATTCACTTTTACCAAAGTACAAACACTTCTTTGGCGTATCTCGTAGATATCTTAAAATTCATTTGACAGCTTCCTAATGAGCTTTACCTGGATTTGACATAAACCTGCTAACAACTCTTACTGCATGGCCAATGTCTGGCCTCGTGTAGACCATTGCGTACATCAGACTTCCAATGGCTGAAGCATATGGAACTTTAGCCATAAATTCTCTTTCTTCATCTGTTTGAGGGGACTGATCTTTAGATAGATGAAAATGACTTGCCAAAGGTGTACTAGCTGATTTGGCATCACCCATATTGAATCTTTGCAAAACACGATTGATGTACTCCTCCTGAGATAACTGCAAAACTCTTCTTTGCTTATCTCTTGTGATTTACATTCCAAGGATCTTCTTTGCTGGGCCTAAGTCCTTCATGTCAAACTCTTTTGACAACTGCATCTTCAAACTAATAATCTCATCCATATCTAAACCTGCTACTAACATATCATCAACATAAAGTAACAAAATGATATAATTGGACTTACTTCTCTTGAAGAAGCAACAGTGGTTAGCATTGCACTTCTAGAAACCTTCCTTGTGCATAAAGTTATCAAACTTCTTGTACCACTGTCTTGGAGCTTTTTTCAGGCCATACAAGCTTTTCTTCAATCTGCACACCAAATTCTCTTTTCCTTTTCTGAGAATCCTTCAGGTTGGTGCATGTATATCTCCTCATCTAAGTCTTCATGGAGAAATGCAGTCTTCACATCTAACTGCTCAAGATAGAATTTGTCAGTGGCAACAATACTTAATATTGACCTTATAGTATTGAGCTTCACAACCGGAGCAAAAATTTCAGTGTAGTCAACTTCTTTTTGCTAGAATCCTTTGACAACTAATCGGGCTTTGTACCTTTTTGAGCCATCATGCTCCTCCTTCAATCGATACACCCACTTGTTATGAAGTGTCTTCTTCCCCACGGGTAACTTAGTCAGTTCCCATGTTTGATTTGAGATTAAAGACTTCAACTCATCTTTTATGGCAAGCTCCCACTTGCTGGCATCCATGGTCTGACATGCTTCCTCAAAGTCTTCAGGTTCCCCTCCATCAGTCAACAACATGTAGTCCATGTATCTCCTGTTAGGCACATGAATAGGAGGCTCTAGTGTGTCAGATTGCTGCTCACTACTTTCTTCGGTTGATTCCTCTAGGTGAGGACTCTTAACTATAGGACTTTCTAGGACATTGTCCACCTCTGCATACACTGGTCCACTTTGTTCTGAGTTGTGGTCGTTTATGCTATGTTTGTCCTTATACAACATTCCTTCATTGAAAATCATATCTCTGCTACAAATCATCTTCTTGTTTTCATCATCCCAGAGGTGGTAGCCAAACTCATTCTCACCATAGCCGATGAAAGTACACTTCTTTGATTTGGGATCAAGCTTATTCCTGCTATGATCACTAATATGCACATATGCTATACAACCAAAAACTTAAAGATGCGAAAGTTTTACTTCTTTTCTACTCTATACCTCTTCTGGTATTTTATGCTCCAATGATACTGATAGACCTCGATTGATTAAGTAAGTTGTTGTGTTGATTGCTTCTGCCCAAACTGCTTCAGTAAACCAGATGCACACGCATGCTTCTGGCCCTTTCAGTCAACGTTCAGTTCATATGCTCAGCTACACCATTGTGTTGAGGCGTGCCTGACACAGTTCTCTTCATTCTGATCCCATGCTCATAGCATAATTTCTTGAATTTGGTGTCTTCATACTCACCACCATTATCAGTTCTGAGCCTTTTGATCTTTAACCCTATCTTATTTTCTACCATGGCTTTCTATACCTTGAAAGCTTCAAATACTTCAGACTTATGTTTAAGAAAGTATACTCATACCTTCCTAGAGTGATCATCAATAAAAGTCACGAAGTATTGCTTCCCACCAAGAGACGAAATAGCCGATGGACCCCAAACATCAGAATGAACAAGCTCAAGTCTCTCCTTCTTTGGGGTTCTTCCACTTGTTTAAAAGCTTACTCGTTTCTGCTTTCCAAGTATGCAGTCTTCACACATGTCAATTTCTACTGACTGAAGACCTGGTAATGTGCCCTTTGAGTGCATGATCTTCATCCCTTTCTCACTCATATGGCCTAGTCTCTAGTGTCATAGATTAGGATTTTCATTTGCTGCAACTGCAATTAAATTACATGCTCCTGTTGTCTTGTAAAGAGTACCATTTTTTTACCACGAGCAATCGTCATTGCACCCTTTGAAATCTTCCATTGATCTCCATGGAACACAGTTGTGTAGCCATCATTGGCCAACTGGCCTATTGAGATTAAGTTCTTTGTCAGGTCGAGAATATGTCTGACATTTTTTTAATTCCCATACAGACCCGTTCAGCTTAATCTTCACTACACCTTTTCCAACAATCTCACAAGATTGTTCATTACCAAGGTAAACTTTACCAAGGTTTCCGAGGACATAATTCTCAAAGAATTTTTTCTGCGAAGTGGCATGAAAGGATGCTTCAGAATCTAACACCCAAGACTCTTCCTTGTTCTCCAATGAGCATATTAATGCATCATCCCCTCCTGAGGTGGAAGCAACATTTGCTTCCGTCTTCGCCTCCTGATTCTTTGGTGTACTCTTGAATTGATTTTTATAATGTCTGGTCTTTCCATAATTCCAACACTCGATAGTTTTCAAGTTATGGGAATTACGATGATTTCTGGTTGAATTTCTCCCTCTTGACTCTGTATGCAATACTGAAGAGGTTGACGATTGATCAACTGACTCTCTCCGTCAGATCTCTTCACTGAGAACCAGATCACGAACATCATTAAATTTCAACTTATTGCTTCCCGTTGAGCTACTCACAACTGTGACAGTAGCATTCCAACTCTTTGGAAGAGAAGACAAAAGTATCAATGCTCGTACCTCATCGTCAAACTTGATTCCAACTGAACTTAATTGGGTAGTGACTAAGCTAAGTTCATTGAGATGTTGGGCTATAGATCCGCCTTCTGTCATCCGTAAGTTAAACAGCTTCCTCATTAAATGAACTTTGTTTGAAGCTGACGACTTTTCAAACATGCTGGAAAGAGCCGCCATAAGACCTGTCGTGGTCTTTTCTATTGCAATTTTGAAAGCAAGATTACGGGATAATGACAATTGAATAACCCCAAGGGCTTGTCTATCGAGAAGATTTCATTCATCATCCTTCATGTCATCTGGTTTCTTTTCTTGGAGAGGTTGATACAGCTTCTTTTGATACAGATAATCTTCAATTTGTATTTTCCAAAAGCCAAAGTCTGCACCATCAAACTTTTTAATTTTCACCTTTTCTTCATCTGCTGCCATTGCTCCCACTCAAATGTGACTTCCTTTGGATCGCTTCTGACAATTTCAGTGAACCACCGTGTATTAGAACACTGTTGTGGATGAATTTGGTATTACTGACCAAAATTCACTATTCATAAAATTCACTATTCACAAAATTACTATTCATGTGAATAGTATCCGTTGCGGAAATTTGACAGAAATGAGCTCTTAAGCTCTGATACCAATTGTTAGGGTATTTCACAACATCACGCCTTGATCAGATTCGAAAACAAGTAAAAATGCGGAATAATAAGACACAATTTGATAACGGAGTTCGGCCAATTATGTCTACGTCTCCAAACTACTGCAGATATTTTACTAATAGAAAGGGAAGATACACAAAGTGTTTACAAACACTCACAACCTCTCACAACCCACAACTCAATTACACCCAAGATTTCACTCACTAAAAACTTATCTCACTAAGTTTTTCTCTCTTGAATGCTTAAAACTCTTAAGCTTGGAATGAATTTCCTTTTTCCATGGATGCATCTATTTAAAGGACATTTTGGCAATGTGAACACACATTAAAATAGTTGGCTACCAACCATTCACATTTTTCTCATTTGCATGGTTGTTGGCCTAACTTAATTGCCAATTTTGACTAACACTTAGGGTTTTGGTAATACAATTACTTACATCATTTAGTTTTGCAGTAAGTGTTGTTATTTTCTTAAACATTAGCTAAAACATTGTAAGTCTAGGAATATAAGACCTGACAGGAATGAGAAATCTAACAATAGACTAACTTATCTACAAATGAAGTATACCCATTCAAAATTCTCAAGAACTAATATTGTCCATGCTACACATCAAGCATATATATATATATATATATATATATATATATATATATATATATGACATAATGTACATATGCTATATAAACTTCATATCTCATCGTAACCTAGTAATCCCCTGGACAATTCTTGCAATGAATCAATGGAATGTCATAAACACTACCAGGAGCACTTCTGAAATCCAAAAAAAGAAAAAGCAAGATTTAGAGAACAAATTCCAACACAATGCTTGCAAAAATTATCAGTGAAAGCCTGACTAGACAAAAAATGAACATCGGACAAAGTAAGTGGCTCACCAAAAGTTCTTCCTTTTCCCATTTTCTTTTGTTTCCATGCAACACTCTGCTCCTTCTTTGTTCATCAGTGTCATTGCTGGAGTCACCAACACCGTCATTTCCATCTTTTTCTTTGGAATAAAGAGGGCATATTCCACACTCTTTCACAACAGCTGATATGGGATTTGAGCAGATCTCAAAAGTGAATTTGAGGGCATGAGAGAACATGTGATTGATGTTTGAAGATTCCATGAGATATTTCCACACGAATGTGTGATCTTTGACAAAATATCTCCCTCGAGCCTTCCAATAGTAAGAGCCCGTGGGATGATCATTCTTGACCGTAACAAGTTTCCCATCATCGGATGCAAATTTTAATATCCATCCAAAACGATCATGAAATAAATATTTTGTATTATCCACATCTAGGGGTCTCAAAACAACACACAAAGCAAAACCAATGAGCTTGTTGGTACTGCATCGCCTATTTTGAAAATCAGTGATCATAGTAACTGATCCCCCCGAGCCACGACAGTGGAACCAATCAGGAACTGCATTCCCTGGAAAACAAAAGAGCACAGACCTATATACATCTTCAGTGATCCTATGCCGTGCATCAGCCACAATATTACTATGACCACTAAGATCCAGTTCCTCACTATTGGTCAAACGAAATTCGAAGACATTCTCTTTGGAATCTGAGGGGAGTTTTTCAATCCTTGAATTTGGCATTACTGTTCTAAGGGATGAGCAATTACATGCTAATAACTTTTTAAGGAATGGTGGAAGCTGTGGGATACATTCAAGCTTTTTGCAATCACTTAAATCAAGTAATTTCAAGCTAGAAAGATGAGCAATACTCTCAGGGATGATAATGATACCAGTTCCAGCTAGTGTCAATTCCCTTAATGATGACAAGCGACCAATGTCATTAGGGATTTCTGTTAATTTCCCACATCCTGAACAATCAAGCTCTGAGAGATGCTTTAGATTAACGATGCTGTTTGGAAGTAACTCCAGATCACTACACAAGTTTAGACGCAGGGTTTTGAGGCCAACCAAATAGCCCATCGATGGAGGTACTTCTTTAATTGCTGTTTTTGTTAAGATGATTTCAGAAAAAGTTTCTAAAGGTTCCAAGATGTCTGGAAAGGTCCTCAGCATTAGGCAACCTTGTAAACTAAGCTTTGTCAACTTCAATTTGAAAATGCTGCTGGGAAGAGTTTGAAGTGATTCACAATCGGTAAGGTCTAACTTGTAGAGTTTGGTGAGACTTCCAATTGACGGTGGAATAAACTCAAGCATTGGGCACATGCTCAAGCTCAACTTTTGAAGGCCAACCAAATGGTGCAATGACAATGGTAGTTCTCGTATTGCTGTTACGTCTAAGATGAGCTCCATTAAATTTTCCATAGGCTCTTCTATTTCAGGGAACTTCTCCAAATTTGAGCAACCACAGAGATCAAGTGTTCGTAGAAATTTCAACTTGCAAAGGTGAGTTGGAAGGCTTCTGAGGGATTCACAGCAAGAGAGATTTAACATGCAAACCTCTTTGTGGCTTGGTAACAATGAGGGTCTCAACACTTTCTCAAATAAAAAGGGTCTTGGGGTTTTAGCTCTTTGCGCTTGAGCCTTGTAAATTCTTGGTCTCCGATTACGTGAGCAACCAGATAATGGAACCCCCATGGTTTCCATGCTGACTGAAAACGTCTCAAGCTTGGAGCAATCTTGGAGATCCATAAATCCATAAGATGTAGAGAAAACATTGCTAGGAATATGTAAATTCCTAAGATTTGTACAGCCCTTTAACAGTATACAGTTGAGCTTGCTGAGGAAAGCAGAAGAGTAAACTTGACTTAACTCCTCACAATGATTGAGAATTACTTGTTCAATATTTGGAGATACAGCGAGGTCTGGTATTTGTCTCAGCTTCAGAGAACGACTAAGGTCAAGCCTTTTCAAATTTGGTAAATGCTGCAACAAAATATGAAACATTTTTCTATCACCATTCTTCTCTACTAAATATATCACGTTATTATTTAAACAAAATAACAATAAACTAATTTTAGAAAATTAACCATATTAAAATTTTAACAATACAAACAAACTAATTTTATCACAATGTTACGTGTTCATTTTATTTTAAGTTTTTAAAGTACACAACAAAAGAAGTTAAATCTCAATTAGAAAAAAAACCAAAACCTAAATAGATGTCTAGTTTCTTTTTATATAACAATGCATTAAAAATAAAACTCAACTTATATTATAAAAATTTCCAAATTAAAATTAAATCAAAAGTATATTTTACATTCTTTAATGTTTTTTCTTTAAAAGAAGTATGTTGTAATATATTTAAAATTAAATATTGAATAATATATTAAATATTTATAAATATACTAAATGTTATAGCATATATATATAATTATTACCATATATATAATAAAATATGGGTTTGATTTAATGGTAAAGGTTTTTAGACTTTCCCTTTTAAGCATAGGACCAAAACTATTTAAAAAGCCATGAACCAACTTAAAATTGAAAGCACATAAAAACCACTAAATGTATTTAACCTTATTCGTAGACAACAATATTACTCAACTTTAAAGATAATTTCTATAATTTACCCTAAAATTTATTACTCCAGGACATCGAATATTTAAGACATAAAAGTCAGAGATTGAATAGTATTTATCACTATTAGTCTCTCCAAATGAATTTTGTTTGACTCTACTTCATGTTTTATGTTTTACTTTCAGTTTAACAGTTGTTGTTGCATGAGTTATCGAAAACAATAAGAATAATAAAAATTTAAAAGTTTTGTAATACCTGATCTCTCTCCAAAAATATTTCCAGTTTAGAGTTACGCATATAAAGTTCAACAAGATTTTCAGGGTCAAAATCCAACGGCAAACATCTTTGAGGGAAGCTATCCCAACGAAGAAATCTTAACTCATCTGGAAGACTTTCAAGAAATGATAAAATATGCAAGTTTGAGTCTTTTATTCTGTCAGAGTCATAGAAGTTGAGCACTCTCAAATTATCCATCATTTTGAAAGTTTCAGCACCCAGTTGAACTTCTTTGATTTGGCACATGTCCAAGAACATACATTTCATGGCATCAGTCCCCTACAAGTCACAGGAAGGATTAGGAGAAAAAAGTCTAAATAAATAACTCGTAGGTTTTCATGGAGTGAAGAAAGCCAAGAAAGCTATATAGGGTTTTACCTTGTTCCTTTTCAAAACACGATAAATGTCCTCAGGCTTCCATAATCGACTACGTTTTCCAGGATCATTGACACATTCTTGATGAACAATTTCTTGTCCCATTTCCTGTATCAGGTCATGCACCACAATTTCCTCCTTTTCTGAAATAGATATAAGACCCCGATCAATAAGAACTCTCATTCCAATGCCAGCTAAGAAGCCACAGCTCTCTAGTATTTGTTTCACAGTATTCATGTCATGTCCTCTATAGAAGCAAGCTATGTCAAGAAATATGTCCTTCTGTTCCTCATCAAGCCCATCATAACTTAATTTCAACACCTTAAAGGTTTCATGTTCAGGAAGCTTTTTCAGCTTTTCCAGTTCACTTTCCCAATCCTCCTTTGTTCTTCCATAAAGTAATAGGCCAAGAACTCTGAGAGTTAATGGAATCCCTTTAGCATAATCCAAAATCTTTCTTGACACATCCATATAATGTTTATTTGGATAGTCTTGTTTAAAGGCATTTAAACTGAAGAGTCGTAGAGAATCTTGAAAATTCATTCCCTCAACCTGATATATTTCATCAGCATCGGCATTCTTAAGCACTTGCAAGTCTCTACTAGTCAGAATGATTCTACTGCCCTGGCCGAACCAACGATTCCCTTCCTTTAAATCATGAAAGTGACCAGAATTGTTCACATCATCAAGAACAAGAAGAATCTTTCCCCGAAGATCTGATGAACATTTTCTGCGCACCCGATATATTCCATGTCTTTCTATTTCCTTCTGAACATCTAGAACAAGGGCACTGGACTGGAATTGGGTTGCTAGTTTGTGATATGCCGCAGCGGCAATTGTGGACTTACCAATTCCACCAATGCCCCAAATTCCAATGATTTTAACAGCTGGTGAGTCAAGTTGCAACATGTTTTGGATTTGTTCAATATGCTTCTGGATTCCAACTAGTCCCTCAGATTGAGTATTACTATTTCTATTAGTTTGGAAAGACAGGTTCACTTTTGTAAAGATATCATTTACAATCTCTTGAACGAGTTCGTATTCATAGCTGGCAAACATTGAAAGGAACCACACCATTAGGCATTAAGTGCTCGAATGAGGAAAAGTTTCTTTCTTTTATTTAATTAATTAAAGATGTCACTTTTAAGGAAAATTAAAAAAATACAACAAAGTTGAAGGAAAACTTTTGAACGGAAAATCAACATAGGAAAAGAAAGAACCGATCATATACAATTTGTAAAAAGAGTGACCTGATGGCTGTAGAATCCCAGCCGGAGAATCCAGCTGCTTGAGTGAGAGCAAGCTTCCAACTCTGTATTAAGGTGTCATTATATCGCTGCTGATGTTTAACAAACGCATCAGAATAAGTCCCCTTTTGATGCCTAACAGTAGATGGATCAACCTTGTAGAAAACTGGTATCACATCCCTTCTATATCTGTTCTTGCATTCAAGTATCTTGGTAAGTTCATCCAAACACCAAGAAGAAGAAGCATAGTGTGGGGAGAAAACGATGACATAAATCAGTGATGCTTCGATTGCTTCTTCCAGGGAAGGTGTGATGTTGTCACCTTTAGCAAGTGCATGGTCATCTATGAAAGTGCGAATGTTTCTACGACACAAAGCATCATAGAGATAACCGGTGAAACCGTGGCGGGTGTCTTCCCCTCGGAAGCTGAGGAACACCTCGTGTTTGATCCCACACACGCCAACGACACTCGAACTCGAACTCGACGACATTAGATCCAAATTTTCTGTTGGATCGCTTAGAATCGATTGATGAAATGGTGTTTGGTGTTGTTTTTGTTTTTGTCTCTTCATCGCAGTTCTAACTTGTGAACACTTTAAATTAACTAATCGTTGACTTCTTGAGATTGCTTCTTCCTCACTTCCCCCAACCGACTACAGCTAAAAATATCATTAATTAAATTATTTGTTGTTAATTCAGACTTGTGATTAATTAATTATCCTTGCCTAATTGTTTAATGTAATGTTTTCGGAATTAATTTAATGTAATGTTTTCAGAATTAAATTGGTTATTGAATTCGTAAAGATACTGGTTTAAGTGAACTGTGATTAAATCAAAATCAAACCGTGATTTAATCAAATCATATTTTAACTAGTAGTATTAAAAAATTGATTGGGACCAGTCACCTAACCGTTAATCCGTTTACGATTCAACCGGTCAAATTAATTAGACCGATTCGATTTTGATAACAATAATAAGTTGAAACTGACTTAAATCAAATTTTCGAGCTTAAATTCGGCTCCTTGAAAGGTTATGTATGGTTTAGTTCAATGCATGTTTGAAGTTCACTGACATTAACGTTTTAAACTATTTAGAAAACAGAAGATAAATTTAAAACTAATTAAAAAAATTAATTATTGCAAATATTGATTTCTTTAAATTAACTAATCGTTGACTTTTTGCGATTGTTTCTTCCTCGCTTCCCCCACATACTGCTAAAAAATCATTAAATTAAATTATTTGTTATTAATTCAGACTTGTGATTAATTAATTCTCCTTGCATAACCGTTTAATGAGTCCAGAGACTTAAATCATACTTTGAGATTTTCATAAATCAAATTTTCGTGCTTAAATTCTGCTCCCGAAGAAGGTTGTTAGCCTGTTTTTTATCTGGTTTGAGACACTTGAAACTTTATTAAACAAATGGATTTTTTTTTTTCATCAGTTTAGTTAGCTTAACAACCTCTATGTATGACTATGTATGGTTTAATTCAATGCAAAAGTTTAAAGTTCATTAAGCTTAACGTTTGAAACTATTTAGTCCAAAAAAAAAAGAAGATAAATTTAAAACTAATTAAAAAATTAATTTATTGCAAATATTAATTTTTAAGGTTGTTGTCCTTTGTCTTTTTTTAATTTATGACCGGAGGTAGTATGACTTAAACAATCCACCATTATGGAGAATAAAAAAGTTTACACTATCAGCATACTCACAATTTTGCAACAAAATTTATAAAATAGTGAAATCAATGAAAGTACAAAACATTCAACTTATCCTACTCCAGATAATGAGAGTAAGGATCACATCAAATTGTTTTATGTATGTATACAAGCACACAATATCAATATCAACCTTTTCTTTTCTATATGATAGGAAATATCCCACACTCTTTTACCTTGAAAGTTGGCCTATAATTTGGCCAAAAGCGACCAACATCATACTTGCAAATCTCAAATGTGAAGTTGCGAGCACCAGATAACAATGGGCCAGTAGTGCTTGAATAATCCCAGTAATATTTCCACATGAATGTGTGATCATCAACAACAAATCTCTGTCTACCCTTCCAATCAAAATAGTACCTTAGCTGCTCATGGCTAGGAACAACGTGTATGCCATCATCGCATTCAAATGTGAATCTGTAGCTGAAGACACTATATTTGTTTTTTTCATCATTTATACCTTCAAGGCCCAACACCACACAGAGAGCAAAACCAATAATGAACTTATCATCAATGCACCAACTTCGAGAATCTATATTCAGTGTTACAGAATGTCCCTTGCAACGGTAAGGGAACCAATGAGGAACTTCACTCCCCGGAAAGCAATACAACACAGACCTATATGCATCATTTGTTATCCTAAGCCATGCATCAGCTGCAAGGTTACTTTGACCACTTGTGTCCAGTTCTTGAGTATTGGTGAGATGAAATTTGAAGACACCCTCTTGGGAATCTGATGATGAGACTTTGAAGCTTGAACTTGACACTCTCCTAATGGATGGACAATCAAATGCAACCATGTATTTCAAATATGCTGGAAGCTGTGGGATACATTCAAGCCTTTTGCAATCACTTAAATCAAGCGATTTCAAGCTAGAAAGTTGGCCAATACTATCAGGAAGGTTCACAATACCACTTTCACGTAGTGACAATTCTCTTAATGATAACAAATGGCCAATTTCACTTGGAATTTCTGATAGTTTCTCACATCCTGAAAGATCAAGCTTGGAGAGAAGGGTTACATTACCAATGGTGCTTGGAAGAAGCTCAAGATCTCGGCACAAGTTCAGCTGCAAGGTTTGAAGCCACACCAAATTTTCCAATGATGAAGGTAGTTCTTTGATTCCTGTTTCTGTTAGGCTAATGAGAGCAAAACTTTCTGCAGGCTCTAAGATCTCAGGAAAGGTTTTCAGCTTTGAGCAACCATGCAAATCAAGTTTTGACAACTTCAATTGGAAAATGCTGCTGGGAAGAGTTTCAAGTGATTCACAGTAGGCAAGGTCTAACATGCAGAGTTTGTGGAGTCTTCCAATTGAAGGTGGAATGAACTCAAGCCTTTGGCACCAGCGCAAGCTCAACTCTTCAAGTCCAACCAAATGGTGAAATGAGGAAGGTAGTTCTTGTATTGCTGTTTGGTCTAAGATGAGCACCATTAAATTTTCCATAGTCTCCTCAATGTCAGGGAACTTCTCCAAATTTGAGCAACCACGGAGATAAAGCCTTTTCAGATGTTTTAACTTGCAAAAGTCACTTGGAAGGCTTGTGAGGGACTCGCAGTAAGAGAGATCTAACCAACAAAGCTCACTGAGAGTTGGAAATAATGAGGGTGAACCTTCTCTCAACACTTTCAAGTTTAGCAAGTGTATATTATCCCCTGGTTCTTCTTCATATGACTCGGCACTATCTATAGGATCAAAAGTTTCTGAGAACTTCTCAAATAAGGACCTTGAGCCAGTATCTCTAAAACAACGAAATATTTCTCCTGGCAAACTGTTTCTGAATATACTTTCAATTGATCTACTGCGGGAACAACCATATAACCAAGCCCCCATAGTGATATTACTAACTGAAAACATCTCAAGGTTGCAACAATCATAAAGAACAATTAATCCAGAGGATTCAGAAAGGATATTGCTTGGAAGATTTAAACTCCTGAGTCCAACACAACCATTTAACCATAAACAGTTGAGCTTGCTGAGGAAACTTGAGGATTGAACTTGAACCAAGCTTACACAGTGACTAAGAATTATTTCTTCAATATTTGGGGACTGAGAAATGTCTGGTATTTTAATCAAGTTCTTAGAACCACTAAGGTCAAGCCTTTTCAAATTCGGTAAATGCTGGCACAAAAAAGTACATGAGTAATTAGAACTTTGTGAACTTCACCTTATCATACATGTAAAGAGAAACAAAAACACAAAGCATATCAAGTACCTGATCTCCCTCCCAGAGTTGTTCAAGTTTACTGTCACGCATATCAAGTTTAACAAGACTTGTTGGATAAAAATCCAGAGGCAATGATCTTCGAGGGAAACCATCCCAACAAAGAAACTTTAAGCTATCTGGAAGGCTTTCAAGAAATGAAGGAATGTGCACTTTTGAGACTTCAGTTGATTTAGACTTGTATAACTGGAGAAGTCTCAGATTATGCATCATTTTAAGAGTTTCAGCATGTAATTGAACTTCTTTGACTTGGCAGATGTCAAGGTATATATATTGGACAGCATCTGTCCCCTATATGTTAAAACAAGGATTAGGAACACAAAACGTTGAATTAAAAAGCAAAATCTATGACTAAGTTAGCACTGTATGTCTTAACCAATGAGGACTCAAGGAGAGATGAACATGTAGTTTCTTTTACCTTGTTTCCTCTTAAAACTTGATGAATGTCTTCATGATTCCATAACCGACTCTGGTTTCCAGGTTCATTGACACGTTGTTGACAAACAATTTCTTGACCCATTTGCTGTATCAGATCATGCATCACAATTTCACCTTTCAAAACTGATATAAAACTCCTATCAATGAGATCTCTTATTCCAGTATCAGGAGAGAAGCCACAGCTATCTAGTGCTTGTTTTACAGTATTCACATCATGTCCTTTGTAGAAACATGCTATGTTAAGAAATATATCCTTCTGTTCATCATCAAGTTCATCATAACTTAATTTCAGCACATTGAAAATGCCAAGATCAGGAAGCTTTTCAAGCTTTTGCAATACACTTTCCCATTCTTCCTTTGTTCTGCCATAAAGCATTGAGCCCAAAACTTTGAGGGCCAATGGAATCCCTTTAGCATAGTTCAGTACCTTTTCTGACAAGCTCATATAATTTTTTATTGAATGGTTTTGCTTGAAGGCATGCAACCATAAAAGTTGCAGAGAATCTTGAAAACTCATCTCCTTAACCTCATATAGTTCATCTAATTCAGCATTCTTTAGCACCTGCATGTCTCTACTAGTCACAATGATTCTACTTCCTGGGCCATAGTAACCACGTCCCCCAATTAAATCTTCAATTTCACCTGAATTCTTGACATTATCAAGAACAAGGAGAACCTTTGCCCTTCTAAGCCTTTCATCAGAAAAACTTAAACCAGAGGATGTGTTTTCTTCCCCTAGAAGCTCTGATAAATAGCTGCGTTGTGTATGTTGCATTCCATATCTTTCTACTACTTCATGAACACTTGCAACAAAGCTTCTGGAACTGAATTGGGTCGCCAGTTTATGATATATTGCACCTGCAATTGTCGTCTTACCAGTTCCACCAACGCCCCAAATTCCTATGATCCTAACGCCTTCTGACTCAGCAAGTAACAAGGATTGGATTGCTGCAATATGTTGGTGAATTCCAACCAATCCTCCAAAACCAATTATTGGAGAAGGATTCATCAATTTTCTTGAAACATCTTGAACAATTTCTTTAACAAGTAGGTATTCAGCTCTGGTACATAAGAGTATGATAAAGAGTGTTAAATTAGAGCTTAATTTACTGATTTAAATAAATCAGTTCAGGGAATGTGTGCATTTTTTTATCACCATGACAATAAAGTGTAAACCTATGAACTCATGCATACTACCCATGTCCTCTTTAAATGCAATACAAATTCATTTCAAAATAAATCAACTCTATTCAAATTTAATTTCTATTTCATAATAATACCAAACACAAGTGTCAAATTAACAATAAGTTTTATATGGTCAAAACTATAATTATCATAAATGAACTAGATTGATCGGCCTAACTGATTTAACTGTAGTTCAAAACAATTCTATGTTAGAATCGGTTCAATCATAATTCAATCTCTTAACTCACCCGATAGTTTTTGAACCCCAGCCCGATAATTGAGCTGCTTGAGTTAGAGCAACCTTCCACTCTTTGACTTTGTCTTTAAACTGTTGCTCGTGCTTAACAAACGCATCTTCATAACTCCCTCTTTGATTCCTAACATTCAATGGATCCACCTTATAGAAAACAGGAATCAAGGCCCTTCCATGTCTCTCCATGCATTGGAGTATGTGGGTGAGTACCTCCAAACACCACGTGGAAGAAGCATAGTGTTTGGAGAAAATGATGACATAAACATTCGATTCTTCTATTGCTTCCTGCAGTGATGCTGAAATCTCATACCCTCTATGAAATACTCTATCATCCATGTAAGTCCTAATCTTTTTACTGCATAACGCAGCATATAGATGATCTGCAAAACCGTTACGTGTGTCTTCCCCTCTAAAGCTGAGGAACACGTCATGTTTCGTTGGACCAATGGAACAAAAATTCTCAGACATTGGAACCAAATTTTTCTACATATACCTCTTTGCTCCTTCCCTGTTATATATACTGAAATATCGTAGCATTTTTTTGTTGCTGTCTATGTTTTTACTAGGTTTGCCAAACGCGTTAAAGAAGATTTAGATGAACGTTTCTTTGTCAACCAAATGCAGCAAAAATATAATAATGGAATAAAACAAAGGAAGACAAATAGAAAGAACTTGAATTGTTAAGTTTAATATTCATTTCGACTAAGCATTTCGCATCATTATCATTATTTACTAACCCTGTTGCCTGCGAATAATAAATTGACCAGTTCTTTTAAAAAGATATTCACCATTTTATATTTTTCCACAACTCTGATTTCTAACTCTCTTAATTATGTAATCATTATATATAATTAATATATTTTTTAACCTTTCATATCAAAATTAATTGGATATGAAAAGAGTACTTGTTAGATTAAAAAGGATAATTTTTTATTCATAACGATTGTTGTTACCTAAATTTATGCGGTACAGTTAAACTTTTTAAATAATTAAGATAAAGAATTTAAATTTAAATTTTTTTAATTAATTAAGATAAGATTTAAAATTTAAATTTGGTTATCAGATATTCTAAAATTTAGATAAGATTGTAAAATTGGTTACCAGATATTTGAAAATAAAGATAAAATTTAAATTTTAAAATCAAGATAAGATTTTCAAAGTTGGTTATCACATTTTTTAGTTATCAGATAAATGATAAAATATTCATTTAAATTTTAAAATAAAAATTGGGCCTTGTAGGTTCACTCTATAAATATTGAAACCCTGTGTTTCAATTTCAATTTACTCTCTCACTCTCAATATACCATGGCCTCCCTCTCTCTCTCCCGCCACAACCAGCTCTTCTCACGGCCCATTTTCCACCGCCCCAAACCCAACTTCTTCGCCCCAACTAAGATCCGAATGTCCCTCACAGAAAACGCACCCTCCATCGCCGTCGTCGGCGTCACAGGCGCCGTCGGCCAAGAGTTCCTCTCCTTCCTCTCCGACCGCGACTTCCCCTACCGCTCCATCAAAATGCTCGCGTCCAAGCGCTCCGCCGGCCGCCGCATCACCTTCGAGGACAAAGACTACGTCGTTGAGGAGCTCACGCCGGATAGCTTCGCCGGTGTCGACATTGCGTTCTTCAGCGCCGGCAGCTCCATCAGCAAGGAGTTTGCCCCCCTCGCCGTCGATCGGGGAACGGTGGTGGTTGACAATAGTTCTGCGTTTCGCATGGACGAGAAGGTTCCGTTGGTGATTCCAGAGGTTAACCCTGAAGCTATGCAACACATCAAACTCGGAACAGGAAAAGGCGCACTCATTGCTAACCCCAATTGCACCACCATCATTTGCTTAATGGCTGTTACACCTCTGCATCGTCGCGCTAAGGTAATGGCTTCTTCATTTAGCGTAAATTGATGGCCATATAATGCTTTTTGTTTTATTTTTTGTGGTTACTAAATGGACAAAATTTAGGTACAGTTAGTTGAAGTTACTTAAGTTTTCGTTATTGTTTGTTCTTGGTACTGTTTTTCTGTAATTGGAATTCAAGTTTTAACTTATGCAATAGAGTAGGATTTCCTTAAAAATGATTGTTATATGTTTGTAGAAATTGCGGTGTGGTGTCTTACTGCTTGAACGGTTTCTGAACTGTTAATGTGTATTGTAGGTGTTGTGTATGGATGTTACTACCTATCAGGCTGCTAGTGGTGCTGGTGCTGCTGCAATGGAAGAGCTTGAGCTGCAAACTCGTGAGGTTTGCTCTATCTCTGCAGTTTCTTGCCTTGCTTGGTTTAGAGTTTAAACTTTAACATTGAGAGTGTGTATGAAAGGAAAAGTTTTATATAGTCTTTAATCATGGTTTTCTATTTTCCCTTCTTGATTTTTAAGGTGTTGGAAGGGAAATCACCGACTTGTAAAATATTTAAGCAACAGGTTTGTGCAATTTTCTGTGTATGTATAATTCTTGTGATCAAATGTTGAAGAACTGATTCCTGACAATGTTATTATGTTGTAGTACGCCTTTAATCTATTCTCACACAATGTATCTATTCTTTCAAATGGATATAATGAAGAAGAAATGAAAATGGTTAAGGAGATAATGAAAATATGGGTAAGTTCAAATTGAATCTTTGTAGCTTGTTTATTAGGTTTTTTTGTTTCACATCGTGGAGACTGGAGTGCCAATACTCTATTTTTACATTTTTGCAGAATGACAAGGATGTGAAAGTAGCTTCTACGTGCATACGAGTTCCTATCATGAGAGCTCATTCTATGAATGTGAAACTTCAATTTGAGAGACCCCTTGATGAGGTAGTCATGTCATCAAAAAGTTAACATTAATTGTTTTTGGTCCTAAAATTGAATACAGAATTCTATTCTAAGATCCACTAATTGATTTCATTTTTTAATATTTATGTTGGATTCAATAATATTTCCCTTTTCAAAAACTAAGTAATTTTGTGTTTTTTATATTTATATTGTATTCAAAAATATCTCTCCCTCTATGAAATATTTTGGATGTTATTAGTTCTTAATAATTTTTGAGTGATCAGATTATGTCAAAGATAACTGGCTTTTCATCTAAATTGATTAACTTTTATAACTCTGACTTTTGATAGTACATACTGGGAGTTGCAAGAATTATTTTTAATACAATAACTGGTTTGTCTAAATTTTAAGTAAAATATTGTGGCATATAGGCAATCTGTATTATATCCAAAATCATGGTTATGTGGAAAAGAAATATGACTTCTTTTATCCAAGTTCCTTTGGTTTTAAATTCAACAGGACACTGCAAGGGATATCTTGAAGAATGCTCCAGGTGTAGTGGTTATTGATGATCGTGAAGCCAATCATTTTCCTACTCCATTGGAAGTGTCAAACAAGGATTATGTTGCTGTTGGTAGAATTCGTCGGGACTTGACTCAGGATGGGAATCATGGGTAAATTTTCTTATCATATTTCAATTCGCTTTTGTATTTTTTGATAAGCACTTTTACACTAATGGTACACAGTTTGTACATCTATGTATGTGGAGATCAAATTCGCAAAGGAGCTGCACTAAATGCAATACAAATTGCTGAGTTGCTGTTATGAGCTCGGATATTTCAAGCATACATATATATTATTTGGTCTTGTTCAATTTTTTTTATTCATTTTAATCCTTATGTGAATTTTATCTTCTAAATTATTTTATTTCAATTTGATTCTGTAAGTTATTCTTTAATATCAATTTAAAGTCTTCTCTATTATACTCAGTTTCCAATTTATTTAAAATTTCTTACACAACATTTTAGCTTTGTTAATGCAGTTCAAAACATAGTTATTTTACAGAAGAGTTTGTTAAGCTTAAAAACAGAACTAAGATGATCAAATTGGCTAAAGAAATAAGCAAGATGAGTTAATTGAAACCACAAAGAAAAAAAAAGTTAAAAGAAACACACATAAATAAAAACATGTAATAGAGTTAATTAAAAAAAATAGATTAATGAGAAGTAACTGAATAAAAAATATAGAGGTATAATCTAAAATTTATTGAAAAGATAAGGCTGTGTTTAGTTACAGAAAATTATTCTAATTTTTTAGGAAAAGTTTTTTGTTTGTTTTTTAAAATTTTTATTTTCTAGAATAGTTAGAAAAATTTTGAAAACTTGTTTAGATAATATGATAGTTTTTCAATTTAGAAAACTAGAAAATTTAAAAAGTTGTTTAAGTGTATTTAGTTTTTTAATTTTTTTTAGACATTCTTTAATTCAAATTAATTAAGATATGTCTTTTATATATATATACATATATATATATATATATATATATTATTTATGACAATGTTGTATAGTATATGCATCACATAAAAATTGTGACAAAAATTTAAATTGTATTAAAATGAGAGCAAATGAGTTTGTGTTTAAATATATTTTAAAATAGTAGCAGTAACTTTTCGAATTAGAAGCTGTTTGTTTCATATTCTCATTTGGTTATAACAGTTTTTATCTTATAATTCAGTTACCTTATCTTGAAATTCAGTTATCATCTTTTTTATTTTTTTCCTTTTCTTAAAAACCTTTTAAAAGAGTTTTCAAATTTTCTTAAAAAATAGAAAATTAGTTTTCTATTTTTTATAAAAAAATTAAATAATTTATAAATAAACAGTTTTTTTTATTTTTTAAATTTTTCTAAGAATAATTTTCTATTTTTTTAAGAAAACTTATGAACTAAACGCAACATTAAGAATTGAAATAGTGATTTAACATTTTAAAATTTAATATTTTATAAAGTATTTTCTCCATAACCATTCTTCTCCATTAAATATATCACGTTAAGACTTAAAAACAAATTTTGAATGAATTACAATTACAATCATTTTTAGAAAATTAACCATATTAAAATTTTAACAATACAAATAAACTAATATTATCACAATGTCACCTGTTCATTTTATTTTAATTTTTTAAAGTATACAACAAAAGAAGTTAAATCTCAATTAGAAAAAACCAAAACCAAAACAGATGTCTATTTTGTTTTTAAATAACAATGCATTCAAAATAAAATTCAACTTATATTCATTTTCAAATTAAAATTAATCAAAAGTATAGTTTACACTTTTTAATGTTTTTCCTTTAAAAGAAGTAGAAAATATATTCATATTTTTTTATTAAAATTGTATTAGAAGTTTTTATTTTTGTGCTTTCTTTTATTTTCCTCACGTATATAATTGAAAAAATAAGTTACTAGTAACATGAGGAACTAATATATAATGGCTAACATTATATCATTATATATATTGAAAAAATTTAACTAAAGTTCAATTTTAACTTCAACAATTAATTTAAGAAAAGTCAACTAGTGTGAGGAATAAAATTAGGATTATCAAAGTTAAATATATTTTTGAGTTGTTTTAAATTGATCTCTTATCTTTTTAAAAAGTTTAAACTCATTACTAAAAAAAACTTAAAACTGTTACTATCGAACTAAACACATGATTTACTAAATACAACCTTCGTTCTCTAATATTACTAAACCTATTATGGTGGAGTATAATATTACTAAACTTCAAAGATAATTTGTATGTAATCCGGGGTGCTAACCAATTTCCTGAGAATAACTGGGGTGGCATTGCAGTGATGCCACATCATCAGATTACTTATCTAAAAAGGGTTCAGATGTCATATTTGTGGTCCAAAACTCATGGTAAACTACGGTTTCAAGACTATGACCCAATCCTATCCTGACAACCAGACAATTAGTCAGAATCGATATTGGTTGTGTGTCCTTGCAAACGTTGTAGCTATAGTAACTTTTGATGAAGGTCAAATCAATTCCCAAACTAAGGTAAACACTATAAATACAACTCATTTATTACTGAAGGAAGGAGGATCTGATTTAATCCGAGTGTTGCCTTCGTAATACTCATATTTCCATTTATCCGTACTGACTTAAGCATTGGAGAATCTTTTGCAAGTACCTCTCTGGTGTGTTCCATCAACTTCGGTACGGACTTGAACATCAATATCATCCTTAACTTGAAGAACCTAGGATTCCAATAAACCTGGGTGTAAAATACCGTACTCCAATGAGGCGGTGTAAAAATTAAGAGTTAGAGAAGTAACTACGGTTAGGGTCTTTAAACCTTGACCTCGGTCAAGACAGTCAGCTCTTTACCCCGATTCCAGAACAGAATAGTGTGATTTACCCTAAGATTTATTAATCTTCTCTAATTTTATTACTCTAAGGCATTGAACATTTGAGACATAAAAATCAGAGAGTGAGTAGAATTTATCACTATCAATCTTTGTAAATGAATTTTGTTTGACTCTCCTCAATGTTTTATGTTTCCCTTTCAATTTATAGTTGTTGGCATTTTGTCGCATGAGATAACGAAAGCAATAAAAATAATAAAAATTAATAAGTTTTGCAATACTTGATCTCTCTCCAAAAATATTTCCAGTTTAGAGTTACACATATAAAGTTCAACAAAATTTTCAAGGTCAAAATCCATCGGCAAAGATCTTTGAGGGAAGCTATCCCAACGAAGAAATCTTAACTCATCTAGAAGATTTTCAAGAGATGATAGAATGCAAAATTTTGAGTCATGTATTTTGTCAGAGTCATAGAAGTTGAGCAGTTTTAGATTATCCATCATTTTAAAAGTTTCAGCATTGGCTCAGAATGTCAAGGGAAAACTCTCAAATGGAGAAAACTTAAATAAGCTATGAAATAAAAGAAATAATTCTCAACTCAACAAAATGACCGAACTTAGCAAAATGAAACATACCTATTGACCTCCATAAAACCATGAAAAAAAGAAACAAAACGATCTAGCCACCAATAAGGAAATTATGAATCTCCTTTACTATAGAGTTACAAAAAAAAAGTTGAGAATAATCATTCTTAACAAACTCGATAACAACCTTTAAATCTACCTCTGTATCCAATCCTAAACTAAAGAACGACACCCAACTGTCCTTTAAAATGAAACAATTCCACACATCCTGTGTGTTAGTCCTCAAATTTTCAATAAAATCTAAAATAAAAATTTCATAAAAACTATAAAAATTAGTTTAATTTGTTAGAAAAATAGGATTTAAATTCAATAAATGAGTGCTGTTGGAAATAATCTGCCCTTGATCAATTTTCTCTAGTTTTGCAGTGAAAAAGTTAAGAAATCAAGAGAAAATTACACTGGAGATCTGACGCGTAGCCTCACCCCACGCGTAGCATCAAGAGCTACTTTTGATGCTGACGCTACGCATCACAGCCACGCGTAGCGTCAGTGCTGCGTTGTCTCCACTCCTACTTTTGGCCAACCACCCCACTTGGACCCAATAATGGGCACTCTACTCAGCCCAAGGGCCACCCCAATCAGCATAACTGGCCAAAACTCGTGGAAACATGTCCAAGTGGCCAGGTATGATCAAGATTAATTATTGAAAGTGGCCATTATCAAGTGTTTAATGGAGGCTGAGTCAGGGATCTGACGCGTAGCGTCACAGGGACGCGTAGCGTCAGCACCCTTGCTCAGCCCTATAAATAGGGCCATCCAACACCATTCATAGCATCCCATTCCATACACTTCTCTTCTCTTCTCTCTTGTGCTCGACTTTGAGTACTTCTTTTGTGAGTTGTAGTTCTAGAATAGTTTTCTAGATACTTGAGTGTGTTTCGGTGTATTGTGATCGTTGTATCGTGAAGTTTCCATCGTCTTCTTCGTAATGTCAAACTCTGTAAGTGTTGTTTTTACTTTTACCATGTGTAACTAATCTGTTTATGTTGGAATTGGTGAACTAATCTATTGAGTATAATGTTGTGAATTCGACCTCTGCATGTTTATGATTCAAGTCCATGTTAGTATTTCAACCTTTTATTAATATGAACGTCAAACGGGAGAATGATTTTCATGTGTATCGAAACTGGTTTTATTAGTGTAAATGTCAAACGGGAGAATGATTATTTATGCCGTATTGAAACTTGTTTTGACGAAAGTAAAAAGTTGGAATACCCTTGGTATCTCAATTCTATAGGGGTTGTTAACCATTGTTGCCATAAGGCCAGGTCTTAATGCAAGTTTTTACTGAGAAAGCTCACGAGGGATCGGACTTTACGGTGAATTCTTAGAATTTATATCACGAGGGATCGGTTATAATGATTTTAAGCTGCAATGACATGAAACTTGATGATTAAACATGCATGTTTTGAGTTCCTCATTGTTATTCTAGATTAGGGATCCAATTTCCAACATAATTTGTTTATCTGTGTTTATCTCAAGTATCTTACCTATTCTAGGTTACAACTCAACTTTTTAGATAGATTTTATTTTCTTTTTATCCTATGAATCACTCAACCATGCTATCTTGTGAATATTGTATAAACTGTACATAAATCATTCTTTTGTTCATAATTTCCTTCATATTTACCATAGTAAGTAGAAGATTACTGTTGTTATTGGACTTTCAATCCCAGTGGAACGATATCTAAATTTCGAAAACTACAAACGATTGGTGCGCTTGCCAATTCACAAAGCCCGGTTACAACCGCGGGCGAACACTGTGCATGAAAATAAACACATAAAACATGCATTATAGATTCTAGGGTCAGCCCTAATCCTTGAAGACAAGGGCAATGACCTAGGACTTATTGTTAATTGGGGCTCAAAATAAATAATGTTTAATTTTTATAAAAAAAAATTAATAAATTTTCATATAACCTAAATAGTTTAATGGTAAAGTTATATGAATTACATTTAAAGGTCTTGAGTTTGATTCATGTATTTAAAAATTATAATGAGTTTTGTTAATATTAATTTGATTATTTAATAAAATTTTACCCAAAAAAAATATACAAAGGAGCCTTTATCACTCCCTGTTCAGCCGCCACCAACTTCACTGCCTCTGACTCTCTCTCTATAAATATTGAAACCCTCTCTTTCAGTTTCAATTTCAATTTACTCTCTCACTCTCAATATACCATGGCCCCCCTCTCTCTTTCCCGCCACAACCACCTCTTCTCACGGCCCATTTTCCCCCGTCCCAAACCCAACTCCTTCGCCCCAATTAAGATCCGAATGTCCCTCACAGAAAACGCACCCTTCATCGCCGTCGTCGGCGTCACCGGCGCCGTCGGCCAAGAGTTCCTCTCCGTCCTCTCCGACCGCGACTTCCCCTACCGCTCCATCAAAATGCTCGCGTCCAAGCGCTCCACCGGCCGCCGCATCACCTTCGAGGACAAAGACTACGTCGTTGAGGAGCTCACGCCGGATAGCTTTGCCGGCGTCGACATTGAGTTCTTCAGCGCCGGCGGCTCCATCGGCATGGAATTTGGCTCCCTCGCCGTCGATCGGGGAACGGTGGTGGTGGACAATAGTTCTGCGTTTCGCATGGAGGAGAAGGTTCCGTTGGTGATTCCAGAGGCTAACCCTGAAGCTATGCAACACATCAAGCTCGGAACGGGAAAAGGCACACTCATTGCTAACCGCAATTGGTCATCCATCATTTGCTTAATGGCTGCTACACCTCTGCATCGTCGCGCTAAGGTAATTGCTTAAAAATGATTGCTATATGTTTGTAGAAATTGCCGTGTGGTGTCTTACTGCTTGAACAGTTTCTGAACTGTTAATATGTATTGTAGGTGTTGCGTATGGTTGTTAGTAGCTGCTAGTGGTGCTGGTGCTCCTGCAATGGAAGATCTTGAGCTACAAACTCGTGAGGTTTGCTCTATCCCTGCAGTTTCTTGCCTTGCTTGGTTTAGAGTTTAAACTCTAACATTGGGAGTGTGTATGAAAGGAGAAGTTTTATATAGTCTTTAATCATGGTTTTCTATTTTCCCTTCTTGATTTTTAAGGTGTTGGAAGGGAAAACGCCGACTTGTAAAATATTTAAGCTACAGGTTTGTGCAATTTTCTGTGTATGTATAATTCTTGTGATCAAATGTTGAAGAAGTGATTCCTGACAATGTTATTATGTTGTAGTACGCCTTTAATCTATTCTCACACAATGCATCTGTTCTTTCAAATGGATATAATGAAGAAGAAATGAAAATGGTTAAGGAGATAATGAAAATATGGGTAAGTTCAAATTGAATCTTTGTAGCTTGTTTATTAGCTTTTTTTGTTTCACATCATTTTTACACTTTTGCAGAATGACAAGGATATGAAAGTAACTGCCACATGCATATGAACTCATGCTGAGAGAGTGAATCTTCAATTTGAGAGACCCTTTGATGAGATAGTTCTTTATGTCATCAAAAGTTGACATTACTTGTTTTTGGTCCTAAAATTGAATACAGATTCTATTCTAAGATCCATTAATTGATCCCATTTTCTAATATTTATATTGGATTGAATAATATTTCTGTCTTCAAAAATAAAGAAATAAATTTTGTGTTTTTTTATATTTATATTGTATTAAAAAATATCTTTCCCTCTATGAAATATTTTGGATGTTATTAGTTCTTAATAATTTTTGAGCTTGAACTATTTGAATTCCTCTGTTGAAGCTTGTTGATAAGGTTATGTCAAGGATAACTGATATTTCAGCCAAATTGATTAGCTTTTACCTAATAACTCTCAGACGTTTGATAGTACATAGAATTACTTTTATTATGATAATTGGTTTGTTTGAATTTTAAGTAAAACATTGTGACATATAGTCAACCTAGATTGTCCCTAATTTCTTTCAAGTTCTCTTTTTTTTTGTATGTTAAGACAAGTGGCTTTGTTTTATTTATAGAGGTCCATGGATTTACAATTGAACATTAATCTTGTAGTGTCACACTTTGGATGAGTTTTACAACGTAGTGGAGAAAGAAAAATACTTATCTAAAACATTGTGTTATGGGATCACTAAGTAAAATACGATTCCGAGTGACATCTGTAACATCCCTGATGTTTTAATGAGAATTATAAGAAATGGGAAATGTTAGTAAATATTTTAGAAGTTTTATTTAATATTTGTTCTGTCCGAGCCAAAGATTGGAAAAGTCGGTGTCGAGGTCGGTATCTGAAGCGCGAGCAGGCGGAGTTAAAGATCGGAAGTGTAGGAGAAGAGCGGGCAGGGCTAGGCGGTCTGGTCCAACCGTTGTGAGGAGAGAGCCTCACACGGGTCATAGACCGGATTAACCTCATAATGACTGAAACAACGAATGTAGGTAACCAAGAGGTGAGCACGGATGAGGTATCCGATCTCTCAGGTTGTAGCTCGGATTTCTGAGGTATGAACACTAAGTTAGGACGTCGGGGGCCAATATTCATATTGGGCCTATACTCTTGCGAAGTATTAGAGAATTGTGAATAATTAAACGTTGAGGGAATAAATAAGTATAATTGACTTGATAACTATGCAATAGTTTAATATAGTGAAATTGATTAAATTTAGTAAGAATACAAATAAAATAAAGGAAAAGATGATCTTGCCCATGAGCTATATATATAAGGAAATTCTCTTCCTTCCCTCTTCATTATTTACAAGTCACCTTTGTTGTTGGTCTGTTCCTTCACTTTCGTTTTTCTCCTCTCTTAACGCTGATTTGCATGCGCTGGAGAGGGACTCCATTTGTGTCTAAACTTCAATTTAACCCCATTCCTGTGATCGAGGCTTCAAGGTGAGTCTACTGATCTGTTCCAATTGTAATTCCCTTATTTCTTTTATTCTTTGGCCGTTAAGAGCCATGCATGGCTATATTCATGGTTGTTCTCCACTCCTCTGGTGAGAGTGAGTCCAGATGTTGTCCATGAACTAAGGGCGTTGAAGTGATGAGCTGTACTTTATGATCCGTAGGTAGTAGGCTAAGCAACGGAAGACTGAGTGACGGAGTTGAGACTGCGAAACCAGTGCTCGGAGGAAAGAATCGACACAGAGAACAGATCATCGAAGCGTGGAACCAAAGTAAGGGGGGTGTTCGGGTTATAATTAATTAGAATAGGACTCACTTCTTATTCAGGCCTTTGAGGTAACGTAAACAGGTTAAGAAAAATGTTGTTAAACGTAATTGTGTGTTTATGCTTGTGCATGTGTGACTGAGTTTATTAATTAGTGGAAGATCGGATGTGGTTGAGTTTATCATGTTATGATCTTGTGATATCAAACGTTGAAATGATCATCGTTATGGGACGTTGGGTTAGCAAGCAGGCTACCTGAGTGATGAGGAATTGATATTATTATGTGAAAGGTAAACTGTTGAATGATTATGTGGTATGGGATGGCCGACGGTATATGATAGCCCCTCATTTCCGGCTCCCATGGTTTTCGTGCCCAGTTGAGCTACCCAGTGGTCAAGTAGGACCCAGTGGTCGAGGTGGAGAGTCAAGCAGGACTCGGTGAACCAAGCAGGGTTCACAGGGTGTCAAGTAAGACCCCCAGCTGAAGGCCAATCCTTTAGTATCCGGATACTAGGAGTCAGATGGTATGAGAGTCAGTTGTGATCGTGATGAATGTGATGAATGTGATGAATGTGATGAATGTGATGAATGTGATGGAATTATGTAGTTGGTTTAATATAGTTACTGCGTGAAATACACTATGTTTCGGTATGCTTACTTACAGGTGATGCTTGATGTGTATGTATCAATATGCATGTATAGTGTTAAATTCCGTTCTATATTAATTATAATGCCAAACACTCACCCTTGCATATTTTTTTTTAGTAACCAGAGACAGGGAGGGGGAAGGAGCCATGGAGCCGCGCCAAGGGGGAGAACGGTGCCAGGGTCTGAGTGACTTTGAGTGACTCTTTATAGAGTCATATGTGTGTATAAGAACTTCTTAGTATAATTATTAGTTGTGTTTAATTAAGACCAGATCAGATGTAAAACTATAATTTAAAAATATATCATTGTTATTTGCATATGCTTTCATGGTAACTCTTTGGGTTCACAGAACCATTTTTAGAGTGAAATTTTGAGAGTCCGGTTGCATATTTTGTATAATCCGATGTGGGAAAGGTGTTCGCTCCAGCGAATAGAACCTCGTTTAAGTGAGAGTCCGGAATCTCGTTTAGACGAGTAGGGGCCTCGCTCAAGCAAGAAACCCTGATTTCCCTTTCTCCCATCCGTTGTGTTCAAATTAAATTGCTTTTTCTCTAAATATCGATTAATTTTCAAGAAAAGGAAAAATTTATTGTAAGATGTAATCGTTTGAATAAAAATAAATGCAAAAATAACCTAGGACGTTACACTTGGTATCAGAGCGGTTCTTTCTAGAGCCGGTGTGTGGGCCGATCTAGTGAATGTGATAGTTTTATGAAAGTTGATTGTATTTTGTTGTGTTAAGATTTTGTGTGGTTTGGCACCGTTCCCTTGGCACTCCACTGGCGTAGTATTCTATGAATATAAGGTAAATTTACGATCCCCTGACTGATCTTGGTTATTAATGGTGATGTGTTTGCTTATTGTAGAATTACTAAATGGCCGGAGAGACTAGTTCTGGGGGAAGAGATGATTTCTTCTCTAGATTTACTCAGCTGATGAGTAGGACCGAGTCAGGTCCCACTCTGGATAAATTCCTGAAAAGGAATCCTCCGACTTACAAAAGGGGACACGACTACGATGGGGCATATATCTGGATTAGGGATATCAAGCAGGATTTTGAATATTTTGAGTGCTCTGAAGAGCAAAAGGTTTTATTTGCTACTTACCAACTAAAAGAAGAGGCTAGAGTATGGTGGTCCCGAGTGAAGGTGCAGATGAACGCAGCAAATGAGCTGTTGGTATGGGCGAATTTCCGAAGGAGGTTCCTTGTTAAATACTTCCCGGACAACTACAAAATCCGGAAAGAAATGGAATTTCTAAAGTTAGAGCAAGACCGGATGTCTGTAGCTGAGTACACCAGCAAGTTTGATGAGCTGTGTGATTTTTACCACCCTTTCTCGTTAGAAGGGACTGAAGGTAGCAAGTGCGCCAAATACGAAGCTGGACTACGGATTGAGCTCCGTAGTGTAATCGTACCAATGGAGATTAGGGACTACCCAACCCTGGTGAACAAGGCAAGACTGACTGAAGAGGTGCAGTTACAACGGATGTCCCAGCCGAAAGATAAAAAGCCACTGAAGGCAAAAGGATTCAATTTCAAGAGGATGAGTCAATTCTTCCGGGGTGGAAAATCTTCTGCTACCTCCTCATCCTCCTCTGGTCGGGGTTCCACTGGTCGATCGGGTAATCCCCCTGGGAATCGTACATGCTACAATTGTGGTCAGGAAGGACACATTGCCAAACATTGCCAAGCTAATCAGATTGTGTGCTTCCAGTGCGGACGACCAGGGCACCTCAGGCCCGGTTGCCCTCAGAGGCAGCAGCAGGGCAGGACGGATAACCGAACTAACTCTTCTAGGACCCGGGGTTCCAACTTCTCGAGAGGAGGTTAGAATGGAGCTGGTAGAGGGAACCCACAAGCGGGAAGATATGACGCCCAATCTAGCGATGCCCAGAACGCCATGACTGGGCGTGTATTTGCATTTGATGCTTCAGAAGCTACGAGGAATGACAATCTGGTACAGGATAAGTGCCTCATCTGTGGTTATCTGGTTGATGTGATTTATGATTCAGGTGCCACCCATTCCTTTATTTCGGAAAGTTGTGTGCGACGGCTTGGTCTGCCAATCAGTTTAATGGAGAACGCTCTTATTGTTTCCACTCCAACTGGTTCCACTTTCCGTGCAACTACAGTGTGTAGGGAACTACCGATGCAAATCGAAGCCCGTACTTTTCGAGTAAATTTTATCTGTATGCCATTGAAGGACTTAGACGTTATTCTAGGTCTTGATTGGCTTGCTGCTAATCATGTGTTGGTCGATTGTTATCGGAAGAATATTGTTTTCTCTCAGGAACTTGACATGAAGAACGGGGTGAGCGATGTCCTAACCACGTATGTTGTTTTATTTGCTTCGGAAGGTCGGCATAACCTCCTGCTAAGTGATATTTCGATTGTTTGTGAATTTCCTGACGTTTTTCCGGAAGAAATTCCAGAGCTACCTCCCAGTCGAGAGATTGATTTCTCTATTGACTTGATTCCCGGGGCAGAACTTGTGTCCCGAGCGCCATATAGAATGTCTTCGGTGGAATTAACCGAAGTGAAAAAACAAGTAAACGAATTACTAGAAAAGGGCTTTATCCGACCCAGTGCCTCACCCTGGGGCGCTCCGGTGTTACTGGTAAAGAAGAAGGACGGTAGTATGCGGATGTGCATTGATTACCGGCAGCTGAACAAACTGACAATTAAAAATAAGTATCCACTACCTCGGATTGATGATTTACTGGACCAGTTGCGAGGCGCCGTTGTGTTCTCTAAGATCGACTTGAGGTCGGGGTACCACCAAATCCGAGTGAGGTCGGAGGATATCCCAAAGACAGCATTTCGGACTCATTATGGGCACTTCGAGTACGTAGTAATGCCCTTTGGAGTAACGAACGCTCCTGCCATTTTTATGGATTATATGAATCAGACTTTTCAACCGTACTTGGACCAGTTTGTGGTAGTATTCATTGATGATATTTTGGTATATTCGAGGTCAGATGAGGAGCATGCTCAACATCTTCGACTTGTTTTACAAGTACTTCGGGAGAAGAAGTTGTACGCTAAACTATCTAAGTGTGATTTCTGGGGGAGTAGTGTACAATTCTTGGGGCATATAATTTCCCAAGAGGGAATCTCAGTTGATCCGACAAAAATTGAGGCGGTTATGGCTTGGGAGAGGCCGAAATCAATAACTGAAATTAGGAGTTTCCTCGGATTAGCTGGATACTATCGACGTTTCATTGAGGGGTTCTCTCGGATAGCACTCCCTCTGACTCGGTTAACAAGGAAAGGAAACCCCTTCGTGTGGTCGGAGAAGTGTGAATTAAGCTTCCAAACTCTTAAGCGATGTTTAACGACTGCCCCTGTGCTTGCACTGCCCGATGTAACACAGGAATTTGAAGTATATTGTGATGCATCCAAATTTGGATTGGGGTGTGTGTTGATGCAAGCTGATCGGGCAATTGCTTATGCTTCGAGGCAATTGAGGCCACATGAGGAGAATTACCCGACTCACGATCTGGAACTTGCAGCAGTAGTGTACGCGTTGAAGATTTGGCGTCATTATTTGTATGGAGCTCGCTTTGTAGTATTCAGTGATCACAAGAGTCTAAAGTACTTATTTGATCAAAAGGAGTTAAATATGAGACATAGGAGATGGGTAGAGTATTTGAAGGATTATGACTTCGATTTGAAGTATCACCCGGGCAAAGCGAATGTTGTGGCAGATGCGCTAAGCAGGAAGGTACTGCATGTGGCTTACCTAATGGGTAGAGAACAGGAATTGCTGGAAAGCTTTAGAGATATGAATGTTGGAGTTGTTATGAACGCACCAAACCGAATGACAATCGGAATGTTAAAAGTCTCCAACGAATTTCTGGAGTCGATGGTAGCTGCACAGAAAGACGATAAAGAGTTACTGAGGCTAATTGATACTCAGAACCAAGGCAAAAATGTGGAGATAACTAGGGGTGACGATGGTATATGGAGATTCAGGAACCGAGTGGTAGTGCCTGCACATGGAGATTTCAGGCAGGCGGTGTTATCAGAAGCACACAAGAGCTCTCTGAGTATACATCTGGGAGTAACAAAAATGTATCATGACTTAAGAAAGGAATTTTGGTGGCCAAACATGAAGAAGGCAATAATCGAGTATGTGAAATCCTGTGTGATATGCCAGAAGTGCAAGGTTGAGCACCAACGACCTCCAGGTTTGCTTCGACCTCTAGAAATTCCGATCTGAAAGTGGGAAGGTATCACCATGGACTTCGTGTCCGGACTACCCCGCACTCAAACCGGATACAACGCAATTTGGGTGATTGTTGATCGACTAACCAAAAGTGCGCATTTCCTGGCAATAAATATGAAGTGGTCGCTAGATCGATTAGCTAAGTTGTACATTGCTGAGGTCGTACGACTGCATGGTGTGCCCTTAAGCATTATCTCCGATCGGGATCCCCGATTCACTTTAAGGTTTTGGGGGAGTTTACAACAACAATTGGGTACTGAGCTCAAATTAAGTTCAGCCTACCATCCCCAAACCGATGGCCAATCAGAACGGACTATACAGACTCTTGAAGATATGTTAAGGGCATGTGTACTGGAACAGGGCGGATCATGGGAGAAATACTTGCCCTTGGTGGAATTTGCATATAATAACAGTTACCACAGCAGCATTGGGATGGCTCCATACGAAGCTCTTTATGGTCGAAAATGTCGTACTCCATTATGTTGGAATGAGAATGGCGATGCCCTTTATCTGGGGCCTGAGATGATTCAAGAGATGAACGAACAAATCGCTTTAATCCGAGAGAAGATAAAAATTGCCCAAGACCGTCAAAAGAGCTATTATGACAATCGGCACAGACCCCTTGAATTCCAAGTGGGTGATTGAGTGTTCCTAAGCATTTCACCGACTAAGGGTGTAGGTCGAATTTTGAAGAGCCAAAAGCTTAATCCGAAGTACATTGGACCATACCAAATACTAGAACGGATTGGTGAAGTCGCTTATCGACTGGATCTTCCCCAATCGTTGACTAATATTCACAACGTGTTCCACGTATCGCAACTTCGAGCCTACATTCCGTGTGATACCATGATTGTACCGAGTGACTCCATTGAAGTGAAGGAGAACTTGACGGTGGAGGCAGTACCAATCGGCATTGAAGAGCATCAAACCAAACGGTTAAGGAACAAGGAGGTACCGCTGGTGAAAGTGAAGTGGCAGAATTTACATTGGATAAACTACACTTGGGAGTTAGAATCCGATATGAGACGAATGTACCCTCATCTTTTTCAACCGGGACACTGATTTCGGGGATGAAATCTCCTTTTAGGGGGATGGATGTAACATCCCTGATGTTTTAATGAGAATTATAAGAAATGGGAAATGTTAGTAAATATTTTAGAAGTTTTATTTAATATTTGTTCTGTCCGAGCCAAAGATTGGAAAAGTCGGTGTCGAGGTCGGTATCTGATGTAACACCCCTATTTTTATTTTTATATTAAAATTTTGAAGGAATTAAATTATGGTTCTTTAGAACTTTTTAATCTACGTATTATTTATGATTTTTTTGGAATTTTTTGGAATTTTGGAATTTTTTAATAAAAATAATATTTTTTAAATAATTTTAAATTCATATAAGTGACTTAAATTAAAAATATTTACAAGAAAGTGAATTGAAATTATAAGAAAATTTTCTAAAATCCATTTCAAGTAGACTTATCTAAAAATTATCGGTTTGAGAAAAATCTTGATTTTTTCTAATCGTTAAAAAATTAGAAACGTATCAATAAATTTTTATTAACAGAAAATTTTAGATTTTTAAAATTTCAACTTTATATTACTCAGTATAAAATTAGTGAGGACTGATATAATATCGCTAAATTTCAAAAAGGACTCATTTTGAATATTTAAAATATACCGAGTGAAAGGTTACTATTTGGCTTAATAATTCTGCCGACAGTTACTATGCAAAACACTGTGCATGTACGAAATTTTCAAAGAATGCATAGTAACCTGGAATAAAAAATTCAAAAATGCATAGTACTTTTATATTAAAATAATGAAATGCATAGTAAAATTTTTTTTCTATAAATACCGAAGGATTTCTTCTTTAGAATTCACAATTTCAGATTAAGTTTTCTTAATACAGTAGTGCTAGTGAGATAGTGGTGGAAGTGAGAGAGAGAAGAAAAGTTTTTGGAGAGAAGGTTCTGCCAAAATCCTAAGGTAAGAATACTTCTCTTTTATATTTTTTTAGATTATTTTTATATCGTTTTTAGAAATCTGTTATTATACTGAAAATAATATTATTTTAAGTTACTATTCTGTATAGTAAATACTATTTCACTAGTAAATTACTATTTCAATAGTAAATTACTATTCAAATAGTAAATTACTATTTACTGTTACTATTTACCGTTACTATTCACGATTTACTATTTACCGTTACTATTCACGTTTTACTATTTACTGTTACTATTCACGTTTTACTATTCACTGTTACTATTCACGATTTACTATTCACTATTCACTATTCACTATTCAGAATTTACCATTTCTGTTTTAAGTAGTAATCTTAATCTTCGTCTTATGCTTATACTAAAATAAGATTGATATTAATATTTCTAGAAATCGGAGGCGCAAAGCAAATCTCTTTTTGGTAACGACTCAAGGTAAGGGGGAGTGAGATAAGAATTATAATATGAAAAGACATAAGAATAATGGGAGGAGTCCCCTACTCCTTTTAAATTTAATAATATTATTTTAAAATATTAACTTTTTAACTTAACATTTTTAATAAATTTTAAATTAAATATCCGGTTAACTAACTCTAACATACCTATGCAAAGACTTGGACCATTATGACCTATATGGACTGGACTATACCTATGCAAGGACTTGGACCATTATGACCCATATGGACTGAACTATACCTATGCAAGGACTGGATTATATGGACTTACATATACCTATGCGAGGAATTGACCAAAAGGACTAAAATTGACTATATTAATAATCATTAAATTTTGTATTATGATATGTATTAATGATATTTAATTGATTTGATTATGATTTGATTATGATTGATTGATTGATGATATTTAGTTATGATTGATATTGTTTGATTTTGATTGATGATATTGTAATGTGGAGTTTGAGCATATAGCGAGCATGACGGAAAGCTAAAATTCAGTAAGAATTTCTTACCTTACTCTTTAAATTTTATTATCTTTTATTTCTTCTTAGAAATTATTTTTATTAACTTTATTTTCAATATTTAGAAAAATAAAAATAAAAATTAGTATTTATTTTAGAAAGAAAATATTTTATGAGAATTTATTTAATTAAATCTTGAGTTAAAGAAAAATTTTATAATTTTAAGTATTTTTGGTTAATAATTATTCTCTTTTAATAAAACAAAATTTTTTTTGAAAGAAAATTGTTTTATTTTTCCAACTTAATAACTAAATATATTTGGAAATAATTGAGATTCCTAAATTTGATTTTGTTAAGATTTAATTTGAGAAAGATTATGTAAAGTTTTATATGATAAAGTTTTTAGATATTTAAGGCTTAGAAACTCAATTTCAGTGAGATTCAAAAACTGTACCAAATTTATTTCTGTGGGATAGAAATTCAGAGAACTGAGAAAATGTACAGTTTATTGAAATGATATTGTAAACCTTTAAGGGATTTAATAATTGAGTTTCTAAAAGCCTTAACCAACTCAATACGCGAGTAGTTCGTGCATCATGGATAATGAAAGTGAAATGAAATAATATTGTCTGGGGACGGATTATAGAAACCGAGGATACATTAGAGGAGGCTTATTTACGAGCCTTGGGATGAGAGAGTGTGAAAGGGTGCTTCAGGGGACCTGGGGTAGCTCCCTAGTGTCGGGTACTTTCACAATAAAAACTTTCTCAATCTGACTAGTCTCTAAGTGTTTCCATGCCAGTTGAGCTGTTCATATTATTATTATCCGGACTTATGGAACAGTGTAAACTCCTGGTTGGCCCAGTGCAAATTAAAATTTAAGGGCCCACATATATAGATAAGTTATGATGAAGATATTGCATAACATTCATGCATTCATAATTGATTGTGTATGTGATTGTGATTGATATTATTATGTATTGGTTGTGAAAACCCTTTGTTGCTTATGTCTTATTCGGAAATATTATATTCTGTTTCTCACTCCTTTCTCCGTGTTTTTGTTTCATATATTCTAAATTGATGATTCAGAGGGAAGGATCGAAGAATTTCAGCAGTAAATATAGCACGTTCTAGAAAGGGAGCTCGGTATGAATACCGTGGTCCAATGAATAAATAATGTTAATAAGTAACTGCTTCTGGGCCATGGAGTTTCCTCTCTTTCTTATAATGTTTAATGTTTATTTTCTTTGGATGAATGTACAAATACTTTATAAAGTTTTTAATAATATTTGTGAGGTATTTCAGAAATAATGTATATAATTTATTCCGATAGTTTCTTTTTAACAATCATATCTTTAGTAAAAAAAAAAAAAATTATGAGTTTTTCTAGAATTTATTAAGGTGTAACAGAGGGTGTTACAAAGTGGTATCAGAGCAGTTAATCCAATAGGCCTGGGGAAAAGGTCTATCTTGCTTTTTCTGTAAACTCTGTATAGGTAGAATATCTGACTTGGTAGTAACTGTGATTGATGTGACAAATCTCAGTTACTGTGAAACAGGAAACTAATGGCTGGAAACGATCTTGCTGGAGTTGTAGAACGCTTAATCAATGCAATGGGAGCACGTGAAGGTCAAGGTAACGATGCCTTGAGAAGGCTGGACCTATTCGAAAAACGCAATCCACCTCGTTTCAAGGGAGGATATAACCCCGATGGAGCACAAATCTGGATTCGAGAGATAGAGAAGATCTTTCGAGCATTGCAATGTAATGAAGCTGATAAGGTAGTCTTCGCTACTTATGCCTTATCTGAGGATGCCAAACATTGGTGGGATAGCATGCGTAAACAATTCGAAGTCAACGACGTGGAGATCACTTGGGACTATTTCAAGGATATGTTTCTAGAGAAATACTTTCCAGCTGATGTTAAAGAGAAAAGACAATTCGAATTCCTGTCGCTGACCCAAGGAAATATGACCGTTGGAGAGTACGCATCCAGGTTTGAAGAGCTATCTCGTTTTCATTCTCATTATAATGATGCTACTAATGAAAGAGATCGGTGTGCAAAGTTTGTAAATGGACTGCGGCCAGAAATTAAGGAAGCTATACGAATGCAGGAAATCCGTGAATTTTCTGTATTGGTAAATCGCTGCAGGATCTTTGAAGAAGACCATAAGGATAGAATGACCAAAAGTCGTGAGCCCATTCACAAGGCAGGAGAGATAAGAAGTGGAGGACCTCACCATCACCAAAGAAGAGATTTCAGAAGGAATAAGCCTTACCAAGCACCATTTCACCGGTTTGGAGCAGCATCTGTTCCTAACAGACCCCAAGCTTCAACTGGAAGCTATTATCCAACATCTGCACCAAATTTTAAATGTTTTATCTGTGGAGGACCCCATTTGAAAAGGGATTGTCCTAAAAACACTTATGTTTGCTTTAAGTGTAACAAACCAGGTCATCACATCAAGGATTGCCCAGAGATGAAGAGAGAAAACCCTGAAGGTGCAAGTACAAGCATAAATACTCAAGGAGGCGCGCACAGTGCAGTCGGAAGGCCGAAAGCAAAAGGAAAGGTTTTTGCAATCACTGGAGAAGAAGCATCTCATGCTGATTCCATGGTAGAAGGTAAGTGTATCATTAATAAGATTTCTTTAACTGTTATGTATGACTCAGGTGCATCACATTCCTTTATTGCCAATGACTGTGTAGAAAAACTAAAATTACCTGTGATAGAACTTCCATTTGACTTATCTGTACATACTCCTGGAAACAATCCCATTGTCACTTCTAAAGCTTGTTGGAAATGCCCTATTGTCATAGATGGTAGGGACTTTAAGGCTAATCTTTTCTGTTTACCCCTTTCTGGCTTAGAAGTTATTATTGGGCTAGATTGGTTGTCTGACAATCATGTTCTAATAGATTGTCATAATAAAACCATAATGTTTAAAGAACCAGTGAATTTGAATCCTGAGGATTCGAGATTTCTAACCGCCAACCAAGTGAGTGCCTCTTTAAAAGGAGGGGCTCAAGGATTCATGCTATTGCTTTCAACGAAAGGAGAGCAAGAATCAAAAATCAAAAATCTGCCGGTTGTGTGTGAATTTCCTGACGTTTTTCCTGAAGATATCCCTGGTTTACCCCCAGAAAGAGATGTAGAATTTTCCATTGATCTAGTACCTGGAGTTGGACCCATTTCAATTGCACCATACCGAATGTCACCTCTAGAATTAGCAGAGTTGAAAAAACAACTTGAAGAGATGAGAGAAAAGCAGTTTATACGACCCAGTGTATCCCCCTGGGGTGCACCAGTGTTGTTGGTTAAGAAGAAGGATGGTAGCATGAGGTTGTGTGTAGATTATCGACAACTGAACAAGGTGACAATCAAGAACAGATATCCTCTACCAAGGATTGACGACTTGATGGATCAGCTGCGTGGTGCCACGGTGTTCTCCAAAATTGATTTGAGGTCTGGATACCATCAAATAAGGGTGAAGAAAGAAGATGTATCGAAAACTGCTTTTAGAACACGCTATGGCCATTACGAATATCTAGTAATGCCTTTTGGTGTAACTAATGCACCAGCCGTATTCATGGATTACATGAATAGGATTTTTCATCCATATCTAGATAAATTTGTAGTGGTGTTCATTGATGATATATTAGTGTACTCTAAAAGCAGAGAAGAACATGTTGAACATTTGAAGGTCGTGTTGGAAATCCTGAAAAAGAAACAACTATATGCAAAGCTGTCAAAGTGTGAATTCTGGTTGGAAGAAGTGAACTTTTTAGGACATGTAATTAGTCAAGGAGGAATAGCTGTAGACCCTTCCAAGGTGGAGGCGGTTTTAAAATGGGAGAGACCAACCACGATCACTGAGATTAGAAGTTTCTTGGGCTTGGCTGGATACTATAGGAGATTCATTGAAGGATTTTCAAAGCTAGGATACCCATTGACCAAGCTAACACGGAAAGGACAACCTTTTGTGTGGACGACACAATGCGAGAATAGTTTCCAAGAGCTGAAAGATCGACTTACTTCTGCGCCAGTGTTAGTACTCCCTGATCCACATCGAAGTTTTGAAGTTTACTGTGATGCGTCTAAACAAGGACTAGGAAGTGTACTCATGCAAGACAAGAAGGTTGTAGCCTATGCGTCACGTCAATTAAGGCAACATGAGATTAACTACCCTACCCATGACTTAGAGTTAGCCGCTGTAGTTTTTGCCTTAAAGATTTGGAGGCATTATCTATATGGTGCAACATTCGATGTGTTTAGCGATCATAAGAGTCTCAAGTATTTATTCGATCAAAAGGAGTTAAACATGAGGCAACGGAGATGGATGGAGTTCTTAAAGGACTACGACTTTAAGTTACAATACCATCCTGGAAAAGCGAACGTAGTAGCTGATGCTTTAAGTCGAAAGTCTCTACATGCATCCACAATGATGATTAAAGAGTTGGAATTAATAGAGAACTTCAGAGATCTTAACCTAGCAGTAAAGGTTAATGCTAACAGCTACAGATTAGGAGCGTTGCAAGTTACAAGTGAATTCCTGAGACAAGTTTTAGAGGCTCAACGAGAGGATGAATTCCTGCAAGAGAAGAAAGAACTCTTGAAACAAGGAAAAGAAGTCGAGTTCAATGTGGGAAACGACCAATTATTGAGATATAAGGATCGAGTGTGTATCCCTGACAAAGAGGAGTTGAGGAAAGCAATTCTAGAAGAAGGCCATAAAAGTTATATGAGCATTCATCCCGGAGCTACTAAAATGTATCAAGATTTGAAGAAGTTATTTTGGTGGCCTGGAATGAAGAAAGCGGTGGCAGAGTATGTGGCTGCATGTCTAATTTGCCAGAAGGTTAAAGTGGAACATCAAAAACCCCCTGGAATGCTACAATCAATGGAAATACCAGAATGGAAATGGGATAGCATTACCATGGATTTTGTGACTTCTTTACCCAAAACTCCATTAGGACATGATTCGATATGGGTAATAGTTGATAGACTAACAAAGTCTGCCCACTTTATTCCCATCAATATTCGTTACTCTATGGAGAAGCTGGCAAAATTATACATCGAGGAGATTGTGAGATTGCATGGAATTCCTTCAAGTATCATTTCTGATCGGGACCCTCGCTTTACATCACAATTCTGGAAGAGCTTGCACAAGGCTTTGGGAACAAGACTGCGTCTGAGTTCAGCATATCATCCTCAGACGGATGGACAATCAGAAAGAACAATCCAATCTCTAGAGGACTTGTTACGAGCTTGTGTGTTAGAGCATAAAGGAAGTTGGAATCAATTCTTACCATATGTGGAGTTTACCTACAACAACAGTTTCCATGCTAGCATTGGCATGGCACCTTTTGAAGCATTATATGGAAGAAAATGTAGGACCCCGCTATGTTGGTTTGAGACTGGTGAAAACTTGATGCTAGGACCAGAGTTGGTACAACAAACCACGGATAAAATCAAAATAGTTCAGGAAAAGATGAAGGCAACACAGAGCAGGCAGAAAAGTTACTATGACAAAAGAAGAAAGCCGCTCGAATTTCAAGAAGGCGATCATGTATTCTTGAAAGTCACACCTATGACTGGGGTCGGTCGGGCAATGAAATCTCGAAAACTAACTCCTAGATTTATCGGTCCATACCAAATAATTCATAAAGTTAGTCCCCTTGCCTACCAAATAGCATTACCACCTTTTCTTTCTAATATCCATAATGTTTTTCATGTGTCAAACTTGCGAAAGTATATATCTGATCCTACACATGTTATTGAACCTGATGTCATACAAGTTAAAGATAATCTTACATATGATGCACCACCTGTTAGAATAAGTGACAGAAGAATAAAACAATTAAGAGACAAGACAATTCCGCTTGTAAAGGTTATTTGGAGTGAAACGAGAGGAGAAGATGCTACATGGGAACTAGAAACTGAGATGAAAGAGTCTCATCCTCATTTGTTTTACTGATTATGTAAATTTCGAGGACGAAATTTTCTAAGGGGAGTAGAGTTGTAACACCCCTATTTTTATTTTTATATTAAAATTTTGAAGGAATTAAATTATGGTTCTTTAGAACTTTTTAATCTACGTATTATTTATGATTTTTTTGGAATTTTTTGGAATTTTGGAATTTTTTAATAAAAATAATATTTTTTAAATAATTTTAAATTCATATAAGTGACTTAAATTAAAAATATTTACAAGAAAGTGAATTGAAATTATAAGAAAATTTTCTAAAATCCATTTCAAGTAGACTTATCTAAAAATTATCGGTTTGAGAAAAATCTTGATTTTTTCTAATCGTTAAAAAATTAGAAACGTATCAATAAATTTTTATTAACAGAAAATTTTAGATTTTTAAAATTTCAACTTTATATTACTCAGTATAAAATTAGTGAGGACTGATATAATATCGCTAAATTTCAAAAAGGACTCATTTTGAATATTTAAAATATACCGAGTGAAAGGTTACTATTTGGCTTAATAATTCTGCCGACAGTTACTATGCAAAACACTGTGCATGTACGAAATTTTCAAAGAATGCATAGTAACCTGGAATAAAAAATTCAAAAATGCATAGTACTTTTATATTAAAATAATGAAATGCATAGTAAAATTTTTTTCCTATAAATACCGAAGGATTTCTTCTTTAGAATTCACAATTTCAGATTAAGTTTTCTTAATACAGTAGTGCTAGTGAGATAGTGGTGGAAGTGAGAGAGAGAAGAAAAGTTTTTGGAGAGAAGGTTCTGCCAAAATCCTAAGGTAAGAATACTTCTCTTTTATATTTTTTTAGATTATTTTTATATCGTTTTTAGAAATCTGTTATTATACTGAAAATAATATTATTTTAAGTTACTATTCTGTATAGTAAACACTATTTCACTAGTAAATTACTATTTCAATAGTAAATTACTATTCAAATAGTAAATTACTATTTACTGTTACTATTTACCGTTACTATTCACGATTTACTATTTACCGTTACTATTCACGTTTTACTATTTACTGTTACTATTCACGTTTTACTATTCACTGTTACTATTCACGATTTACTATTCACTATTCACTATTCACTATTCAGAATTTACCATTTCTGTTTTAAGTAGTAATCTTAATCTTCGTCTTATGCTTATACTAAAATAAGATTGATATTAATATTTCTAGAAATCGGAGGCGCAAAGCAAATCTCTTTTTGGTAACGACTCAAGGTAAGGGGGAGTGAGATAAGAATTATAATATGAAAAGACATAAGAATAATGGGAGGAGTCCCCTACTCCTTTTAAATTTAATAATATTATTTTAAAATATTAACTTTTTAACTTAACATTTTTAATAAATTTTAAATTAAATATCCGGTTAACTAACTCTAACATACCTATGCAAAGACTTGGACCATTATGACCTATATGGACTGGACTATACCTATGCAAGGACTTGGACCATTATGACCCATATGGACTGAACTATACCTATGCAAGGACTGGATTATATGGACTTACATATACCTATGCGAGGAATTGACCAAAAGGACTAAAATTGACTATATTAATAATCATTAAATTTTGTATTATGATATGTATTAATGATATTTAATTGATTTGATTATGATTTGATTATGATTGATTGATTGATGATATTTAGTTATGATTGATATTGTTTGATTTTGATTGATGATATTGTAATGTGGAGTTTGAGCATATAGCGAGCATGACGGAAAGCTAAAATTCAGTAAGAATTTCTTACCTTACTCTTTAAATTTTATTATCTTTTATTTCTTCTTAGAAATTATTTTTATTAACTTTATTTTCAATATTTAGAAAAATAAAAATAAAAATTAGTATTTATTTTAGAAAGAAAATATTTTATGAGAATTTATTTAATTAAATCTTGAGTTAAAGAAAAATTTTATAATTTTAAGTATTTTTGGTTAATAATTATTCTCTTTTAATAAAACAAAATTTTTTTTTGAAAGAAAATTGTTTTATTTTTCCAACTTAATAACTAAATATATTTGGAAATAATTGAGATTCCTAAATTTGATTTTGTTAAGATTTAATTTGAGAAAGATTATGTAAAGTTTTATATGATAAAGTTTTTAGATATTTAAGGCTTAGAAACTCAATTTCAGTGAGATTCAAAAACTGTACCAAATTTATTTCTGTGGGATAGAAATTCAGAGAACTGAGAAAATGTACAGTTTATTGAAATGATATTGTAAACCTTTAAGGGATTTAATAATTGAGTTTCTAAAAGCCTTAACCAACTCAATACGCGAGTAGTTCGTGCATCATGGATAATGAAAGTGAAATGAAATAATATTGTCTGGGGACGGATTATAGAAACCGAGGATACATTAGAGGAGGCTTATTTACGAGCCTTGGGATGAGAGAGTGTGAAAGGGTGCTTCAGGGGACCTGGGGTAGCTCCCTAGTGTCGGGTACTTTCACAATAAAAACTTTCTCAATCTGACTAGTCTCTAAGTGTTTCCATGCCAGTTGAGCTGTTCATATTATTATTATCCGGACTTATGGAACAGTGTAAACTCCTGGTTGGCCCAGTGCAAATTAAAATTTAAGGGCCCACATATATAGATAAGTTATGATGAAGATATTGCATAACATTCATGCATTCATAATTGATTGTGTATGTGATTGTGATTGATATTATTATGTATTGGTTGTGAAAACCCTTTGTTGCTTATGTCTTATTCGGAAATATTATATTCTGTTTCTCACTCCTTTCTCCGTGTTTTTGTTTCATATATTCTAAATTGATGATTCAGAGGGAAGGATCGAAGAATTTCAGCAGTAAATATAGCACGTTCTAGAAAGGGAGCTCGGTATGAATACCGTGGTCCAATGAATAAATAATGTTAATAAGTAACTGCTTCTGGGCCATGGAGTTTCCTCTCTTTCTTATAATGTTTAATGTTTATTTTCTTTGGATGAATGTACAAATACTTTATAAAGTTTTTAATAATATTTGTGAGGTATTTCAGAAATAATGTATATAATTTATTCCGATAGTTTCTTTTTAACAATCATATCTTTAGTAAAAAAAAAAAAATTATGAGTTTTTCTAGAATTTATTAAGGTGTAACAGAGGGTGTTACATCTGAAGCGCGAGCAGGCGGAGTTAAAGATCGGAAGTGTAGGAGAAGAGCAGGCAGGGCTAGGCGGTCTGGTCCAACCGTTGTGAGGAGAGCGCCTCACACGGGTCATAGACCGGATTAACCTCATAATGACTGAAACAACGAATGTAGGTAACCAAGAGGTGAGCACGGATGAGGTATCCGATCTCTCAGGTTGTAGCTCAGATTTCCGAGGTATGAACACTAAGTTAGGACGTCGGGGGCCGATATTCATATTGGGCCTATACTCTTGCGAAGTATTAGAGAATTGTGAATAATTAAACGTTGAGGGAATAAATAAGTATAATTGACTTGATAACTATGCAATAGTTTAATATAGTGAAATTGATTAAATTTAGTAAGAATACAAATAAAATAAAGGAAAAGACGATCTTGCCCATGAGCTATATATATATAAGGAAATTCTCTTCCTTCCCTCTTCATTATTTACAAGTCACCTTTGCTGTTGGTCTGTTCCTTCACTTTCATTTTTCTCCTCTCTTAACGCTAATTTGCATGCGCTGGAGAGGGACTCCATTTGTGTCTAAACTTCAATTTAACCCCATTCCTGTGATCGAGGCTTCAAGGTGAGTCTACTGATCCGTTCCAATTGTAATTCCCTTATTTCTTTTATTCTTTGGCCGTTAAGAGCCATGCATGGCTATATTCATGGCTGTTCTCCACTCCTCTGGTGAGAGTGAGTCCAGATGTTGTCCATGAACTAAGGGCGTTGAAGTGATGAGCTGTACTTTATGATCCGTAGGTAGTAGGCTAAGCAACGGAAGACTGAGTGATGGAGTTAAGACTGCTAAACCAGTGCTCGGAGGAAAGAATCGACACAGAGAACAGATTATCGAAGCGTGGAACCAAAGTAAGGGGGGTGTTCGGGTTATAATTAATTAGAATAGGACTCACTTCTTATTCAGGCCTTTGAGGTAACGTAAACAGGTTAAGGAAAATGTTGCTAAACGTAATTGTGTGTTTATGCTTGTGCATGTGTGACTGAGTTTATTAATTAGTGGAAGATCGGATGTGGTTGAGTTTATCATGTTATGATCTTGTGATATCAAACGTTGAAATGATCATCGTTATGGGACGTCGGGTTAGCAAGCAGGCTACCTGAGTGATGAGGAATTGATATTATTATGTGAAAGGTAAACTGTTGAATGATTATGTGGTATGGGATGGCCGACGGTATATGATAGCCCCTCATTTCCGGCTCCCGTGGTTTTCGTGCCCAGTTGAGCTACCCAGTGGTCAAGTAGGACTCAGTGGTCGAGGTGGAGAGTCAAGCAGGACTCGGTGAACCAAGCAGGGTTCACGGGGTGTCAAGTAGGACCCCCAGCTGAAGGCCAATCCTTTAGTATCCGGATACTAGGAGTCAGATGGTATGAGAGTCAGTTGTGATCGTGATGAATGTGATGAATGTGATGGAATTGTGTAGTTGGTTTAATATAGTTACTGCATGAAATACACTATGTTTCGGTATGCTTACTTACAGGTGATGCTTGATGTGTATGTATCAATATGCATGTATAGTGTTAAATTCCGTTCTATATTAATTATAATGCCAAACACTCACCCTTGCATATTTTTTTTTAGTAACCAGAGACAGGGAGGGGGAAGGAGCCATGGAGCCGTGCCAAGGGGGAGAACGGTGCCAGGGTCTGAGTGACTTTGAGTGACTCTTTATAGAGTCATATGTGTGTATAAGAACTTCTTAGTATAATTATTAGTTGTGTTTAATTAAGACCAGATCAGATGTAAAACTATAATTTAAAAATATATCACTGTTATTTGCATATGCTTTCATGGTAAATCTTTGGGTTCACAGAACCATTTTTAAAGTGAAATTTTGAGAGTCCGGTTGCATGTTTTGTATAATCCGATGTGGGAAAGGTATTCGCTCCAGCGAATAGAACCTCGTTTAAGTGAGAGTCCGGAATCTCGCTTAGACGAGTAGGGGCCTCGCTCAAGCAAGAAACCCTGATTTCCCTTTCTCCCATCCGTTGTGTTCAAATTAAATTGCTTTTTCTCTAAATATCGATTAATTTTCAAGAAAAGGAAAAATTTATTGTAAGATGTAATCGTTTGAATAAAAATAAATGCAAAAATAACCTAGGACGTTACAACATCAGTCTCAAAGGAGTTTTCTGAGTGAATTCAATATAAGTTCCGAGTGAAACATGAGTTTACCGAGTGAAATTAGTTGAAAAGGGTTCTGTCTGAATAAGACACATGCGAGTAAAATAAATCCGAGTAAGATAATCCTGATTCCGAGTGGAATCAGGTTAGGAAAGGTCTTCTGGGTGAATTGACTTTATATACCGAGTTACATCAAACTGAAAGGAGTTCTTTTAGTGAAAATAACTGTTTACTGAGTAAAATAAATTGTTTTCTGAGTGAAATCACTGAAAAGTGTTGTCTGGGTAAAACTAACTGTTTTCTGAGTGAAATATGATGTTTTTCGAGTGAAATCAACTGGGAAGATGCTGTCCGAGTGGAAATAAACTAGAAAAAGTTCTCTGAGTGAAATTAGGTTGTTTACCGAGTGAAAAATTGTTCTATCAGAATGAAATACATTCAGTTAAGGTTGAATCCGATTGAAACTAAACAAAACCGAGTTGTTATAAATGTAAAACCGGTCGGATTAACATAAAACAGAACCTGTTATCATTAAATCCATCTTTTTTCATAATTTTTTTCACTGGAAATCACACGGTACCCATGATGCTTAGTATTTTCAGTCCAATACAGTTCATATCATTTCACAATTCATCACTGATTATATGCATTTAATAACAAATATATATATATATATATATACAAATAATAACAATTAAGGCATTTAATTCACACAACACTAAATCTGTCCTGGAAAGGTGAGGAACAAGTTCCTTAACCCTTTCCTTCACTCGGTTTTCCCACAGAGCACCCAAGAATATACCCCCTTACCTTTATGAAGCTACTGGAGGAGAAGAAAAGGCTCCCTTTCACTGTCCAGCATGAATTCCGAGTGAAACAGAAGAGGAAAGAGAGAGAAAGTAACTTGTAGGAAGAAGAATGATGGAGGTGTATTTCGTATGTGTGTTCTGAGAACCCTTGAGCTGGTTTAAATAGGGAGAGAGTGAGTGGAAAAACAAGTGGGGGACAGCTTTTCTGAGTGGTTGTTAGTGGAGTGATAATGGAAGGGTCAGTGGAGATTAAATAAGGTGGAATGCTGAGTCAGTGTCCATTTTTTGGCCATCCACTATCTATAATGCGCATTATTGAATTAAATAATCATTAAAGACAAAATTGAAGTCAATATGCACTTCTGATACTGAATACCGGGTGAAATTACCACTCGGTTAACCACTATACTGACTGAAATTCTTACTTCCGAGTCAACAATGCAAGGCTCGCTTGAGCGTGGCTTGCTCGCTTGAGCGAAGTATGCATCAGGGTCCTTCTCGCTCAAGCGGAATCCGACTCGCTTGAGCGAGTCAGCCAATCCTCACTCGGTATTCCCATGAAACCGACTCATTTTTCTATCATTCACTTGGTAATTCACCCCCACACCGACTCCTAATTTGCTTGGCCTTTCACTCGGTATTATATCCCAAATCCGAGTCATTTCTGATGGTTCTTACTCGGTTAAATCATTCCAAGCCTAGTCACTCGGTAATGTACTTCAAAAACCGACTCCCTTTCATTTCTTTCCTATCATTCTTCTACTCGAAATTTTCATTCCAAATCTGAATCTCTACATACACTGTTCCACTCGGTAAAACTCATCCACTTAACTTCAACACAATTGGGAATGTACTTCACATTCATCACTCGGCATAGACTTACATTTCTCAGTCGGAGAATACACTTTCCTTCCCTTGGAAGTTTACTTCCACTCACACGTAAGATCCACTCAGAAATAAGGGTTTTCTCACTTGGTTTCTGTCACTCGGCTAAATGTTTTAACCGACTTGCCTTGCTCGGTTTGCTACTTGCTCTAATATTCGAAACTGATACTCAGAGTTCCACATGGCAGAGTTTACTCATCTCTCACTCGGAAGTGTTTCTTCTAGAACCCGACTCTCTCCTAATTAGTCAATCACTCGGAATTATTCAAACTCTAATCACTTAGAATATATTCCAATAACAATTCATATTTTAGAAAGGAATCAATCGGATTTACCACTCAGGAATACCCAAACTTTACTCACTCGGTTTACTTATATTTCTCTCTCGGTTTTAACCAAATTCTCCAACTACAATTCCAATCAGAGCCTATTAAGGCCCTCACTTCTCGGAAAAGACTTACACATACAAGTCTCACTCGGAATTGGTCCAATAGAGTATATCTCACTCGGAAGAGGAGTCATACTCATAAACTCACTCGGAAATAGCCCTGCTTACTGCAATTCACTCGGAATGGGCTTCCTCTTACCATTTTCCACTCGATATTTATTCACTTAACATTATTCATTCATCACCACTCATATTCAAGCCAAGTAATGCCTTAACCATACAATATATATATATATAACCACTCGGAATCCTTAACTTAATCACTATTTCATCCATCAATACTTCCCAAATAATTTTGACAACACATTTCAGTCGGTAGGAAGCATCAAATCAACATAAAACACTTACATGTATTCATTCACTCGGTTTATATATATATATATATATATATATATATATATATATATATCATACACTTAGAATATATTTCCAATCCAAACCATTATAACAACTCTTCCCTCAAAAGAGGTTCACTCGGATTTTACCTTTCAGGAGCATTTAAGTCCTTCCCCACTCATTTTTCACTCGGATACTCATCTCTTAGGTACAAATACACTATCCTTCCTCAAAATGTGTTTCGATCGGAATCCTTTAAGGTCTTTATCACTCGAAAAAAGAGTCATAAACATAGCCTCACCCAATAATGGCTCTAAACCTTATATATTCTACTCAGATTGGGCTCCCATTTCTATATTCCACTCGGAATTCCATATTTCAGAGAGGTTTTGCTCGAAAATGGAAGTACTTAGCAAGGTTTGACTCAGAAACAAAGAATCAAGGGTGTTTTGACTCGGAATTTTCACCTAGAAGTGGTTTTCTTGAACACGCTTCACTCCAAATGTCTCCGAGGCCAAAATTCCACTCGATAGTATCCCTCTCAGTCATGTTTTACTCGGTCAACATAACTTTACACTCGAAATTTCATCCTTCAGTTGGAATTGCTAATCCTTCACTCGGAATTTCACTCTGTCACTCGGATCAGAGCCTTTTTCACTCGGAATTTGAATAATATCCTCAAAGGTCTGTATAAATTCCATAATTATACCCAAAAATATAATTTTTGGAGTATTACTGACCCTATACAAGGTATTTACTCACTTATTCTTACTTACTGACCTTCCACACTTCAAAATTTACCAAATAAAACTGCTACTAAAAACAGGGATGTTACAGAGCCCATAACACAATGCCTTTAGATCAATATTTTTCTTTCTCCACTACATTGTAAAACTTATCCAAAGTGTGACATTACAAGATTAATGTTTAATTGTAAATCCGTGGACTTCTATAAATATAACAAACTACTTGTCTCAACACAGAAAAGAACAAGAGAACTTGAAAGGAATTAGGTGTAATCCAGGTTGCCTATATGCCACAATGTTTACTTAAAATTTAGACAAACAAGTTATCATAATAAAAGTAATTCTAGCAACTCCCAGTATGTACTATCAAAATTTTGAAAGTTATTAGGTAAAAACTAATCAATTTACACGAAAAGTCAGTTATCCTTGATATAACCTGATCAATAAGTTTCAACAGAGGAATTTAAATAGCCTAAGCTCAAAAATTATTAAGAAAAATAACATGCAAAATATTTCATGGTGGGGGAAATATTTTTGAATACAATATAAATATAAAAAAATACCGAATTCATTACTTTGTTTTTGAAGGGAGAAATATTATTGAATCCAATATAAATATAAAAAAATGGGATTGATTAGTGGATCTTAGAGTAGAATCCTGTATCCAAATTTAGGACCAAAAACAAGTAATGTCAACTTTTGATGACATTAAGAACTACCTCATCAAGGGGTCTCTCAAATTGAAGATTCACACTACATGAACTCGTGTAACATCCTAGGTATTTCTATATTTAAAAGAATGTGTAAATGCAACATTAGGTTTAAAAATTATAATAATTTAAGAACATAAGGTGAATATGTGATTTAAAAATGAATTTGAATGGGAAATGGTGGATACTATCTGATGCGTAATGTAGGAATGACACGTAGCGTCAGGTTTAAAATTGAGACCTGACGCGTTGCTCCAGTATGGCGCTTAGCATTAGTGTCGCGATCTAAATTATAACACTCGGGGGCTGTAACGTGAAACAAAATGCAAAATAGATTTTGGGAACCCTTTCTCCCTTCTTTTTCTCTCTCAAGTCCTAGGAGCTCAATCCAAGCTAGTTTTTAGCGAAACCTTGAAATTTATTGCATTTTAGACTTCGTGGAAGCAAGGTATGGCAATGGGAACCACCAATCTAGCCACCTATAAGGAAATTATGAATCTCCTTTACTATAGAGTTACAAAAATAAAGTTGAGATCAATCTTTCTTAACAAACTAGATAGCAACCTTTAAATCTACCTCCACATCCCATCCTAAACTAAAGAACGACACTCGACTGTCTTTTGAAATGAAACACTTCCACACATCCTGTGCATGAAGATAAATACGTAAAACAGAAAGACCCAGGACTCATTGTTAATAGGGGTTCAACATAAATAATGTTTAGCTTATGTAGAAAGAAAAATCAATAAATTTTCATATAACCTGAATAGTTTAGTGCTAAAGTTACATATTTACATCTAAAGGTCCTGCGAAAAAATCAATTTCATTATTCTTTATTTCATCTTCTTCTATAATTTTTTTTACATTAGCGATTTGACCCTTCTCAAATCTCAATCATACCACAATTACATTAGAAAATTGTAAAATTAGTACTATTTTAGTTCACCTTCCAAATCAATTGTTGATTAAGTTGTAATTTATGTTGTTATATAAATTAGTTAGGAACTTTATTCATGTTGATATCAAGATTTTGTTCATTTTTATGTTTATAGGTCTTAATTTTTTTTATAGTTTTTGTTAATTGTTTAATTCTTTTTTATATTTTTATTATTTTTATGTTAAGAATGTTTAATTTTTAAATTTTTAATACTTATAGCTATAGAAGCATCATTTGTTATTTTATGACTTGTTATTAATATTATTCTCTATTTTAGAAATATATATTTGATTCATGTGCTTAAAATTTATAATAACTTTGTTAATATTGATTTGATTATTTAATAATTTTTGTTTAAAATATGCAAATGAGTCTTTATTTATTATTTCGCCTAAGGCTCATAAAATTCTAAGACCGGTTTGTGTAGGCACCACTAACTACTAGAAGAGGGAGAGTAGAGAATCCAAACAAGAATTTATTTATAGGCACTCACTGTTCAGCCGCCACCAACTTCACTTCCCCTGTCTCTCCCTATAAATATTGAAACCCTCTCTTTCAATTTCAATTTACTCTCTCACTCTCAATAATATACCATGGCCTCCCTCTCTCTTTCCCGCTACAGCCACCTCTCCTCACGGCCCATATTGCCCCGCCCCAAACCCAACTCCTTCGCCCCAACTAAGAGTTCTGCGTTTCGCATGGAGGAGAAGGTTCCGTTGGTGATTCCAGAGGCTAACCCTGAAGCTATGCAACACATCAAGCTCGGAACGGGAAAAGGCACACTCATTGCTAACCGCAATTGGTCATCCATCATTTGCTTAATGGCTGCTACACCTCTGCATCGTCGCGCTAAGGTAATTGCTTAAAAATGATTGCTATATGTTTGTAGAAATTGCCGTGTGGTGTCTTACTGCTTGAACAGTTTCTGAACTGTTAATATGTATTGTAGGTGTTGCGTATGGTTGTTAGTAGCTGCTAGTGGTGCTGGTACTCCTGCAATGGAATAGCTTGAGCTGCAAACTCGTGAGGTTTGCTCTATCCCTGCAGTTTCTTGCCTTGCTTGGTTTAGAGTTTATAACATTGGGAGTGTGTATGAAAGGAGAAGTTTTATATAGTCTTTAATCATGGTTTTCTATTTTCCCTTCTTGATTTTCAAGGTGTTGGAAGGGAAACTGCCGACTTGTAATATATTTAAGCTACAGGTTTGTGCAATTTTCTGTGTATGTATAATTCTTGTGATCAAATGTTGAAGAACTGATTATTGACAATGTTATTATGTTGTAGTACGCCTTTAATCTATTCTCACACAATGCATCTGTTCTTTCAAATGGATATAATGAAGAAGAAATGAAAATGGTTAAGGAGATAAGGAAAATATGGGTAAGATCAAATTGAATCTTTGTAGCTTGTTTATTAGCTTTTTTTTGTTTCAAATCATTTTTACACTTTTGCAGAATGACAAGGATGTGAAAGTAACTGCCACATGCATATAAACTCATACTGAGAGTGTGAATCTTCAATTTGAGAGAGCCTTTGATGAGATAGTTCTTTATGTCATCAAAAGTTGACATTACTTATTTTGGGTCCTAAAATTGAATACAGGATTCTATTCTAAGATCCACAAATTGATCCCATTTTCTAATATTTATATTGGATTGAATAATATTTTCAAAAATAAAGAAATAAATTCTGTGTTTTTTTATATTTATATTGTATTAAAAAATATCTTCCCCTCTATGAAATATTTTGAATGTTATTAGTTCTTAATAATTTTTGAGCTTGAACTATTTGAATTCCTCTAGCTTGTTGATAAGGTTATGTCAAGGATAACTTGTTGATAAGGTTATGTCAAGGATAACTGACATTTCAGTTAAATTGATTAGTTGTTACCTAATAACTCTCAGACTTTTGATAGTACATAGAATTACTTTTATTATGATAACTGGTTTGTTTGAATTTTAAGTAAAACATTGTGACATATAGGCAACCTAGATTGCCTCTAATTCCTTTCAAGTTCTCTTTCTTTTGTATGTTAAGGCAAGTCGCTTTGTTTTATTTATAGAGGTCCATGAATTTACAATTGAACATTAATTAGTGTTACACTTTGGATGAATTTTACAACGTAGTGGTGGGGAAAGAAAAATACTTATCTAAAGGCATTGTGTTATGGGCTCACTAAGGAAAAATCATTTCTTGGATATCATCTTTCCTACGGCAGTCATAAAAGCCAACTTTAACGTGTTTGGCTTTTGAAGTTGTCATTTATCGAGGAATTTTGTTTTTGTATTTTTTCAATTTTCAGTGGTATAGAACAGTAAAAGTTTTCGATTGTGTATTATGTGTTGGAAAAGGTCATACCTTCTCATTAATGTCCAAAATCATGGTTACCTGGAAAAGAAATATGACCTCGTTTATCCAAGTTCTTTTGCTTTTAATTTCACCACGACACTGCAAGGGATATTTTGAAGAATGCTTTAGGCGTAATGTTTATTGATGATCATTAAGAGAATCATTTTCTGACTCCATTGTAAGGGTCAAACAAGGATGATGTTGTTGGCAGGATTCGTCATGACCTGTCTCGGGTCGGGATGAGAATCATGGATAAATCTTCTTCCATACCAATATTATTAGATTTCAATTTGTTTTTGCACTTTTTGATAAGCACCTTTATACTAAAAGTACATAGTTTGTACATATTTGTATGTGGGGATTAAATTCGCAATGGAGCTACACTAAACACAATTCAGATTGCTGAGATGTTGTTATGAGCTCAGATATTTCAAGCATACATAAATATTATGCTTCTCCGAGCTCATAACATTTCAACAATCTGAATTGCGTTTAGTACAGTTCCCTTTTGAATTTGATTCCCACATACAAATATGTCCAACCTGTGTACCATTAGTGTAAAGTGCTCATCAGAAAGTGCAAAAGCGAATTGAAATATGATAATATTGGCATGGAAGAAAATTGACCTATGATTCCCATCCTAAGGTCATAACGAATTCTGCCAACAGCAACATCATCCTTGTTTAACACTCTCAATGGAGCAGGAAAATAATTGGCTTCACGATCATTAATAACCACTATGCCTGGAGCATTCTCCAGAATATCCCTTGCAGTGTCCTGCTCAAACTAACACCAAATGAACTTGGATAAACGAGGTCATATTTCTTTTTCTACACAACCATGATTTTGGACATGCAAAGAATGAGAAGGCCTGACTTTTTCTAACACATAATATACAATCAAAAACTTTTCCTGTTTTATACCATTAAAAAAATGCAGAAACAACAAAATTCCTCAATAAATGACAACTGCAAATGATTTTTGCTTAGTGAGCCCATAGCACAATGCCTTTAGATCAGTATTTTTCTTTCTCCACTACATTGTAAAACTTATCCAAAGTGTGACAATACAAGATTAATGTTCAATTGTAAATCTGTGGACCTCTATAAATAAAACAAACTACTTGTCTTAACACAAAAAAGAACAAGAGAACTTGAAAGGAATTAGGGGTAATCCAGGTTGCCTATATGCCACAATGTTTACTTAAAATTTAGACAAATAAGTTATCATAATAAAAGTAATTCTAGCAACTCCCAGTATGTACTATCAAAATTCTGAAAGTTATTAGGTAAAAACTAATCAATTTACACGAAAAACTTGCTATCCTTGATATAACTTGATCAACAAGTTTCAACAGAGGAATTTAAATAGTCTAAGCTCAAAAATTATTAAGAAAAATAACATACAAAATATTTTATGGTGGGGGAAATATTTTTGAATACAATATAAATATAAAAAAATACAGAATTCATTACTTTGTTTTTGAAGGGAGAAATCTTATTGAATCCAATATACATATAAAAAAATGGGATTGATTAGTGGATCTTAGAATAGAATCCTGTATCCAAATTTAGGACCAAAAACAAGTAATGTCAACTTTTGATGACATTAAGAACTATCTCATCAAGGGGTCTCTCAAATTAAAGATTCACACTACAAGAACTCGTGTAACATCTTAGGTATTTCTATATTTAAAAGAATGTGTAAATGCAACATTAGGTTTAAAAATTATAATACTTTAAGAACATAAGGTGAATATGTGATTTAAAAATGAATTTGAATGGGAAATGGTGGATACTACCTGATGCGTAGTGTAGGAATGACACGTAGCGTCAGGTTTAAAATTGAGACCTGATGCATTGCGCCAGTATGGCGCGTAGCATTAGTGTCGTGATCTAAATTATAACGCTGTAACGTGAAACGGAATGCAAAATAGATTTTGGGAACCCTTTCTTCCTTCTTTTTCTCTCTCAAGTCCTAGGAGCTCAATCCAAGCTAGTTTTTAGCGAATCCTTGAAATTCATTGCATTTTAGACTTCGTGGAAGCAAGGTATGGCAATGGGAACCACCTATTTCGTGTTTTCTTCCTTCCCTTTTTTCACTTTTTGGTTTCATGTTTCATAGCAAAAGGAAGCTTGAAACTCACCTCTATAATATTGGGTACAAAAATGTATTGATGAGTTTTGTGTTTCAGCGTTTATAGGTGTCAGAATGAGTGCAAGAGGATCGATTGGGGAAACAGGTGTTGGATTCGGAAGCCGTGAAGCGAACCAAGTGACCATGGGACGTGACCGACACCGTGAGCAACTCGAAGAAGTATGAAATCAAGGTAAGGGCGGTGTTTGGGTCGTAATTAATTAGAATTGGTTATGTACCTTAGGTTTGGAGGTAATGCAAAGTAATTTGAGGTAACGAGAACTTAGGAATGTGATTGTAGAATATAATGTGTGTGTGTGTGTATATATATATAGAAGCGTGTGATTGGCATGAATATATTGGAAATTACAGGAAGTATTTTAAGAATTAATAAAATAACTAGTAAGTTTAAGAATACCCGATAAATGGAATGGTATGGTGATGCATGAATTATTATATGAATTGTAAATTAAAATGTATGATAGTTTTATTTTAGTGATGCTTATATGTATGTGATTATGGATGATCTGTGAATGTAATGAATAATGGCGAGTGGATGTGTACTGTGGCAATATGTTGGTGGGCCTGGTCTGTGTGGCCGCCCCAAATGACAATTGATTGAGTATAATGTGATTTGAGATGTATGTATGTGATTATGTGGTGTGGGATGGCCGACGGTATGATTCATCCTTTGTTTTCGGCTCCCGTGGTCCTTTGTGATTCAGTTAAGCTATCCAGTGGTCAAGTCGGACCCAGTGGTTGAGGTGGAGAGTCAAGTCAGGCTCGGTGAACCAAGTCGGGTTCATGAGTTGTCAAGTCGGACCCTCAGTTGAAGGTCGACCCTTTAATATCCGAATATTAGACGTCAAATAGTATATGAGTCAGTTGTGATAACCTTGACTTGATGAGAATGATGTTTGCAATTGAAATTAATGATGTTTGATTATGAGATTAATGATTGATGACAAATATGTTATGGAATAAGAATATTGATGATGATTGAGGCAATGTATGTGAATTGTATTGTTCATGAGATTATTTTGAGGATTAGATGAGTATAGTTTAGTGTGGAGTAGGGGATATAAATATATATAAGTATAATAGAACTGTTAAGTAAATAATTTGAATAGGAATTTGTAAAATTTGTTGTTTTTATTATATGTCGTTCTAGATTAATTATGATTTTTCTAAACACTCACCATTCCTGTGGTTTCTTTCTTTTAATAACCAATGTTAGGTAAGGTGCAGATGCCCCAAAGGATGTTGCCGAGTAAAGAGTGAATGCCAAGAAAGCTGTAGAAATGAAATTATGTGATAATTTAGTAATGAATTGTATTTGATGTCACTTGAGGTGTATCTTAGTATGTGATGGTAAATTATATGTTGTGAGATTATTATTTCTTTGATGCATGTTGATGATGTTTGAGATCTATTTGATGATGATGTGAATTAGTGGTATGAATATTGCATTGATTTGGCATAGAATTGATAGGCCAGTTGATTCATGACATTGGGTGATGTAGTAATGATATGGCATGGAGCCAACTTAATTGTTCAACTAGTGTCGGTTGGTTTTGTACTTGTATGTGAATTGCGTGTGATGTGATGTGATAGTTGATTGACGTGTTAATGATTTGATGCATGTTAAGTATATAATAAAACTAGGTGGAAACATAAGAAATTAAGAACTAAACAGGTGATTTGGAGATCCGTTGGGTTTAAGGACCCCCGTAAGGGACCAATAGGTTCCCTACAAGATTTAGAAGTTGTACATATAGGCCTTGTGTGGTCTAGAACCCATTTGGGTAGTTTGGCGCATAGATTTTGCATATAATTGACTTAAATACATTTCTGTGCATAACTTGCGTATATGATGGAATTTTGACGAACGGACTGTGCCAGCAGCTCTAGAATGAGGGTAATATAATGTCTATGAAGTTTGGTGATGTTTGGAGTTGAAACAGGCATTTTAAGACCCTTAGGAGTTGGCTAAATGACCTAAAATGTGTGAGAGCAGCATTGTTACTGTCATGTTAACGCGTAACGCCAGCATGACGCGTAGCGTATAGGGGAACCTACGTGTAGCGTGGGGATGGTGTGTAGCGCTAGCCCCCTGGTTTCCCCAAACCTGTTTTATGCATTGTAATTGAAAGATAGGCTTGTTAGTTACTATATGGATGTTGTTTTGAGTTCCGTATGCTTAAATAGGTATTTTGATGTTGGGGAAAAACATTAATTATTGTTGTGAAAAATTTTGTGTATTTTTATTTAAAAGCAAATAATATTAAATGTAAATATTATGGGATGTTACAACTCGTATGAATGTAGCATTTATTTTCACATCCTTGTCATTTTGCAAAAGTGTAAAAGTATAGTATTGGCACTCCAGTTTTTATGATGTGAAACAAAAAAGGCTAATAAACAAGCTACAAATATTCAACTTGAACTTACCCATATTTTCCTTGTCTCCTTAACCATTTTCATTCCTTCTTCATTATCCATTTGAAAGAATAGATGCATTGTGTGAGAATAGATTAAAAGCATAGTACAACATAATAACATTGTCAGGAATTAGTTCTTGAACATTTGATCACAAGAATTATACACACAGAAAATTGCACAAACCTGTAGCTTAAATATTTTACAAGTCGGCAGTTTCCTTTTCAACACCTTAAAAATCAAGAAGGGAATATAGAAAACCATGCTTAAAGACTAATTTGCAGCTCAAGCTCTTCCATTGCAGCAGCACCAGCACCACTAGCAACCTGATAGGTACTAACAACCATACGCAACACCTACAATACACATTAACAGTTCAGAAACTGTTCGGGCAGTAAGACACCACACCGCAATTTCTCCAAACATATAGCAATCACTTTTAAGGAAATCTTATAAGATCAAAACTTAGGTACATTTCCATAATATTTGATATCGTTCTCCAATAAGAATCATACTACGTTCTCCAATAAGAAATTTCAGCTTGCAAAGGTGAGTTGGAAGGCTTGTGAGGGATTCACAGTAAGAGAGATTTAACAGTATACAGTTGAGCTTGCTGAGGAAAGCAGAAGAGTAAACCTGATTTAACTCCTTACAATGCTTGAGAATTACTTGTTCAATATTTGGAGATCCAGCGAGGTCTGGTATCTCTCTTTACAAAGGTCAAGCCTTTTCAAATTTGGTAAATGCTGCACCATAAGTACACGATTGGGTCGCAAAATGAAAATACTGTGAAATCATACTTTTGGTATTATTTTGGTCTTGGTTCAATTTTTTTTATTCATTTTAATCCTTATGTGAATTTTATCTTCTAAATTATTTTATTTCAATTTGATTCTGTAAGTTATTCTTTAATATCAATTTAAAGTCTTCTTTGTTATACTCACTTTCCAATTTATTTAAAAGTTCTTACACAGCATTTTAGCTTTGTTAATGCAGTTCAAAACATAGTTATTTTACAGAAGAGTTTGTTAAGCTTAAAAACGGAACTAAGATGATCAAATTGGCTAAAGAAATAACCAAGATGAGTTAATTGAAACCACAAAGAAAGAAAAAAAAATGTTAAAAGAAACACACATAAATAAAAACATGTGAAATATCGGATATTCATTAATAGAGTTAATTAAAAAAATAGATTAATGAAAAGTAACTGAATAAAAACTATAGAGGTATAATTTGAAATTTATTGAAAAGATAAAGAATTGGAATAGTGATTTAACATAGTTTTAAAATTTAATTTTTTATAAAGTATTTTCTCCAACCATTCTTCCCCACTAAATATATCACGTTAAGACTTAAAAACAAATTTTGAATAAATTACAATTACAATCATTTTTAGAAAATTAACCATATTAAAATTTTAACAATTCAAATAAACTAATATTATCCGAATGTCACATGTTCATTTTATTTTAATTTTTTAAAGTATACAACAAAAGAAGTTAAATCTCAATTAGAAAAAACCAAAACCAAAACAGATGTCTATTTTGTTTTTAAATAACAATGCATTCAAAATAAATTTCAACTTATATAATAAACATTTTCAAATTAAAATTAATTAAAAGTATAGTTTACACTTTTTAATGTTTTTTCCTTTAAAAGAAGTAGAAAAAATATATTCATATTTTTTATTAAAATTGTATTTGAAGTTTTTATTTTTGTGCTTTCTTTTATTTTCCTCACGTATATAATTGAAAAAAGAAGTTAATAGTAACATGAGGAATTAATATATAATGGCTAACATTATATCATTATATATATTGAAAAAATTTAACTAAAGTTCACTTTTAACTTGAACAATTAATTTAAGAAAAGTCAACTAGTGTGAGGATTATTTTATTAAGTTAGGATTATCAAAGTTAAGTATATTTTTGAGGTGTTTTAAATTGATCTCTTATTTTTTAAAAAGGATTAAACTCATTACTAAAAAAACTCAAAACTGTTACCATCGAACTAAACACATCATTTACTAAATACAACCTGCGTTCTCTAATATTACTAAACCTATTAGGGTGGAGTATAATATTACTAAACTTCAAAGATAATTTGTATGATTTACCCTAAGATTTATTACTCTTCTCTAATTTTATTACTCTAAGGCATTGAACATTTGAGACATAAAAATCAGAGAGTGGGTAGAATTTATCACTATCAGTCTCTCTATATGAATTTTATGTTTCCCTTTCAATTTAACAGTTGTTGGCATTTTGTCGCATGAGATAGTGAAAGCAATAAAAATAATAAAAATTAAGAAGTTTTGCAATACCTGATCTCTCTCCAAAAATATTTCCAGTTTAAAGTTACACATATAAAGTTCAACAAGATTTTCAGGGTCAAAATCCAGCGGCAAAGATCTTTGAGGGAAGCTATCCCAACAAAGAAATCTTAACTCATCTGGAAGACTTTCAAAAGATGATAGAATGCGTAATTTTGAGTCATGTATTTTGTCAGAGTCACAAAAGTTGAGCAGTTTTAGATTATCCATCATTTTAAAAGTTTCAGCATGGCTTAAAATATCAAAGGGAAAACTCTCAAATAGAGAAAACTCAAAAGAGCTATAAAATAAAAGAAATAATTCTCCACTCAACAAAATGACCTAACTTAGCAAAATGACCAACATACCTATTGACCTCCCTATAAACATGAAAAAAAAAGAAACAAAACAATCTAGCCACCAATAAGGAAATTATGAATCTCCTTTACTATAGAGTTACAAAAATAAAGTTGAGATCAATCTTTCTTAACAAACTAGATAGCAACCTTTAAATCTACCTCCACATCCCATCCTAAACTAAAGAACGACACTCGACTGTCTTTTGAAATGAAACACTTCCACACATCCTGTGCATGAAGATAAATACGTAAAACAGAAAGACCCAGGACTCATTGTTAATAGGGGTTTAACATAAATAATGTTTAGCTTATGTAGAAAGAAAAATCAATAAATTTTCATATAACCTGAATAGTTTAGTGCTAAAGTTACATATTTACATCTAAAGGTCCTGCGAAAAAATCAATTTCATTATTCTTTATTTCATCTTCTTCTATAATTTTTTTTACATTAGCGATTTGACCCTTCTCAAATCTCAATCATACCACAATTACATTAGAAAATTGTAAAATTAGTACTATTTTAGTTCACCTTCCAAATCAATTGTTGATTAAGTTGTAATTTATGTTGTTATATAAATTAGTTAGGAACTTTATTCATGTTGATATCAAGATTTTGTTCATTTTTATGTTTATAGGTCTTAATTTTTTTTATAGTTTTTGTTAATTGTTTAATTCTTTTTTATATTTTTATTATTTTTATGTTAAGAATGTTTAATTTTTAAATTTTTAATACTTATAGCTATAGAAGCATCATTTGTTATTTTATGACTTGTTATTAATATTATTCTCTATTTTAGAAATATATATTTGATTCATGTGCTTAAAATTTATAATAACTTTGTTAATATTGATTTGATTATTTAATAATTTTTGTTTAAAATATGCAAATGAGTCTTTATTTATTATTTCGCCTAAGGCTCATAAAATTCTAAGACCGGTTTGTGTAGGCACCACTAACTACTAGAAGAGGGAGAGTAGAGAATCCAAACAAGAATTTATTTATAGGCACTCACTGTTCAGCCGCCACCAACTTCACTTCCCCTGTCTCTCCCTATAAATATTGAAACCCTCTCTTTCAATTTCAATTTACTCTCTCACTCTCAATAATATACCATGGCCTCCCTCTCTCTTTCCCGCTACAGCCACCTCTCCTCACGGCCCATATTGCCCCGCCCCAAACCCAACTCCTTCGCCCCAACTAAGATCCGAATGTCTCTCACAGAAAACGCACCCTCCATCGCCGTCGTCGGCGTCACCGGCGCCGTCGGCCAAGAGTTCCTCTCCGTCCTCTCCGACCGCGACTTCCCCTACCGCTCCATCAAAATGCTCGCGTCCAAGCGCTCCGCCGGCCGCCGTATCACCTTCGAGGACAAAGACTACGTTGTCGAGGAGCTCACGCCGGATAGCTTCGCCGGCGTCGACATTGCGCTCTTCAGCGCCGGCGGCTCCATCAGCAAGGAGTTTGGTCCCCTCGCCGTCGATCGGGGAACGGTGGTGGTGGACAATAGTTCTGCGTTTCGCATGGACGAGAACGTTCCGTTGGTGATTCCAGAGGTTAACCCTGAAGCTATGCAACACATCAAGCTCGGAACGGGAAAAGGCGCACTCATTGCTAACCCCAATTGCTCCACCATCATTTGCTTAATGGCTGCTACACCTCTGCATCGTCGCGCTAAGGTAATTGCTTCTTCATTTACGTAAATTGATGTATTTCTTTTGACTCCTTGGCCATATAATGCTTTTTGTTTTATTTTTTGTGGTTACAAAATGGACAAAATTTAGGTACAGTTACTTGAAGTTACTTAAGTTTTCGTTATTGTTTGTTCTTGGTACTATTTTTCTGTAATTGGAATTCAAGTTTTAACTTATGCAATAGAGGTCGACATAGGAGTTGGTGCGAATTACTGAAATGAGAGTAGGATTCTCATTGGAGAACATGTCAAATATTATGAAAATGTACCTAAGTTTTGATCTTGTAAGACTTCCTTAAAAATGATTGCTATATATTTGTAGAGATTGCGGTCTGGTGTCTTACCGCTTGAACAGTTTCTGAACTGTTAATGTGTATTGTAGGTGTTGCGTATGATTGTTAGTACCTATCAGGCTGCTAGTGGTGCTGGCGCTGCCGCAATGGAAGAGCTTGAGCTGCAAACTCGTGAGGTTTGCTCTATCTGTGCAGTTTCTTGCCTTCCTTGGTTTAGAGTTTAAACTCTAACATTGGGAGTGTGTATGAAAGGAGAAGTTTTATATAGTCTTTAATCATAGTTTTCTATTTTCCTTTCTTTATTTTTAAGGTGTTGGAAGGGAAACCGCCGACTTGTAAAATATTTAAGCGACAGGTTTGTGTAATTTTCTGTGTATGTATAATTCTTGTGATCAAATGTTCAAGAACTGATTCCTGACAATGTTATTATGTTGTAGTATGCCTTTAATCTATTCTCACACAATGCATCTGTTCTTTCAAATGGATATAATGAAGAAGAAATGAAAATGGTTAAAGAGACAAGGAAAATATGGGTAAGTTCAAATTGAATCTTTGTAGTTTGTTTATTAGGTTTTTCTGTTTTACATTGTGGAGACTGAGTGCCAATACTGTACTTTTACACTTTTGCAGAATGACAAGGATGTGAAAGTAACTGCTACATGCATACGAGTTCCTGTCATGAGAGCTCATGCCGAGAGTGTGAATCTTCAATTTGAGAGACCCCTTGATGAGGTAGTTCTTTATGTCATGGCCAAAAGTTGACATTACTTGTTTTTTGGTTCTAAAATTGAATACAGGATTCTATTCTAAGATCCACTAATCGATCCCATTTTTTATATTTATATTGGATTCAATAATATTTTCCCCTCCATGAAATATTTTGTATGTTTTTAGTTCTTAATGATTTTTGAGCTTGGACTGTTTGAATTTTTCTGTTGAAGCTTGTTGATCAGGTTATGTCAAGGATAATTGGCTTTTCAGCTAAATTAATTAGCTTTTACCTAATATTTCTCAGACTTTTGATAGTACATACTGAGAGTTGCTTGGGATGGGTATTACAATGTAGTGGAGAAAAGAAAAATATTGATATAAAGCATTGTGTTATGGGCTCATTAATCAAAAATCATTTATTAGATAACATCATTCATATGGCAGTCATAAAAGCCAATTTTAACATGTTGGGCTGTTGTCTTTTGCAGTTGTCATTTATTGAGGAATTTTGTTGTTTCAGTGGTATAAAACTGTAAAAGTTTTTGATTGTGTATTATGTGTTGTAAAAAGTCAGGCCTTTTCATTCTTTGCATGTCCAGAATCATGGTTGTTTGGGAAAAGAAATATGACATCGTTTATCTAAGTTCATTTGGTTTTAATTTGAACAGGATACTGCAAGGGATATTCTGAAGAATGCTCCAGGCGTAGTGGTTATTGATGATCGTGAAGCGAATCGTTTTCCTACTCCATTAGAAGTGTCAAACAAGGATGATGTTGCTGTTGGCAGGATTCGTCGTGACCTGTCTCAGGATGGGAATCATGGGTACATTTCTTCCATGCCAATATTATCAGATTTCAATTCATTTTTTGCACTTTCTCATAAGCACTTTACACTAATGGTACACAGGTTGGACATATTTGTGTGTGGGGATCAAATTCGTAAGGGAGCTGCATTAAACGCAATTCAAATTGCTGAGATGTTGTTATGAGCTCGGATTTTTTCAAGCATATGTAAATATTATGCTTCTTTTGAATTAGTTTTGTACCTGCTAGTTGGATGTGGTTAGTTGTTTCCTCTTGAGATTTAAATAGCCAAGGATCTTTTAACGGATGTGTAGCACATTATCTTGAGACATTTAATGCATGATCGTACAAATTTTGAAGCCTATTCATTTGGGAAGTACATAAATAACGGATTTTACTTTTTAAAATTTAAAAACTAAAATCCACTCCAAATAGGTCTTAGATAATGAAACCGGTCAGTGAAATTCAAAACAACTGCAATGTTCCATAGAGTAGGAATCAGAGTATATGTGTGTGTGGGGTTTGTTTTTGCAAATCTAAACAAGGTTAGACCTAACTGTTTTGAAAGAGTGGTTTTGTGGATACAGTTGATGCGGTTCTAGCGGCTTACGATTTGGTTTGATTTGTATGGTTGATCAACAATTTGGTTTGACTTTTTAACACTCTTAAAATGTACCTTCAATAGTTGATAAATCCCTAAGTTCTTAGATCCTTTCTATCCTAAGATAAATTATAAATCAACTAGCATCTTATTTCTTAATCAAGCAGTCCAGTGCCTAACTGTATAACTTTAACATGACAATAAAGAGACATCTTTGAAAAAATTTGTAGAGGTCAAATTTTAAAGGGTACATAAACAAACTTTAAAAAGGGCTTAATAGAATTTATGATTTTTTTAACACTTTAATTTACATCAAAGACTTAACACAAAAATAATTAGGAGAGAATAGATAGAGATTTACCCAACAAACTTTAAACTCATTCACTTCCACAGACTCAAAAAGTTATGTTGACTCAATTCATTATTTCATTATCTTTTTAAAGGTTAGAGACTCGAATTATACACATAAATATTATTATATAAGTCACTATTAACACTCAAATTTAGTATTATTCCTAACTTCTCTTCGACTGTGCAATAATATAACAGGTACACCAAAACGGGTATACCAGCGGGACAAGTGCGCAATTGACGAATAAAATTGAAAAAAAAAATGCTCAGTTCCTAGAAAAATTGAAGTCCATAACGATTTTAACGGTTAAAAAATGACTATTTGAATATTAACTGTTATAAAAAAAAAAGGTATAAAACGGGATTGAGTAGTAAAATTCATAATCAATTTTCTTTCTTTTTCTACCAATATTTGGTATCAAATTCCAACATTTTAATTAAAAAGATACAACCAATTCAACTTTAATTCTCTTTTATAGCTTAGGCAAAACCATTAACGATCTACCCACTAAAATTCTATATTTCCATCTCAATTTTCAATTTCCCAACCGGTGTTGCTAGTGACATTAAAATAAGTTTGGTAAGTTTCCAATTTTCAATTTTTCTTCCTCTTAATTTGTTTTGTAAGTTTTCCTTATTTTAAAAAAACATTAAAATAAGTTAGAAAAGATAAATCGGCATTTAAATTATAAATATGTAAGGTAATTTATGGAACTGATATTTATAGAATTGCATTATGATATTATTAGATATAAGAATTGCTTGATTATAAAAAGTAAGTACAACTATGTATCATCATAAGTCCTACACAAATAATTATAAACAAAAAGATATGCAACTTACGTGAGTTGCATTGTTGGATATGCTCTAAAGTTTCCCTTAGAAATCCCGTGATTGGAATAACTTCTGCAAATTACAACATTATAGCAAGACCAGTCATCTCATACAACAAACTCCATGACTGGAGAGGGAAGACTGACTATACAACTAAGAAACTAAATCAATCCAACAATGGTCTTGGGAAAAATATTAAGTCATCTTGGATTGATAGTCCCAATAAATACATTAGTGTGTGACACAATCTATTGTTTCTCATTTTGGATTGTTAAAAATCCACTACTTATAATATGATAATCAGTTGAAGTGATGAATGATGCAGTAAAGTAGTAATGGTTGCTTGCACTCCCTAGCATGTCAAGGACTGAGGGCAAGCTCAAGTCATACAGTTGCCAACTTCTTATTATCACTTGAATTAGCAGCAACTTCTGGAGTGGCCTTAACTGAATCAGGTTCCCTATTCTCTACCTTTTCCAATTCACCAACAGTCTCTTTCTTTTCATTGACAATGCCCTCTTTCTTTTCAGTTTCACTTACAATATTGGTGTCTTTCTTTTCAGTCTCACTTACAATGGTCTCTTTCTTTTCTACCTCAGCTTGCTCCACCTTTTCCTTTGCCAATGTGCCTACACCTTCAGCTGCCTTGGCAACAGCAGTAAAGGCATTGGACGCCCATTGAGCTCCAGATGATACATAAGGGTTGCTCATTATGGCAGGTCCTGCACTGCTTGCCTTCTGCTCAGCAACAGCAATAGCAGACTTGGTCTTCTCAGAAACCTGAAATTTCTCATCCACCTCTCTTACCTTTTCATTCACAATTGTTGTTCCCACACTTAGTTTTCCATTAAACCCATTCTACGGTCGATGGAAGCCACTGTGGCAGAAGCATTTGAGTTTAACCGGTGGCGTTCATCAAAGGACTTCGCCCTGATAACTGCACCCTTTCCTAGAATGAAACCCTTGGCTAGCATGGTGCTCATCACATCTTCAGTCTTCTTATAAGCAACTGAAGTTCTGTTTCTCATGAAAAGAGCATGCTACATTAGAAACTTCACTTATGTATTTCCTAATGGTTGATAAATTAGAAACCCAAATAGGTTAATGAGTCATGCTTATAAAACTTTCTAGTTCTGCTAAGTTACATTAGCATTGATATTTCAACAAATATATTCATACACTTATCACATATCACATTAGACATGATTTGATATCATTAAAAAGTAAGCTTACAAGTTAGTCATTAGTCACCGAATTCATAAGTAGAGACAGTTTAGTTCCTAACCTTAAATTTAATCACTTTAATTGTTCATTTGGTAAAAGAAATCAATCATTTTAGTCATTTCCTAACTGGTGTACACTTATCATTTTTCTTGGAATTTTAGGGACAGGGAAGAAGGGAACACCAATGTTCAGCAAACTACAAGTAATTAGCACCATCAAGTACATATAGATGTACCAGATGTAGCATAACAGAGAATAACGATCCTCAATTCCATGCAATATTGCAATAAATATCACATAATTTGAACCAATATTTAGGTACTTACGGCAGGACTTGAAGGAAGAACAGCTTCAGAGGGCAACTGGTAGTTCTCAACGGGTGTGATAGTGACAGAAACATTCGCTATGTTGGAACCCTGTACTAAGAAGAAAAGATTAAGTATATGATTTTATCCCAAATGAAAAATATTAACTAAGGATATCACTTTCTTTTATCAATTTGAATGGGTGAGAATGGGAAGGATTAATGGTATAAAATAAATTGGTAGATTGTATCTCATTATTATTAAATGTATTTTAAGGCTTTCATTACAGAAAAACATTTTGATAAAATTATACCGTTAAGAGCGCTGCTGTTTCTGCTCCATGTGAATCCTTAAAGGTAACATATGCCATCTGAGAGCTCTCACTTTCCCTGCAAAATTATCGTGAAAAATATTGAGTATAGTAATTTTCCTAAAATTTCAAACAATAACAACCATAAAATTTAATAAGTTCATTGCAATTGCAGGGGTTCTGACCTTTGCAACTCAACATATTGAACATCACCAGATAATGAGAAAAATTCTTTAACATCCTTCTTCGTAGCAGACACTGATATATTATTTACCTTAACTGTCCTGGTCTGTCAGAAGTAAAAGGGAATTAGCTCTGGATGCACCATCTCAGGGTAGTAAAGCTCAGATAAGAGTTATTTTGCATGATCAATTAAAAGTAACCAATATTGGGTAAATTCCTCACGATGGGAATCATGGGTAAATTTCTTCCATGTTAATATTATCAAATTTCAATTCACGTGCATTTTCTCATAACACTTTACACTAATAGTACACAGGTTGTACATACCTGTACGTAAGGATCAAATTCGTAAAGGAGCTTCACTAAACACAATTTATATTTAAACAGCCCAAGGATCTTTTAACGGATGTGTAGTACCCTAACTTGAGACATTTTTTGTAACGCCTGATCCTATTTCTTTGGGAATAACTAGTATTGGTTATGGCAAATGACCTATGCTTTTTATCTTGAGAAATTACTCTAGTCAGGTATTCTATTTGGTGTTGTTTAGAAGCTGGAAAACGAAGTTGGCACTGTGTATTATGTATTTTGTTTGTTTTTTAAAAGCAAATGAACTAAAAAAAGTACCAAGTATCCAAAACCATTTACAACAGCATTTTATACATAATAAACCACTCAATTTAAATATTCTTTAGTGATAATTCGTATAAATCCTATCAATAAAGTGCCACAAGCAACCCATAATAGGAGGGTATGAATGTCTCCTTGATTTTAATCATGTGCATTTCTAAATTAAGACATACTTTCTTTCATCAATATCCATCCAGGTCTTTTTTAAATCATAATAGTAGTGCTCACTTTCATCTCACAAGTACTAGTAATCACATATATACCCATAATGCTTAAAAGGCCCTCTGAGATTCACTTACATTAGATGCGAATAATCGTGTTAGAAAGCAATATCAACAATATATGCTACACTGTAGTTAAGTGAACATAATTTAGAAGTTTGGAGGACAGATGCTCACGTGTACCATTTCAAGAGAATTCTCCACTAGGTGTTGAGATTTTCTCTTGTCATTCGTTACCATCATTTGTATCCTTAATCCAAATTGCGAAAACAAACAACTAGAGTCGACCTAGTATAATCTCAAATATAAACATGTCACTAGAGTATTAGACAATTTGACAAAACATGTCAGTGTCACAAGACTATGTTTCCTTTCCTCTGATTATTAACATGTGACTAACTAAATAATAGGACCACTGTGTAAGAGGATGAGATGTTTTGACAAAAAATCTAAAAGATACATTCATCAATATTCACAAAGGTTCAAAAAGTTGTACAAAATCAGTATTCTGGAAACCACAATTTTCCCATTATATCCAATACGTATACCACTCTTCATGTTATCCATTCTCATACAATGCAGAATCAGATATTAATATAATTGACTCTAAATCTTACGAAGATCAAAACAATAATGTACCGAGGTCAAATTTTGTTTTAGAAACAGCAACTGGGGATATACATCCCTCCTTCGATTCCCCATAGTAAACATTCGAGCACCATCAAGTTCAAGGAAAGGTGTTAAATATGAACATCTTCCTCTAAATATTCATGAGGAAGCAAAAAAAAATCCACAAAAATCCGATGATAAATACCAAATATAAAATTGAAAATCTTTACACGTTAAAACTATTCCATACTAATTAAATGTACACGATACAAGATACAAGATATCCGGGACATCAATTAATAGTTCTCAGGCATCTAAATCGCGCTAATACCACATCCTCCGCCAACATGTCAATAAATCTTAAAATGCAGGAATGTCTAAACCAAATACATGGTTATCAGTGAAGCATGATAACAAAAAGGCAAATACTTCAGAGCCAACTAGTTTCAGACTTCAATTGTGACAGTAGTTTATTTGGGGTTCCTAAGAACAATTATAACAGAATCTCCACGCAGGAACATTTTGCTGATGAATCTATCCTTGTTAACTGGTTGAGCCTTTTTCTTTCCTTTACCAGTCTTTGGGACCTGATCATACAGTAATTGTTTAGGACTGATGTAAGAATGCAAGGGAAGTAAATCAAAAGAAACACAGCGTTACCTCAGTCCACATCTCCCTAACATTTTCAAGAACCATGTTGCAGTGCCTATCAAAAGCTCTTACCCGACCCAGAAGCTTTTTATTGTTCCGACAATTTATCAGTACCTGAAAGGTGAAATGTTAGAACTAATATAGCACATCAAATACCCATGTTCCTAGCTCAGAAACCCTAGCATTAAGAACTACAAAAACATACCTGAGTATTATTTTTAACACTCATCATGAGTACAGATAGTGGTCCAGTGTTGAATTCCTCTTCCTCATTCTTGCTAGTCTATAACAATGATGAATAAAGAATGTTAAACATAGAAAAATATTCCAAGGCGTAATAAACATACCTCTAAAACCTCAAACATTAAAATACAAAGAACAGCAAGAGAGGACAATTAGTCTTCATACAGAAAGCAAAAACAATCACTAAAAAATTCCAGTAAGAAAGGCTGTACCACAAGTTATAACATCATATAATGGTAACAAAACTACTTAAAGCTTGGAAATTTAGCAGATTATTATTTTTTCACAACCATCACTTACACATCACTGCTAACCACAATCCCATTACCAAGCTACTATATAGGCTGGTTAGTTATGAGCAACAGCAAAGTAAAATTTGGGAAAAGAAATAAGACTCAGATACTACAAAACAACTGGGCCATATTACACAACAAAGATTCCATTTTCATAATTAGTTAAATACAGACATTCATCAAGCTAAACACAGGCAGATAAATGATGAGGAAACACAACAATTAGTGAGTCAGGATCATAATGTCAAAGTTGCACAATAAAATGCTTAAAAGAACTTACATCTTCTTCCATTGGCCGACTTGAGAAGAGAAAGCAGGGGGGAAATACAAAACATTAGTACTTCAGAAAAAAACATAATACGAATAATAACTAATAAAATCAATAGAAATCAGAGAATACATACCTCATTTGGGAAGAAAATCAAGTGCGATTGGGAAACTCTCCAAATCAACTTGAAACTGAAAGATAATAGTGAACACAAATAAATTGCAAAGAATAACAAATATCTCAGATACAATAATGCAATAACAAAAAGGGGCACCACAAAGGGAATAGTAAGAATAGCATTAGCAAGCCTCTTCAGTTCAGGTCTCCATGTAGTTTCCTCATGGACAATTCGGAAGAACGAAAGTTATTATTCTGATCATCCTCAGAGGCCATTTTAATAGCTTTCAGCTTCAAAAGACACGACTCAAAATGTGTAAGCAACCATTAATAAGGCTATAACCCAAAAACTACAAAAAAATAATCACCTACAACCAATATCCAATTAAAAAGAAAAAAATAGTGAGCCAAAAAAACACATCACATCCTCAATTATTCAGAGGGAAACACATAAGAAAGTCTCTTCAGTTCAGGTCTCCATGTATTGTCCGCATGAAAAACTCGGAAGAACGAAAGTTATTTTTTCTCATCATCATCAGAGACTTCTTGATTAGTTTTGTGGTAAAAAAACAAACAATCGACATGAAATTTTAAGACAACAACGATGAAAAGAAAAATACATCTACCAAACCACTAAAAATTAAAAAACATTAAAACCCCAAAAAATACGAAAAAAAATTAGCGAAACACCCTATATCATGGGCACTTGATTTTTTCACTACACACACTACTCAAATCTCATTTTGGAATAGCTTCACCCAACGATACCCTAGAAACCTCATATTCTAGGAATCTAAGAATTAATGAAGTAAAATTTGAGTGAGAAAAAACCAACAACGTCAACAACAACAAAAACACAGATCTATTATCATTGTGAACTCTGAAGTTGATCTCCTCAGTTCAGGTCTCCAAAATAAAAAGTATTCTTCAGGAAATGGTCATCAGAAGAAAGTTTGAATCCTCATCGGAGACACAACCGCGTAACTAATCAATTGAGAATTACATAAAGCAGAGAACCCTAAGTATATAAATATGGAAGAAAGAGGAAAAGGAAAATACCTGAATTCAAAGGACGAAGATCTGAAGATTGAAGACTGAAGCAAATACAACGTTGAGACAGTTCATTTTATAGTGTGAAATCGCAAAACCCTTCCATCCATTTTTCGGGGATTTTGATTTCACTTCAAAACCCTAGGTGCCTGGCTAGGCCCATTTGCATTCGGCCCACTACACTTTTTTGTCAAGAAAATAAATTTAAATGTCTCATTTGTACAAGCAGGCCCGTGCTAGTTTTTCCATTCCTGTTGCCTAGTGTATTGTACTTGTGGGCTTTTGAGCCCACTTTATGAATTGAATTGCATGGTTCACCAAAAAAAAAGTGTCTCATTTCATTAGAATTCTCTCTGAGGCAAGATGTAAACCTAGCAAAGTTGACATCGTGAGGCGTAGGAAGTTCTGGGCAAGCAAACAGGCTCGAGATGTTGGGTGTAATTTTCTGGCTTTGCGTATTGCTTTGTTTTATTGGGCTTCAGGCCCATGTGATTACCTTTTATGTAGTCTGATTGTCCAAAAAAAATGTCTCATTCACATATATATAAAAAACCTAACGGTTTTCAAAATATATTTTCAATAAACGTAAATTCTTGAGTGGTTTACAGATTAAACAATTCGTAGTGTTACTAAAAAAGATACTAGAATTCGTAGATGATGAATATAATAATGAATGGAAATTAAAAAATGGTTATGCTCTTCGTATGGAGGCACTAATGTTAGAATTCATATTGCTTAAAAACAGTTTACTGTAGTATTGTAGTATTATTGTTCTCATATCAAACTCTTCTAAGATAGTTCGACAAATTTATTTATTGTCTGTTTAGTACAACACTGTAACAGAGTTAGTATGTAACCAAAACACCCTAATGAGGATTGGGTAGAAGGCACACGCAGCTTGCTTTGATAGAATGGAGGTTCATACAACAGAGAGATGGGAAAACAAACAGGTACTTGGTGATCCATTTGTCAACTATATACATGTGTAAAAACATATAAAATCACCACAAACATAAGATATAAAACCTTGACAGCGAAAATTGTCAAATGTCAGCATGGAAATTAAATTTTCAGTAATGTTATACATTTTGTGATCATGTTATTGTAGATTTTAAAAATTTGTTGTCTCCATTGGACTTTAAAAATCAACGTACCCTATATTGTGATTATTTTGTGTTAAAACTTGTATATTATTCTTCGGTGTCAATTTTATTAAGGGTTAATATCGATTAAGACTTCATATTTCTCAAAAAAGATTTAGTGAGAATCAAACATTTAACTCTTCCATAGTATTAGTTTGTTGGGGTCATTTACAACTTTTAAATTATGGTAGATTACAATTATGAAATTTAGAATCTGGATGGATTAGAAAGAAAACAAAAAGAAACGATGCACCACATAGTTGAAACACTAACTACAAGATTATGTATGACACCATCAAAAGTAGCAAAATGATAATGCTATCCAAACATTCATGACAATGAGTATAAAAGGATAAAAGAATCACATGATGGAGACCGTGAAGGGTTAAAAAAAACAGGTGAAAATAATAAGGATAAGAGAATTAGATTATTAAAATGCTGATGTCATATAAAACGGTTAGAGTGAGAAAAATAAAACGTAGAAATGGTAACGTCAAATGAAAATATTAAAAGTAGCAATTTGTAGTAGACAATTTAAATTATAGTAGTATCCATTAACAAAAAGTATAATTAAGATATATGTAGTTTCAACAAAGTTATTTAATAAGAAATAAATAAGGGAAATATTTTATTGAAAACTATATTAATGTTTGGTGTTTGGTTGTAAAAACCTATAATTTTCAAGAATTTGGTGAAAGTACTGACACCAAGAATGTATTTAATGTTTAACACCTATAAAATCCGGATACCAAGAACTTGGTGTTTGATTGTAAAAACCTATAATTGATATCAAACAAATTTGAGGACCAAACACTAATATTTGAAAGACAGTATCAAATTTTAAGAATTCAACGACTAGTATGAAATAAACAAAATTTTTGAAAGCAATTCCTCTGGCTCCGGGAATTGACCTAATTTCATGTTTAAGCAAACACCTACATTCTTTTACATATCTTCTTCATTCTCTATTTCGATTTTTCTCTACCTTCTTAATTACATCATTGGTTACATATTCCTCCGACTTCATACCCATAAGAACATTATCCAAGAAAAGAAAATTACCGGTAACAAGATTTGATCCGGCAGCAAGAACAAGTATAAAAATTACACTTAATATACAGAGATATACAGACAGCAGCATTCTTTCTTGAATTTACTGGCGACAAAATTCAATAGTGGAAAACTTCTCGACCTTATTGAGGAAACTCTCTAAGCATGCTATTCCTCGACCACACATGCCTGGTTTTCTTTAATCCAATGAAAATGTTCCATCACAATACCTGCCATATTTGACCAAGAAATAAATTACAATTGGACGCTCGGATCTGCCAACTTTGGTTTATGGCATGTTTGATTCTCAGATGAGGTTTCCAGCTGAGATTGACCAGAAACAGTTTTCCAATCCGTTGGTCAAACAGATTTGATCCACTTCAATCATCATGCATGATCAATATTAACCAGCGGATAAGTTCTATTACCATAACTTTATTCACACAACTGCTAATCAAATCGACATTTAAGGGGAATTTTTGCAGATGAGTGGTGGAAATGGAATTTTTCCGTTCCCCAAACCCCCTTCAATTTTAATCATTCTTATTATAAGAAAGATAACAATTCAGGCATAGGAAGTACACTATTAAACACACACACTAATGAAACCAATAGATACCTGTTGCTAAACTTCTCAACAGCATCTGAGGCATATAGAAGGGTTTCATTGGCTTTCTCTAGAACCATGTAAAGCTCCTTCCCTCTTGTGACTCGAGAAATAACCCATGCATTATTTTTGGCCCTAATGCACATCTCTAGATCTTTCTCACAACTAACGCTGTCCAGTTTTGCTCTACTCTTCTCCAACTCAACCTCTTGTCTAAGCTTATTCATAGCCAGTAAGGACTCCTGCACCAGGGAAAAAATGAACCAAGTTTAAAATGCTTTCAAGGCAGTTACTTCATAGACAATGAGAGCACTGGTGACAAGTACATTCTGGCGCCAAACTCCTAGAAGGGTCACCAGAAGCTTGAATAACATGTTGCTAATTGCTATAACAAGCTTCAATAAAGTTGAACTTTGCCCAACAAGTTATATCTTTCAATTTATAAAATGAATCCCACAAGTCAATAAAAATAAATCAATGAAAAAAGAACATCAGAACACAGCCAGATGCCAACACCGCACCTTTGTTAAAGTTGTAACTTTAGTTGCTGGAGAAGCCCTGGATACATTCCTATCACCGTCTACTAATAAGTATCGGTACCCACTGACATGATATGCATTCTCACCACCCCATCCTTTGGATAGTTTTTCTTCAACTTTCAATATCTTAAGTGATGCCTGATTTATACAGCAAAGAAAAGGATTAGGCTCAAGAGGAAAAGATACAATAGTTAAATGTCAGTTCAATTTTATATGTTCCTCAACGAAAGAACCACAGGGCATTAGCAAACACGAAATTATCAGATTATCAAGCAGGTCAAATTAGAATCCTGTTTAGTAATGAATATTCAGCAGCAGATTAAAAAACAACAAATGAGCATTTAAAAATAGTTGAAGTATTGAGGCTATGCTTGGATCAAGAATAATACGGTAAAAGACAGGGAAATGAAAAGTAAAGTAGTTCATTCTTTCATGTTTGGGAATTCTTTTCAGTAAAAGGGAAAGGAAGGGGTAAAAGGTAACCCTTGGGAGTTGGAACATGTAACTCCTGTTTACAAATCGTAGCATGCGTGGAGTTGAACCCTAAATGAAAACTTAACACAATAGAAAACACCAGAACATTCTGTTCACTGTCATTAATAAAATATTCAGTATGATAGAAGACTAACATTTTCAAGAACTTGCTGCTTCAATGCTGAGACACCTTGCTCCCCATTAGGTAAGGAGGATACGGGAATAAGAAGCATTAAAGTAAGGCTTCTGTGCTGATACACACAGAGATACATTTTCTCTCCTGTTTGTTGAAGCCAGATTGTTGGAGTGGCAATCACCCAAGTACCAACCTCTGCACCCCATAAATCAGTGACGAGATAACCATCTTTTCCTTTGGACCATTTGTCACTTTGTAAGGGCCTCACAACATGATAGCGGTTATCCTCACCAGAGGATACATCAGAAGAGCCATAAAAACTTTCAGACATAGAGCTTGGATGGGTCATGTTAGACTCAGTGGCAACATTGGATGCAGCACTTCCTTTCCGTAAATAGGACCAGGAACTTGCTCCGGAAGATAGAGCATGTGGAGTCAACCTTAGCACAGCATACGTGAATAAATTTATCGTGTCATCCTGACAAAAGTGTCAACAGTCAAGTCTAATAAGTAACTGAATGAATGGCCAAGCATCATGCCCAATCAGATTCTGTCCCCCAAAAAAAAGTACTAAACCATACAGGAGATAGAGTTGTGGACACTAGCAGATCTTGAAATAAAATCAAAGAGTTGCAGGTAGCGATTCCGGCAGAAGATTCAAGCACCCTGACAAGTGACTGCCAAAACAAGAAACCAACAAATGAATTCCATACGCCAGACAAACTTCATTCTTTTTTTAAAAATTAAAAAATTGCTACAGATGGTTAATAACTTATGTGGACACTAGATGAAGGTGAGGGATGAAAACACTCGAAGATTCATGAGTCATGACACAAGAAAAGTTCAAAATCACTTAAAATAACACACACAAACACACATATTGATGAGCAATTACAGCTTTCCTATGACAACTAAAGTAATCACACCCGTGCTATGAGGAGACTCATTAGACAAGTTCACCTTGTTTCATTGAATTAATACATTTCATGATAGGGCCAGTTAAAGATTGTTTTAAGTTTAAGATTGTTTTAAGTTGTAGGTTTATTACTAATATTTAATATAAATCTAAATATTTAAATTTCCAAATGAAATACGATACAAATGATTAGGAAGTAAAAATTGGAGCATATGTCATACCATGTGCTTCAAAGCTCAAGTATCTAAGATCAATTGTATAAAATAAAGGGGAAATTAATGAAGACATTTCACATAGGATATAAGTTAGGTGGCTAAAATAGGGAAAGGCATCAAGTTTACTTGTAATCAGAAAGTACCTACTAAGCTCAAAGGATTAGGAAAGTTTTATCAAATTGGTATACGGCCCGTAATACTTTATGGTAATGATATGGGCTTTAAAGAGACAATGTGAAAGGGGGAAAATCAGAATAGCAAAGTTGAGAACGTTACCATGGATGTCTGGTTACAAAAGGAAGGAAAAATTATCAAATGATTGTATAGGATAAAATATTAGTATGACACCCCTCAAGGAGAAGTTGATAATAAAACATTGGTAAAATGTCTTATATTGGCTAGAAATATAGCCATGATACTCCTTATAAGATTTGTGGCAACACTCTTCTTTTGAACTAGCATTTGACAAGAGTTAGGCCCAATTCATTTAGAGAGTAAAGCTCAAAAATTAAGGACAATGCATAGGCTCAACAATTTATTTGAGGTAAGATTAGGAGATTAGTGTCTATTTAGTGAGAAGTATATGGTATATTTAAGGAGCCTTTCTAATAAGTATCTAGACGGATTGGGCAGCTTTGTTCCATCCATGTTATCTCCTTTTCATCTATCATTTTATGTTATATAGGAGGTGATCCACTTACACCAAGTGTAAGCCTTGGGCACCTACACCATTTAATAGCATTTTAAAAGATAAGGTTTACTCATTGCAAGCCTGCTAGGATGGAAAGTGAGGAGTCATAACAACAAAGAGATACACCACCACACAGAGGAAATGGGCCAAAAGAGAAACACAAATGTTAGATACCACAATACAATCCAAAACTATAAGGAATTATGTGTATGAATCCAAGGACTAATAAACCGTTCAACTTGCTTATTTATACTTGATGTGGGACCATTTCACCCATGTATTCTCCAGCATCATTTTATCAAATTTATGACAACTTTCAATTACAATTAGATTGATGACATTCAACAATGACAAATACTAAATGGCTTAAGCGTGCTTCCATATAAAGAATCCCATCAGCTATTAGATATAATGTGAGTAAATTCATCCTTTTCATTTCATATTTACACTTACCGCTGTTACTATTAGATATTAATAACAAGTACTAGACTGCTAGTTAATGACTTTGTGTTAGGAACTTACTGAAAAAAAATAAAGGAAAGTGGCATAAAAAAGATTAGATAACCACAAAACTTGGACACTATCAATTTTGTTCTTCATGACCATTCACATTCTAATCGTTCTTAGAATATCTGTGATCCTGAGACAGCAGCATTGGCAAGCCATCTTAGAGACATCAAGATACCAACTAAGCCACTCCCCTATGGTTTTATATAGTTGGCTCCAATATAAAACTAAAACCCCGTATCTTCACCCTCCTCCAATCAAATCCAAATTTACAAGAAGCTTATTATACTAAACTCAAAAGTCTGTTATTCTAAAACAATGACATAATATAAAATCATAGCAACATAAATGCGGACAAGATTCTATCAGCAACCAGGAAAATAAGACGAGACAGAATGAAGCACAGATACAGTATATGCAAATTACCAGTACACAACCCAAGGGCAACAGGGACAAGTGAAATAACTTCAAAAGAAGTTATGAAGCTCGTCTAGCCTCTATTAACCTAGTTCTGGAATTTTTTTGTAGCTTTTCATACGACAACTTAAGACTTATCTAACCTGAACCTCAATTGCAGCCTCCCGACCAATTGTCAGCATCTGCACAGTCCCACGTTCCTTCAAGCAATCACGGAATGATGGTAGAAGGAGCTTTTTCCCGACAAGAAAATCTGCCCCAAAGAGAAAATACATAATTAAGGAAAGAGAGACAGCTACTTCAGCATGAGTGAGGTAGCAGAGATCCAAAGGAAAGCATTTGATTTGATACAGCAACTTCACCATTACCACAGCAGCAATCAACCTTCGGAGGCCGCTTTTTACATGCTGACAACCATGACTTACAATGAAATATTTTGAATCATAACTCTAACGGTAAAATAAAAATAAAAAATCATGATTTACCAAATTCCAACAACATAAGGGATGCTATTGCTTAATGAATAACGACCTACCCCTCAGATAATCCATGATGAAGGAATACAAATGACGTCTTGTTAGTTCCCCACCAGGTTCTTTCTCCAGCATCGCTCTTATAGAGCCATGAAACATGACAAAAAGTGAGTGAATCTCCTTGAGAACTTTTCTCAATGCATCATCTCGCCATATAGGTTCTAAATCATTGTTTTTCTCCACCACCTACAAGGTAACAAAAACAACAACAACAACCTCAAATTACAGGAAATTGAATGATTATGAACGGGAAATTAGGGGTTAGGGTACAGACCATGACCATCCAAATATCGGGCTCTGGCTCGAAAAAGACATGGGAGTGTCGTTCGGCTTCGATGAGCTCGCAAGGTGCTTCCGGGGAGAAAATCCTGCGAATTAATTATATTAACGGATGAATGGTGCAATTGAATTGGAAGAAAGGTAACGAAACGAAACCTGGTGAAAGTGATGAGTCCTTCGCTGAGGCCAATGACGGAGAGTTGCTTGGAGAAGGGTAAACCGGCGGGGAAGAAGAATAGGATCTTATCGAGTTCTTGACCTTCGTGTTGCCCTCTCCGCAAATCGAAAATGCATAGTTCCATGCATTCATTTGAGGACACAACCATTTTCCTAATGCGATTCTCAATTCGATCCAAAACCCTTATCACTTATTTATCACTCACTCTCTTTCTTCTCCTTCTTCACCTTCCCGTCCTCGCCACACCTAACTTCGCAATCTTTGAATCCTCCATTTTTTCCTTTTATCTTATTTTCCAGATTATTACTTTAATAATGCGCCTTCAATAACTTCTTTTTTTTTCCTTTCTTGCTTTGGTTCTGTTTTAAACTATGAGAAATTTTATAAAATAAAAATATGTTATGGTAGTTTAACTGAAAATGTATTTGGAGGCATGGTTTTTTTAGGTTGCAATTGATACGTTTTATTTATGATTTATGGTTTTGATAAGTTTGATTTTGTAGTTAGTTACAGAAAATTATTCTAGTTTTCTAAGAAAAGTTTTCCGCTTGTTTTTCAAAAATTTTATTTCTTAGAATAGCTAGAAAAATTTTGAAAATTCGTTTAGATAATGTGACAGTTTTTTAATTTAGAAAACTAGAAAACTAAAAAAGTTGTTCAAGTGTTCAGTTTTCTAAATTTTTTCCAAACATTTTTTAATTCAAATTAATTGAGATATGTCTTATAGATATTATTTATAACAGTATTGTATGTAGTATATGCATCACATAAAAATTATGACAAAAATTTAAAGTAATATTAAAATGAGAGCAAATGAATTTGTGTTTAAATATATTTCAAAATAGTAGCAGAACTTTTTGAATTAGTAGCAGTTTGTTTCATATTCTTATTTGGTTACAATAGTCTCTATCTTGTATTTCAGTTACCTTATCTTGTAATTCAATTACCTTATCTTGTAATTCAGTTACCGTCTTTTATTTTTCACTTTTCTTAGAAAACTTTTTTAAAGAGTTTTCTGATTTTCTTAAAAAATATAGAAAATCAGTTTTCTATTTTTCTATAAAAAAATTTAAATAATTTGTAAATAAACAGCTTTTCTATTTTTTAAATTTTTCTAAGAAAACTTATGAACTAAACACAGCATAAACATCTCTATTAAGTTTTTTAATTTATCTATTATCATAACAATATTATATTATGCTTATAAACTATATGAATCTTGTTATAAAAAACTAGGGTTTTTGTGACTGTTTGAATTTTTATTTTTTAAAACAAGTTTGAAAACAAAACATTTTCAGGAATAAAAAGGTGTTAGTTAGACTTAGTTTTAACTTATTTTTAAAATAATTTTTAGTCATATTTAAAAACTGATCCGGTCCTAACACCGGCCCCCAAGAGCATGGCTTTAATGCTTTGCCAGATCAGCATTTTGAACAAGAGGAGTACGCGATTGAGCACATTATAATCACTTCTATACGGAGTACATACCGCCAAGGCAAGTAACTCCGCCAAGGCACGATACTCCGCCTAGGCATGTTACCTTGCCAAGGGTCATAACTCCGCCAAGGCAAGTTACTCCGCCAAGGCAAGTTACTCCGCCAAGGGAAGTAACCCCGCCTAGGCAGGTAACGCCGCCAGAATGCATATTACTCCGCCAAGCCATAGGCTCAATACTGGCGGAATGTTGAACTTCTCATACTGCGTAGCGAGCCCATACTCACAACCCCGGCACGAGTTTGACTCTGTCTTGAGAGGTTAATAATGGGAATCACGTTGTCACGCACAAAGGGGAATAACAATAAAATAATAAAGCATTCACGCTTCCCAAGTAAGTGGAAATACCTACTACACTAACGGTGCCCGTGAACAACACAGGGACCCACTGTCTTTCTTGCTTTATGCTAGAAGACAAGGAACGGGCCCTACCAATAATGCAGCACCAGTAACAGGTATATAAACCTCAGCAAAAAGGTATACAGGGGCTTTTCCCCCATTTCTGAACCTTACTCTCTCTCTTACTTGCATAATTCTCTCTGATTGTCTTTCTAAGTCTTAAAGTATTCTGAAATACTGACTTGAGCGTCGGAGAACGATTGCAGGTACCACCCCCAATCGGGTCAAGGTTGAGAGGACTCCTCCAGGCGGACTGGGACACCGCCCCAGCATATATGGCACTCCGTGTTAAGGTAGAGGAGGCAATTCCAGGCGGACTACCACATCACCGTAGAGTGAGTTACACTCCGCCCCAGTATGGTTCAGACTCCGCCTCATCATACGAAGACACTCTACATCATCAGATTGAGCTGTCTCAGGATCGTAACTTTACACCCCCCATAAAGGACGGATCATTGGCACGCCCAGTGGGACACGTTAAAGTTATTCCCACCTCTCGTTTAAGAAGTTTGGTCTCTTATTATGAAAGGGAATGGGAGAAACCAACCAGATGGGCACGTGGAAGACATCACTGCCCAGGAACAACCAGTGAACAGGCACTTAGCTTTCGAGTCGCCTATGGAAAGTTCAAGAAGAATGGTGCAGGTTTCAGCACCAAATCTAAAGGGTGAGATGATAAGAAAGCTGAGGGAGGAATCGATGGAATTGAAACGCCAAAGAAAGAGCGTGGAGGAGAGAGCCATGTCTCTGATCAAGGGGTCACATCACACAACCGAGGGAGAAAAATCCTCCACCCCCCAGTATTCAAATATCTCACAGTTGAAGGGAAGCCATGTACCTGGGGGCAGATGAAGATGTCATTTGCAGGATGTTCCCTCGGATTCTTGTTGATGATGCCCTTAGCTGATTCAGGAAGCTACCATCAGGTTCTATTGACTCATGGGAAGGAATGGCAACAGCGTCTGTTGACCACTTTGTCATCTCCAATGATACTCCCATAACATCTCATACCTTGGCTCAAATTAGGCAGGGGAATCATGAAACTCTCAAGGACTTCTTGAAGAGGTTTCACAAGGAAGCAGCTGCTGTTCCAAACTTGGCAGAAGCACTTCAATTGCACATAGCAATAGAAGCTTTGCAACCAAGCTCTGCTTTTGCCATATCATTGGCAAAGAATCCTCCAGTGAATTTCGAAGAATTCAAGAGGAAAGCATCCAAGTATGTGAGCATTGAAATGCGCTTGGAAGCAACAGCGGCAAGAGAGAAATCCCCAACGTTACAATGGAGTGATAAGAGCAGATCCATATCAGGTTTTTACCAAGAAGGTCTAATGAGTCATAACCTCGACTCATCTCTCTTTCTCTCTTTTGTAATTCATAATCAATGATTCACCCATTGTTTTCATGATTTTATTCGATGCACAACACTGTTGTGACAAGATATCCTCAGGACGGATGATCTCATTCACACATTCTGTGTATTGACGATGTAACTCCTCGAGGCAACATGGGTTGTAGGGCTGGTCTTTTTCCAAAGGCCACAAACCGAACCCCATTAGAAGACCGGTGAATGGGTAAAATCCAACACCGGGTGAAGAAAATGGTGAATGGGTAAAATCCAACACCGGTTAAAGCCTGGGCGTAGTAAGCTAGTTCTTCCGTAAAGCCACACTGAACCCCAGGTAATAAAGACCTTTTATTCTGCAGGTCGAAGACTCAATTCCTCAGGACGGATGCCCTCAATCACATATTCTGTGAGTTGACGAGGTAACTCCTGGCGCGGACAATTCCCATCATCATCCTTATGATGGAAGCTTTTGAAAATTGAGAAGTATTCGCACAATCCGTACTCCTACGATTGAAAAATGTCTCCAGGGCGGATTATCTAAATCACTTAATATGTGATCTGACGATGAAACTCTTGACGATGTGTACTTTTCCAGAACGGATAGCCTTAGTCACCCATTATGTGATATGACGATGTAACTCCTAACGTGGTGTACCTGCCCAGGACGGATGATCTCAATCACCCATGCTGTGATCTGACGATGTAACTCCTGGCGCCATACACACCCCAAGGACAGATGATCTCAATCACCTAATATGTGACCTGACGATGTAGTTCCTGGTATCGTACACATCCCCAAGACGGATGATCTCAATCACTTATGAAGTGATTCGACGATAAAACTCCTGGTACGAACAATTCCCATCATCATCCTTATGATGGAAATCTTTGAAGACTCAATCTGAACTCAATATTGATCACGCTGAACGGATTATTAAATGCTTTCCTACATTCGATCTTTACTCTAACTTTGAATTGATTATCCATGGCAGAATTTATTCCCATGCAGATAAGACAACGGCTCCAACATGCAACAATGCTTCACAAACGGAGTCAACAAAAACTCCTTGGGGGAATTGGTGTCTCAGCTATATGCTGCACCATACCGACCCTAAGGTCCAGAAAACTCCTTGGGGGGAAAGGATTGGTGTCTCAGCTATATGCTGCACCATACCGACCCTAAGGTCCAGAAAACTCCTTGGGGGGAAAGGATTGGTGTCTCAGCTATATGCTGCACCATACCGACCCTAAGGTCCTACAGGCCGCCTCTGGAAAGAACTGGTGTCACAGCTATATGCTGCACTAATTCGTCCCCAAGGCCCTGCAGGCTTCTTGTGGAAAGAGCTGGTGTCACAGCTATATGCTGCACTACGCTAACTCCAAAACGCAACCAGTTTCTTGCAGGATGAACTGGTGTCACAGCTATATGCTGCACCATACCGCCTCAAAGGTATGATCAATTTCTTGCAGGAACAACTGGTGTCACAGCTATATGCTGCACCATACCGCCTCAAAGGTCTAACCAATTTTTTGCAGGATGAATTGGTGTCACAGCTGTATGCTGCACCATACCGCCTCAAAGGTCTAACCAATTTTTTGCAGGATGAACTGGTGTCACAGCTATATGCTGCACCATACCGCCTCAAAGGTACGATCAATTTCTTGCAGGAACAACTGGTGTCACAGCTATATGCTGCACCATACCGCCTCAAAGGTCTAACCAATTTTTTTGCAGGATGAATTGGTGTCACAGCTGTATGCTGCACCATACCGCCTCAAAGGTCTAACCAATTTTTTGCAGGATGATTTGGTGTCACAGCTATATGCTGCACCATACCGCCTCAAAGGTTTAACCAATTTTTTGCAGGATGAATCGGTGTCACAGCTATATGCTGCACCATAGCAATCCTGGATTCAGCAATTTTCATTTGATCAGGAGTTACACTCCGGTCCAAGTTCAAAAGGATGAACACTCCATCCAAAGCTTGACTCCGCCTAACTGCCAATGTTTTACGGAGTATATGAGCAACAAACTCAAGCACTACCCAACAAGTTCAAGTACCACCCCCAATCGGGTCAAGGTTGAGAGGACTCCTCCAGGCGGACTGGGACACCGCCCCAGCATATATGGCACTCCGTGTTAAGGCAGAGGAGGCAATTCCAGGCGGACTACCACATCACCGTAGAGTGAGTTACACTCCGCCCCAGTATGGTTCAGACTCCGCCTCATCATACGAAGACACTCTACATCATCAGATTGAGCTGTCTCAGGATCGTAACTTTACACCCCCCGTAAAGGACGGATCAAAAACTAAGAAAAATAGTTTCTTTATTTTTTTAAAGTTTTATAAATATTTGATCCTACTTAAACTCACAACCACTATTATTGTTATTATTATCGTTATCACAACCTCTATCATTGTCACACCATCATCATTACTAGTATTGTCATTGTCATCATATCGTCACCATTCTAAACTTATAATTTAAATCGTAACTCATAAACCACCGTTGTAACCATAACCACCCTTAAAAGCCTATTATTATATTATTGTTGTTATTTACATGTAATGCAATTCAAATTATAAGTTTTGTAATAAATAAAAATCATAAAATCTAACATGGAACCAAAAACAAGTTGTATTTTAAAAAAATTTAAAAACTAAAATGATACCAGCAGGACAAGTGCACAATTGACGAATAAAATTGAAATAAATGCACAGTTCCTCTAGAAAAATTGAAGTCCATAATGATTTTAAGGGTTAAAAAATTGACTATTTGAATATTAACTGCGTTATAAAAAAAAGGGTATAAAACGGAGAGCGTAGTAAAATTCATAACCAATTTCCTTTCTTTTTCTACCAATATTTGTTATCAAATTTCAACTTTTTAGTTAAAAAGATACAACTAATTCAACTTTAATTCTCTTTTATGCCTTAGGCAAAACCATTAACGATCTACCCACTAAAATTCTATATTTCCATCTCAATTTTCAATTTCCCAATCGGTGGTGCTAGTCACACACAATTAAGTGATAATTAAGAACGTTGAAACATCAATTGAATTCTTATATAAATTTCAAATTTCACCATTTGATTTTTTGTAGCGTCTATTTCAAATTTAATAAAATATTACTCTTACTTTTACAAATAACTATTTTTAATTTTATCCACTTTTACTTTTTCTTATTGTCTTTACATTAAAATAAGATAAATTGTGCTCATGCACGTGAATTCTGGTTGAGGAATGAGGCTTTTCCTTTGCCTGGGTTCCATGACACTGATGTTCATAGTTGAGTTAAATCCCAGGCTTGAGTTGTTATCTATTTATGATAGAGTTGATTAATCGTTTTTTAAAAGTTTATGTTTATGTTATCTTACATGAAACGAATGATATTATAAATTATGTTGACAGTTATATTCATAGTTTGAGTTCTACTAAGAAGGTCTATGATTTATTTCCTGTTTATATTAGATTCTTGTTAGTCTTAGAGATAGACTAGTTCTTTCTTGTTTTTTTTTTCTCTTAATTTGTTTTGTAAGTTTTCCTTATTTAAAAAACATTAAAATAAGTTAGAAAAGATAATCGGTATTTAAATGGAAATTTATGGAACTCAGATTTATAGAATTACATTATGATATTATTAGGTATAAGAATTGCTTAATTATAAAAAGTAAAGTACAATTATGTATCATCATAAGTCCTACACAAATAATTATAAACAGAAAGATATGCAACTTACGTGAGTTGCATTGCTGGATATGCTCTGAAGTTGCCCTTAGAAATCCCGTGATTGGGACAACTTCTGCAAATTACAACATTGTAGCAAGACCAGTCATCTCATTCAACAAACTCCATGACTGGAGAGGGAAGACTGACTATACAACTAGGAAACCAAATCAATCCAACAATGGTCTTGGGAAAAATATTAAGTCATCTTGGATTGATAGTCCCTATGAATACATCAGTGTGTGACAAAATCTATTGTTTCTCATTTTGGATTGTTAAAAATCCACTACTTATAATGATAATCAGTTGAAGTGATGAATGATGCAGTAAAGTAGTAGTGGTTGCTTGCACTCTCTAGCATGTCAAGGACTGAGGGCAAGCTCAAGTCATACAGTTGCCAACTTCTTATCATCACTTGAATTAGCAGCAACTTCTGGAGTGGCCTTAACTGAATCAGGTTCCCTATTCTCTACCTTTTCCAATTCACCAATAGTCTCTTTCTTTTCATTTACAATGCTCTCTTTCTTTTCAGTTTCACTTGCAATATTGGTCTCTTTCTTTTCAGTTTCACTTACAACATTGGTGTCTTTCTTTTCAGTTTCACTTACAATATTGGTCTCTTTCTTTTCAGTTTCACTAGCATTGGTCTCTTTCTTTTCAGTTTCACTTACAATGATCTCTTTCTTTTCTACCTCAGCTTGCTCCACCTTTTCCTTTGTCAATGTGCCCACACCTTCAGCTGCCTTGGCAACAGCAGTAAAGGCATTGGACACCCATTGAGCTCCAGATGATACATAAGGGTTGCTCATTATGGCAGATCCTGCACTGCTTGCCTTCTGCTCAGCAACAGCAATAGCAGACTTGGTCTTCTCAGAAACCTGAAATTTCTCATCCACCACTCTTACCTTTTCATTCACAATTGTTGTTCCAACACTTAGTTTTCCACTTAAACCCATTCTACGGTCAAGGGAAGCCACTGTGGCAGAAGCATTTGAGGTTAACCGGTGGCGTTCATCAAAGGACTTCGCCCTGATAACTGCACCCTTTCCTAGAATGAAACCCTTGGCTAGCATGGTGCTCATCACATCTTCAGCCTTCTTAAAAGCAACTGAAGTTTTCTGTTTCTCATGAAAAGAGCATGCTACATTAGAAACTTCACTTACGTATTTCCTAATGGTTGATAAATTAGAAACCCAAATAGGTTAACGAGGCATGCTTATAAAACTTGCTAGTTCTGCTAAGTTACATTACCATTGATATTTCAACAATTATATTCATACACTTATCATATATCACATTAGACATGATTTGATATCATTAAAAAGTAAGCTTACAAGTCACCGAGTTCGTAAGTATGAGACAGTTTAGTTCCTAACTTAATCACTTTAATTGTTCATTTGGTAAAAAAAATCAATCATTTTAGTCATTTCCTAACTGGTATATACTTATCATTTTTCTTGGTATTTTAGGGACAGGGAAGAAGGGAACGCCAATGTTCAGCAAACTACAAGTAATTAGCACAATCAAGTACATATAGATGTACCAGATGTAGTATAACAGAGAATAACGATCCTCAATTCCATGCAATATTGCAATAAATATCACATAATTTGAACCAATATTTAGGTACTTACGGCAGGACTTGAAGGAAGAACAGCTTCAGAGGGCAACTGGTAGTTCTCAACGGGTGTGATAGTGACAGAAACATTCGCTATGTTGGAACCCTGTACTAAGAAGAAAAGATTAAGTATATGATTTTATCCCAAATGAAAAACATTAACTAAGGATATCACTTTCTTTTATCAATTTGAACGGGTGAGAATGGAAAGGATTAATGGTATAAAATAAATTGGTAGATTGTATCTCATTATTATTAAATGTATTTTAAGGCTTTCATTACAGAAAAACATTTTGATAAAATTATACCGTTAAGAGCGCTGCTGTTTCTGCTCCATGTGAATCCTTAAAGGTAACATATGCCATCTGAGAGCTCTCACTTTCCCTGCAAAATTATCGTGAAAAATATTGAGCATAGCAATTTTCCTAAAATTTCAAACAATAACAACCATAAAATTTAATAAATTCATTGCAATTGCAGGGGTTCTGACCTTTGCAACTCAACATATTGAACATCACCAGAGAATGAGAAAAATTCTTTAACATCCTTCTCCGTAGCAGACACTGATATATTATTTACCTTAACTGTCCTTGTCTGTCAGAAGTAAAAGGGAATTAGCTTTGGATTTCACCATCTCAGGGTAGTAAAGCACAGATAAGAATTATTTTGCAGGATCAATCAAAAGTAAACAATAATTGGTAGGTAATCAACATTATCAGCAGTTAATATTTGTGAGATGAAACTGAAATTTTAGTCCTTTTTGAGCCATTTTGAGTCATCTATATATGCATGTATCACAGCAACAATTGTTTTCAATTGTTATCATGTAACCATTTCTTTCTCACATTTGAAAGATTCACTGTCAAATTTGGGGTAGCTGTAGGGTTGGGAATCGCTTCAACCACTTGATCAGTTTGGTTCACTGGGACCTGCATAAAAAATGCATTTAGTTATTCTGTAAACCATGAAGCTAGCCTAAAAAGGAATAATTTGTGGCAAAAAAAAATTAACTAACAACTAGTTATACAGAATGTGATATTCATTTCCATTAAATTTCTAGAAGAATCATGGGGAAAAAATGGAAATTATGGCAACGATGGAATTAGTCTTGAAAGAAATCTGAGAAATCGAGCAAGATATACAAAGGCCAGGTGAATGGTCACAAGATAACACCATTAACAATATGTCTGCATGCACTTTTAATATAAATTAATACAATTAATAAAGTTGTGTAGAGATTCATATCATATAAATTATCATTATGCTGTTTTTGCATGAATGCTTTGAACAACATCCATTCATTTGTCCTATGGACATGGCCTGTGTTTGTAAAAACAAAAATGACACACGTGAATACACAGCATGTGAAATCCTAAACAAACGAAACACGTACATGATGTGAATTGATGAAATACATGTAGTTATTACATATTATACTGAGAAAAATCACAGCAAAACATGGATCACATCGCAACGTTAAAGGTTGAAACATACCGACATTTGGAAATGGTGTACGAGGTTTTCTCAGAAGCGAGAAAATGGTTTGATGAATGACGAGGAATCAGAAGGCACTTTTGAAGGACGTTAAACGGTAAGGGTAGTCCAGTAATTTCATTCGCTTTCTTTTTTTTTCTTTTTAGTTTTTACTTAAATCACCAAAAATTCCTCTTCAAATCATTTCACAATAGAAAATGGTTCTCATCTTATTCCTAGGGACCAACATTTTCTTGTGCGAAATTTACCTTCGATCACAAGCAATGTTATTTATTTGTCTTTGTATGAAATGAAGTCAAAGAATGTAAGTATGTGCCAGCTACGAATTCCAAGGTTATCCAGAACATTCTTCGATTTTTCTTAAAAAAATAATCTGATTCACGTTAATTTTATTTTAAATTTCTATCTATTTACTATTATACCAAACAAAAAACAATGTATTATTTTGACACTAAATATAACATGAAAATCAATTAATATAACTAAATGGTTTTCATATTTACTCACCTATTTATGATTATTTCAAATGATAAAACATTAAATAAAAGAAAATGCATATAATATGTATTTTTCTCTTTTCAAAACCATTTTCTTTTTTCTTTTTCTCTCCATCCAAACATGAAATAAATACACAAGTGTGTTTGTTAAGATATTTTGTTAATTAAAAGTTTATTTAGAAATGGGATTTTAAGTAAATTAATTGTTTCACTAAGTAACAATTTTAGCTAGTTATAACTTCAAGCAACATCTCCATTCTTCAGCCACTAGCTGAAATTTGTTTTTCTATTATTGTTCAAAAATAATTCTAGAAACTCTTATTTTGCCACAATTTTATTTCCATATACTTAAACTCTTCTATTTATACAAAGTTTAAGGATATAAATATTTATATGGTTAAATTAGAAATAGCTAAAGTTGAATTCTTTAGATTATTTGGGATAACTTAAAATATGAAAAGTCATAATTAGGTAGAAATATTATCCAGACATGAGTTATATATAAGTAATGACTAATTTTATCAGATTTTTCAACTCAATCATTAGTTTATTAACTTTTAATTTTTAGCCCGAATGTTTTATTATATCTTTTAATTTTACCAAAAATACTTAGATTAATAAATATTAGAGGTATTTATCAAATCAATATTATTCTTTATTGCTCAACATTGTATCAATATTATTAATTTTTATTTTATTAATTATCTTTTTTACATCATATACGTAATCTTTCGGAACGTAAAAGGTATTAATTAATTCATGTTAAGGCATTATGGTTAAAGCTAGTTCAAGTCACTGTTGAGTACGCACACTGTAGGGTGATAACAGGATATTATTTCAGGAGATGTTTGGTTTATAGTTGGGGAAACAAAATTGTAAAAATAAAAAAATTTAAAAGTTGATATTAATTCTTTACATCGTTCGAAACAATCAAAACTTTATTGAATTATAAAATAAATTTCCTACCTCTGTGAAACTCTGTTCCGTTCACTGTCACGGCGAAGCAAACATGCTGTTAATTGAATTTATAATCTTAAGTTTTAAAAAATATTGTAAAACCAAGATACCACAACAAACAACAAATACTCTGTATGAATCTATAAACCCAACCATGATTAAAATTTCGTAATCTTAATAACAACTGGATTTAAAAATGAAAAAGAAGGTTAATTAAAGTGAAAATTGAGTTAATATTATTGCAAGTAAGCAAATTACTATGGGGTATGTCTAGGTAACATGGGCTGCGTATTTAATGGGTCCTGTCACTCAATCAGCATGAATTATTATGCAGTGTTCTGTTTCCTCCATTTTTTATTATTTCAACATTTTGTTATTATCACTCTTCACTTTATTTTTAAATATTTTTGGCCCCTGCAAATATCAAATATGATAACTTTATTTTTTTCGCAGATGATGATGTGTCATTAAATTTTTAGTTTTTTATTTTAATTTAGTTAATTTTTACTTGGTTGCTTTATTTTAATGATACATTAGCAATGCTTTATAGTCACATCAACAATCCAAAGCATACAACACTATTTATCAACTTTTAAAGAACATAAAACATTATATGAAAACTTTTTAAATTTACAAAACTAGACACAAGCAAAACTACAAGAACAAATACATTCTCCATCAATATCGGTATCACAAAACCCATACTAGAATTTAGACAATATTAAGTATGATGTCTGTAATGGTATCATTAAAGATTTAATAATCCATATGGAAGACACATTAAAAAAACATACATGATTGTGTCGGGAATTACTATATATGTGTCAGTTTTGTTCACATTTTTTAAAAAAAAACATTAACGTAAACATCATTACAAAGATTCACCCTATCTATAGATACACAACATTCATTGTATGCAAACACATGTTTACTCTAACCCTTTATGCTTAAGCTTTAGTAAAGTATATTATTCTAACTTAAGTGTGGAAGTATCATTGTAGGTGACACCACAATTCGCCTAACAATGCAAGGATATGAGATTGGACATAATATAGCATGACCTATTGATCCCTATGAAACTCGGGGACATAATATTAAATTTCCACTCAATCGATATACTCAAATATACCTAAAGGTCTAATAACCCCATACATACTAAACTAACAAGTATCATTAAAAAAAAGACAAATATACATTAAAGGGAATAATAATAAAATCTTCATATATGTTAAATTCATTATTAAATACTCTTGTATATTATCAAACTTCTGTTATCGAATACTTTATTTTATTTTTTAATCACAAATTTATCCAGACAATTCTATTCGAGTCAAGAGTATACGTATTATGGATAGAGGACACAATTTTTTTAAAAATGAAATTGAAAAATAAATAAACTGAATCCCAACAATAAAATCTTATATATCAAGATTTGAAATTCAACTATAAAGGTGAGTCTTAGTTGTAGTGATGAAAGAAGAGAGACAAAACAAATAAATAGTGGTCATTTGGAGAATTTAATGCTTAAACTCCCTTCCCGTGAGCGCTTTTATCACCTTTAGCTACCACTTATACGGATTATACATTTTACAATATCAAACACATTATTATTTCATTTATTTTTTTAATAAATAAATAAATAAATAAGGAATTTTAGGGATTCCGAGAATTTCGGTTAAATTGGCGGGAAATGGGTGGGAGGCAGCTAGCGACTTTTTGGGATTTTCACTCTTTTTTCCTCTGTGGGTCCCGCGTCACATTCAGTCTCAGACAATCATCACCGTTGGATCATATTCCAATCCAACGGCACCACCGCATTCACCTTCCCGCCGATTGTACGGCAACACTTACTCGCAGAAAAACACGATTTTGTTTCCGTTTTCACTTTTTTCATTTTTCATTTTAAAAATTGCTTTAATTTTTCTTATCTTCTTTTTAAATTATAAAAATCATTTCTACCCTTTTCCTCGTTATTTCAAACCCTTCACATTCTCAGAGAGAGAGAAAGAGAAAGGTCTCTGTTTCTTCAGTTCCCCACAAGCCGCAACTGCTACTGTGTACCCAATCTGAAGTCCAAGAGATGGTAAAGCAAATCGTCAAATTTATCTCTTTTGGACTAAAATTTTTAATGGGTTCTTATAAAGTTTTGATTTTTCTACTTGATTTCTTGTAATTTGTTTGCAACTCCATGATCATTGATACCGGCTCATTTCTCTTTTGCATTTTGGATTCTCGGTGTTTCTGTTTAGCACAAGTTCACTGTGATGACTGGAGTAATGTTTCTGTCACCATTTTTTTAAATTTGGTCTTAGTTTAGAGAAAAAGTGTGTCAAATTTGCATCTTTAGATTAGGTTGGATTGCCGTTGTATCTTGAATATTCTGATTTGGGTGCCATTTTGATGTGTTAGGGTTAGATTTCTTGGAAAATTGGTTGAGGCAAGTTTACTATTTTGATCCTTGATTGTTTTGCTTTGGTGTTTTAAGGGTTCTTGAATTTCTTTTGCAGGTGGGGCAGAATCCTTCCCCAAAGGGGAAAAGTAAAGATTGGATTAGAGCTCTTATGAATAGTAGCTTTGGTTATTGTGATGATCACCATGATCTTCGATCTAATGAGAAGAATGTGTTCTGCGTAGATTGTGCTGTTAGATTCTGTAGGCACTGTAAGGAAGCTCATTCTCTTCATAGAAGATTTCAGATTTACAAGTATTCCTATCAGGATGTTTTCCGCCATTCCGAGCTGCAGAAGTATTTTGACTGCACAAAAATTCAGGTTCTTTCTTCTTTGTCTCAAAATGATATTGATTCGCTATTAGAGTTGATTGATTGGTTTTCTAGTTGACTTTGATCAATTCAATTTCTTTATATTAATTCATTGTTGCTATTTTGTGCTTGATTTGTTTTGCCTGTATAAGATTGGATTGGATTGGATAACCTTTTAACTATTTGATAGAAATTACAGGCAGGTTTTAACTTTTCAAATGGATTATGTAGATTGAGTAGCTGTTTTTTAATGGGCATTGCTATTAATGTTGTGATAACTTGTTGGATTTACAATATCCAAATGGTTCAAGTCCAGAAATCCTTTGTCCTTTATCAGCCCAAGACAATTGAATGGAGTATTCTGTGAAATGTGCCATGTTTACCTTTCTTTTTTGCACTCTACTACCTGTTGAATTACTTAATTGGTATATCTGACTCAGTAGATCTAACTAGGACTTAATAGCAAGTTGGTAACCTATTATTGTACATTGTAACAAAAAAGCTTGATGAATGGATGAAACTTTTTGCTTACAATGGTGTCATGATTTGGCAGACTTACATATCCAATAATGAAAGGATTGTGCATCTCAAACCTCGACCTTCAACCTATAAGCCTAAATCTGCCGATCTGAGCCCTGAGTCTAAATCCAAAGAAACCAACATATCCGTGAGACCGAAGTCCGGTGGTACATGTGAAGAGTGTGGAAAACACTTACAAGATGAGCGTAATCGCTTCTGCTCCATTACATGCAAGGTAACAGCCAACTCTGTTTTAATGTTAAGATTTTACTTATTTACTTGTACATCTTTAATGACTCCAAATCTTGTTCAATTGTCAGATCTCAGTGCTTCCAGTGGAGCCTCAAGACCAAGGACAAAATCATTGTTCACAAAACCAAAGTGCTAGAGGGATCATCACTTCAAAAGCTGAAGCTATTGACTTCATAATGAATGATAACCATAATTCAGAACCAGAGTCTTCTATCTCTGAAGCTGAGTCATACGGGTGGGTTGAAGTGGTGAATTTCAGAAAGCGCCCAAGGAAAAGCACCCCTCAGAGGCCTATCTTTGTTTTCACGTCTTAAGAGTTATCACCATTACTCTAATCGTTTTGTTCACTTCTCTAATTTCTTTTTTGCTTTTAATTTTCCATTTTTGAAGAATAATATTTCTTGAACATTTGAGAGAACCTCAACTCCATATTGGGATTTAAGGTTCACTTGCTATGAGACAGGTAACTAGATTAGAAATTTGTACAGCACAAGGGTAAGAGTAATGGTACTAACACATTACTTAAGATCTGTATAGTTTCGCAGCATCTTACTGTGGCTTGTTTTAAGTTCCTTCCTAACTTTTGCTTTTGTAGTACACCTCCACTCTTCAATGCTGCTACCCATGTTAATTGCCATATGTAACACTACATATAATTGTTTACACATTTTGTATTAACAACAAATTTGATAACAACCAAAAGTATAAGATATTTGAAAAATTAAATGATTCTTAGTGGTGTGATTAGTTGACAGAATACATTTTTTTATGCTACCCCTATAATTTAATTAAATTTTTGTTTGTGTCTAATCCAATTTTTAAACTTTTATTTGCACATATCTCAAGAATATTCCTCAAAGTCAGAGGGACAACCTTTTGTCCCATTTTTGGTGTTTACAAAACGTTTCCCTAATAGCAGTAATCCATGGAAACGGTGCACTGGTCATTTTCTTTTCCTAGCAATGGTGCTCTGCTTTAACCCTGTGGGAATCCTAGGCTGACATAAGCCATGATAGATTGTGTTTTTATTGGTAATGTCAATAATTGATTTAACATTTAATTTTGGTCCTTATTCTTACTTGATTTCGGTTGTTTGTTTTTAATTCCTCTCAACTCCATAGCTTTGTTCTCCCAATCTTCCGACATTATTAATAGTAGAAATTATTACTAAAGAATGCATTTTATCATAATGTGGTGTGTCCCCTCACAGGGCAAACAAGAACTTGTGGAACCACATGAATAAGATGGCAAAGATTTAGTGTCCCCACGACATCTTGAATAAAAGGAGAAATTACACTTACATCCTTGAGGTCTGATATCAAAAATTGTATCAAATACTTCTTTTTTCCAACATTATTTTAATCATTTAAATTTAAATTGGATTAAATTAGTTAGTTTAACCGGTTGTACCATGAACTGTTTAATTGACCGGTCAGTTTTGATTAATTTTTTTTACTATTAGTTCTGTCACTGGTTTTAACATTGATTTTAACCTCTTATCTCTTATATAGAAAATTTGGAGAGATTAATGTAAACGAGATAGGTAATAAATGTAATTTTATCGAATCCTAAAGAATGTAAGTGTAATTTTTCAACTATGCAGAATTATAGTTCAGCCAAAATAGGTTCAACTATGTAGATAAACATAATTTTATGAATCAACTATCACATTCAAATTATCAGTCAAGATAGACGTAGTTTTTAAAATAAAATGAAATTTATATACTTCTTTATAAGACATAATTAGGATAATTAAATTATGGAGCAAAATTGTCATAATAATTTTATGAATTTCCATTACAAGTATGGATTATAGGGAATTTATATGTAAACAGTTACGCATTTGAATTGGATTATATCGCTTTTAAAGTAAATCTGATCTAGTTTAATATATAAATACTTTTTTAATATTTAATTATTCAGTTCTATTTGTAATATTTGTAAACCCTTATTTTGAAAGCGATCAAAGGAGCCACCACCGACCTATTAATCTTGTTTGTGTTTTGCATATTTTTGTTTGTTTATTAGTTTTCTTGTGGACAACTGGATTTCCTACACAGCTTTTGCTTTCTCTTTAGAAAATCAAGAAAATTATTCTTTTAAGTAGTTTAAGCAAAGTAATTAGATTATTTTATACCTTCATTTTTTATTTCAACATTTTAATATGAAAATATTTTTATGATTATTACTTACATTTATAATTAGTCATTAACAATACATAAATAGAAGAAATCCTAACCAGCAACATTATAAATTACATTCCAAAATCAGGTTTCAAAGGTAATGTTCAATAGATTTTGATCCGGTCTAGATACCGGCCCCCATACTTGTGACGTCAGACTGATCTCATATAAGGAAAACCGGTGTCCAGGTTCGACATTACCACACCGGATATCCGTTGTCTGATCATCCGCCCTCACTCCACGACAGCATCATTCATTTTCGCTGTAACGATTTTGTGTTCATTGATACAGGATATTTATATAATTGTTAGCTTTTCCTTCATAGCAAGAGAAGAGCCTTTTTGATAACTTATCAACGAAGACACTGTTTGTAGCAAAATACGTCACATCAATGGCTTCAGAAAGTAAGTGGGCATGTCAGCAGATTATGCGGAAAAGGTGATTATCCTCTCCTCTTTCTAGAGTATTTTACTCTGATAATTGACCTACCCCCCTGACACATTCTGAAAGTCGAGCCACTTTATTGACATAATATACACGCAATCGGAGATAAGGGACCCACCTGCATCTAACGTCTCATTTTTCTCTTACGTTCAATTATAAGAGGCCATATAAACACACATGCATGGTATCGTTGTTCTATCACACATTTACTGTTACTACGCTTGAGTATTCATTAAGTTTATACACTCTTCTGACTTGAGCGTCGGAGAATCTTTGCAGGTGGCACCACCTTTCGCCCCCCTACAACGCGAATCGTTGGTGTAAAGGATCTCCAGGACAACAAAGACCGGCCTCTCCCACTGAGAGACCGGATTAATACATCGGATATACACAGCTCCGGTGTGCAAACCCTAAAAACACCTGCATTCTTGTGGCTGGTCCCACACCGGATCCTAGACCCCGGTCCAGACCAGTTCATTGGCACGCCCAGTGGGACTCGATAGAGTTATTCCCATTTTCGCAGAAGTAAGGTTGTCACAATGGAAGGTGATGGGAGAGACTTCGTGGAAGGTCACGTGGAGGATGTGACCCATCAACAGGCTGGGAGGAGACTCGTCTTCGACTCCCCTGTAACTCAAACCCGGAGGATGGTGCAAGTGCAGACGCCTGACCCTCGCGATGAGGTTATTAGGCAACTAAAGGAGGAGCTGATGGAGTTGAGGCGAGAGAGAAAAGGAGCTGGGGACAGAGTAGTGTCTCATGCAGAGGATGTCCACCATGCATCAGCGAGGGATAGATCTACCACCCTCCAGTATTCGAAGATCCCTACATATGAAGAGAGGGAGCAAACACAGGACTCTGGTGATAGAGTCAGTACTAGGAGAAGGGAGCAGGCGGTGGTAACTTCAGGGACATACAAGCTCAATGTCCCTTTCTCAAGGAGGTTGATGAATGTTGTCATTCCAAAACATTTGCAAACAACTCAGCCGTTGTCGATTGGGAAGTATAATGGAGAGTCCGACCCCACTAAGCATTTGGATGCTTATGTTTATGAAGCTATGTATCTGGGAGCAGACGAAGATGTCATGTGCAGAATGTTCCCAAGGACGTTGACAGAGGAAGCTCTCAGCTGGTTTAAAAGTTTGCCTTCAGGATCTATAGACTCTTGGGAGGAAATGGCTGCTGCATTCGAAAGCCATTTCGTTATCTCCAGGGATATCCCAAGAACTTCTCACACTCTGGCCCAGATAAGACAAGGAGAAACTGAGACTCTTAAGGAGTTCCTCAAAAGGTTTTACAAGGAGGCTGCGTTGGTCCCTAACCTCACGGAGGCCATACAACTCCATATTGTAGTGGAAGCCCTTCAGCCGGGTTCAGCCTTTGCCTTATCTTTGGCAAAGAGCCCACCTACAACCTTCGAGGAGTTTCGAAGGAAAGCTTCCAAATATGTGGGCATAGAGATGCATCTAGAGGCAACTGCAGCAAGAGTAAAGCCTTCTGCACCCGCTCAGCAGCCACGGAGAGAAAAGGAGAGAGCGAGGCCCGAGAAGCATGCCTTTAGAGAGGATTTCGTGAGTGCTCGTCAGCATTCACGAGATAGGCGCGTATCATCGTTCAATCACTATGCTCCATTGAACACCAGGCACTCACAAATCATGAGGGAGGTTGGTTGGCCAACTCTGAACGTCTTTGGTATAAGGAAGCCAGCCCCAGCCAAGAGGGGTGGTAACCCGCGTAAATACTGCACTTTCCATGAGCAGACAGGGCACAACACTGATGAGTGTAAGGCGTTAAAGAATACGGTGGAGACTCTCATTCGGGAAGGAAAGCTGAAGCAGTATTTGTTTAAGGAGAAATCTATGGATGAACCTCACAGGATGGAGAAAAGGAATAGAGATCCTGATGATGAAGACGATAATACACGCAACCCAGCAAGGAAGTTCACTGCGGCTGAGAAGCAGAAAGGGGTAGTGATTGCTGAAGGTGCCCAACAAAATAGTATGCCCCAGCAGCAGAGACAGGGCAGACGAGAGGTGATTGAGATGATAGCTGGAGGATTTGCGGGAGGAGGAACATCAATCACAGCACGAAAGAACCACCATAGGATGATTCTCTCAGTCCAGGGTAAACCGAGGGATAACCGCCCTTTTAGGGACGGATTGACAGCCCCGACGGTGTCGTTTACAGATGATGACTTCGGCCCAACAATTCCAGGAGGCGATGATGCAGTAGTGATTGTGGCCGTCATAGCCAATAAAGACGTCAAGAGGATCCTCGTTGATCAGGGAAGTTCTTGTGATGTTATCTTTTATAATTGTTTCAAACGAATGGGTTTCAGTGATGCAGATTTACAACCATACACACAAGAACTCACAGCGTTTAACGGAGCCAAGCAACCCACTAAGGGATACCTCGACACTTTGATTTCTTTTGAAGGAGAGCCCGGTGCAAGAACGGTCAAGTCAAGAATTCTGGTGATCGATGTGGAATCCCCGTACAACGGTATCATAGGCCGTCCAACATTGAACGCTATGGAAGCAATTGTATCCACCCCTCATCTCCTGATCAAATTTATCGACAAGGACAATGGTGTGTCCTCACTCCGCGGAGACCAGGAGATGGCTCGATATTGTTATAATCTGAGCCTCAACATGGTTAAATTGGATGCATTCAACAAGAAGAGGAAGTTGAACGACGGAGGAACAGCGGCAGGGTCTGTCAGTCTTATTGACTTAGACCCCAGAGCGGAATTGAAGATTGATCCACTCAATCCATCTAAGCCCACACCAGATGGTGGTTCCAGGGATGTCGTATTGGGAGATTCCCCAGAGAAGATCACGCACATTAACGATAAGCTGGAGTCGGCTATGGAGCAACGCTTATTAGCACTTTTGCAGGAATTCAAAGACCTTTTCGCATGGACAGCAGCAGATATGCCAGGGATGGATCCTGAGTTCTGTTGTCACAAACTTGCAGTGTATCCTGAAACCAGACCGGTGGCCCAGAAGAAGAGGAGGTTGGGACCGGAGAAGCAGAAGGCGGCTTGTGAGCAAACAGAGGAGTTGTTGAAAGCAGGTTTTATAAGGGAAATACGCTACTCATCTTGGCTTTCTAATGTGGTCATGGTGCAGAAGGCTAACGGTAAATGGAGAATGTGTACTGATTATGTGGATCTTAACCGTTGCTGCCCTAAAGATCCATATCCCCTGCCCAACATTGATCGCATGGTGGATGATTCATCTGGTTACCAATACCTCAGTTTCATGGATGCTTATTCGGGGTACAACCAGATTCCGATGTGGGAGGGAGACCAGGAGAAGACTGCATTTATCAATGACCGTGGTGTTTTCTGCTACACCGTCATGCCTTTCGGACTGAAGAACGCCGGCGCTACCTATCAGCGCATGATTAACAAAGTCTTTGAAGGGATGCATACAAGGCTGGTCGAAGTTTATATTGATGATATTATAGCCAAAACACCCACTGGAGGAGACCACATTGAAGATCTACGCCAAGTTTTCACTAGGCTCCGGCGATACAACATGAGATTAAATCCTTTAAAGTGCACTTTCGCCGTTCTAGCAGGAAAATTCTTGGGATTCATGTTGACTCAACGAGGCATTGAAGCTAACCCTGGGAAATGTCAAGCAATCTTGAACATGCAGAGTCCTAAATGTTTGAGGGAGGTCCAGTCATTAAATGGGAAAGTAGCCGCGTTAGCTCGTTTCATGCCTAAAATGGCGCACAGGTCCCTCCCCTTGTATAAGGCGTTGAAGAAACATAAGAGTTTTGAATGGGGAGAAGAACAAGAGCAAGCCTTCCAGCAGCTCAAGGCCGTTCTCTCGAGTCCACCAATTCTTGTTAAACCTGATCCAGGTGAAACGTTAATTTTATACTTGGCAATATCCGATGAAGCTCTAGGTGTAGCCTTGGTGAAAGAAACCCCTGAAGGGCAGAGACCGGTGTACTTTACTAGTAAAACGCTTCAGGGAGCAGAAGGAAGGTATCAGAAGATTGAGAAAGCCGCCTTGGCAGTTGTTTGGGCATCACGACGGTTGAGGCCTTATTTCCATGCGCACCCAGTATTGGTGAGAACGGATTTACCACTCCGTTCAGTACTCAGCAAACCAGACCTCGCTGGAAGGATGATAAAATGGTCTATTGAGTTATCTGAATTTGAGATTTCATATGAGCCTCGAGGAGCCATCAAGGCACAAGTATTGGCCGATTTTGTAGTGGAAATGTCTGGGGCAGACCCGGCCACCCCTCGAGCGCATTGGACCATCTACGTCGATGGTTCGTCGAACAGCAAAGGTTGTGGAGCAGGTGTGGTGGTAGAAAGTGATGACGGTGTGCACCTAGAAATTTCCCTCAGATTCAATTTCAAGACCTCCAACAATCAAGCCGAATACGAAGCATGCTTGGCCGGCCTCCGTGCGGCGATTGACATCGGAGCATCAGCAGTTACACTCTGCAGTGATTCCCAGCTGGTGATTTCGCAAATCCAGGGGGAGTACCAGGCGAAGGAGCCACAACTTCAATTATACTTGAATTGTGTTAATGAGCTGAAGGGAAGATTTGAAGTTTTAGAGTTCAAGCATGTGCCCAGGGAAGAAAATACCAGAGCGGACATCTTATCAAGGTTGGCAAGTACAAAGCAGCCTGGTAGCACAACAACGGTGGTTCAAAGCACTTTGACATCACCCAGTATACCTCTGTATCCTTCTCTGAATGCTGTCATGGTGAGCTATCCATATGAGGATTCTTGGATCATCCCCTATATTCGTTATCTGGCTGATGGTCAACTTCCCACTGACGAAAAGGAAAGGAGACGAGTGAAGAGGGAGTTGCCATATTTTACTATGGTCGATGGTGTTCTCTACAGAAGGGGATTCTCTGTCCCATATCTTTCATGTTTAAGAGAAGATGAAGTTCAAGCGGTCTTGACTGAGGTACACGAGGGGCAATGTGGGCACCACGCTGGAGGCCGAAGCCTAATGAGAAAAGTCCTCAGGGCTGGATACTGGTGGCCCACTGTGAAGCAGGATTCAGCAGATTTCGTGAGGAAGTGCGACGCTTGCCAAAAATTCTCCAATCTCCACCATACACCGTCCCAAGAGTTATCTTCATCTGCCGTGCCTTGGCCGTTCTACCAATGGGGCCTTGATATTTTGGGTCCGTTTCCCACTGCGCCAGGAGGAATCAAATACTTGATCGTGGGAGTAGATTACTTCACCAAATGGATCGAGGCAGAACCCGTAGTGCATATCACTTCTGCACGTACAAGACGTTTCATGTACGAAAATATCATTGCTCGGTTCGGGGTGCCAGGGCGGATTGTGACTGACAACGGCACACAGTTTACAGATAAAAAGTTCACGAATTTACTTGAAGGACTGGGGATAGTCCAGATATTTTCATCTGTTGAACACCCCCAGACCAATGGGCAAGCAGAGGTAGCTAACCGAGAGGTGCTAAAGGGGTTAAAGAAGCGTCTGGGAGAAGCGAAGGGAGGATGGACTGACCAGTTATGTCATGTTCTATGGGCATACCGCACTACGCCTCATTCTTCAACTAACGAATCCCCATACCGGTTGGTGTACGGGGTTGAGGCGATGATCCCAGTTGAGTTACAAACAAGATCGGCTCGTGTGGAGTATTTTTCAGCAGAAGATAACAACGCCAACTTAGCATCAGAGCTGGACGTCCTCCAAGAGTTAAGGGAAAATGCTTTCGTCAGAGATCAGGCAATAAAAGCAAAGGCCGCACTCCGGTACAATAAACGTGTCCAGTACAGAGCTTTTAACACCGGAGACCTTGTTCTGAGAAAGGCCAGTGTTGGGAACAAATTCGCTCACCAAGGAAAGCTAGCACCAACATGGGAAGGACCTTATAGAGTTTCGGAGGTGACTGGAAAGGGATCATACCGATTGGAAGAACTTGATGGAACCCCAATCCGCAACAAATGGAACACTCAGAATTTACGAGTGTATTACAGCTAGTTGGTAAGACGGCGTGTACTCTTTTTCCTTACTTGAGTTTTTTCCCACTGGGTTTTCTCAAGAAGGTTTTAACGAGGCATGGCCCCAACGATGCTCTTTGTGTAACCTATATTCAATTTTAATAAGAATATATTTTCACCACCCTATCATTCTCACTTTTCTTGTGTGTTATGATTTAAAGCCGTGGTTTAATGCGCATACACCTCAGGACGGATGAACGCAACTACCTATTTTGTAGTTGGTGAGATAATTCCTCGAAGAACGGAGGAAGACCCCCAAGTCAGACGATGTAATTCCCTGAGGTGGAATGGGTTGTAGGGCTGGTCCTTCCTCAAGGCCACAAACCGAACCCCATTCGAAGACTACATGGGTTGTAGGGCTGGTCCTTCCTCAAGGCCACAAACCGAACCCCATTCGAAGACTACATGGGTTGTAGGGCTGGTCCTTTCTCAAGGCCACAAACCGAACCCCATTCGAAGACTACATGGGTTGTAGGGCTGGTCCTTTCTCAAGGCCACAAACCGAACCCCATTCGAAGACTACATGGGTTGTAGGGCTGGTCCTTTCTCAAGGCCACAAACCGAACCCCATTCGAAGACTACATGGGTTGTAGGGCTGGTCCTTTCTCAAGGCCACAAACCGAACCCCATTCGAAGACTACATGGGTTGTAGGGCTGGTCCTTTCTCAAGGCCACAAACCGAACCCCATTCGAAGACTACATGGGTTGTAGGGCTGGTCCTTTCTCAAAGCCACAAACCGAACCCCATGCGAAGGCTTGGGCGCAGTAGGCCGGTTCACACAGAAGACCGCGCTGAACCCCGAGTAACGGGCGCAGTAGGTTCAGGATTAGCCCTGATCCGAACCCCGTGTTGAAGGCTTGGATTGTAGGATTGCACCGAACTCCAAGTACGGTTAGTAGGATCGAACCGAACACCGTGTGAAGACTTGAGGTGTAGGGCCAAACCGAACCTCAAGAGAAAGGCATGAAGCGTACCCTTGCCAAAGCTATACAAAATTCAAAGGTAATATCCGTCCTCAATTGTGAAATGTCCATCCCGGAGCCGTTGAACGCTAATGTACCCGCTCTACATCATCGAGGACAGTGAAGCATCTCTATCTTTTGAGAATTTAAAAGGTAATCCTTGAGGTAAAATTCCCCTTCCCAATGTACTTACACTTGGGGACAGGGCATATTTTCACTTAATTGTCATTTATTCGATACTATTTGTTGTCTTAATCCGGTGTGATAAGTACGCGTTAAGCAGCTAGGTAACCACACAGAACGGATTCGTAAAGCATTAAAAACAATAAAGTGTTTGGTACAGCACTAAATTATCCAACAATCATACATTCGACACAAGCAGTAGAAGAAAAGCAACAGTGAATTTTATTTCCAAGAATAAAGAAATTGTTCAGGTTACAAGGTAGTAAAACTGGAGCTGATCCCAGTACACAGCTATGAATAAAACAAAGTTAAGGGGCCGGTGCTTGATCCTCCGAGGTGGGCACTCTTTCCTTCTCCGCTCTGTCCTCCATTCCAGTTGGGGCACCTTCTTGTGCTTCAGCTCCAGAGGCAGCAGTGGGCGTGGTAGGCTCCATACTTTGGCCTTCAGGGAGAGGAGGCAATTCGTACAGAGATGCAGGGGGCTCGTGGTGCGATCCGTCCTTGTGAACTTCGACAAGTCTTCCCCCATGGAACTCAAAGAACGGATCTAATCCGTACAAATTCAGCTTTATTCCAGGGTTACGATAGTAGACTTGACGAAGGGCCAGGCCAAAAGATTCATACGCCACATTCTTGCATATATCCAAGGCTTTGGCAGCCTTGGCCTTTGCAGCAGCCAGCCTTCTTTGAACCTTGGCGTAATCCTCTTCTGAAGGCCCAGCACTTGCACCACCCTTTTTGAGTTCATCAATTTGGGCTTGCATCTCCTTCCGAATAGACTCCCACTCCCCGAGGTCCTTGCTGCGACCCTCCTCCATAACTTTGAGATCGTCAGCAAGCTTGGCCGATCTCTTCTTCTCCAGTTGTAATTCTTCCTCAAGGAGGGGTATGGATTTGTTCTTATTTTGGAGGTCAGCAACGTCCCGCTCTAGGGCCTTGTTCGCCAAATGAACTCGGCTTGCCTCTTCAGTCTTCCTCTGGAGCGTTTCTTTAGTTTTCTTCAATTCTGACTCCACCCCCCTGTGAACTTCAGCTTGCTTGGCCGCAAATTTCTCCTTCACCGCGAGTTCGGTCTCAAGTTTTTCAACCTGATCCATATAGTCAGCTTTCTCGCTCAGGGACTCAAGCAGGCCGGATAGTTCATCAAGTTGCCAACGCCCGGCCTTGCAAGCACCTCGGACTCCAGCAGCGTCGAGGGAAGGGCGGAGGCAATACCGTGCCTTGGGGAGAGTAGGAGGCATAGATCCTTGAAACCATAAATAAGGAGAAAGGAAGGAGTCACGCGGAGGATCGAACGCCGGAGGAGGACCGTTCCCAGAATCCGGCTCTGAAGCATTTTGAGAAGAAGGTGCAGAAAACTCAGGAGCGGGTTCCTTTCCCTTGTTCTTCTTTAGATCGGTTTCTTCGGCCGTCCTCTGACGCTTCTTCACATGGTCATCAGAGGAGGGCTTCTCTTGATCGGCCTTCTTTACAAGATGCCTCTTCTTTTTCTTTCTCTCTGGGACGGCCTCCTCGCCACCCGCTCCAGCAGCCTCAGTTGCTTCTTCAGCTTCTTCCTCGTCGAAGAGAGGAACCTCATCTCCAACTGCAGAAGTCAGAGGAATGAGGGGAGTTTTGGTGGCGTTCCTCTTCGCCTGGATTTCATTTTCCTCAGAAGAGGAGTCATCGTCAGCCAGCATGGACCTTAGAGACAACATTTCTGGGCAGGCCTTTTCGATTTGTTCTGCAAAACAAAAAGAGTTGAATAAGCATACAAGAAGTAAAATAACTAGAACGGTATAACCATACAACACAAGGAGAATAAGAGCGAATATTACGGAGGTAGGCGTTTTTGATGTCTTCCTCGGCCAAGAGAAGGCGGATGGAGAACCCTTTGAGGGTCTTTGAGGCCGTCTGCAGGGCGCTCAAGACTTCAACAGAATGAGGGGAAAGTTCACTCTCATCTGTATAATAAGCACGGCTCATGAGGAGAAAATGCTCGTGCGTCCAGCTAAGAGGAAACTTAGTAAACCCCTCTTTATTTTGCCAGAAGACCGGCTTATTTGGTTGTATCCTGACCCGCGTGTAGTAATGTTTGAAGGAACGCCCATCTACCTTCGCGGACTCCGTATAGGACTTGAAATTTACAACCCTTGAGTCACTACGGAGTGTAATGAACCCAAGGCCGCCCTTCTTATTGGCTCGGCGGACCACTTGGCAATAATAGAATAGCTTGGCCACAGTGGCGGAAAAGCCAAAATGCTCCCCCAAAACTTCCAGAGCCCGGACAAGACTCCAACCATTGGGATGTAATTGTGAGGGGGCACAGTCCAAGAAACGCAGGACGGCCATCTGGAAATCCGTCAGTGGAAATCGCACCCCCAGCTTTAAGAAAACGTAGTCGTACATGTAGACCGACCTCCCATCAGGGACGCTGTGGCATATTCTTTCAGAGGGATGCGGTGCCATCGCAGCGTATCGCGCCTTATACTTCTTGTCCGAATATATTTTACAGCGGAAAGAAACAGTCCGCTCCTCCTCGCTAGCGTGGTGCGAAGGGATCTCTAGGAACTCCTCTTCTACCCAACAGTAAGGTTTCTCCCTGTTGAGTTTCTCCCAGTCAAGCCGGTGTGCCACAACATTGACACACCCTTCAGCAGAGCGGAGAAACGGCGTTTTACCACGTCCTGGAAGATCCATTGTTGTGCAGGCGCGGTGGAATGCGTAGGTGCTGTGATAAAAAGCAACATCGTCAGAGAGATAACCCTCAGCACTTGACCCCTCATCAGAGCGGCTGGTAGCCCTCGAACCAAGGGGAACCTCAGAGCGACGAGATGAAGCAGACGCTCGTGAGGAAGAGGCTTCGGCTCTCTCTGAACGATGGCGCCCAGCCACAGGAGGATTCGCCGGAATCCTCCCACCACGGTGGCTAAGGGGGGCACGAGAGCCAAACCTCCCTTTATTTGAAGGACCAGCATGTCCAGCTCTAGGGCGCATGATGAAATAGAATGATTAAAATTGCAAGGAGTTGAAGGGAAGGAAGGTTACCTAAAGGAAGAGGATCTTTGAGAGGTTGAAGACGACAAGGAAATTCCAAGGAAATTCGAGCAGAGTTTCACTAAGTTTGAGAGCAAGGATGGATTTCCGAATTTGCTAAGAGTTCCTTTTATAGGTAACGAAGAAACACAATGTTACACCGAAGGTCACAAGGCTCGCCTCAAAACGCAATCCTTTCAAATTGAAACGACTCCGTCGTTTCATTACAAACGGGCGCGAAAACAGTAACGTTTCAGCAAACATTTTCGCTTAATGGGCCCCCACATAGTTTGAATCCAGGCCCAATAAGCCCAATCGACGGTTACGTTCTTGGGCAATGATGACTCTCGCATAAAAAACGCATTTATTGTCTAATCATGCTGCGCACATTTAATGCCTCCCAACCACTTTTCGAATATCAAGGGTTTCGATTCTCAAAGACTCTTGGGATTTCCATTATTTAGTTTATGCTGTCTGAATCCGTTGTGCGCAACACGAAAAGGGCGGTCACTCGTTTATTAGAGCGGATGCCACCGAGTTCCCAGAGACTAACAAGAATGCATTACCGGCATCTAGACTTCTCTCAAGAGTTGTGTAGCTCATATGAGCAACTTAACAGTCCCTCATACAAGCTAGGGGACAGATGATCCGGTCTAGATACCGGCCCCCATACTTGTGACGTCAGACTGATCTCATATAAGGAAAACCGGTGTCCAGGTTCGACATTACCACACCGGATATCCGTTGTCTGATCATCCGCCCTCACTCCACGACAGCATCATTCATTTTCGCTGTAACGATTTTGTGTTCATTGATACAGGATATTTATATAATTGTTAGCTTTTCCTTCATAGCAAGAGAAGAGCCTTTTTGATAACTTATCAACGAAGACACTGTTTGTAGCAAAATACGTCACATCAATGGCTTCAGAAAGTAAGTGGGCATGTCAGCAGATTATGCGGAAAAGGTGATTATCCTCTCCTCTTTCTAGAGTATTTTACTCTGATAATTGACCTACCCCCCTGACACATTCTGAAAGTCGAGCCACTTTATTGACATAATATACACGCAATCGGAGATAAGGGACCCACCTGCATCTAACGTCTCATTTTTCTCTTACGTTCAATTATAAGAGGCCATATAAACACACATGCATGGTATCGTTGTTCTATCACACATTTACTGTTACTACGCTTGAGTATTCATTAAGTTTATACACTCTTCTGACTTGAGCGTCGGAGAATCTTTGCAGGTGGCACCACCTTTCGCCCCCCTACAACGCGAATCGTTGGTGTAAAGGATCTCCAGGACAACAAAGACCGGCCTCTCCCACTGAGAGACCGGATTAATACATCGGATATACACAGCTCCGGTGTGCAAACCCTAAAAACACCTGCATTCTTGTGGCTGGTCCCACACCGGATCCTAGACCCCGGTCCAGACCAGTTCATAATTAGTTTGTAGTTTATTTTATTAATTTAAAAATTTGCTATATAAATTTACCATGTTTGGTAAATAAATTTATTTTAGTAGTTTAGTTTTTTTTTTTTAAAAAAAAAGCTACTTAAAAGAAGTTATTTTATTTTTTTACACTTTTATCTTTATTGATAATTTTTTTAAAAAAACACTAATATTTATCTTAAAAAATATATTTTTTTATGTCATTTTATATTTAACAACTCATTTTATCAACTCTATGTTAATTTAATGGGTTAGCTTTTCACCTTTTATCTAGTTTTTTTTTTCAAAGTAGAACTAAAAGCATCTAGAAGTTGGATTTTGTATTAGATTTAATTTAATTTTGAATTTGTTTTGGAGGGGGGTCTACTTTAAATTTGATAAAAAAGAGTTGGCATGCAACTTTTTGCACGATTTGTGGGTCAAGGATGAAGATGGTATTGGCTTCAGTTTCCAACATGAAACCTTTGTCGGAGAATACTATCCACCTAGGTAGCTATTCTGCATTTGCATTTTTTGTCATTAATGATCAAAAAGCAGCTTAACAACATTTCATTCATGCAAATATGAACATTATGGTAGAGCATACTTGCTTGGTCAAGAGGGTTTATTTTGGTTTAACAAGGAACTTAGTTGTGATAAGTCTCTTATCACATGTTTAATTCTTAGTACAAACTAAAAAAAACACATAATTGGTTGGTAATTGATAATAGCATTATCAAAGTGAGTTTTAAATATTTCATGTTACTCAATTGTGGACAAAACTAACTCTTTATAATGTAAGTCTAGATGATTTGTATAAACTCTTATTGGTCAATTAATGGAATCATCAATCATCTATATCTATTAAGTATTGACATAGGTGTCTTGTTGAACTTCTAGAACCAATTCATTTAAATTTTTCTTCAACAAAAAAGTTTATTGGTTTCTTAGAAATAGTATGTCAAGGACCCAATTCTTTAAATTTTTATTTAACAAAAAAATTCTTTATTGATTTTTTTTTTTAAAAATGTAACATTTCAAGGTTATCTGGATAAACTTAATTACTGCTCTTGAAAATGGTAAAAATATTAATAATTTAACATCTCTCCTTTTCTAATTTGTTAGTGTAAGTGTCACCTCCTTTAACAATTTATTATTTCCTATAATTAATAAGAGTAAATAAAGAATATATTATATAAAAATTATAGCTATACTTTGTATTAAGGAATGAAGGGAGTAATATGGTGAGTGTGTGGAAATTTGGTGGGACAAAACACACACTATGCTATGCAATTAAAGCTGGACCATTTTGCTCCTTTATTTCTGTGTTTTCTTAAGAGACAAGAGGGTGAATGCTGAATGCTGTGGTAGATTTTATTATTTATTTATTATGAAGAAAAACTTTGGCTAGTTAGGTTCCAGACTAACCAGACATTCCTCAAAGTTCGAACTAGATGTTAGTAAATTAAGGTTAAGGGTAAGGATGAACTTGAAAGAAAACTTGGAACAGATGGGAAAAAATCTCATACTAAGGATAGAATATACTTACCTGGGAGAAAAGAAAACCCTCCTTGAAGAAGTTGGAACAACCCAAAAGGGAAAATAAAGCAGGAGGTAAAGTTGCTATCTGCTAAGGGTGTGGGTTTCTTCTTTATTGACCATCAGATTTTAGGCCATACACTATAAACGTTACTATTATAACTTTATATAAATCATGTATGAAATCTGCAGATAATTCCACAAGATGTAACTTGACATACCAAGATTCTTGTATGAATTAACTTCACTTATAGTCTGAGGATTAAAAATTCACTCAAAATACAGTAATCAAAGTTGGCTCATGACCAAATAGAAAACAATTCCACACCCAAAAGATGTGAGATTGATTGCTTGGGAAATTAACATTATAACCACCCATAAAATTGTTCAAGGTGTTTGAAAAACAAAACTTCTAAAAGAAATGAAATTACTTATAGAATTTGGATTCACTTATACAGCATGTAGTCATGTTAGATAAGAAAAAACACAAATATAAAAGATCTTAAACTAATAATAATGAGTCTTCGTTTCATGAAAAATATATTTTCCTTCTGAATAGATATTCTAAAGAGAGATTAAAAAAAAGGATACTCAAATCTTAAACAAAATGACTTTATACACCCTTAAAAAAACTACTTCATCATAACATTATCCATCTAAATTTATTAGTTTGGGTAGACCAACTAAGATGGGATGGCCCTACTTGAGTTGGGTTGGCCAACAAATTGAAGACGGAATAAAACGGAGTAAAGGTAAAAGGGAAAGATTAAAATACCATTTCTTTGGTTATCCAAAAATAAAAATACCATTTCTTTGATGTTACAAATTTTTGTTTCAGTGAAATGTACAGATAAACAGTAGGATTCATTTTCGAAATATTTTTCGTAAAAAAATAGCCTTGTTAAAATTAAAAGCAAAATACTTAGGTAAAAATTAAAAGAAAATACACAATTCTATCTTGATAAATTTCGATAGACTCGACAAGAAAAAACAAGCCATTAGTAATCCCTTAAAATTATAAAATTGGCACATCTATCTTCTGAACATCAAGAGTAAAGTGAATTTTGCCAATGACTACTTTAACTAGTCATTCTAAAACGGGGAAATTGGGTCAAATATAGAATGTAACAGGCTCAATTTAATTTGGTAAAAAATAGTTGCCTGAGAGGGCAAGGTACCATTTATCCTTGAAAACATGCAATTGAGAATCACAAACGGCTTTCGTATTACGTTGATTAATCCTTGAAAAAAATAACTGGTTCCATCAAAATAATTTCAGAGAACATTACTTCTGTGTAAAAGAAAGATCTAAATCCTTAACACAAGTTCTGCAATAACATCAGTCTGAAAAAATGGCACGACACCAAAGCATTGTTTACTGCAATGGTCATGGGACTTTCAGAACTAAGTATAAGTCCAAGAAATGGATAGATACAGGAGCACTATAAAGATTATTGAAATTGAATCTCACAATATGGCATTAATCTGATACCACTCTACATCCCCCTCACGGTAAAACAGGGCAAAAGTTCCAAATAAATAAAAGTTTTTCGGCCCAGGTTCCAAATAAATTGACGACTACTGAAATTTCTGCAGCTACTTGTGGAGCGTAAGTAAATAATGTTTCCCGACACAGACGATATATCCTCTGTTCTCTTTTTTTTAAAAGAAAAATCTCCAACAAGGAAGCTTGCTAAGCTGGCTACAGCAATACTCTAGCCTTGCTATTTCATTCTCCAACTGTCAAACCAAACCCAAATTTGTAGTCTCTTTTCCTGTGGTCAAGCTGCAATGAATAAATATGAAAACCATCTCAATACGTAAGTGCAAAATCCAACTTGATCCAAAACAAATCAGATTTTCATGCATACACCATGTTCACACACACAGCAACAAAGAGCAGGGGAAAATAATAAAGGAAACCGCTTCTAACCTCTGCAGAAAGAATAAAATTCAGACCCATATTTAACCTCTCTTCCAAAAACGCAGCAACACAGCCATTGGAATCAATCTTTCCCCTAAGGCGGCACTACAATAAGCAAAACAAAACGTACAAAGCAGATAAGAACAAGATTTCATTAAAAGTGGATAATTCCAATTAGCAATGCATCATAATTATCAAAGTTCAAATGTAGAGTTAAAATTTTAAATGGCTTTACAGCCAAGTAATGAACACTCACTAATCCTAAATCAACAGGATATATAATGATCCAAATAACTTGCTTGACCTCTTATTGTAATCCTAATCACCTTTAATGAGGGGAGAGCGTCCACACTTTTAATTTTTCTCAAAAATATAAAACTTTTCGTTTATCTTCTAACCGAAAGGCATTAAGGGTAGGTTAACATTCTCAATTCAGCTCAATATATTTTTCTTTCCTTGTAAATTGATATTTTAAAAGCCCCATTACAATTCCCAAAAATACACAAACAAAAACCAGGGCACACTAAAATCAGCCTAAGAAAAAAGAAAAACCAGTATGCCTTAATTCTGCCAAAAAAATTCTGTTTCACATGTCATGTCCAAGGATTTGTATAAAATCAACTGAAATTTGAAACATTGGCAATGCCTTAAAATACCATAAATATAGAATAGAAGTACAAAACATTAAAAGTTCAAGATGTAGCCATTTTCAGCATTTCATCCATTACAGCACACACCCACAAATGCAGGTCCACCCAAAGTTTTGTTGCAATTTTTTTTATGAAGCAAAAAAATAGAGCATACTCATCTTTAGTTCATATATAAAAATATCCAAAAAAAGAGATAGTATTGAAAGATGAGAAAAATTATTGGAGGGAAGTTTACACACACAGTGCACTACCTACTGGCTGGCTACTGCTACTTGCCACCTGTTCCAGTGGTATTTTGCCTCCCAACCATCAGAGAGTGAAGTGGGGATAAATGCATTAAGTTTTTGAGTTTTGATGGTGTTATTATGTTTGTAGTTAAATCAAGGTGAACAGCAAGGGAGAAATGAAACTTGAAAAGGTATCCAGATGTGATGCAGGGATTGATAAATTGTCATTTCCCAACCCTTCCATTCCTGCAGTTTTACTCCTAATACAAAGATACAGATGAACAAGAAAGCTCTATTATAGCCAATGCACTGAAACATAATGTCAACTGGTCCACATTTCCGCATTCACATTGTACTAGTACTAAATTTCATTATATGATTGAACTCGTGAAAAGGAAAAACTACCTGTCTAAGGATGTAATCATAACCAAAGCTAGCTGTGACATCTCTTGACAAGTAGTTACACATCAACTCAGATGCTAGGGAAACCTGTAAATGAAAAATGTGCAGAAGTGTGTGAGAAAAAAGAAGTTTGATTAAAAGCAACATAAATCTATAATGTCATGATCGACTCACCTTCTCAGATACCTTCTGAACATAGCTTACAAGAACCATTCCAGTGCTAGCAACTTGCCCAGTAGCAACCTGGATGTAAAGTGAGCAAATCAAAAGATTTTAGTAATCATCAAAAAGGAAAAGGAATAACTGGAAAATAGGATAAAATAAAATAAAAATAAGAAAATGTTGAAAATGGGAAAATAAAAGCATGCCATATAACCCCCTAATATTTATTGTATGTGTATAATTGTTTTTATACAGGAAAACTAGAAAAATAAAATTAGTATTGGCAGGTGAAGCAGAAAAATGGCACCGGGCAATGCATACTTTCTTGAAAATATCAACATAGAAATTCATAGATAAATAAAAATGACAGATTTAAAATAAGGAACTTGAACAGAAGGAAGGAATGAGGCAAATAATGTATGTAGGGGCGAATTGTATGCCACCATACCCACTTATCAGTGTTGTAGCGAGCAGCATAGCCAACACCCGACTTACGATGCTGACCGGCCCAAAATACCTCCCCACCCAATGATAAATACTGTGTTACACTCTGCAAAACAGAAAGTCACTGTTTTCAATAATAATTTGAGTTCAGATATATGCATCAATTGGTCTAACTTTCATATCATGCAGAAAGACAACAAACCTAATTAGCAAACAGAACAACAATGCATAAATCCAATTTAAAACAGGAAAACAATGATCATAATAATAAATGTATGCCAAGAAAAATAACAGTCAATTAAAATAAAGAAACAAATAAGAACACTTTAATGGCCTCCAGATACCATAGTTGTCAATCCCACGCGATCGCAATGTGATGTAAGAGTTTGGAAGGGTAACAGGTATGTTCCTGGAACTCTTCATGGCGCAGCTGTAACAGCGCAATCACACCGCCATGGCCAAGTCGATAACAGTGATTTAAAACTGCATTATTTTAGTTTTTTCAAAGGTTATTTTGGGGATTTTCCTCCCCTCACTTAAGGGTTTCTGAAGAACCCTTTCCCATTCATGTCAGCTTCTAAGCTGACCTCCCTTCTCCCCTCTTTCTACTGACATTCATCTCCTGCGACTTCCTTCCAGCAAGTAGCATCTCCAGCGACCACTGTTTGACCCCTCTTCCCCAATAACCAAGGTCTTCTATGGAAGCCATGTTTTCAGGCGACTCACTTCACTTTTGGCCTGAAATCAGTCTATTCCCACTCTGACAAACACTATTTGTCACTGGTAAAGAAGGGGTGGTAGAGTTTGGAGATGATGGTAGTGAAAGGGATTGTGAAGAAGAGATGGAAGAGTTTGGAGATGAAGATAATGATTATTAGCTTTTTTTGTTTAAGCATGTATACATGTGTAGATGATATAGTTTAAATTATATTTTCTAAACGTGATAGGATACAATCTGGCTATGACACAAATTTAGCCAAAACCAATCAATGAGCCCAATAAATTATAACTGTTTTACCTAAAAGGTTGCAGCAGTAATTTATCTCCCATCAAAGTATTCTGCTGTTCTTGACTTTTTATGAAAGACAAACAGACACATGTAGCTAAACATTTATTCAATTAAAAATATCAGAAACCGTCAATTAACTATCTTAAATATTATCTATTTCTTGACAGTGATTTCTTCCACATTTGTACCTGGCAGTTATATCTAGCATTGCATCATTTATTCACTATTGATTAGTCACTACATTACAACATAACAGTAAAGCAATAAGTTTTGCATACAATCTCAACAGGCACAATCATATTCCTCTCTCTCTCTCTCTCTCTCTCTCTCTCTCTCTCTCTCTCTCTCTCTCTCTCTCTCTCTACATATATATATATATATATATAGGGTTTTGCTAATATACTCCAACCATTTTTTCAATTGGAGCATATTAGCATCATTCATCAAAACTTTAAGACAAAAACATCCCAATTTTATTTAAGCATAGCAACCTCAATCAAGAATATTAATGTCAATTCAATTTAAAATAATTAAAAAATCTATGGTTTCTCTTTGCCCTCACTCAACAACACCCCAGTTCATTTACAATTCCTAATCTCAACCATTAACGTTCCACATCTAACACTTTTTTCATTTTATTCATCAGTCTTTTCTGTTTACCCAATTTTCCATTTTTTTCCATGTTAATACTGTTTCCACTTTTCTTTGTTCAGCTTCTTGTACATCATGTAACTGTGCTGCGCATTCATTCTTTTATGTTCAAGGTGTTTCATATTGTATCATCAATTGCATGTTTGCTTCAAACCAAGAAGTTGGAGACGCTAGACACAAAAAAAAAGTTGAAGACAATTAGTAAAGCTAGCTATTAAGTAATAAATGTTTATTGTGATGGACTGGATAATTTTAAATTTGTTCTTCCCTTGCAAACGTCTTGGGGTCCTACAAAAAAGTGCAAATGAAAGGCTCCATTCATGCAGATCCCATACCTGAATATAACTTGCTCCGAGTAAGGCTCCATTCCCAAATTGAAACTGTGTCCTATAGTCTTTTCCCTGAAAAATTTAATGGAATTATAAAATAAAGAAAAGACACGAGATAGATCATATGGATATGGATAGTACGTGAAAGATACAATAAGAAACTTCAGCATAATATATGTCTAACAAAGGACAGAAATTAATGGATTGAATATGTAAAACCCCAACTAAGATAGGACCACATTGGATGATCTAAGTTGAGAAACACGAAACTAATTCACCTTGTAATCAAAGTTGATCATCCCATGAGACATATGTGGCTCGTTCGTAAGCTGTAAAGGGAGACAATAAAATACAAGTATATGATGAGTAAAATTAAGCATGCCTGGATGAGAATAAACTGCACAAATTAAATACAACCAACATTCCCTATTTACTCATCTCATCACCAATAAGTTATAAGTTACAACCTCAAACTAGAAACTAGACCATAAAATAGTACAAGCTCTTGTTTTTCTTCTAATAGAGTATTAAAGATACAACTACTAACAAAGGGAATATCATAGTAGGAGTGGGAATATATACATACCTGAGCATTGGCTTTAAAAGTGAGACTATCAGACAAATCACACTTGACCCTGGCATTGAGCCTGCCATCAGTCAATATTCTCCCCCAGAGCAACAACTACAAGAAAACACCATCATCATTGAGAGTGCAGTCTCAAAACAAACAAACAAAAAGGTAATTCAAAATGTGACCTTAGGATGATCAATGAAGGTGGAACCAAACTCATAGTGAGCCGTGGGAATCTTAATGGTCTCCGTCGCCTGAGAAGGAATCTCAGTAGGTCCCATCATCACGCTGATCAAAACACAACAACAAATAAATAAATAAATAAATAAATAAATAAATATAACCCCATTTAATTTAACTTACACAAAAAATTACAAAAAAATAAAGAAGAAACAGAAGGCACCTACCTGTGATTGAGAGAAAACTTCTGATTAAGCATCTTGGTGAAGTCAAAACGCATACCCTCAAAAAGATCTGGTTTCAACGACACTGGAAAACAGAAGAAATTGAAGCGTGAAGAAGTGGAAGAAATGGAAAAGGGGAAAGGGAAGAGAGTACTGACTCATGGCTTCGCGGTGGAGCTCTTCGAAGGGAATGGGACAAGGAAGGTTGAAGTAATCGACCCTATCGTCGACCTTCTTAGTGGTGGAGGTGGCGGTGGCGGCGGCGGAGGCGGCGGCATCGGTGGCCATTGATGACGAGGTGGTGAAAATTGTTCTAAAACCCCCTCTTTACAGCAATGCTAAAACCCTAGTTTCTGCTTCCGAACCTCACACACTTACTTCTCTTACTAACTTATACACACTCCTACCCGATCCGAATAACCAACACAAATTAGTGTCCACCTTCTACCCGAATGAATAACCAACTCAAAATAATAATAATAATAATAATAATAATAATAATTAATTAATTAAAATTCAATAAATAATAAACTATACATAGTGTGACTGTGACCTATATGAATTTTAACTAATTATTATAGCTAGTGTGCACCACTTATAATTTTTTATATTTAATTATTTAATCAATCTTGAAATATTACTTATCCTTCACTGTTACATTATTCCATGATAATTTCGGTTCAATTTTTTTCATTTCATAAAAAAATATATTATGATAGGTTAACTTTTCTAACAAAGATTTATTTCACTTACAAAATTCATACCCGATATTTTACTAAAAGTGAATTAAATATTGTGTCATTTGAACCACCTCTTGTCAAGTTTTTAACTTAATGTTTATCGCGTTAGAATTTAATAAGATAAATTTCATCACTCATAATAAAATTTGTAAAAAAAAAAAATAGGTGTCATTGCAATCACAAGCTGTTAACATAGATGAAAATTAACTCAAATATTTTAGCAGTCATAAAAATTAAATCAATTAATTGATACATGTTTTGTTTTATCCAACTATTTTTAGTTTTAAAAGCTATTTTTAAACTAGAGTCCGGTTAACCAATGTCTAAAAAGATGTTATCAAAATAAAAAAAATTATATTGAAAATTGTCATAAATTTATCTAAATTCAAAGATCAATGAATCAACATTTATAATAATTTTAGAGAAAATATTTTCATTTATGATTCCTTAACTGGTATCTTAAATGTATTTGTTAGTATTTCCTGATAAGAATTTGTAAAATAAAACCAAGCAGTTCAGTTAGACATTTTTTAAAAAAATTTTATTAAAAAAGTAATGTTAGACATTGACAAGAATCTTGAGCCGTTATGGAGAAGTTTTTTTAGTAAAACTCGTTTAATTTAACTTCTTATTTTAAGGAGAGAAGTTGAAACTAAGCTAGTGAAAAACACGCTGATTAACATGATTTGTTAACAAAATAACTAACATCGTTATACTTCAAATGTTTCCAATTGAAATAAAATGATTTTATAAAAAGATGTTTTCTTGAATCCAAAAGAAGAGAATGTGATGGTGTTATCGGCAATTGATCCCAATCGATTTATAAAAGAACCAAAATGATGATGGAGAAATGTTATAAAAAAAACTTCAATTTTAAAATCCTAACAAAATATAATTGAAGCTTGTATGTGTGGGTAACATAATTTGAATTAGTCCATTTTAGTAAGTAACATTACGAGAAAACAAAGCACGAGTGGCAAATCCCATACAAATTGCTGTGAATCTTATTATATTTTTGCATTCTTTAATTCCTCATTTTTAGTTTCTACATTTTTTTTATGTTTACTTACCTTTTATTATTCCCTATTGTTATCAGTCCCATCTTTTTTTCTCTCAGTCCAGTATATACCCAATATTTTGGGGTAGCGATCGAAGGACTAAAAAAATAGCTGTTTTCCAAAAAAAAAAAAGGACTAAAAAAATAGTTGAGTAAAAACAACAGGAAGAGAAATTAGAACTAAAAGGTAAAAAAAATTTGAAAAAAAAACAAATGACAAATATTTTAAGAGAGACTATCATAGTTTTTAGAATGACAAACATTTAAAAAGAGACTGTCCAAAATTATTGAAATAATATCGCATAGTTCAAGAGTTATCAGATTTGAATGACCTCGTAGAACTTAAGATCTCTGCAAAAAGTTGCTAGCAACAGGATAATTTTCGAATCCGCAAACACAAAACAGATGAGAGTCAACTTCAAATCACATACACTTTTACACCATTCGGTACCAGCAGGAAATTTCACTAGCTTCCATCGTGACAATTGTTCACAAGTGATGAACAAAACATGACAACAATCAGCGCAGCTAAACCATCTCTCCTACAAATATTTTAAACCTTGCAACTATGCTTTAATGCGCAAAGAACAACCAGGCACTGAACCTGATTTATAAATGTGTTCAATCTGATATTTGCAATTTGCAAAAAGTATTACTAACCACATTAACTAAAGAAGGCACCAGAGAAGGGTGGCTGTGGTCACCTGCCACAGTAAAACCCTTTTCTTAGATCCTGAAATCAGTAACCAGACAAGTGTGGAACCAACTGTTCGAATGCAAATGTCCAGTATCACAAAACATAGTATAAAACTTCTGTATGCGAATTTTCTTAATGTGTAGCCAATCACCACGAGGAGAGGAACTGATTTTTTATGTTCAATTCGTGTGAGACCGAAAAGACCAGGATTCTTCAATTCTCACAATGCATTCCTCTTGTCACTGTTTGAACACCCCAAAAACACAGAAGGCCATAGCTGAAAACCATACTAGATTTCTAAACACAATTTAGTTATCTTCATAAGTACAAGAATCACTTAAACCATCTACTACCCATCACTAGAACCAGCACCACACAACCACCCGGTATTGATTACAACTCCTAGCATAGCATGAATTTTTCATGTTCAATTCGTGTGAGACCCAAAAGACCCCTCAACTCTCACTAAAAGTTTGGCCAATAGGTCAGAGTCCATTCTTCTTCACACTGTTTGAAGACCCCCAAAATCACAGAAACACATGGCAGAAAACTATACTAGATTACTAAAGACAATTTAATTAACTTCGCAATTACAAACATCACTTAAAAGACCTCATCCCCATCAATCTCAAATAAGAGAAAAGACACAAACAAGGTAACACCAACCAATACAGCAAACTAATCCTTCCTACAAATCTCTTAAATCCCCCAATTGAACTTTAATTCAAGCAGCACAAACCGGTCAATTAACAGAAAAGAAACACAGTTTAAGCCCTAATCTCTTAGATTACTAAACCGGAGCGATAGACGCACCAATCGAAAACAATAACATTTAAATTGAAAACAACAGTTAACTGAACCATTATATAATTGTATTCAAAATCTGATTAAGCAACTCAGCGCAGGGCAAAATAAACAAGACAGAGAAAGAGTACTAGAAAACAAAAAGTTTTTCGGTAACATAATAAATGGACGAAAGAAAGAAAAGTCGAAAAGAAATCAACGGTAAGATTTCTGGAACCTAGCACGAGCACCGCGACCACCGAACTTCTTGGGCTCGCAGCGACGGGGATCAGCGACGAGCAAGGTGCGGTCATACCTAACGAGGATGTCCTTGATCTCCTTCTTGCTCTGCTCGTCAACATACTTCTGGTAGAAAGCGACGAGTGCCTTAGCAATGCTCTGACGGATGGCGTAGATCTGAGAGGTGTGACCACCGCCCTTGACGCGGATGCGCATGTCGACGCCGGCGAAGCGGTGGCGGCCGAGGAGGAGGATGGGCTCGAAGGCCTTGAAACGGAGGATCTCGGGCTCGACGAGTTCAATTGGGCAACCGTTGATCTTGATGAGGCCGCGACCTCTCTTGCAGTATGTGACTGCCACCGCCGTCTTCTTCCGACCGAAGCACTGGACTTGCTCGATTGCTTGCGCCATTTTCTGGATTCTTCTGCTTCTTCTTCTTCTTCTTCCACCAGAACTAGGGTTTCACCGCAACGAAGATATGTGCCTATATATATGAGTCTCCGGCAACTAGGGTTTTCGAGGTTTCACAGTTTGAAAATACCCCAATTTCTCATCTTATTTACGGATTGTGCCATCTAATAATAATAATAATAATAATAATAATTTAGGAACAAAAAAATTACATTTTAAATAGAAATATATATACACACATGAATGTTTTTGAAAAAAATATATAATTTTATTATCTATTTACTTTTTTATAAATTACTATAATTTTTCTTTAATATAATATATTTATATCTACCATTTAATTGTTAATATTTTGACACGATATTTAATATTTTATTATTTCACTCCTTACCATTATTTCATCTAAAATTAACCAAAAAATAAATTTTGAAATATACATACAATATCCAACATAAATTGTTATCAAGGTATCTATTAATTTTTGATCCGGTCTCAATACCGGTATCCGACCTGCAAGGCATATTTCAACGTCTTTGTCAAGACATCAACGTGTAACCGGTGTCATCGGTATACATCCGGACTGTAATTCCGTATCAGGCGTTCTCCCTATACCGGTTGTTCAGGATAACACCATGACATCGGATAATACACACGTCACTGTGCTAAAGACAAGGATAATTGCTACAGGGATCGATCAATAATTCCCTGCACTACGAGCCAAATTCTGCTCACGGGAATGGTCAACTTGTTCCCTAATCCTAGTCTATATTCTCTATGCTCAATATAAAATAGCCACTTGACCCAATCATGCTGGTAAGTGCGCAATATAATAATGCTAATGGGAGTTAGTGGTTCCCCACTAACGAGTCCTCGAAAAACGAGCCAATCAGGTATATGAACTCATTTCAATAATAAAGTGAGGGATCTTCAACTGATTCTATGCACAATTACTCTCTGAAATACATTCCTTACTTGGAATATTATCACTGACTTGAGCGTCGGAGAATCATTGTAGGTGACACCACCATTCGCCCACTTCAACGCGTTAGGTCGGTGTGAAGGACCTCCAGGACGTCCAGTCCGCTCTCTCCGCTCAAGGACAACGGATACCTACACCGGATACTCATACATCCGGTCTCCTATACGGTATTTACATACTGTTTGTGACTGACTTGAGTCCGGATCTCTAGACCCCAGTTCAGGACAGATCATTGGCACGCCCAGTGGGACGCGATAAAGTTATTCCCATATCTATTGAAAAGAGCAAGTAATCCACAATGGAAGGCGAAGCACATGATTTCGTAGAGAATCAGCCTGAAGACAGAACTAACCCCAACGTCTTCAGGAAACTCAACTTTGATTCTCATGGGGGCAGCTCAAAGAAGATAGTAACAGTCTCTAATCCTGATCCTCGTGATGAGCTGATCAGCCAACTTCAGAAGGAACTCGTTGAATTGCGAAGAGAAAGAAGGCAAAGCGAGGATAAAGAATCATCCCGCACGCGAAACACCCCCCGTACAACTGATGGTGAAAAGTCCACCACTCTCCAATACTCAAATATCCCTACGTTTGAGGGGGGAGAACAAACTCGTGATTCTGAAGATGAGGCTTCCCGAAGGAAGAGGGAGTCAACGGCAGCACCTCCAGTGTCTTACAAGCTAAAAGTTCCTTTTTCAAGGAGACTTATGAGCATCCACATCCCCAAGCACCTTCAAACTACTCAGCCACTTTCCATTGGAAAATACAATGGAGAAACTGATCCTACTAAGCACCTTGATGCTTACGTATTTGAAGCCATGTACTTGGGGGCTGATGAAGATGTGATGTGCCGAATGTTCCCTCGAACATTATCTGAGGAGGCCCTCGGATGGTTTAAAGGTTTACCTTCTGGATCCATAGATTCTTGGGCTGAGATGGCAGCTATTTTTGAGACTCACTTTGTCATCTCCAGAGATGTGCCCAGGACGTCTCATACCTTGGCTCAGATTAAGCAAGGTGAAAACGAAGGCTTAAAAGACTTCTTAAAGAGATTCTACAAGGAAGCAGCCTTGGTTCCTAACCTCACGGAGTCTATTAAGCTGTATGTCGTTATTGAGGCGTTGCAGCCAGGATCAGCTTTCGCTCTCTCTTTAGTGAAAAGCCCTCCTGTAACTTTTGAGGAGTTCAGAAAAAAAGCCTCCAAATACGTGAGTATAGAGATGCACTTGGAGGCCATAGCTGCAAAGAAGAAGCCATCGGCACCACCTTCCCAAGCCCATAAGGGTAAGGAAAAAACGAGGTCAGAACGCATGGAGAGACCATTCACCAATCCCAGAGTCAATAACCACTCTCCTCGACCTCGAGAAAGGCATGTTAACTCCTTCAGCCAATATGCACAACTATCTGCCAAACCATCTCAGATTTTGAGAGAGGTTGGATGGCCAGCTTTCAGCATATATGGCATCAGAAGGCCAGCTCCCATGAAGAGGCCAGGAAATCCCCGCAAGTACTGCGATTTTCACGAACAGAATGGTCATTCCACTGATGAATGCCAAGCTCTGAAGAACGCGGTTGAGACGCTAATTAGAGAAGGCAAGTTAAAACAATACCTGTTCAAAGAGAAATCTTTTGACAGAGTAGATCAGAATGAGAAAAGAGAAAGGGATCCAGATGACGGGGATGATAATAATCGTAATCCTGTCAGAAAGTTCTCCGCCTCGGAGAAACAAAAGGGAGTGATGACGGACGAAATACCGCACAAGGACGGCGTGCCTCAGCAATAGCGTCAAGGTCGGCGTGAAGTCATTGACATGATTGCTGGAGGATTCACCGGAGGAGGAGCTTCAATTACAGCTCGTAAGAATCATCATAGAATGATTCTATCTGTGCAGGGAAAAGTCAAAGACAATCGCCCTTTCAGAGGTGGGATTGAGGCTCCAACAATCTCTTTCTCCGATGAGGATTTTGGCCCGACCATTCCGGGTGGTGATGATGTTGTTGTGATCACGGCAGTGATAGCCAACAAGGACGTCCGAAGAATCCTTATTGACCAGGGAAGTTCCTGCGATGTTATTTTCTATAATTGCTTTGAATGGATGGGTTTTAAAGACTCAGACTTACAACCTTATACACAGGAACTAACAGCTTTCAACGGAGCAAAGCAGTTGACCAAAGGGTATCTTGACACCCTTATTTCGTTTGAAGGCGAACCAGGGGCCAGGACGGTTAAGTCCCGAGTGCTAGTGATTGATGTCAGATCACCATTTAATGGCATCATAGGCCGCCCCACACTAAATGCAATGGAGGCAATTGTATCAACCCCACATCTCCTTATCAAGTTCATTGACAAGGATAATTCTGTTTCATCTATCCGGGGTGATCAAGAAATGGCTAGGTACTGTTACAACCTTAGCCTCAACATGACAAAGCTGGATGCCTCCAATAAGAAGAGGAAACTCAATGATGCTGGAGCAGCTGCTGGATCTGTAAGCCTTGTCGACCTGGACCCTAGGGCGGATTTGAACATTGATCCGTCCAACCCATTAAAGCCCACACCGGATGGAAGTTCTAGGGACATCGTCTTGGGAGATTCTCCAGAAAAGATCACCCATATTAATGACAAGCTAGATACAGAGATGGAGCAGCGACTACTGACGCTCCTGCAAGAATTTAAAGACCTCTTTGCATGGACTGCAGCCGATATGCCTGGCATAGACCCTGCTTTCTGCTGTCATAAATTATCCGTCTACCCAGAGACGAAACCGGTAGCCCAGAAGAAAAGAAGATTGGGCCCAGAGAAATAGAAGGCAGCTTGCCAGCAAACTGAGGAATTGCTGAAGGCCGGATTTATCAAAGAAATCCGTTATTCCTCTTGGCTCTCAAATGTGGTGATGGTCCGTAAGTCCAATGGCAAATGGAGAATGTGCATTGACTATGTGGACCTCAACCGCTGCTATCCAAAAGATCCTTATCCTCTTCCTAATATAGATCAGATGGTAGATGATTCCTCTGGTTATCAATACCTGAGCTTCATGGATGCTTATTCGGGTTACAACCAGATTCCGATGTGCGAAAAGGATCAAGAAAAGACAGCTTTTATAAATGATCGTGGTGTCTTTTGCTATACAGTTATGCCCTTTGGCCTGAAAAATGCTGGGGCAACATATCAGCGCATGATCAACAAGGTTTTCGAAGGTATGCATACCAAACTTGTTGAAGTCTACATTGATGATATAATAGCCAAGACACCGGTTGGAGGTGATCATATTGAAGACCTACGCCAAGTATTCACCCGTTTGAGAGAATTTAACATGAGGCTAAACCCGATGAAATGCACCTTCACTGTCCCTGCTGGGAAGTTCTTGGGTTTCATGTTAACTCAACGCGGTATTGAAGCCAATCCAGGGAAATGCCAAACGATTCTAGACATGCAAAGTCCAAAGAATCTCAGAGAAGTCCAATCCCTGAACGGCAAAGTGGCAGCCTTGGCACGATTCATGCCAAAGATGGCTCACAGATCCCTCCCTCTGTATAAGATACTGAAAAAGTCCAAGAAATTCGAGTGGGGACAGGAACAAGAGAAAGCATTCCAAGAGCTTAAGGAGGTGTTGTCCAAACCTCCTATTCTCACAAAGCCTGACCCCGAAGACACACTCATCCTATACTTGGCTATTTCAGATGAAGCTTTGGGCGTTGCCTTGATAAAAGAAACTCCTGACGGACAGAGACCGGTCTATTTCACTAGCAAAACCTTACAAGGTGCTGAAATCCGGTATCAAAAAATTGAAAAGGCCGCCCTCGCTGTTGTTTGGGCCTCTCGACGGCTGCGTCCGTACTTTCACGCCCATCCGATCATAGTGAAAACGGATTTACCACTCCGCTCTATTTTGATTAAGCCCGACCTCGCTGGGAGGATGATCAAATGGTCTATCGAGCTCTCTGAGTTTGATATATCCTACGAACCCCGAAGCGCCATTAAAGCTCAAGTCCTGGCTGATTTTATTGTGGAAATGACAGGGACTGATCCAGATTCCCCTCGTGTCCATTGGACCATTTATGTTGATGGTTCATCGAACCAAAGAGGCTCTGGAGCAGGTGTAGTTCTAGAAAGTGATGACGGAGTACACCTGGAAATCTCCCTTCGTTTTAATTTCAAAACATCCAACAACCAAGCTGAGTACGAAGCTTGTTTGGCCGGACTGAGAGCTGCAATTGACATCGGAGCTTCTGAGGCGACGCTCTGTAGTGATTCACAACTGGTGATTTCACAAATCTTAGGAGATTATCAGGCTCGTGAACCTCAACTCCAATTATACTTGAACTGTGTCAACGAGTTGAGAGAGAAATTCTCGAAAATGGAATTCAAGCATGTTCCACACGAAGAGAATACTAGAGCGGATATACTCTCCAGATTAGCAAGCACCAAACGACCAGGTAGCACAACTACGCTGGTTCAAAGCACACTAACGTCGCCCAGCATTCCTCTTTTCCCTTCTCTAAATGCCATAATGACAAATTCTCTTTATGGAGATACATGGATGGCCCCCTACGTCCGTTATTTGGCCGATGGACAGCTACCTACGGATGAGAAGGAAAAGACGAGGATAAGGAGGGAATTACCATACTTCACTATGATTGATGGTAATCTTTACAGAAGGGCGCTCTCCGTGCCCTATTTGATTTGTCTTAAAGAGAATGAGGTGCAAGACGTAATGGAGGAAGTACATGGAGGACAATGTGGACACCACGCCGGAGGAAGAAGCTTAATGCGAAAAATCCTCAGGGATGGATACTGGTGGCCCACGATGAAGCAAGACTCCATTGACTTCGTCAAAAAATGCGACGCTTGCCAAAAATTCTCTAATCTTCACCACACACCGGCGGAAGAACTCTTCACATCCGCTGCTCCATGGCCCTTCTACCAATAGGGATTGGATATTCTGGGCCCCTTTCCAACTGCTCCTGGGGGCATCAAATATCTCATTGTGGGGGTCGACTATTTCACTAAGTGGATAGAAGCAGAGCTGGTGGTACATATTACTTCAGCTCGAACTCGTCGTTTCATGTACGAAAACATTATAACACGGTTCGGGGTCCCAGCACGGATTGTCACAGATAATGGCACCCAATTCACGGATAGAAAATTCACAGATTTACTCGAAGGGTTAGGAATAACCCAGATATTCTCATCCATTGAACATCCTCAAACCAACGGCCAAGCTGAAGTGGCCAACAGGGAAGTGCTGAAAAGACTAAAGAAACGCCTTGGTGAAGCCAAGGGCGGATGGACAGACCAGCTATGCCACGTTCTGTGGGCATACCGGACAACGCCTCATTCATCTACTAACGAATCCCCATATCGCCTGACATACGGGGTAGAGGCAATGATACCCGTGGAACTGCGGATTGCTTCCACAAGGGTCAAATACTTCTCTGAAGCGTCTAATAATGCTAATTTGGCGTCAGAAATGGATGTCATACAAGAACTCAGAGAAGATGCATTTGTCAGGGACCAAGCTATCAAAGCCAAAGTTGCTCTCCGATACAACAAGCGAGTTCAATCAAGGACTTTCAACGTCGGAGATTTGGTTTTGAGAAAAGCAAGTATAGGGAACAAATTTGCTCATCAAGGCAAACTAGCCCCAAACTGGGAAGGCCCATACAGGGTATCCGAGGTTACGGGCAAAGGCTCTTACCGTCTTGAGAACCTTGATGGCACTCCAATCCGGAATAAGTGGAACACCCAAAACTTACGCATCTACTATAGCTAGCTGTTGGAACAATACACATTCTCCTATCCTCATTTTTGATTGAATACTGGAGAAATTATTTTCCCAGCTACGTTTTCATTGTAATTCTTATTTTTGATTTAATAAGAATCTCTCACAACAATTTAACTCTTTCGAGTTTTTCTTATGCTGTGATTTTTAGTTTATCCGGCGTACAAAAACGTATTCAGGACGGATGATCTCAACTACTTATTCTGTGGTTGACGATGCAACTCCTCGAATATGTGTGGCGCACAAGAGCATACTCAGGACGGATGATCACAATTACCCATTCCGTAATTAATGATGTAACTCCTCGAGTGTGTCTAAGTAACTGAAGGCCCGGATTGTAGGATTAAACCGAACTCTAGGTAAGGTTAGTAAGTTTGGCTGAACACCGGTGAAGACCTGGGCTGTAGGATTAAACCGAACCTCAGGAAATGGGTTGTAGGATTGAACTGAACCCCATTCTAAGAGCGGTAAAAGGGTAGAACCCAACACCGTATTGAAGGCTTGGGCGCAGTAAGCTGGTTCTTCTTCAAGACCACGCTGAACCCCAAGTAACGGGCGCAGTAGGTTCAGGACTAGCCCTGATCCGAACCCCGTGTTGAAGGCTCGGATTGTAGGATTAAACCGAACTCTGAGTACGACTAGTAGGATTGACCGAACGTCGGTGAAGAATTGTCATTGGGTAAAACCAAAAAACCCATTGAAGAACGGTTAGTAGGATTAAACCGAACACCAAATACGATATGGATTGTAGGACCAAACCGAACTCCAAACGCAACAAGTAAGTTATACTGAACTCCAAATTAATACTCTCTCTTGAAGTTCCTTATTTGGAAGTTTTATAGCTTTAAACTCTGAGTCATCAATTCTTCAATTGAAGTCTGACTCGCAAACTCCGACCCAAAAATAATTCATTCGGGTATGCCACAATCTGAGGCATGTTCACCCGGAACCTTTCAGTCGGAAATATTTATATTCGCAATCGTCAAGCAGAGGAATCTCTACTCGAAATCCTCACTCTCAAAAAACTCTCACGTGGAAACATCACTCAGAGTTTGTGCAAAGTACTGCTCACCCAATAATACTAGGGGACAGTATTAATAGTTAAATGAATATCTTGGGGAATGAACTCTTACTAAAACGAACTCATTATCACTTCCCCTCAAGATTAACATTACAAGCCGTTCTCATGACAATAACATGTTTACCCACAACGGCTATTCTTTATCATGGTATTTACGACCAAAAGGCCTGACCTTCGAAAAACAAAATACGATTTCTACCAGGCTTTTATATATCAAATTACTCACATTTGACAAAAAGATACTCTATCTCTTCTGTCAAATCAAGTTTTTGGCTGTCAAAACGCCTATACATGAAAAACGATAGTTATATACTCCTATCTGTTCTTCATCTCGCATGTACGAATCCGGTATGATGATTTTATATTATCCGATATTCATTACTTAAATCCGGAATGACTCGATACACATGCTTATAAAGGCAAATCGTTCTTTTATTGATCAAATGAATATTACACGAAGAAATTCATTCAATAATCCGGAGCTGATCCCGGAACACAGCGAATTTGAATCAATAAAAAGAAAAAAGAAAAAAGGAAGGCACTAGTTTTCGTGGCTTGTTTCTCTTTCCTTCCCTTTGCCTTTACCCCCGGTCTTGCCTTTATCCGCACTGGGGTCCGTTCCTGTACTTATGAGCTTAAGAAGAGAAGGTCCCATTGATTGGCCTTCAGGTAAAGGAGCAAACTCGTATGGCGTGTCTGGCGGACTCTCATGACGGTTATTAACAATGGCCACCAGTTTCCCTTGATGAAACTCATAGAACGGATCAATACCATTCAGATTAAGTTTCACCTTGGGATTCCGGTATTGAACTTGACGAACAGCCAACCCGAAGGATTCCTTGACTGCTTGATCACATATATCTACAGCTTCGTCAAATTCTGCTTTTGTGTCCGCCAACTTTGAGAGCAGCTCCTTCTCCTTACACGACCAATCTTCAGTTCCTCGAGAATAAACAATTTTAACTTCCTTAAGCTCCTCTTCCAGTTTTGAAGAGCATTCCTTCTCCGTACAAAGACCGGAGTGGAGGTCGGAATTGATTTTCTTTTGGTCAGCTACTTGGGCCTCCAACTCCTTGGCAAGGTACTTCAATCTGCCAATTTCTTCATCCTTCTTATATCCTTCTGAACTGGTCTGGACCGGGGTCTGGGATCCGGTGTGGGACCAGCCACAAGGATGCAGGTGTTTTTAGGGTTTGCACACCGGAACTGCGTATATCCGATGTATTAATCCGGTCTCTCAGTGGGAGAGGCCGGTCTTGTCGTCCTGGAGATCCTTCACACCAACGATTCGCGTTGTAGGAGGGCGAAAGGTGGTGTCACCTGCGAAGATTCTCCGACGCTCAAGTTAGAAGAGTGTGTGAACTGAATGAATACTCAAGCGTGATAACAGTAAAATGTGAGATAGAATAATGATGATACCATGCATGTGTGTTGATATGGCCTCTTATAGTTGAATGTAAGAGAAAAAATGAGACGTTGGATACAGGTGGGTCCCTTATCTCTGATTGTGTGTATATTGTGTCAATCAAGGTGGCTCAACTTTCAGAATGTGTCAGGAGGGTAGGTCAATTATCAGAGTACAATCCTCTAGAGAGAAGAGAGGATAATCACCTTTTCCGCATAATCTGCTGACACGCCCCCTTACTTTCTGAAGCCATTGATGTGACGTATTTTGCTACAAACAGTGTCTTCGTTGATAAGTTATCAAAAGGCTCTTCTCTTGCTATGAGGGAAAAGCTAACAATTATATAAATATCCTGTATCAATGAACATAGAACCGTTACAGCGAAATTGAATGATACTGTCATGGAGTGAGGGCGGATGACCAGACAACGGATAACCGGTGTGGTAACGTTGAACCTGGACACCGGTTTTCCTTATATGAGATCAGTTTGACGTCACAAGTATGGGGGCCGGTATCTAGACCGGATCATCTGTCCCCTAGCTTGTATGAGGGACTGTTAAGTTGCTCATATGAGCTACACAATTCTCGAGAGAAGTCTAGATGCCGGTCATACATTCTTGTAAGTCTCTGGAAACTCAGTGGCGTCCGCTCTAGCAAACGAGTGACCGCCCTCTTCGCGTTGTGTACAACGGATTCAGACAATATAAAATAAGTAATGGAAATCCTAAGAGTCTTCGAAAATCGAAACCCTTGGTATTCGAAAAGTGGCTGGGAGGCATTAAATGCGCATGGCATGATTGGACATTAAATGCATTTTTTACACACGAGACATCATTACCCAAGAGTGTAACCGTTGATTGGGCTTATTGGGCCTGGATTCAATACTGAAAAGGGGGCCCATTTTACCAAAACGTTTACTGAAACGTTACCATTTTCGCGCTTATTCGTGACGAAACGACGGATTCGTTTTGGCTTGAAAGGTTGCGTTTTGAGGCAAGCATTGTGACCTTCGACGGAACACTTTGCCTCTTCGTTACCTATAAAAGGAACTCCTAGCAGATTTAGGAATCCATCCTTGCTCTCAAACTTAGTGAAACTCTGCTCAAATTTCCTTGGAATTTCCTTGTCGTCTTCAACCTCTCAAAGATTCTCTTCCTTTAGGTAACCTTCCTTCCCTTCAACTCCTTGCAATTTTAATCATTCTATTTCCATCATGCGCCCTAGAGCTGGACATGCTGGTCCTTCAAATAGAGGGAGGTTTGGCTCTCGTGCCCCCCTTAGCCACCGTGGTGGGAGGATTCCGGCGAATCCTCCTGTGGCAGGGCGCCATCGTTCAGAGAGAGCCGAAGCCTCTTCCTCACGAGCGTCTTCTTCATCTCGTCGCTCTGAGGTTCCCCTTGGTTCGAGGGCTACCAGCCGCTCTGATGAGGGGTCAAGTGCTGAGGGTTATCTCTCTGACGATGTTGCTTTTTATCACAGCACCTACGCATTCCATCGCGCCTGCACAACCATGGATCTTCCAGGACGTGGTAAAACGCCGTTTCTCCGCTCTGCTGAAGGGTGTGTCAATGTTGTGGCACACCGGCTTGACTGGGAGAAACTCAACAGGGAGAAACCCTATTGCTGGGTGGAAGAGGAGTTCCTGGAGATCCCTTCGCACCATGCAAGTGAGGAGGAGCGGACAGTTTCTTTCCGCTGTAAGATATATTCGGATAAGAAGTATAAAGCGCGATACGCTGCGATGGCACCGCATCCCTCTGAAAGAATATGCCACAGCGTTCCTGATGCGAGGTCGGTCTACATGTACGACTACGTTTTCTTAAAGCTGGGGGTGCGTTTTCCACTGACGGATTTCCAGATGGCCGTCCTGCGTTTCTTGGACTGTGCCCCCTCACAATTACACCCCAACGGTTGGAGTCTCGTCCGGGCTCTTGAAGTCTTGGGGGAACATTTTGGCTTCTCCGCCACTGTGGCCAAGCTATTCTACTATTGCCAAGTGGTCCGCCGAGCTAATAAGAAGGGCGGCCTTGGGTTCATTACACTCCGTAGTGACTCAAGGGTTGTAAATTTCAAGTCTTATACGGAGTCCGCGAAGATAGATGGGCGTTCCTTCAAGCACTACTACACGCGGGTCCGGATTCAACCAAATAAGCCGGTCTTCTGGCGAAATAAAGAGGGGTTTACCAAGTTTCCCCTTAGCTGGACGCACGAGCATTTTCTCCTGATGAGCCGTGCCTATTATACAGATGAGAGTGAACTTTCCCCTCATTCTGTTGAGGTCTTGAGCGCCCTGCAGACGGCCTCAAAGACCCTCAAAGGGTTCTCCAGCCGCCTTCTCTTGGCCGAGGAAGACATCAAAAACGCCTACCTCCGTAATATTCGCTCTTATTCTCCTCGTGTTGTATGGTTATACCGTTCTAGTTATTTTACTTCTTGTATGCTTATTCAACTCTTTTTGTTTTGCAGAACAAATTGAAAAGGCCTGCCCAGAAATGTTGTCTCTAAGGTCCATGCTGGCTGACGATGACTCCTCTTCTGAGGAAAATGAAATCCAGGCGAAGAGGAACGCCACCAAAACTCCCCTCATTCCTCTGACTTCTGCAGTAGGAGATGAGGTTCCTCTCTTCGACGAGGAGGAAGCCGAAGAAGCAACTGAGGCTGCTGGAGCGGGTGGCGAGGAGGCCGTCCCAGAGAGAAAGAAAAAGAAGAGGCATCTTGTAAAGAAGGCCGATCAAGAGAAGCCCTCCTCTGATGACCCTGTGAAGAAGCGTCAGAGGACGGCCGAAGAAACCGATCTAAAGAAGAACAAGGGAAAGGAACCCGCTCCTGAGTTCTCTGCACCTTCTTCTCAAAATGCTTCAGAGCCGGATTCTGGGAACGGTCCTCCTCCGGCGTTCGATCCTCCGCGTGACTCCTTCCTTTCTCCTTATTTGTGGTTTCAAGGATCTATGCCTCCTACTCTCCCCAAGGCACGGTATTGCCTCCGCCCTTCCCTCGACGCTGCTGGAGTCCGAGGTGCTTGCAAGGCCGGGCGTTGGCAACTTGATGAACTGTCCGGCCTGCTTGAGTCCCTGAGCGAGAAAGCTGACTATATGGATCAGGTTGAAAAACTTGAGACCGAACTCGCAGTGAAGGAGAAATGGGCAGCCAAGCAAGCTGAAGCTCGCAGGGGAGTGGAATCAGAACTGGAAAGAACTAAAGAAACACTCCAGAGGAAAACAGAAGAGGCAAGCAAAGTTCATTTTGCGAATAAGTCCCTAGAACGGGAAGTTGCCGACCTCCAAAATAAGAACAAATCCATACCCCTCCTTGAAGAAGAATTACAACTGGAGAAGAAGAGATCGGCTAAACTTGCTGACGATCTCAAAGTTATGGAGGATGGTCGCAACAAGGACTTTTAGGGAGTGGGAGTCTATTCGGAAGGAGATGCAAGCCCAAATTGATGAACTCAAAAAGGGTGGTGCGAGTGCTGGGCCTTCAGAAGAGGATTACGCCAAGGTTCAAAGAAGGCTAGCTGCTGCCAAAGCCAAGGCTGCCAAAGCCTTGGATATATGCAAAAATGTGGCGTATGAATCTTTCGGCCTGGCCCTTCGTCAAGTCTACTATCGGAACCCTGGAATAAAGCTGAATTTGTACGGATTAGATCCGTTCTTTGAGTTCCATGGGGGAAGACTTGTAGAAGTTCGCAAGGACGGATCGCACCACGAGCCCCGTGCATCTCTGTACGAACTGCCTCCCCTTCCAGAAGGACAAAGTATGGAGCCTACAACGTCCACTGCTGCCTCTGGAGATGAAGCACAAGAAGGTGCCCCAACTGGAATGGAGGACAAAGCGGAGAAGGGAGGATTGCCCACTGCGGAGGATCAAGAACCGGCCCCTTAATTTATGCTTTATTCATAGCTGTGTACTGGGATCAGCTCCAGTTTTAACTACCTTGTAACCTGAATAATTTCTTTATTCTTGGAAATAAAATTCACTGTTGCTTTTCTTCAACTGCTTGCGTCGAGTGTATGATTGTTGGGTAACTTAGTGTTGTACCAAACACTTTATTGTTTTTAATGCTTTACGAATCCGTTCTGTGTGGTTACCTAGCTGCTTAACGCGTACTTATCACACCGGATTAAGACAACAAATAGTAATGAATAAATAACAATTAAGTTAAAGTACGCCCTGTCCCCAAGTGTAAGTTCATTGGGAAGGGAGAGTTTATCTCAAAGATTACCTTTTAAATTCTCACAAGATAGAAATGCTTATCTGTCCTCGAAGATGTAGAGCGGGTACATTAGCTTTCAACCGCTCTGGGATGGATATTTCACAATTTAGGACGGATATTGCCTTTGAATTTTGTATAGCTTTGGCAAGGGTAAGCTTTATGCCTTTCTCAAGTCTTCACACGGTGTTCGGTTCGATCCTACTGACCGTACTTGGAGTTCGGTGCAATCCTACAATCCAAGCCTTCAACACGGGGTTTGGATCAGGGCTAATCCTGAACCTACTGCGCCCGTTACTCGGGGTTCTGCGCGGTTTTCTCTGTGAACCGGCCTACTGCGCCCAAGCCTTCGCATGGGGTTCGGTTTGTGGCCTTGAAAAAGGACCAGCCCTACAACCCATGTCGTCTTCGTATGGGGTTCGGTTTGTGGCCTTGAAAAAGGACCAGCCCTACAACCCATGTAGTCTTCGTATGGGGTTCGGTTTGTGGCCTTGAAAAAGGACCAGCCCTACAACCCATGTCGTCTTCGTATGGGGTTCGGTTTGTGGCCTTGAAAAAGGACCAGCCCTACAACCCATGTCGTCTTCGTATGGGGTTCGGTTTGTGGCCTTGAAAAAGGACCAGCCCTACAACCCATGTAGTCTTCGTATGGGGTTCGGTTTGTGGCCTTGAAAAAGGACCAGCCCTACAACCCATGTAGTCTTCGTATGGGGTTCGGTTTGTGGCCTTGAAAAAGGACCAGCCCTACAACCCATGTCGTCTTCGTATGGGGTTCGGTTTGTGGCCTTGAAAAAGGACCAGCCCTACAACCCATGTAGTCTTCGTATGGGGTTCGGTTTGTGGCCTTGAAAAAGGACCAGCCCTACAACCCATGTAGTCTTCGAATGGGGTTCGGTTTGTGGCCTTGAAAAAGGACCAGCCCTACAACCCATTCCACCTCGAGGAATTACATCGTCTGACTTGGGTGTCTCTCTCCGTTCTTCGAGGAGTTTATCACATCAACTACAAAATAGGTAGTTGCGTTCATCCGTCCTGAGGTGTATGCGTGTTAAACCACGGCTTTAAATCATAACACATAAGAAAAGTGAGAATGATAGGGCGGTGAGAGTGTATTCTTATTAAAACTGAATATAGATTACACAAAGAGCATCGTTGGGGCTATGCCTCGTTAAAACCTTCTTGAGAAAACCCAGTGGGAAAAAACTCAAGTAAGGAAAAAGAGTACCCGCCGTCTTACCAACTAGCTGTAATACACTCGTAAATTCTGAGTGTTCCACTTGTTGCGGATTGGGGTTCCATCAAGTTCTTCCAATCGGTATGATCCCTTTCCAGTCACCTCCGAAACTCTATAAGGTCCTTCCCACGTTGGTGCTAGCTTTCCTTGGTGAGCGAACTTATTCCCTATACTGGCCTTTCTCAGAACAAGATCTCCGGTGTTAAAAGCTCTGTACTGGACACGTTTATTGTACCGGAGTGCAGCCTTTGCTTTTATTGCCTGATCTCTAACGAAAGCCTTTTCCCTCAACTCTTGGAGGACATCCAGCTCTGATGCTAAGTTGGCGTTGTTATCTTCTGCTGAAAAATACTCAACACGGGCCGATCTTGTTTGTAACTCAACTGGGATCATCGCCTCAACCCCGTACACCAACCGGTATGGGGATTCGTTAGTTGAAGAATGAGGCGTAGTGCGGTATGCCCATAAAACATGACATAACTGGTCAGTCCATCCTCCCTTCGCTTCTCCCAGACGCTTCTTTAACCCCTTTAGCACCTCTCGATTAGCTACCTCTGCTTGCCCATTGGTCTGGGGGTGTTCGACAGATGAAAATATCTGGACTATCCCCAGTCCTTCAAGTAGGTCCGTGAACTTTTTGTCTGTAAACTGGGTGCCGTTGTCAGTCACAATCCGCCCTGGCACCCCGAACCGAGCAATGATATTTTCGTACATGAAACGTCTTGTACGTGCAGAAGTGATATGCACTACTGGTTCTGCCTCGATCCATTTGGTGAAGTAGTCTACCCCCACAATCAAGTATTTGATACCTCCTGGCGCAGTGGGAAACGGACCCAGAATATCAAGGCCCCATTGGTAGAACGGCCAAGGCACAGCAGATGAAGATAACTCTTGGGCCGGTGTATGGTGGAGATTGGAGAATTTTTGGCAAGCGTCGCACTTCCTCACGAATTCTGCGGAATCCTGCTTCACAGTGGGCCACCAGTATCCAGCCCTGAGGACTTTTCTCATTAGGCTTCGGCCTCCAGCGTGGTGCCCACATTGCCCCTCGTGTACCTCAGTCAAGACCGCTTGAACTTCATCTTCTCTTAAACATGAAAGATATGGGACAGAGAATCCCCTTCTGTAGAGAACACCATCGACCATAGTAAAATATGGCAACTCCCTCTTTACTCGTCTCCTTTCCTTCTCGTCAGTGGGAAGTTGACCATCAGCCAGATAACGAATATATGGGATAACCCAAGAATCCTCATATGGATAACTCACCATGACGGCATTCAGAGAAGGATACATAGGTATACTGGGTGATGTCAAAGTGCTCTGAACCACCGTTGTTGTGCTACCAGGCTGCTTTGTACTTGCCAATCTTGACAAGATATCTGCTCTGGTATTTTCTTCCCTGGGCACATGCTTGAACTTTAAAACTTCAAATCTTCCCTTCAGCTCATTAACACAGTTCAAGTACAATTGAAGTTGTGGTTCCTTCGCCTGGTATTCTCCCTGGATTTGCGAAATCACCAGCTGAGAATCACTGCAAAGGGTAACTGCTGATGCTCCGATATCAATTGCCGCACGGAGACCGGCCAAGCATGCTTCGTATTCAGCTTGATTATTGGAGGTCTTGAAATTGAATCGGAGGGAAATTTCTAAGTGTACGCCGTCATCACTTTCTACTACCACACCTGCTCCACATCCTCTGCTGTTTGACGAACCGTCAACGTAGATGGTCCAATGCGTTCGAGGGGTAGCCGGGTCTGCCCCAGTCATTTCCACTACAAAATCGGCCAACACTTGTGCCTTGATGGCTCCTCGAGGCTCATATGAAATCTCAAATTCAGACAGCTCAATGGACCATTTTATCATCCTTCCAGCGAGGTCTGGTTTGCTGAGCACTGAACGGAGTGGCAAATCCGTTCTCACCAATACTGGGTGCGCATGGAAATAAGGCCTCAGCCGTCGTGACGCCCACACAACTGCCAGGGCGGCTTTCTCAATCTTCTGATACCTTCCTTCAGCCCCCTGAAACGTTTTACTAGTAAAGTACACCGGTCTCTGCCCTTCAGGGGTCTCTTTCACCAGGGCTACACCTAGAGCTTCGTCAGATATTGCCAAGTATAAGATTAACGTTTCGCCTGGATCAGGCTTAACAAGAATTGGTGGGCTCGAGAGAACGGCTTTGAGTTGCTGGAAAGCTTGCTCTTGTTCCTCTCCCCATTCAAAACTCTTGTGTTTCTTCAACGCCTTATACAAGGGGAGGGACCTGTGCGCCATCTTAGGCATGAAACGGGCTAAAGCGGCTACTTTCCCATTTAATGACTGGACCTCCCTCAAACATTTAGGACTCTGCATGTCCAGGATTGCTTGACATTTCCCGGGGTTAGCTTCAATGCCTCGTTGAGTTAACATAAATCCCAAGAATTTTCCTGCTGGAACGGCGAAAGTGCACTTTAAAGGATTTAACCTCATGTTGTATTGCCGAAGCCTAGTGAAAACTTGGCGTAGATCTTCAATGTGATTTCCTCCAGCGGGCGTTTTGGCTATGATATCATCGATATAAACTTCGACCAGCCTTGTATGCATCCCTTCAAAGACTTTGTTAATCATGCGCTGATAGGTGGCGCCTGCGTTCTTCAGTCCAAAAGGCATGACGGTGTAGCAGAAAACACCTCGGTCGTTGATAAAAGCAGTCTTCTCCTGGTCTCCCTCCCACATCGGAATCTGGTTGTACCCCGAATAAGCATCCATGAAACTGAGATATTGGTAACCAGACGAATCATCCACCATACGATCGATGTTGGGCAGGGGATATGGATCTTTAGGGCAGCAACGGTTAAGATCCACATAATCAGTACACATCCTCCATTTGCCATTAGCCTTCTGCACCATGACCACATTAGAAAGCCAAGATGAATAGCGTATCTCCCTTATAAAACCTGCCTTCAACAACTCCTCTGTTTGCTCACAAGCCGCCCTCTGCTTCTCCGGTCCCAACCTCCTCTTCTTCTGAGCCACCGGTCTGGTTTCAGGATATACGGCAAGTTTATGACAACAAAAATCAGGATCCATCCCCGGCATGTCTGCTGCTGTCCATGCGAAAAGGTCTTTGAATTCCTGCAAAAGGGCTAATAAGCGTTGCTCCATAGCAGACTCTAGCTTATCATTGATGTGCGTGACCTTCTCTGGGGAATCTCCCAATATGACATCCCTGGAGCCACCATCTGGTGTGGGCTTAGATGGATTGAGTGGATCAATCTTCAATTCCGCTCTGGGGTCTAGGTCAATAAGACTGACAGATCCTGCCGCTGTTCCTCCGTCGTTCAACTTCCTCTTCTTGTTAAATGCATCCAACTTAACCATGTTGAGGCTCAGATTATAACAATATCGAGCCATCTCCTGATCTCCGCGGAGTGAGGACACACCATTGTCCTTGTCGATAAATTTGATTAGGAGATGAGGGGTGGATACAATTGCTTCCATAGCGTTCAATGTTGGACGACCTATGATACCGTTGTACGGGGATTCCACATCAATCACCAGAATTCTTGACTTGACTGTTCTTGCGCCGGGTTCCCCTTCAAAAGAAATCAAAGTGTCGAGGTATCCCTTAGTGGGTTGCTTGGCTCCGTTAAACGCTGTGAGTTCTTGTGTGTATGGTTGTAAATCTGCATCACTGAAACCCATTCGTTTGAAACAATTATAAAAGATAACATCACAAGAACTTTCCTGATCGACGAGGATCCTCTTGACGTCCTTATTGGCTATGACGACCACAATCACTACTGCATCATCACTTCCTGGAATTGTTGGGCCGAAGTCATCATCTGTAAACGACACCGTCGGGGCTGTCATTCCGTCCCTGAAAGGGCGGTTATCCCTCGGTTTACCTTGGACTGACAAAATCATCCTATGGTGGTTCTTTCGTGCTGAGATTGATGTTCCTCCTCCCGCAAATCCTCCAGCTATCATCTCAATCACTTCTCTTCTGCCCTGTCTCTGCTGCTGGGGCATATTACTTTGTTGGGCTCCTTCAGCAATCACTACCCCTTTCTGCTTCTCAGCCGCAGTGAACTTCCTTGCTGGGTTGCGTGTATTATCATCTTCATCATCAGGATCTCTATTCCTTTTCTCCATCCTATGAGGCTCATCCATAGATTTATCCTTAAACAAATACTGCTTCAACTTTCCTTCCCGAATGAGAGTTTCCACCGTATTCTTTAACGCCTTACACTCATCAGTGTTGTGCCCTGTCTGCTCATGGAAAGTGCAGTATTTACGTGGGTTACCACCCCTCTTGGCTGGGGCTGGCTTCCTTATACCAAAGACGTTCAGAGTTGGCCAACCAACCTCCCTCATGATTTGTGAGTGCCTGGTGTTCAACGGAGCATAGTGATCGAACGATGATACGCGCCTATCTCGTGGATGCTGACGAGCATTCACAAAGTCTTCTCTAAAGGCATGCTTCTCGGGCCTCGCTCTCTCCTTTTCTCTCCGTGGCTGCTGAGCGGGTGCAGAAGGCTTTACTCTTGCTGCAGTTGCCTCTAAATGCATCTCTATGCCCACATATTTGGAAGCTTTCCTTCGAAACTCCTCGAAGGTTGTAGGTGGGCTCTTTGCCAAAGATAGGGCAAAGGCTGAACCTGGCTGAAGAGCTTCTACTACAATATGGAGTTGTATGGCCTCCGTGAGGTTAGGAACCAACGCAGCCTCCTTGTAAAACCTTTTCAGGAACTCCTTAAGAGTCTCAGTTTCTCCCTGTCTTATCTGGGCCAGGGTGTGAGAAGTTCTTGGGATATCCCTGGAGATAACGAAATGGCTTTCGAATGCAGCAGCCATTTCCTCCCAAGAGTTTATAGATCCTGAAGGCAAACTTTTAAACCAGCTGAGAGCTTCCTCCGTCAACGTCCTTGGGAACATTCTGCACATGACATCTTCGTCTGCTCCCAGATACATAGCTTCATAAACATAAGCATCCAAATGCTTAGTGGGATCGGTCTCTCCATTATACTTCCCAATCGACAATGGCTGAGTTGTTTGTAAATGTTTTGGAATGACAATACTCATCAATCTCCTTGAGAAAGGAACATTGAGCTTATATGTCCCTGAAGTTACCACCGCCTGCTCCCTTCGCCTGATACTGACTCTATCACCAGAGTCCTGCGTTTGCTCCCTCTCTTCATATGTGGGGATCTTCGAATACTGGAGGGTGGTGGATCTATCCCTCGCTGATGCATGGTGAGCATCCTCTGCATGGGATACTACTCTGTCCCCAGTTCCTCCTTTCTCTCGCCTCAGCTCCATCAACTCCTCCTTCAGTTGCCTGATAACCTCATCGCGAGGGTCAGGCGTCTGCACTTGCACCATCCTCCGGGTTTGAGTTGCAGGAGATTCGAAGAAGAGTCTCCTCCCAGCATGTTGATGGGTCACATCCTCCACGTGACCTTCCACGAAATCTCTCCCGTCACCTTCCATTGTGCTAACCTAACTTCTACGAAAATGGGAATAACTCTATCGGGTCCCACTGGGCGTGCCAATGAACTGGTCTGGACCGGGGTCTGGGATCCGGTGTGGGACCAGCCACAAGGATGCAGGTGTTTTTAGGGTTTGCACACCGGAACTGCGTATATCCGATGTATTAATCCGGTCTCTCAGTGGGAGAGGCCGGTCTTGTCGTCCTGGAGATCCTTCACACCAACGATTCGCGTTGTAGGAGGGCAAAAGGTGGTGTCACCTGCGAAGATTCTCCGACGCTCAAGTTAGAAGAGTGTGTGAACTGAATGAATACTCAAGCGTGATAACAGTAAAATGTGAGATAGAATAATGATGATACCATGCATGTGTGTTGATATGGCCTCTTATAGTTGAATGTAAGAGAAAAAATGAGACGTTGGATACAGGTGGGTCCCTTATCTCTGATTGTGTGTATATTGTGTCAATCAAGGTGGCTCAACTTTCAGAATGTGTCAGGAGGGTAGGTCAATTATCAGAGTACAATCCTCTAGAGAGAAGAGAGGATAATCACCTTTTCCGCATAATCTGCTGACACGCCCCCTTACTTTCTGAAGCCATTGATGTGACGTATTTTGCTACAAACAGTGTCTTCGTTGATAAGTTATCAAAAGGCTCTTCTCTTGCTATGAGGGAAAAGCTAACAATTATATAAATATCCTGTATCAATGAACATAGAACCGTTACAGCGAAATTGAATGATACTGTCATGGAGTGAGGGCGGATGACCAGACAACGGATAACCGGTGTGGTAACGTTGAACCTGGACACCGGTTTTCCTTATATGAGATCAGTTTGACGTCACAAGTATGGGGGCCGGTATCTAGACCGGATCACCTTCCTCTTTGGAAGCTTCTAATTTACCTTCTAGACGGAGGATGGTTGCCTTGTCCTTAGCAGCAGCAACGCTAAGATCGTTAACCTTGCCAACCAACAAGCTGAGCCTCTCATTCTCTTCTGAAAGCTTGCGAACCGATCTTAGGAGTCCGGATAATTCTGCCAGGTGCTTCTGTCCGGCATCGCAAGCTTTGGTTACCTCTTCACTCTTCAATGAGGACTTCAGCTTGTATGGAGTTTCAGGAACGCCCTCAGGAACAGAACCCTCGTATACCAAATATTGTGCAAGACCGAAGCTACTTTGAAGAGGGCGAGTAACTTTAGGTGCAAAGTAAGTCGTTATTGGCTTTGCACCATAAGTGATCCCGTCGCCTGGGGCATCCGGAGTGGATCCTGCATCCAGAGTGGACCCTTCCACTATCTTTCCCTTTGAAAGCTCCGGATCAGCGCCCCCACTTGAAATTTTTTGTTTCTTGGGAGAAGGTTGACGATCCGAGGTCTTGGAGGAACCGTGTTTTGTCCTTTTCTTCTTCTCTCCAACCTTCTCAACCGCAACCCCCTCAGATCCGCCCTCTAGAAAGGGAATATCGTCACCAGCAGATGAGGTTAAAATGATGGTCTCAGCTGTAGCTTTCTTCAAATTCCGTTTCGCTTGAATGTCATTTTCAGCTCCTACGGAATTCACTCCAGCTTTGAGCCCCTTCAGTTTTTCTATCTCTGGTGACACAACTTCAATTTCAACTGCAAAACCAAACAACATGGTTAGAAATCAAAGACTTCAAGGCATGATACGATAAAACATGAAAAATAGCAGGAAAATTACGCAGATATTCCTCGCGAGTGGACCACGATCCTAACAAACGCCTGCAAGAGAAAAATTGATGCGAGGCGGTGTAGGATTGAAGGGCAGAAAGAACAGAAACTAAAGACGGGCTTAGTTCATCCTCCTCAGTGTAGTATGCCTGGGAGGTCAACAAAAAGTGCTCATGCGTCCAAGCCACTGGGAACTTCGGAATCCCATCTTCAGTTAACCAAAAAATTGACTCATCAGGGTGAACGCTGATCTTCATGAAATAGGACTTGAATGAATGTCCATCAACTTTGGCGGAGTCAGTGTACGCCTCAAAGTTGATAACCTTGGAGAGAGTTCGGAGGGATATCAAGCTCACTCCCCCCTTCTCTTTATTTGCACGACGGACCACTTAAGCAAAATAGAAGAGCATGGCCACCGTCGGTTTGAAGTTGAAGTGCTCCCCAAGCACTTCAAGAGAACGGACTAATCCCCATCCGTTGGGGTGAAGCTGCGAAGGAGCGCAGTCCAGGAATCTCAGAACCCCCATCTGAAACTTCGAAAGGGGAAAGCGCACACCAAGGTTCAAAAATAAAAAGTCATACATATACAGGGACCTTTCGTCCGGAGTATGACAAATTCGGTCGGATGGCAGTGGAGCTATCACCATGAAGCACTTCTTGTATTTGTCCTTCTTGAAGACCGTAAAACGCGGCTCCAACTCCGCTCTGTCCTCTCGAGCGTGAACTGATGCTATTTCACGAAATTCTTCAGCCACCCAGCTGAATGGGCACTTCTTTTGGAATTTTACCCAATCTATCCGGTGTGCAACCACGTTACATAGCCCGGATGCTGTCTTCAATATGTATTGCTGAGAGGGTGCTTCCCCTCCAGATGATTTTCCCCCAATCGCTTTCTTCACCACCATTGTGAAAGCTTTTACACTGCGGTAAAAATCCACATCGTCAGAAACATACAGGTCACCACTCTCAGCACTCTCACTAGAGGAGGATTCTGAAGAGGGTATAATCGCCCTTCGCCTCTGATACGGCGACGCCTCCCTCTCTGAGCTTAGTGGCTTCGATTGGAAGACCACTGGAATCCTCCCACCACGAACTGTGGGGTTTCGATTGAAGGCCCTTCCTCCTCTTCCTCTAGGGCTAATACCACTAAAACTAACACCTTTCCTAGACATTTTCAGATATTGAAACGAGACACAAAGTATGGAAAGAAAGTGGTTACCTAAGGATGGATGAGGATAGTGAATCAAGATTCATAGAGGCAGACACGATAATCTTCTCGAAACTTTTGCAGAGGTTCGTCAAGAGAATTAGAAGAAATGGTAACTGAGATTGCCAAATATGCCTTTTTCAGGGCATGAAAATTCAAATACCGACTCAAGGTAACCTGTCGTTTACCCTCAAACGATTCCCCATTTAGAGGGTTAAAATTATCGTTTTTAACCCAAAGGCGCCAAAATGCCATCGTTTCGTCACAGAGCTTTCTAAATGGGCCTATTAAATCCAAATTCTAGGCCCAACAAGCCCCTAAGTGACAGTTATTAAGACATGCGCATTTAACGCAATAATGGCTCGCCCACGTGAGTAAAGACATTAAATGTCCAATCATGGGGAACGTGGCCACCATTACCCGAATACCAAGGGTTGCGAAATTTAATAAACTTCTGAGATTCTTATTGTCCTAATCCGCCCTCAAGCGATCCATTACAACGGAACCTTGTCCTCAGAGCAGATATTTACACATCGGTACGATTCCGAAATCCAGACGTACTACGATCGATATAGCTCATATGAGCAAATCTACTAATTCCTCACATAAGCTAGGGGGCTAGTAGAATACTGATGGTCTCTGATTTCGGATACGAAAATTGAATCCTTACGATTGAGAAGCATCCACCTCAATCCATACTCCTATGATTGGAAAAATGTCCCTAGGACGGATGATCTCAATCACCTATTCTGTGATTCAATGATGCAACTCCTGGTACAAACAATTCCAATCATCACTCCAGGACGGATGATCTCAATCACCTATTCTGTGATTCGATGATGCAACTCCTGGTATGAACATCCTTACGATGGAAGCTTTTGAAAACTGAGAATTATTCATTCAATCCGTACTCCTACGATTGAAAAACGTCTCCAGGACGGATTATCTAAATCACTTAATCTGTGATCTGACGATGTAACTCTTGGCAGTGTACTTTCCCAGAACGGATATCCTCAGTCACCCATTATATGATCTGACGATGTAACTCCTGACGTTGTGTACTTGCCCAGGACGGATGATCTCAATCACCCATTCTGTGATCTGACGATGTAACTCCTGGCGCCATACACACCTCAAGGACGGATGATCTCAATCACCTACTATGTGACCTGACGATGTAATTCCTGGTGTTGTACACATCCCTGAGACGGATGATCTCAATCACCTATGAAGTGATTCGACGATAAAACTCCTGGTGCGAACAGTTCCCATAATCACTTCTATGATGGAAATCTCTGAAAGTCAATCCGCACTTTCACTCTTAAGTGGTATTCTCCCAGGACGGATATTCTTTATCACCTATTCTGTGATACAATGACATAACTCCTGGCGTAGAAAAACTCCCATCATTATCCTTATGATGGAGGACTCAAAACACCACTTTCTTACACCTTTGCAGTTCCCCAAACTTGGAACAATACTCTTACAATGAACGACATAGTTTTCTCCAGTGAGAATGACATGAATAAAATACAGTCATCCGTCCTGTTACACTACTCTACTGAACAGCGGATCGACCCATCTTTCCCCAAAAGAATTAAGGATCATGCCCTAAAGACGGGCACCTTCTTCTTAATACGCACTTGGGGACATGTATATATTTATCCGTTCTAAATTTTATTTGTTGTTTAATCTTCCGAGGCAGTTGGTTCAATCCGACCTCAAGGTTAATCATACAAAACGGATTAGCAACGATTTAAATATACATGAAACGACGAAGACAAATTTCTTCAATCAAAATTCATTCATTGAAAGTGAAATTACATATAATAGTTAAAAGCCGGAGTTGATCCCGGCACACAACTATACATACAAAGGAAAACAAAACTATGGAGGAGGAATCTGTTCTTCAGTTTTCTGTGCCTCCTCAGCACCAGGCTCTTGTGCTCCTTCCTTTGGAACCTCTACAGGAGTCTCCCCTCCAGGAGCCTCAGCCCTTTCTTCAGAAGAGGGAACCTCGGACACAGGAAAGACGTAATCCGGTCCCATAGTTTGACCCTCAGGAAGAGGAGGCAAACCATACAGGGACGTCGGGGGATCTTCGTGACGACCATCCACCACTGCGACTAACCTTCCCCCATGGAATTCATAGAACGGATCCATTCCATAAAGGTTAAGTTTCGCAGTGGGGTTGCGGTAGAAAACTTGGCGTATAGCTAGGCATTCTTCGACAGCCCGGCTGCATATGTCAACAGCTTCTTCTCTCTCAGCTTTCGCTGTGGCCAATTCTCCCCGCAACTTGGACAGCTCCTCACTAGATACTTCAGACTCCGTTTTCCTAGCCTTCAGTCCCTCAATCTCAAGAAGGAGCTTCTTCTCCCTTTGAGACCACTCCTCAGCAGCAGCTTTATTTTTATCCTGGCTGCTACGGAGTTCTTCCTCCTTCTCTGCCAATTTGCCTTCCAAGCCTTTGAGGTCGCCTTTAAGCTTGAGATTCTCTTTAGTCATGATATCTCTGAACTCCTTAGACTTGGCAAGACGATCTTCCATCAGCTTTATGGTGGCTTTGTCTTTCCCCGAGGAAAGGTTGAGTTCTTCTAATTTATCACTCAATTCTTCAACCATATCGACATTATTAGCCAACTCACTGACTGAAGAAAGCATTCCAGCAAGTTCGGCTAACTGCCACCTTCCGGCCTCACACGCTTCTTTAATTTCTTTAGCACTGAGCGTAGGCCGGAGTTTATACATCGGTGGTGGAAGAGTGGCTGGAGTAAAACCCTCATATGAAAGGAAGGGGGTGAGAAACGAGGTGGTTGAGTAGGAGGACGGCTTCGCCCCAGAAACCCCGGCAGCAATTCCTTTACTTCCAGAGGAAGCAACAGCTGCTTCCGAGGTTTCAACAGGCTTATCCTCCGGAGTTCTGCGCTTCTTGGACGGGCCTCCCGCTGAGTCATTCTTAATTTTTCTCCTTCTTTCAGTGACCGGGGGCTGACCCGTAGTTGCGCCAACATCGGATGAACTGCCCTCAGCCAGTGGGATGTCCCCTTCAGTATCCGAGGTCAGGATGATTAGCTCAGGACGATCCTTTGTGGAGGGCTTAGGCTTAATCTCGTTTTCACAGGCAACGGATCTACCCCCCGCCTTAAATCCCTTTAGCTTATGCATTTCTGGAGTTTCCTGTTCTATTTCACCTGCACGAACAAGCACAAGAGATTAGCAACTGTAAAATGTTCGATACATTTAACAAAGGAGAAAAAGGGAAATAAAACGAGTATTACGCAAATAATCATCCCAGACTCCTTTTGAACTACTTAAAAGACGTCTACACGAAAATACGTTGCGACGTGTAGTATGAGCTTCAAGTGCAAACAACACTCTCGACGACTCACGAGACAGCTCGGATTGATCAGCGTAATATGCGTGGGAGCTCATGAGAAAATGCTTATGGGTCCAACTCGGAGGAAATTTGTTGACGCCTTCTTCATCCTTCCAAAATATTGGTTTGTTCTTCTTAATGGAGATCCGGGTGAAGTAGGTCTTGAATGACTTCCCGTCAACTTTAGCTGAATCGGTGTAAGACTCAAAGTTCACAAAAGAACAAAGAGTCCGGAGTGTTACCAAACCGACACCGCCTTGCTTATTTGCCCTCCGAACTACTTGAGTGTAGTAGAACATCATCGCCACAGTAGGAGTGAAGTTGAAATATTCACTCAAAACCTCCAAGGCTCGAATGAGACCCCAGCCGTTGGGATGAAGTTGAGAGGGTGCACAGTTTAAGAATCTCAACACTCCCATCTGAAGCTCGGTTAGAGGGAAACGAACTCCCAAGTAATGAAAAATGAAATCATACATATAAACAGAATGGTCGTTTGGTACGACATGGCATATCCGTTCTGTAGGGAGCGGTGCATAAACCCTGAACCACTTCTTCGTTTCCTCTTCCGCATGGAGTGTGAACCTAGGCTGAATCCGGGCTCCATCCTCATCTGCATGATGGGAAGCCAAGTCCTTGAATTCACTGGACACCCAACAGAAAGGCCATTTGGCCTGAAGCTCTTCCCAATTCAGCTTGGAGACAACGACACTGTAGAGACCTTCAGCTGTCTTCGAAATGACACCATCTCCAGAAGATCCTTCTCCAGTTGCCATTGGAAATATCTAGACTGAACTCCTTAATCTACGATAAGAAATCATGTCGTCAGAAAGTTGATAACCATTACTCACTTCGTTTTATAAAGCGACTACAATCAGAGGACGTCTCTGAGAAGGGAAAAGTCACTTTCCACAGTGAGTAAGATCCCCTTTCTGAGCGACATGACTCAACCCTAGAAAGAATCTCAAGGATTCTTCGCCATGACTATTAGGGTTACGAGAAATTATTCTCTCCCTAAATAAACTACACTCTCTTCAAGTAAGAATAACAGACCCAAAATAAGATAAGGTTTACAGGGGAAGAAGAAGTAATTACCTCAGGTAATGACGATGAAGGTGAAGAACGAGCAGAGTCTCGTAGAATGAGCAACGAACTTCCTCGCAAAATTTTTGCAGAGTCTTGTTAGGAAAACAGAAGCAAGTGAAACTCAGAATCCACTAAGTGTTTCTTTTATAAGAAACGAAGAGGTTCGGTTACTCACTCTGGAAGTTGTGTTGTTCTCGATTAAACGCATTGCTTCACAAACGAAACGACACAACCGTTCTAAATTCATGGGCGCCAAAACAATAACAATTCGACAAAAGGCCTATCTACTGGGCCCAAAAGTTTCGAAAATTTTAGGCCCATTAAACCCAAAACGACGGTTAATGAGATTTCCACCTCAGGCGCAATAATTGCTTGCCCACGTGATTAAAAGCATTAATGTCTAATCATGCAACGCAATTCGCGCTTTACAGCCGTTACACGAACTTCAAGAGCTTTTAATTCCAATAAACTCTTGAAATTCTCGTACAACGAATCTTTGTCTGAATCCGTTGTAACGACATCGACAGACCATATCTCTTAATCTGAGAACGGTCCTTTATGAATAAATGCTAAGGAACGATTTAACGCATAAGTTCACCGGTATTCAGACCTCTCGCAGGTTGGGTAGCTTATGTGAACAACCGCTCAGTCCCTCACACAAGCTAGGGGACATATGATTCGGTCTCAATACCGGTATCCGACCTGCAAGGCATATTTTAACGTCTTTGTCAAGACATCAACGTGTAACCGGTGTCATCGGTATACATCCGGACTGTAATTCCGTATCAGGCGTTCTCCCTATACCGGTTGTTCAGGATAACACCATGACATCGGATAATACACACGTCACTGTGCTAAAGACAAGGATAATTGCTACAGGGATCGATCAATAATTCCCTGCACTACGAGCCAAATTCTGCTCACGGGAATGGTCAACTTGTTCCCTAATCCTAGTCTATATTCTCTATGCTCAATATAAAATAGCCATTTGACCCAATCATGCTGGTAAGTGCACAATATAATAATGCTAATGGGAGTTAGTGGTTCCCCACTAACGAGTCCTCGAAAAACGAGCCAATCAGGTATATGAACTCATTTCAATAATGAAGTGAGGGATCTTCAACTGATTCTATACATAATTACTCTCTGAAATACATTCCTTACTTGGAATATTATCACTGACTTGAGCGTCGGAGAATCATTGCAGGTGACACCACCATTCGCCCACTTCAACGCGTTAGGTCGGTGTGAAGGACCTCCAGGACGTCCAGTCCGCTCTCTCCGCTCAAGGACAACGGATACCTACACCGGATACTCATACATCCGGTCTCCTATACGGTATTTACATACTGTTTGTGACTGACTTGAGTCCGGATCTCTAGACCCCGGTTCAGGACAGATCAATTTTAAACTATATTTTGTTCAAAATTTCAAGCTATAAATTATAAGAAAATGGTTTTGTGTATAAAATAAAATTAAAGTAAACATAAATTAAGGACAACCGAATTTTGTTTTATTCTATTGTTTATTTAATAAAATACAAAAAATTGTAAGTAATTTCTCTAATCTATATTTATTTTGACTTTTTGTAATATATATCGAGTTAAATGTTTTAATTAATGTTTTTATATGTCGTTTTCTTTTTTTTTGTTGGTTTCGTCTAATGTGCACCTTTTATTGATAATTTTTTGCAGTAATACTATTTCCCATGAAAACTAATCAGGAAATATACGAAATCAGCTATTGTAGCCATTACAGAAACCAGCTAAAAATTATTTAGTATATGTAAAATTTTGTTAAGACAAAGAGTGAATTTATATTTTTTTAAAAATTTATATTAACTATTGAAATAATTTATATAAATTACTAATTTTATATGTTTTTATGATGATTCTTTCAAAATTCAAGGTAAACAATATTTTTTTTACTAGTTACTAAAACAATTGCTATGAAATATTAATTTTAAATTTTTTTTATGTTGCTTATTTCAAATGTAAAAAAATATTTATATTAGTGAAATAATCAATGTAAAAATTATTTTTCACATTGTTATTACCGGTATAAAAGCATTACAAAATATAAAGGATAGTTATTGATCCGGTCCTAACACCGGCCCCCAGGGGCATGGCTTGAATGCTTTGACAGGTCAGCGATCCGGTCTCAATACCGGTATTCGATCTGCAAGACATATTCCAACGTCTTTGTCAAGACATCAACGTGTAACTGGTGTCATCGGTATACATCCGGACTGTGATTCCGTATCAGGCGTTCTCCCTATACCGGTTGTTCAGGATAACACCATAACACCGGACAACACACACGTCACCGCGCTAAAGACAAGGATTATTGCTACAGGGATCGATCAATAATTCCCTGCACTACGAGCCAAATTCTGCTCACGGGGATGGTCAACTTGTTCCCTAATCCTAGTCTATATTCTCTATGCTCAATATAAAATAGCCACTTGACCCAATCATGCTGGTAAGTGCGCAATAAAATAATGCTAATGGGAGTTAGTGGTTCCCCACTAACGAGTCCTCGAAAAAACGAGCCAATCAGGTATATGAACTCATTTCATTAATGAAGTGGGGGATCTTCAACTGATTCTATGCGCAATTACTCTCTGAAATACATTCCTTACTTGGAATATTATCACTGACTTGAGCGTCGGAGAATCATTGCAGGTGACACCACCATTCGCCCACTTCAACGCGTTAGGTCGGTGTGAAGGACTTCCAGGACGCCCAGTCCGCTCTCTCCGCTCAAGGACAACGGATACCTACACCGGATACTCATACATCCGGTCTCTTATACAGTATTTACATACTGTTTGTGACTGACTTGAGTCCGGATCTCTAGACCCCGGTTCAGGACAGATCATTGGCACGCCCGGTGGGACGCGTTAAAGTTATTCCCACTTCTCGTTTAAGAAGTCTGGTTTCTTATCATGGAAGGCAATGGGAGAAACCAACCAGATGGGCACGTGGAAGACATCACTGCCCAGGAACAACCAGTGAACAGGCACTTAGCTCTCGAGTCGCCTGTGGAAAGTTCAAGAAGAATGGTACAGGTTTCAGCACCAAATCTAAAAGATGAGATGATAAGAAAGTTGATGGAGGAACTGATGGAATTGAAACGTGAAAGAAAGAGCGTGGAGGAGAGAGCCATGTCTCTGATCAAGGGGACACATCACACAACCGAGGGAGAAAAATCCTCTACCCCCCAGTATTCAAATATCCCCACATTTGAAGGGAAGGAACAGATCCACGATTCTGATAAGAGAGTTGTTAAAGGGAAGAGGAGGCTGATGACAGCCTCTCCAGTAACTTATAAGCTCACAGTCCCTTTTTCAAGGAGACTTATGAGTGTACGCATCCCTAAGCACCTACAGACTACTCAACCTCTCTCTATAGAAAAATACAGTGGTGAAACTGATCCTACTAAGCATCTTGATGCTTATACACTCGAAGCCATGTACCTGGGGGCAGATGAAGATGTCATGTGCAGGATGTTCCCTCGGACTCTTGTTGTTGATGCCCTTAGCTGGTTCAGGAAGCTACCATCAGGTTCCATTAACTCATGGGAAGAAATGGCAACAGCGTTTGTGGACCACTTTGTCATTTCCAGTGATATTCCCAGAACATCTCATACCTTGGCTCAGATTAGGCAAGGGGAGCATGAAACTCTCAAGGACTTCTTGAAGAGGTTTCACAAGGAAGCAGCTGCTGTTCCAAACTTGGCAGAAGCACTTCAATTGCACATAGTGATAGAAGCTTTGCAACCAGGCTCTGCTTTTGCCATGTCATTGGCAAAGAATCCTCCAGTGAATTTCGAAGAATTCAGGAGGAAAGCATCCAAGTATGTAAGCATTGAAATACACTTGGAAGCAACAGTGGCAAGAGAGAAATCCCCAACGTTACAACGGAGTGATAAGAGCAGATCCAGATCGGGTTTTACCAAGAAGGTCTAATGAGTCATAACCCCGACTCATCTCTCTTTCTCTCTTTTGTAATTCATAATTAATGAAATACTCTAAATGATTCACCCATTGTCTTTATGATTTTATTCGATGCACAACACTGTTGTGACAAGATACTTTCAGGACGGATGATCCTAACAATGTATCCGTTGTTAGCGATGAACCTCTTCGAAGGTACAACTGGGTGAATCACCCCATTCGAAGGCCCAGATTGTAGGATTAAACCGAACTCTGGGTACGGTTAGTAAGTTTGGCTGAACACCGGTGAAGGCTCGGATTGTAGGATTGAACCGAACTCCGAGTACGACTAGTAGGTTTGGCCGAACGTCGGTGAAGACCTGAGTTGTAGGATTAAACCGAACCTCAGGAAATGGGTTGTAGGATTGCACCGAACCCCATTCGAAGACCCAGATTGTAGGATTAAACCGAACTCTGGGTACGGTTAGTAAGTTTGGCTGAACACCGGTGAAGGCTCGAATTGTAGGATTGAACCGAACTCCGAGTACGATTAGTAGGTTTGGCCGAACGTCGGTGAAGACCTGAGTTGTAGGATTAAACCGAACCTCAGGAAATGGGTTGTAGGATTGCACCGAACCCCATTCGAAGGCCCAGATTGTAGGATTAAACCGAACTCTGGGTACGGTTAGTAGGTTTGGCTGAACACCGGTTGAAGAAGAACGATTGAGACTAATTCCCCCAGGACGGATGCTCTCAATCACATATTCTGTGAGTTGACGAGGTAACTCCTGGCGCGGACAATTCCCATCATCATCCTTATGATGGAAGTCTTTGAAGACTCAATCCGTACTCTTACGATTGAGATACACTCCCCCAGGACGGATGCTCTCAATCACATATTCTGTGAGTTGACGAGGTAACTCCTGGCGCGGACAATTCCCATCATCATCCTTATGATGGAAATCTTTGAAGACTCAATCCGTACTCTTACGATTGAGATACAGTTCCCCAAATTCGGAACAATACTCTCACAATGGACGACATTGTTCTCTCCAGTGAGAGTAACGAATTAATAATAGTCATCCGTCCTGTTACAACGGATCGGCTCTTTCTCTCCCCAAAGGAATTAAGGGTAATGCCCTATGACAGGCTTGGGCGCAGTAAGCTGGTTCTTCTTCAAGACCACGTTGAACCCCAAGTAACGGGCGCAGTAGGTTCAGGATTAGCCCTGATCTGAACCCCGTGTTGAAGGCTCAGATTGTAGGATAAACCGAACTCTGAGTACGACTAGTAGGACTGACTGAACGTCGGTGAAGAATCGTCATTGGGAAGAACCAAAGACCGATTGGGGAACAGTTAGTAGGATTAAACCGAACACCAAATACGACATGGATTGTAGGATCAAACCGAACTCCAAACACAACAAGTCTTTGGCTATCAAAATGCCTATGCATGAAAACGATAGTTATACATCTCTATCCGTTCTCCATCTTGCATGAAAAAATCCGGAATGAAGGTTCTACGTCCATACCCGATCTTCACTACTTAAGTCCGGAATGATTCAATACACATGCAATCCCTCTATTAAAACTGTTTTCTACTAAACGTACTACGATTGGAAAAATGTCGCCAGGACGGATGATCTCAATCACCTATTCTGTGATTCGATGATGTAACTCCTGGTACGAACAATTCCAATCATCACTCCAGGACGAATGATCTCAATCACCTATTCTGTGATTCGATGATGTAACTCCTGGTACGAACAATTCCCATCATTACTCTTATGATGGAGGCTTTTGAAAACTGAGAACTATTCACTCAATCCGTACTCCTACGATTGAAAAAATGTCTCCAGGACGGATTATCTAAATCACTTAATCTGTGATCTGACGATGTAACTCTTGGCGTTGTGTACTTTTCCAGAACGGATAACCTCAGTCACCCATTATGTGATATGACGATGTAACTCCTGACGTTGTGTACTTGCCCAGGACGGATGATCTCAATCACTCATTCTGTGATCTGACGATATAACTCCTGGCGCCATACACACCCCAAGGACGGATGATCTCAATCACCTAATATGTGACCTGACGATGTAGTTCCTGGTATCGTACACATCCCCAAGACGGATGATCTCAATCACCTATGAAGTGATTCGACGATAAAACTCCTGAACTTGTTCCCATGCAGATAAGACAACGACTCCAAAACTGAAGCACAGATGCATAACTCTTTATTCCATAAAGATCAACCAACATGCAACAACACTTCGCAAACGGAGTCAACAAAAACTCCTTGGGGGGAAAGGATTGGTGTCTCAGCTATATGCTGCACCATACCGACCCTAAGGTCCTGCAGGCCGCCTATGGAAAGAACTGGTGTCACAGCTATATGCTGCACTAATTCGTCCCCAAGGTCCTGCAGGCTTCTTGTGGAAAGAGCTGGTGTCACAGCTATATGCTGCACCACGCTAATCCCAAAGTCCAACAAATTCCTTGCAGGATGAATTGGTGTCACAGCTATATGCTGCACCATACCGCCTCAAAGGTTCAACCAAGTTCTTGCAGGAAGAATTGGTGTCACAGCTATATGCTGCACCATACCGCCACAAAGGATGAATTGGTGTCACAGCTATATGCTGCACCATACCGCCTAACTTCCAATGTTTTACGGAGTACATAATCAACAAATTCAAGTAAGTTCAACACTTGTAAAATTGTACTTCATTGAGATTCCTAAGAGGCTATTCCGCCTTCTTACGGAATTCAACTCCTTGAAAATTCCTAAGAGGCTATTCCGCCTTCTTACGGAATTCAACTCCTTGGAAATTCCTAAGAGGCCACTCCGCCTTCTTACGGAATCCAGTTTCATTGAAATTCCTAAGAGGCTACTCCGCCTTCTTACGGAATCCAATTCCAACCCATGCCTATAAAAGCTAAACTTAAGTGTTATAGCTCATTACAGTGACTCCGCCAGTCACTATAACAAGCTAGGGGGCATATGATCCGGTCCTAACACCGGCCCCCAGGGGCATGGCTTGAATGCTTTGACAGGTCAGCGATCCGGTCTCAATACCGGTATCCGATCTGCAAGACATATTCCAACGTCTTTGTCAAGACATCAACGTGTAACCGGTGTCATCGGTATACATCCGGACTGTGATTCCGTATCAGGCGTTCTCCCTATACCGGTTGTTCAGGATAACACCATGACACCGGACAACACACACGTCACCGCGCTAAAGACAAGGATTATTGCTACAGGGATCGATCAATAATTCCCTGCAATACGAGCCAAATTCTGCTCACGGGGATGGTCAACTTGTTCCCTAATCCTAGTCTATATTCTCCATGCTCAATATAAAATAGCCACTTGACCCAATCATGCTGGTAAGTGCGCAATAAAATAATGCTAATGGGAGTTAGTGGTTCCCCACTAACGAGTCCTCGAAAAACGAGCCAATCAGGTATATGAACTCATTTCATTAATGAAGTGGGGGATCTTCAACTGATTCTATGCACAATTACTCTCTGAAATACATTCCTTACTTGGAATATTATCACTGACTTGAGCGTCGGAGAATCATTGCAGGTGACACCACCATTCGCCCACTTCAACGCGTTAGGTCGGTGTGAAGGACTTCCAGGACGCCCAGTCCGCTCTCTCCGCTCAAGGACAACGGATACCTACACCGGATACTCATACATCCTGTCTCTTATACGGTATTTACATACTGTTTGTGACTGACTTGAGTCCGGATCTCTAGACCCCGGTTCAGGACAGATCAGTTATATTTTCTAATTTGATTAATTGATTTTATTGGCTTTGTATCTTTACCTTTTATTTGAAAGAAAAAAATAATGTAGAAAGAATTGAAACGGAAAAGGATCACATGATTTAATTTCGTGTGTTTCGTAATAGAGTTTTTCGTAGGAAATAACAATTTTTTTTTTGTTTTTTGTTTACTAAGATACTGATATTAAGGAATATTTTTTTAACTAAAATAATAATAAATGAGTTGCATTGATAAATAAAGCATTTGTTTTTTATCTGATAATTAGAAAATTTCAACTAGCTAGTATTATCTTTCATTAACTCCTTTTATGCCCTTTGACATTGAGAAAGTAAGATAAAAAGTTCAAATAATTTTAAAAGTTCAAATAATTTTAAGTTGTAGTTTTGAAAAAACTAATAAAACATTTGGATAAAACTAGTTATTTAAATTATATTAATCAACTTTTTAATATTATCTATTTTCATGAGGGAATGCATAAAAAATTAATTGTCTCATTACATACAATAATCATTATAGTAAATAATTTAGATGTTTTTTATATATTATTAGATACATTTACCATTCGTATATACTCATCTTTAGTATTCATCAGATACATCAATTTTACATGTAAATTTTTATGAGATTATCTTATTGCATTCTTCAATGATATACCTCATTTTTTGAGTCTTGTCACAAGGTGAAAATGTTAGTCTGCAACCCTAATTAATAAACTCTCAATCTTTTGATTCAATTTAATAAAATTGGACTCATTCTTCTCATTTGTTTTGTAGGAATGATTGATTACTTCAAAGGAAGGGTTTGGATTTGAGAACAAATCCTTTTTAGGTGAGGGAACAAGATGAAGATTTATCATAGTATAGAACGTAAGACTTTTAGTTAGCAACATTTTTGAGTCATTTATCTTGTATTTGTTTTAAGATTTTATTATTCAATTTAAACCTTTTTTTATTGTAATTTTAGTTAAGTTTAGTATAGACTTTAAAGTGTTAAGCGGGTCATTTTTAATATTGACTTTATTTTGAACAAAAATACACTCTACTATAGGTTAGTAGTTAGGTTAGTTATTTCAACTATAATTAATTCGTCTTTAAAGTGAGTTAGGTTTTAAATTGTAGGAAACTTTATTCTCAATTCATTGGTTGAAATGTATGAGAACATTTTTTATCTTTAAAAACTTAAAGTTTTTACCATTTCTCTTCATTGTTCTTATCTTGAATCCTTCCAAAAGGATTAACTACATGTTAAATTAAAATAAGAAATTTAAATGTTTAATTCCTACTTAAAAAAATTTAAAGAAGATCCCAGTCTTTTATGGTTCCAAAAAAACAGAGAGAAAAGCAATCAAATTAATAAGATAGTAAACAATAATTGAAAAGCATAAAGCTAGAGGTTAGCAGGCTGTGTTACCTTTGATGTCCCTTTCAAGATATTAATAGTTTTTAGTTTATTTTACCTCTTTTTGTAACATAGTTCCAACTCCATTGGCCGTTTTTGGACTACAACACAGCAACTTCTCTTGTAGTTATAGCCGCGACAGTACCAAAGGCCAAATCTTTTTCTCCATTTTTAAGGTTGATCTCCCTTTGCAAACAAAGACCAACCTGTGAAACATGCAGAGGAGGTTCAGGCAAGTATGCAGTGCTCTAAAAGAGCACAGTTACATCAGATATGCCAAGATTGCCTCTGCAAGTGGCTTCTCTGATATCAATCTCATCATCGTAAAAGCAACATCACCTGATGACATGCTTCTGCATGAAAAATACATACAATACCTTTTGAATCTCTTCTCCATGTCTCCATCTTCATGTCACTCTTTTGCCCTCAGCTTCACTCGCCGTTTTGGCAACACACGTAGTTGGCGTGTGGCACTCAAGTGCCTCATCCTTCTTCACCGTTTGCTTCGTTCTGTCCCTGGGAACAGCACCCTTTGGACTGAACTCTTATGGACACGTTCTAGTGCCTTGATTTCTCTGTACCCTTGTCATTTTAGAGACAACTCATCCTGCTCTCCAGTTTCATACACCAACTTCATCATAGCCTATGCACACCTTCTCGACGAAGCCCTTAACTGTGTTTCTTGGGATAGCACCGCGTTGAAAAACCAGCATCGTCATCAACAAGAAGAAGAGGAAGAGGAAGAGGAAGATGAAGGAGAAGAAGCAGCTGAGAGTGGAACTTTTCAAGAGAAAATGATGGAAATGGGTGAAATACTTGAATTGTTGCCACAACTTCAGAGCATTATAGATAGGGTGATGGATTGTTACCCGGTGGGAGTGGCATCAAGAAGTGTGCTTGTGCAATCTGCAATGAAACTCATAATACGTGACAGTTTCGTTTGCTATACCAGGTTCAGAAGAGAAATAGTGGTGGTTTTGGACAATTTGCTTCAGATGCCTTATAGGCACTGCATAGCTGCTTTCAACATATACAAGAAAGCAGCAGTGCAGACAAACCACCTTTATGAGTTCTATGAATGGTGCAAAGCAAAGGGTTTGTGTGGTTTTTATGAGTACCCTTCGGTGGAACCAATCCCATACATACAAATCAAAGCTTTGGAGAGTTTTCTGAGTGGCATGTGGCAGCTAACAGAGTCGTCGTCGTCATCATCTTCTGAGGAGTCTTCATCAGTTTTAGGTGAAAGACAAGTGGCGATGAGAAGAGAGGTTGTTATTAACAACAAAGATCAAGAGTTTGTGGATGAAGAGGAGAAGCCTTTGATTGAAGTAGAGTTGGAAAAGAATGAGGATGATAGTTGGGAGACTGTGTTGGAATCTTCTGTTAGTTTTTGTGATGCTTATTACCACGGTGACTTGCTAAGTTTCTTCCATCAGCAAGAGTGGGACAGTGGAATCCATGATGAACAACATAACTCTGATGATCACTTACTGAAAATTGTACCGTACAAATCTCATGCTGCTACTTACAACCCATTCTCAGAGTCAAATTAAGATTCCAATCTTGTTGGTTGGTTTATCATGTGTTTAACTTCCTGAATCCATAAAAAATTAAACTGCATTTCCAATATTATCAGATTTCCTGTGTTTATTTGTTTATGTTTAAGAGGGTGTTCATGCTTTTTTTTAGGGTCTAACAGGTTCATGAAATTGATAAAGAAAGAAATGATATTTCTTTTGTTTTTGCTTTTTGGCAGCAAGGAATGATATTTCGAGTTGTGTAGAAACTCATCAGAGAATTTGTAAACAAACATCTCCACTAAGTTAAATTCCCGAAACAACTCCACTACTATTTGATGATTAAGAAGAGAATAAGCTTCTCTTATATAACAAAAGAACCATCTTTCACCAAGAAGGAAAACGAGAATAACATGATTTTTTAATGTCTAGCCTTTTCATGAGGTGGGTTGAACAGTTGGATTCATGAAAGAAAAGATGGGTAAAACAGTTACAAGAAGCCTACAAAAATCATGTTCCTAGGTTTGATTATTCATGTAAATGAAGGTTGGGATAAAATAATCACATTTTCTGAGTACCCAGAATATACAACACTACATACAATTCATGAAAGATACTAATAGCAGAGCATTACTGATATATTAAATGCTAAGCTCAGTAGTTCTTGTCCCGTGTTCATCTTATGTTTTCCATGACCAGAATCAGATTTCGTTGCTGCAATAATGCTTTCTGACTTGCCATCTGCAGCTTTAGTTCTTATCATCGGGTCTTTCACTGTGTTTCCAGAATCAGTTTGTGAAACATTAAGATTCATCCCATCATGCAAAGTTGCTGAATTTCCAGCTGAAGATTTAGTAACAGATGGTGCTGGCTTCAACTTGTAACCCAAGAAGGCTGCATGATGAATGAAATTAGTATTAACCGTATACAGCTATTTTCATTAAGTGTAGGTGTGGTAACTTCCATGCCATTACAACTCCAAGAAGCTCTTTGGAGTAAACTAGAAGAAACACAACTGAGAAACAAAACTCCTTCCTCAAACCAATCGCTTATATTAAAGAATGAAGCAAGTAAAGTAGGTTAATTGGCAAATCTCTCATTTGTTGTTACACGGCTAACTTACTCATTTTAAAACCAGTGGGAATATAAGTATTCAGATGAAAGATAAGGCATGCAAGCCAAATCAGATATTCCTCTCAAGTATTTACTTACAAAGTGCCAAAAGTATTTCAATCAACACTAAGTATAATTTTTTTAACACATCAGCCTATGTTGTTTATATCGAATTCAATGAAAATAAGGAAAAAGCATTCAAATAGGCAGCCACAACAAGATCCAACTCTTGAACTTTTGCGTTTACACCTTAGCTTGGGGCTAAGAGGAGAGATTTAATAGATGATTTAATTGATAAAGAAGGGAGAGAGATATTTAGAAGTTAAGAGGAATTCGGATTTGGTGCAATCAAAAGAGGGTCCATTTGTTGCGTTCATGTTTTATAAATCAATTAGTTTTAAAACCGATTTAGAAAACTATCCCATTTTAAGTTAGGTATTTGAATAACCTGTTTAGCAAGTGTGAATACACCAAATGTACCCTTTTTTAACCGCGCCAAATTTGAATCCAAGTGAGAGTGGAGTTGAATACATGTGAAAAAGTGAAGTGCGGATATATAATAGTTGTATTATTTCTCCAAACTGTACTTGATGCACAAAAACTTAGAGGAGGTGACGTAACATATTTACAAGATGCATTTGAAACAGGAAATCTCATATATCTCGAAACTAGTTTTAACCTAAAAACACGGAAGAAGTGATGTATCTTGTCCTTGTCCTCATTTTTGTATCTGTGCTAGTTAGGACTGTCAATACAAATTACCCGACTCGAGTGCGGGCTTTAATGGGTCGGGCTAAAAAGACCCAGAAAAATTCAAACTTCGAATATTGTTGTCAAGCCCCAACCCGCTTCCAACCCCGGCTTGATAGGTTCCTCATATTATTCAACGACATCATAATTTATAAAAATTTTATTATATAATATGATTTGGTGGGCTACCCAAAACTGACTAGATTTTTTATATTTGGGTTTGGGCTTAATCGAGTTGAGGTAAATAAGCCTATTTTTTTTCGAGTTTTCATTTTTAATGACCAAACCCACCTATTTTATAAATAAATTTTTACTCGTAAACCTGATCCACTTTGACAACTCTAATACTTGTGCAACATAGTTGGCAGGTAATAGTTTATAATTTAATTATAAAAAATCAATTGTTTTTTCTAGGGTGTATGATGTAAAAGTTTTAATAAAATAATAAAATAAATGTAAATAATAAAATAATTTTTTTAAATAATGATAAATATAACTAATTTGCCCGTGCATCCTACTGCCAGTGGATTACAAAGAGTACACAATGTTTAAGGCAATAATAATAATGATAAATGTGGAGTAGATGACATGAAATGAATTAGTTTGCTGTGTCATGGCAAAAACACTTTGTCACCAGTATCCTTTGCATGAGCAGGATCCATTTTTAAAATGATGGAAGCGACTTGAATCTCTTAGTATGATCTCATGTTCAATAATCTTGGATATGTAGGTCATGGCACTGTGGCAATCACCACAGATGCGTAAATTCTTGGTTATTCGAATAGGTGCAGCTGGAGGTAAAGTTAGGATGCCATAGGCAAGAGCCAACTTCTCACTATGTTCAAAAAGAAGGTCGTCTTTTTCTTCATCATCCACATCATGAAGAGCAAAGCTTGTTTGAGGAACATAACCAATGGCTTTAATGCGTTGAATCAAGTCTGCAAGTGTCTCATATATCTGCTGAGATTGTGAGTGAGACCTGTCTCCCACAAAGAAGGTTGCCACACCTTTCCTTCCTTGGACCCAGCTGCAGCCAGGTCTTTTCTTGATTCCACTATGTTTCATCAAATATCTAATCCTAGCCACATCTTTCCAGCGTCTGGCATTAGCATATATGTTTGAAAGCAATGTATATGATCCATCATTCCCAGACTCCAATTCTAACAAACGCTTCGCAGCAAATTCCCCGAGTTCCACATTTGAGTGTATCCTACAAGCACTAAGCAAGGCCACCCACACCACCGGGGTTGGTTCCACGGGCATTTCATTAATGAGCTTCATAGCTTCACCTAGCCGGCCAGCACGACCCAAAAGATCAACCATACAAGCATAATGCTCTGCTCCAGGATCTACACTAAAATCCTTCCTCATTCTATAAAAGAAATCAATTCCCTGATCAACCATTCCCGAATGACTGCAAGCATAAAGAACAACAAGAAAGGTTATGCCATCAGGCACTAAATGCAATTTTCTCATCTCATCAAAAACCCGGAGAGCATCTTCACCACGTCCATGCATGCCGTAGGCAGTCATTAAAGATGTCCAAGAGACAGCATTTCTCTCTGGCATGTTGTCAAAAACAATTTGAGCAGCATCTACATCTCCAGATTTCGAATACATGTCTATGAGGCAATTAGCCACAAACAGAATAACAGAATCATAACGATTTCGCAGCACATAAGCATGAATCTGCCTACCACACCTCAATGCTGCCAAACGGGCACAAGCAATGAGGGCACATGATAAAGTAAAATCATTAGGCTTTATAGAGTTATCCATTCTGAACATTTCAGAGAAAAGTTGTAGAGCATTGTTGGCATCACCATGCTGGGCATACCCGCCAATCATCACAGTCCAGGTAACCACATCTCTATCTCTTGGAGACACCAAATCAAACATGGTTCTAGCCATTTCAGTGCTTTGGCATTTAGCAAACATGTCAATTAGACCATTAATCACCATGAGATCATCACCCCCCGAGTCATGTCCATCTAAGTTGAGCATAAACTTGATGGCATAACAATGAGTTTCTTTCCCATGAAGCAATGCTCCAACAGAAGCACACGCGGAAAGCACAGACACAAGAGTGACTGCATTTGGCCGAGAACCACATTCACACATCTGCCTAAACACATCAAGAGCTTCACGACCTTGCCCTCTCTGCGCATACCCCGCGATAACAGCAGTCCACGTCACAACATTCAACTCAATATCTTCCTCCCGCATGTTCTCAAACAAAGAGAGAGCATGTTCCAATCTCCCAGCTTGAGAGTAGCCAGTGACCATGGCGTTCCAAGAAACGACATCCTTAAACCTCATCCTCTGGAAAACCATATTTGCTTCCTCCATCTTGCCACACTTGGAATACATATCAACAAGAGCATTACCCACAAAAACATCCTCCACCAACCCACTTCTCATGGCAAACCCATGAATCTGTCTCCCGAGCAACGACGCACCAAGCGAAGCACAAGCAGGAAGTACATTAACAAGACTAACAACATCAGGAGACATCCAGTGAACCTTAGTCATTCCACGGAACAATGCAAGTGCAGTGCTGACATCAGAAGCACACATGTAAGCAGACACAATAGAATTCCAAGAAACCGAGTCCTGAATGCCCAGTTGACACAAATCATCGAACACGCGGTGGGCGTGACGTAGAGCGCCGCACCTGCCATACATGGAAACAAGGGCATTACATACGAAGACATTGGAGGCGAACCCAGATCGAAAAATGGCAGCTTGGAGAGCGGCACCATGAGAGAGAGAGAGAAGCTGGGAAGAAGCTTTGAGGGCATAAGGGAAGGTGTAATGATCAGGGGTCCAAGAAAGTATTTTCATGCGACGGTAGAGAAGGAGAACATGATGGGGGGATTGGGCTTGGCTCATGATTTGGTTCCAGAAGAAAACAGAAGATGGGGATGGGGTGAGGCGCTCTACAAGGAGAATGGCATTCGGGGTGGAATTGCAGGCTACGTATGCGGCGATGAGGTTGGTAGCAAAGTGGAGGAGACCCTGAACGGTACATTGTTGATGCAACAGTTTGACATGGGCAGAGGAATTGCATTGTTTCAAGATTGTGGGTGTGATTGTGATTGTGGACAAGAAGCGATTGTTGGTTAGGTGTGAAAGCAATGGTGGTGAGTTTATTGTAAGGAAGCGTAAGAGCATGCTAATGCTAATCAAATCGCTGAGAGTGGCATGTGACAGTTAACAGATTCTGGTTCATCTGTTAGTCTTGGTCATACATAGTGAACAAGTAAACAAAACAACATAGATTTCGATTTCAATAGCATGGAAAGTAGTAGCCTACAAATCCATAGCTATCGTGTATCTTTGTCAAAACTAACAGTTGAAAATCTGTTAAAATTAGCTTATATAATAGTTGATAAATATAACTAATATAAATGAAATGTTGAATTATTATAACTTGTAACTTTGTAGGTTTATATATTATCTCAAACTATTTACCATATATAATTTTTTAAACTTATAAAAATAAATTTTGATCTATTACGGTAAACTTATTTATTTTATCAAATGCTTAATAAAAAATTTAATATATTTTATCGACAAAATTAATGAAATAAAGATTTATCACTTACAAAATTTTGATATAAATAAAATTTTATACAAGATTTTAAACATTCTCTATAATTGTAAATTTCTTTGATAAAAACATTTTATTATAAATGATAGATATGAGAATTATTAAAATTATTATAGACAATAAAATAAAAATATCGTCATCTAATACTTCAAGTAGCATTAAAAAAACACTACTAATTACGCTAACTAAAAGCTACATCCACTAAAACACTTTCATTTTGGTTAAAATAACTTTTCAGGAAGTAATATATATTTTTAACTAACTGAAATCTTTATAATATAAATCATTCACATAGCCAAATTAAACTTCCAATTAGGAAGCTTCCTCCGTCACCCTTGGTAATTGGGGTGTATTTATGGTTTTCAATTTCTGAATCAATAAAAACTTAACAAAGAATATTAACCAGTCCTGAGTATATTGGTTAAATAAAAAGATTAATATATCGGGTAACTAAACAAATAAATAAAAAAGATTAATTCAAAAATTATCATTAGAATCCAACAAAACAAAATCATTTTTTAAGCAGTATCCTAAAGGTAATATGACCCAAACTTTAATTACATTTTCAATATAGTCTGATTTCCTGTGTTTTTCTTTTACTTTTAGAATCTACCAAGTTCATAAAAAACTACTTGTTTGTTTTATTTTCAAACAAGAAAGGTTTTTTTTAAGCCATCTTGAAACCATTCAGAAAATTTGTAAACAAGTATCTCCACCAAGCTAAACTCACGAAATAACCCCACTATTATAGAACACCAGAAGGACTAACGTGAAATAGATTCTAAAGAATGCTTCTTCACAACCAAACAAGTACTCACCTAGGCAATTGTGTTTTATGTGAAATCAACAATTGGATTCATCCCTTATGGCAAGGATGTAACCATGAAAGATGGGTAACCAGTTACACTAAGTCTACAAAAATTATGTTTACTAGGTTTGACTAGTCGGTTGGGACAAAATAATCGCATTTTAAGAGTATCCATTTTAATCACTGGCTACCCAGAATATACAACACTATATACAAGGTGTACAAGTCAATTCATAATTTCTTCTCATCAACTTTAGAAAGAGGACCAAATAATTTGAAGTGCTGAATGTTACCAACAAATGAGGCGGGTGACAGTTAAAAGTGTTGTGAACCCACCACCTCAACTCACACACGCAAAGTTAGCATTATGGCTCTTGCATGAAATTAACAACCTTCCTTCAAAAAATGTTTACTTGCGATGCCTTCGCTTTTGATCAGCTCTTTGTCTCTTCTCATCATCCCATTCACGGTCAAACATGCTAATACTCAATTAAGGACACAATAGTGATAGTCAATCAGTAACATCTAACAAAAACACCTATTTTAACTTTGAAGTAGCGTAGCAAACAATTCTCAGATAAAATTAAGTTTTCATATGCATCTGCTTTCCATTAATGAATGCAGCCTACACAGGCGCAGAACACAAGTATGCAATGAAGAGATGAATTTAAGAAGCATCCAGCATATCAGCATATGTAAGAATATTAAAATATAATTGTTATAAAGTTAAGGATACGGATCTGAATCACGGCGATTCAGCTTGCCAGCGACCTCTTTACCATGAATCCTGAGATTTGGTTCATCCATGTAACTTGCATGCTGGATCAAGGGTCCCTTTCTGTCTCCTCTGTCCCTTCCATCGTACACTTGTGACATACCAAGAGCAGGGGGAGGAGGTGGAGGGGCCACTGGTGAGTACTCCCCAGGTTCACCAGTTGGTAGATGCTCCCTCTTAAGTTTCCGTCTCTTGGATGCAGCATTTAAATCCAAGTCTTCCTTTATAATGTTTGCTTTCTCTCTTTCCCTCTCCCTCTCTTCCACCTATAACAACAGACAGACAACGTGACATCAGAAGATTAAAGACAGCCATGTCATGTCATGTCATCTATCTAATCCACTGAAAACACCAAAAGAGGCTAATATATGTTGAAAAGAACTATGTATGACAACAAAATATTCAGGTCAATGCAAAATCCAAAACTTGATCCCAAAGCATGAACTGGAAAGAAAATCAAGCCAGGGAAAGCAATCTTACATTCTGATAATCTAATCTTGTGACAAGTAACCCTACTAAAACTGAAAGTATACTACACACATTCCAACACAAAGTAGATCATTTAGAGTAAGATAATAATTAGTAATAGAATATATACCCAATGTTCATGCATACCTTTATTTCCTCACGTTTTCGATCTCGGAAATCATCATCTTTTCGGCGTTTCGCGTCATCCTGAGAAACCACAGTCTCTTCAGATCGTCTCCTTTCTTTTTCCTCATGCCTTGGAGAAAGTCTTTGAGAATGCCTTGTAGCTCCATACCTCCTATCAGCATCTTCATCACGCCTACCAGGTCCCACGGATTGAGGAACCATATTAGGAGGTAAAGGGGGTGGCGGAGGTAAGCTTTGCCCATGGAAGCGATCATCAGTATGAGATTTTTCTACTGATGTATCATTGTATCTCAATTTATTTCTATCATCCTTGCTTCTTTCATCCTTAGCCTTCTCAGAGAGTCTATTAAAACTCCTCTCATTACCCCTCTCTAGCATTCTCTCAACAGACCGCTCTCTTCCATACCTTTCGATTGACCTATCCCTAGGCTTTTCTGCAACAAAGTCATCACCACGAGACTTATCCATACGGTCCAATCTTTCCCTGTGTTCCCTTTCATATCTTTCATTGCCTTTGTCTTTTGACCTTTCCAATGGCTTATCACCTGTCCTGTATAGACCATGTTCATCTGGTCCTGATTTGTCATCAGTGAATCGGGGATCCATCAGTTTTTCTCTCTCTGAGAACCGAACTTCACTCTCTAAATCCCTGAGCTCTACATCCCCTTTCCTTCGTTTACCTATTCTGTCTAGTTCTTCAGCAGAACTAGCTCTCTTCTGAACTTTATCACTAGACTTTGAAGCAACAACTGTGTTTTCATGCCTAGGAGAATTAACTGCTCGAGAAGATGATCCTCTAGCAAAGTCAGTAACATCATTCCCATCATCCTTCACCACAGAACCCCTAACATCTAAAGACTTAGCAGCACCAACCTCTGCCTTTGATTCATTACCAGGGCCATCTGATGAAATCTTTGCTAAAGGATTTGAACCTTTTGTAGAACCTGAAACAGTATTACCATTAACACTGACTGAAGATATATTGATTGTTCCAGTGTGTCTTCCCTCCGATGCATGGACTTGTAGATCCTTGTCACTGCTCGACGAACCAGAAATCTTAGTAATAGGTTTTACAGATCTACCATCCTCTTTTGCAGGGTCTTGTTTTGAGGGCTTTGAAAGTGAGCCAGCAGGCACTGTACGTTTAGCTGAAGTTCTTGACTGAAAAAAAGGTAGCAAACCATACAAATATTTTAGTAAATCCATATAAAATATTTATATTTGAAAGTGAGCCAGCAGGCTCTGATCATTTTGCCAATGTTCTTGAATGAAAACAGGATAAGTAAATTATTATGGATGGAATTGAAAATAAAAAATGACACTGAAGAATGGAAAAGGAGAAAAAAATGACAAGGAGGAACAGCACCCCAACGGCAAAAATTGTTAGTTATACTTGCAAAAATCAGTATAGCAGCGCAACCAGCTGTAATCAGAGAGAAATTCATGTTGAGTTACTGCATATAATTTAACAAAATAGTTTTAAAACAATTGGACTTGCAAAGGGTTATTTTATTACAACTGTACACTTCCAGGCACAAACATTATAGTAATTCCATATTAAATATCCATTTCCACAGTCCATGGATAGGCAGCATTAGGGCCTGTACTTTATTTTTTTACCATATGTTCTTTTAAAAATACAACTTAGGACTATATCATTTTAGGTGTTATCATGCCTTTATAACGTCCATGTTTTCTTGAAGAGTTAACTTTTCCTTAATCTTTCAACCAACTGACTGGCCAGATTTTTCTGCAAAACAGTAACTAAGAAAATTATGTTAATACTTCTCATTCGCTCTTGCTCAATTTTTCTCAATAACCCATCAATCCTTAGATCCAAATTTAGTTTTATTTTAGAATACTCAAACCAGCACTTTACACCAAAAATCCATCAAGAAGCCTTTACCCTATCCTAGTCAAATTTCCCCCCTCCATTCCTTGAGCCTGATGCTTTCTTGTTTAAAAATGCACACTTCTCTTCAAGATGCATTCAGGTTTCCCAAATTACGTCCCTCCTCTTCGCGTGAGTCAGAGTATTGCACATTAATAGGTTTAGCACTAACATTTCCAAAGAAACCATTCTTATTAAGTATTTACAGCACAAACAAAAACAATTAGCACAAAACTATTTTCAAAGTTAAATTATTATTTTTTTTGAAGATTAGTATGAATATAAATCATACTAATCTTTAAAACGTTCTTAATTGTTCTCGTTTCAGACATAGTAGATGAAGTACTTCGTCCATCAGATCTATAAGAGATATATGTTATTATGATTTGTGGGCATGCCCACACTGGATCTAAATTCTGTTAAGCAGTTAGTTGGTTGTAACTAACAGCTGTAGGTATTAGTATGCTGTTAGCTTCCCTTGTACTCTTCTACTGTCCTATAAATAGGACACTCAATGTAATCCCACTTCAGTAGTTCAGTTGAAATATAATTCAGATCTATATTCTCCGAATTCTCTCTAGATTCCCTTTTCTCTCATTAATTCTATCAAGATCACACTTCAATTTTCTATTCCTGTCCACTCAAACAGTAAGCAGAGACAACACAGCTAATTAGTCAACAATGCAACAAGTACCTCAGCAGTTCTTGTCCCATGATCTTCTGATGCTCTATTTATGGACTCTTCCACTTGCTTTGGGTTTTCCAAAGATTTTGATGCCCCAGATGGTCCAGATGATGAGGGCAAGGATGACTGAGCATCCAATCCATTCACTATTGAGTTGCTCTTGAGTTTTACAAGGCCAGACTCAGATTTTGTTATTGTAATGCTTTCAGTTCTTTCTGACTTGCCATCTGCAGCTTTGGTTCTAATCATCTGGTCTTTCACTGTGTTTCCAGAATCAACATGTTTTACACTAGCAGAATCAGTTTGTGAAACATTAAGATTTATCCCACCCTGTACAGTTGCTGAATTTCCAGCTGAAGATTTGGTAACAGATGGCGCCGGCTTCAATTCAAGATAACCCATACCAAATTCTTCATCGGTAACCCAAGAAGGCTGCACAATGAAAGAAATTTAGTGTGTTTTGAAACAAATGCAGTTGAGCTAGATAGTATTAATATAACAGCATACCTTCCTAGCAGCCAATGCTGCGGCAACACCAGTTGCCAACACCTTAAGATCCTCTCTTTCATCACTTTTAATCTTAGCTACCTGCACGTAATATAAAATAATTTAAGAAAACACATTAGAATTTTCAATTAATAGCATAAGCAAAGTTTACGATAAGGATAACTTACCCGTTTCTCAAGGTTTATCCCACTCTTCCGAGTAACAGGGAAAACACTAGAAATTTTTGTCAACATTATAAGAGAATTTCTAATTTCCATGTATTCACTAGATTCCAGACACTGAATTAGTAACCGTGTGATTCTCTGACTCCACTTCCAATGTACCTATCAACCGAAAAGCACATATGAAATGGATTCTTCCAACATTACTTATCTTCTGTAGACTAATGGATCAGAACAAAAGAAGGTACAGCCTTAGAAAAAAATTGCTAAAGCTTAAACAAAAAAATAGCCATGATCTAAACAACACAGGCACGGAGAAAATCTGGAACAATTTTAACCAGCAGCACTGACTAGAACTTGCCTTAATGAATTGCCCATACGTAACTCGCTGGCTATTTGGATATCTATAATAAACAGCAAAGCCCGGCATGTTTCCACACTCCCGTTCGTAAATAGATTCATCACTCTGAAAAAAAAGTGAAAAATGAGGAATAAGAAAAAAAAAAGACTGAAATTTGAAAATTGAACCACTCCTGAAAATTATCTATAAAAATCAAAATCAAAATCATAAGTATAAAATAATAATAATTACCTTCCAATAGTAAGCAATCTTCAAAGTTTCATACAGAAACCTTCCAAGCCTTCCTGCCTCGTATTCTGTGCAGCAGCATATCATTGGCTGTAGGGTCTTACAAATCAGAACATCTATGTGGTTGACTGTGTTGAAAAAGGGAGTTCCAAGGGAATGAAGCGTGTGTACAAACATAGCACAATATACAGCATCTGGCATGCTGAAAGTACAGCGTGGAAATATACAACGCTGAAGAAACTCCATGTTGATCTTTAAGGTATCAGGACAGGAACTTAACCATTTGTCTTTTTCATGAGAAAGTCGTCTGCGAACCGATGCAACATTCTCTTCATGTTTATGCAACTCACTAATCAGACGATCAAGAGATTCTTGTATTCTTTCCTTTTCTTTCTTCCTCTTAGTGATTGCGGAGCTTGAATTGTCAGAAAGTTCCTCCAAGGACTTAAGATTAGCATGCAGCTTGGCTATTTCCGACTCATAACGATTTTTTGGAACATATAGATCATACAACGTGAGACCCCAAAATGTTGCATAAAGATCAGGAGACAGACTATTCCATGCTTTTGAAGGTAACATGGTTTTAACAGTATCAAGAAGACATGACCAACTGCATGCAGTAATAAATAAGTGAACACTAATCCACAAAATGGCAAAAATAAACTTTGCTTTCATATCTTATCACATATCAGAAACAGATAATAATTAACACTTTTAGACCTAAGTATACTAACAGGAATGGAAACTAAAACATCATCACATGTTGGAGAGTTCAAAACCTAACATACTCGCTCCAAAGCATAAAAAAGAAGTTTCAAGGAAGGTGAGATAGGTTAGCATTGTAACCTTAAAGGATTTTGAGCGGAGCCAAAATCTAAAACCATACTATCAGTGTGATCTGAAGGATCAGACTCAAAATTTGTAGATGTGTCACTTGCAGTATTTTTATCATCCAAGGGCCAACAAACATCAGGATTCCTCTGAGACTTGAAAAGTCTCATCACAGGGCGATATATCAAAAAGGCAACCTATGCCAGAAAAAGGAACAAAATCAAATACAGGTTCAAGCAAAGAAAGATGTATCATCATAACCCCGCAACTAAGGGGAAGCCAGCCAAGAACAGAAAAAATGATAAAAAAAAAGTGCAGTAACTAGCATGAGAACAGGTAGGAAGTTCAATAGAAATTGAGTAGGAATAAGTGCAAAAACCTCAGGGTCAAGGTGGTAAAGGTGGACCAGTTCATTGAGGGGGGGAACAAGAATAGCATAGTTTGATGCTGGTGTTACAGCACTGCAAAGAAATTCAACATACTGAAGAAGAGTTCCATGGCATCTATCAAACTGCTCACTAACCATCTTAATGTAGGGCGCATCTGCATTGATGACAACCCTGCAAAAATATTAATTTTTGAGAATAGAATCTTGTTCATCAATTCTATGTTCTATGTTCTAAGAGCCACAAGTTTAAAAGCTTACAGAGAACGATGTTGAGCAATAAGCAGTAATAGGGGGACTGCCAACTTTGGTTCATCTTTTGGAAGTAATGCATCTCTAAGCCTGCTAGTTGATTTTATCAATGCCTGCATGTATCATTAGATAAATCTAGTAACATACCATTGTCGACAACCCAATCACATTGTGAATCCTTAAACTAGGCATAGTATCACAATAACTACAAAGATAAAATAACCTGAGACTTTAAGACCATTGCAAGAGATGTATGATTTATAAAACAAGGGCATAAAAGAAAGAAACAACACCAAACACACCATTCAAGAGGTTGCACTAATTTTCCTTTCTTCACATCAAAATAATGGAATTGATCATCCCACTAAACTAATAGATATTGGTTTGCTCACACTGATCCACTTTCAGAAGTTCATTTTTAAGCTCAATCAATCACGCAACAAATCAAAGAATGCTCATTATATAAATGTCCCACAATATTTTCCAAAACCAAATATAATCTAGTATTAATAAACTAGTCCAATCAGTACAGACCAAAACAACTGAGCCAGTGCAAATTAAAACAGTGAATTGCCACGTCGAACAAAACTGTCTGTTACAGCTGGATTAGAATTTCAATCTCTTGCTTTCCATAATCTTCTAACATGGTTATTTACCTTGTTATTTCGAGTTACGCCAAAAGATGTTGCTTGATATCTGAGAGTCTCACTCCCAGCCATTGCATCCAGCTGTTCCTCAGTCAAATTCTCTGTGTACTGGACATTTGCCATTTGTTGAATAAGTTCCTGAAAAAACCAGCAAAAATATTTATTTGTCACCAGCATTAGGGTTTTCCATATCTCACATAACGATGTAACATTATTCTATATCAGGAAGAACTTATTAAAAAACACCTGTAGTAGAACAAGCTCAATTCCCTGCCCCTTTTTTAACTGGTTCACAAGATATTGGAAAAGGCCCCGTAATTCCATTGATGGGTACTTCTTACACCTATAATGAACAAAAGACTTAAGCTTATGATACATTCAAAGAAAATTGTGCTTCTTAAAAAAATCACATAGATCCCACTCAGTTCTGAACAAAAATAGGTAACAATAAAAGCATGTTAACCCGAACATTTACTGAAAATAATATTAGACTAAATCAGAAAGAAATGGTTTTTAGTTTAATACACCATATTTAGGGTCAAGCCAACTTGACCACTTTGGGAAACAAAATTCTCCCAACCAACTACCAAGTTTTATTGTCACTACATTCTCATGACACCAAGTGTATAATAATTGCAACACATGTCGCAAAAACTCTACCAAATTATATGGAGAATTTGATGTATCACATAAGATAGGTGTATGAGAATAGTATATTTCAGCTTAGTAGCCTTTGTATATTAGTTCTAGAAGCTCCCACTTCTTTCTGTCTGTCACTGATCTCTCTCAGCTGTATAAATACAGCTTCTCTTTGTATTCTCATTCATCAAGTCAAATTAAAAATCAGATTAACTTTCTCGTTATTTTCTCTCAACCTAAAATGGTATCAGAGCATGGTTCCAATCCAAGCTCAAACCCAGATCATGGCTTCAAATTAATGTATTCTTGTCATTCACAGATAATGAATGTTATGTACCCAATCGAGACACATGAACATTAGAACCAACATTCCTACACAATTTTCTATGGTCAACAATATCAGCCAATTTGTGTCATTTCGGTCCTAGTTTGCTTGTCTCAACTTTTCTAAGTTCAATAGCTTGGTATTTATTTAAAATTAATTATTCAATCATAAATAGTTCAATTAAGACATTTTTAATTCAAAATAAATGTTTTGTATGTTATTTATCTTGATTAGTTTTCTATTTTTTCATGGAACTATAAAAGATTGTAGACCTTTCTTCCAATTTCCTACTTTGATTTTTGATTCAACATTAACTCCTCACCTTATTAATAAGAAAAAAGAATAATTCAAACAACCTATTTTCAGTATCACCTGTGTTCTGCAGAGCAAGCAACAACTACAGCTCAAAGTGGCAACCAGTAAACCAACCATAATTAAAAACCTTTGAAGGAGCTAAAGTGCTAAACAACAAAGAAAGGGGACACTCATTTTATACAACAAAAAAAGGGAACACGACAGAAAAAGAGAGAGAGATTAGATAACCAAACCAAAACTGCTTCAGGTATTTCAATCCCCATCCCTCCAAGGCAAAAACAAATTCCCAGTAGAATATTGGCCCCCCAAAGTTGTTCAGGATTTAACAGGTATGCGCAGCAAAAATAATGCAGCCACAAGCATATCATTCTTCAATTTTGAGGAATATACCCCATAAAGACCAGATATTACAAAACTTGTTATGATATCCATTCATCAGAAGATGAGCACCTCAGTGTTATACAGAACATAATCATGAATCATCCTGTTGTACTGAACTACTGCTGATCAAGTAAACTACTGACGAAAGTCAAATGAAAAGTAGTAGTTTCTGTCTTCCCCTTATCTGAAGAAAGGATATACTATCTAACAGTACTACTCCTCCGTTAAGTAAATTTGTAGATAAACGGATAAACACACTGAACAGCTCCAGAAAGAACTAATGGTTTCCTTGATATCGTGCATCCTCCATTAGCATCACAAGATGAAAGTAATAACTAATGGAGTAGACAACTTAAAAGAATGCTACTATCAACCGATGCCTCATCTGATGGATCCAAACCTACCTATTGCCAGCCCAACACCAAGGACTAATCATCACATGGCAACAACCAAGACCAAGTAAACAGTTCAGGTTTCACCCTGTCTACATAGCCCAAAATCTTAGGAATTTGTTCCCCTAATTTTTTGAAATTCATCATGAATTTGGCATATACAAAACAGCAACTCACAATGGTGTGTATCTGCTTCCCCCCTTGAACATAATAACCTCATACAATGCCATTAAACTTGACATCTCATTATTGACGTTAGAAATGTCCAAAATGACATTGGGTGCATCCTTCATATATAAAAAAGCTGGAAGACTTCCAACTGATGTCATTTCAGTATAATAGAACCCATTTCATCTCCATTCACTAATTGAAACTGTTAACAGTACCGACTTTTCCAGCGTACAAAAGAGAGGCCAACATCCAACTTAGTGAATAACTTCATTTAAATCAGATAATTCTCCGTCACTAATGGTATGCTGATTGCAACCGGCAAGTCACTTCTACATGGCACTTCTTACTTTATGAATCCCCCTTACAAAATTATAATTATATGGAAAATGGACTAATGGAAGTTTGAACTTTGAAAGGATAACACAGGTATGTCCACCCCTTTCAACCAACAGATAACCATTCCAAAAATCTTTCAGCAAATTCCAGAAACCACACATCATACAGCTGTCTGCGCATGCCGACCAACTGGGAAGCCAAATGGTTTGAATTGTTATGACATTACTACTCAGGGTCATAAATGCCGCTATTTCCAGTAATCCTGCATTTGCTAAGGTTGATCTGCAACCTGGAATTTGATACAAGGCATCCCACAAATATCTAAATTCTATTGGATGGCGTAAATGTACAAATATGACTAAGGAACATCATTATGAATTTATTTGTTATGCCAAAGAATTCCACTGAAATAGAGAACTTGCTAGACATGGCAATGAAAAGACAAAATCAACTAAACATATAAAAGACAAACAAAAATTCACTGCTTAACCAATTCTATTGCTATTGAAATTAATGCTTTGATCAGTAGAATAAAATGTACAGCAGTTGTCCCATTGTGATGGCAAACCCAAAAAGAACATCATTATTTCCTACACTGATCCAGATAAGCAGGGCAAACTATCAAGAAAAAGAAAAACTAAAGCATAAATCTCAATCATCCGTACATTATATAATTGATAAGGAAACAAATATACATACAGGTGGCCCCAAAATGAAGCTAAAGATTGAAGCCAGTCTGACAAATTAAGGCCATCATCCTTTAACTTATCACGTCCACCAAGTGCCAAGCGCTCAATCACAACGTATTCCAATATATCATACTCAAGCTGTTGAAAGAAAGAAGTAGTAATATCAACATTACAAAGTATCTATAAATATGAAGAGCAACTTCCAAAATCAGAACAAATGAATGCATGAGAAACAAATGCCAAAAATAAAGGAAAAAACACCATCACATACAGTGAAAACAAGATGATATATAGGAGTGAAACTAACTTTAAAAAACACAATGATCATTACAATACTACATCTCATCAGAAGTTTGGACTTTGAAGACAGAAAAATCAATCCCATTTGTTGTTGGAGAAAAAAATTGGTTTAAATGGTAATTTGGCTGATGTGGCCTTGTGAGCAACAATATTGAGGATCAGCAGCTTAGTTCTATAACTACATCACTACATGTTCTTTTAGGTGAAACAGTAATCCCAGGCTGCTTCTTTCTGAGACTTCTTTTCAACAGGCTTTGGAGTTTGGACTAGGTGGACGATTTTTTCTCCCTGGATGATTGTTATCATAATTTGGGTTTTTTATATCCTTTACTTACTCCGTTCCCAAATTTTGCTGGGTAGGGGTGACTCAAAAGGATCAAAATAATAAAAAGATCTCCTTGGGTCTACACTACAAGGGAATAGAAAACACCAAAATGTTTATTGAGGGACATGTTCTGGGCCAAAAGGATAAGACAGACAAGGATTTAGTACATTGGCGGCCAAAACATTGCCTTGGTGAGTAAATGGATACTGCAATTCCCTTGGAGAACATTTAGATGGAATAGTTTGAAGGTGAAAGAAGGGAACAGAATTCTGAATTGAGACTTGAGAGCCATAAATTACAAAATGTAACTAAGAAATGAACAAGGAGTCATTGGAAGCTTACATGGTTCCCTCATCATTCTAGTGTGTTTGGAACCAAGTTTGTGGCATGAGAAACATGGTTCAATCCTGGTCAAAAGTGTTTTGTCATAGAAATTCTGTTTGGATGTCTTCTCCAACCATAGTTTGGGTGAAGTGAAACAGAAGTGAAAAAAATTGTGGCTTCTGGGTCCATATAAAATCAATTCAATGAGTAAAAGAGTGAAACTACCAGGTTTCCGCCTCCATTCCCCTCATCCATTATACTTTTTTATTGCTTGAAACCTATTTTGGTAATTACGTAGCCAAAATCAACTTTGAATGGAAGCTTCCAAACACCTATGTGTACTAAAAGTCACTTTATCAATATCTATTATCCAAATGAAAATCATATTCCTTTAAAATTAGTTATACATAAATCAATTTTACAAAATCACATTAATCAAAACTCAGTTCTATCACTGCAAAACCAAACACCCTTATTCTTTGGCATTGAAAGGAAATGAGGGGTGTCCATAACAATAGGAAGCATTGACTAGAGTAAGTCCACAAGTGTTGGACACCACAATACAACCCAAAACCTTAAGGCGTTAGGTGCATAGGTCCTTGCACTTATAAACCGCTAAACTTACTCACATCTACTCGATGTGGGCCTATATCACACTTGGATTATTCAACATTTGGACTTCAAAATAATTCTCAGATTCGGCAATCCCCACCCTCTGCACCCATCCACCTAATTTAACACTTGTAAGATACTAATTTTATGCAGAAAAGGGTCACTAAAAATATAATTTGCACCAAAATGGATAGGACACTCTGACCTTTTCTCATCACTCTAGTACTTGTAAAATTTCCCCAAAATATGAGACCAAAGGGATAAGAAACTTTATTGTTTAGAGCATTTTACTCACATCTTCCAGTCTTTTTTTCAAGCCTCTGCTAAGCAGGATTTCTACTTTTACTCTCTCAGTTCCATTACACTCTTTTTTTTGTTAACAATAAAAATAATTCTTTTATTTGGGAAAAAAGTCAATGGCATAACTGAAACACAACAACCCGACTAAATTGATTAAATGAGCCATGAGATGAGATCCTGCAATATATACACATCAGTCTGAAAAGAGCAAATTACAACTAACGATGCTCCCCCCCCCCCCCAAATTGACTGTTTCATGATCTAAGTAACTCCTAATATTTTTAGTTTCAACTTTTAAAAAATAGTAAAAAAACCTAAAAGCAGATCCAACTGCTCAACTTAACTATCAGTAAATGAAGCCCACCAGTGCAACCTAATAAATAATATAGTTCTCATTCACTTAGTCTATACAATCAATTGAATCACATTCAATTATTTCAAAGGTTTAATTGATCAGTCAGGTACTAAAATATTTTAAATATAAATACTCATTAAAGGAAGACAACCACCATAAATCCAATGTAAGTCAGATATCTAACTGTTCCTTATGAGATTACACAGTAAGATACCAACAAGCGAAGCAAAAACAGCAAAACACAAATACATACACAGATACACACCTGAGTCAAATACTTAAATGCATCCACTACAGGGGTGATCATGTCTCTGTATGCTTCAATCTGCACATCACATTATTTAAAATTTTGAAATGATAGAATGCACATCATCAAAAGCAGTCAGGGATATTCAGTTTTCAAAGTGTACAAGCACGACTAAAATAGAACCTGATGAACAATTGTTCGAAGGACAGTCATAGGGTTGGCATGAGCTAATTTAGCAACCATCCGACCCAACTGCTTCAAATTTTCCTTTGCCAAGCGTTTCAAAATACGTCTAGTGTCCAACTGTATATAAACAAAGTGAAGAGAATGAAGATAACAAAGAAACAAGCTTGCAACATTCAGCAAGCTAGTGTCAAACACACATCTCTGCTGACCTTGGCAGTTTGTCTAGCAGACAAGAGCATAGGTATGCGCTCATCATCTTTCTCCCATTCACCATACAAACGATATCGCACCTGGATAAATAATATTCATCAGCAAAACTTGTTGAAAATAGCTAGCCATATACCAGGTAAAAGGATAAACAACTCATAGAAAAGGAGAACCTCATATGGAAGGAGACTCATTAGTTCCCAAATTTCCTGGCCAACAGCTGGATTGGCAGGGATCAACTGTAGAGAGGGTAGTAGACATGCCCCTAAAGCTTCCTCAACCCTTAGCCTTGCATCCTTTAGATGCAGGTTAGGATTTCCAAGAACATGAAATTGAGGACTCATGGCACCATCACCACGAGTTACAACCTCAAGAGCAGAAAGGTAATATCCTCTCAATACCCTACAAACCTACTCATGTATTTGAGAGAAAAAGGTAGAAGAGCGTCATTATCAGCAAAAGTCATGTCACAGCAAGAAGAATGATGTCAACAGAATCAAAAAAATACTTAGAGCACCTTCTGCAAGAGTATAGTATCACGGTAGAGATAAGGTCCAGCACAAGCAAGCATCTGAAAAAGTTCCTTTGGAAGATCTATGAAAAAACCATGTCTTGATGAGTTATCTACATCCATTGGATCAGTGCTGCCTCCAGTAGATGATCCAGGATTTTGAAGATGTGCGTGACGAATAACATCATATGCCGAAGATATCGATTTCTCTATTAGCCTGGGTGAATGTCTCAATATTATTTAAAGCTAGAAAAAAGAGTCATCCGGAGAAATGGTTGACCACAACAAAATTCTACACTAGATGGCCCAAAGATTCATACTGTCAAATGCATGCACATGCTATAAACACAGGCATTCTCATTAATGTTGGGTGTAAAATTTGGAACAGTTTTTTTAAAAAAAATGGAACAGCTTATCATGCTATAAACACAGGCATACATGTCCCACATGGACCCAAATACAAGTTATCTATGATAGTGTCAAACATGAGAGAGAGAGTACATGCAACCTTTACCTAAACAAACTGTCACATATTTGAATATGTTCCACTGCATTCAGTGACGATAGGCGATCAAATAGTATATGCGCATGATACCTGTGAGGGGAGAAACCAAAAGATCCCATAAATGTCTTTAACTAGAGAGAAACTTCTGTGAACACAAGCATTTTGTACAAAAAGAAAAGGAAGTTGAGCCATAAATCAATAATTATCACTGAAGGAAACAAATTTCAGCAAAAATCTACAAATTTCAGAAACAAACATACATCACAATAACCTGTAAAAAGACACACTGATTGCATAAATTTCTGGAAGAATGACAACTGTATGTATCCTAGCACAACATGACCAATTTTCATCATTATCGTCTAAGATATTAACATTTAAAACCCATACCCAAATAGCATAATATATTCATTATTCCTGGACACAGTATATTCATTTAGTAAAGAGATCTATAAATAAACAAACCCAAGAGAGAGAAAACAGAATCTCTCACAATAATTAAAGTGTTTACGGTCACTTGCTATTGTAAGTTTTTAAATAGAGCTTACCAGTCATCCACTGAAAGAAAGCCAGTGAGCAAGCCCAAAGTTTGACTGCTTTGAAGCTCAGTTGTACGCTCCTCAATAGCATCTGTTTCCATGTCTAAAGCAGCAAAGAGATCTATACTAACATCGCCCTGTTTCTCATCATCCATTAGATCTTTCCCAGTTGCAGCAAGATTTATTCTTCCAATTTTATTAGCCTGTAATTAAGATTATCAACCTTTTAGACATCAAACTAAGTAAGAAAACAATGAGGATAGCACTAAAAATCTAAAATAGAACACCATGTTAATACTATGCAAAATCAACACTAACCCTATCATGCTTCAAGCATCAAATTTCCACCAGGGCAAGAGGTAAAATAGATTGAAAAAATAAGAATTTAAAGTTGAAAGATCCTGGCAAACTCAAATTCTCCACAAGCCAAACCAATTACACACCGACATTTAAAATAGACCATGTTTCTTGCATCATTGCCATGAAGCTCTCCAATCAAAATATCACCGACGTTTGAAATTTTCTAAAACAGATGTTTAACAGAAGCTATTTTATATTGAAAAGAGCATCCAGTTGTCATTACTTGATGGCAAGGATATAAGAAATTTAATTCAAATCCTATCCTTAGTTTAGTTGAGTGAGAATGAGATGGTGTGAAAAAAAATGGATTACTGCTCTGAACTCTCAAGCATAGAAAGAGATTAGACAGCTTTGTTGACAATTAGCACATTTTGGCTCATTTTCTTTCCATTTTTTACAGCAGAACTTTTTATTATATGGCCACAGCATTTACTGTTCATTATTCCTAATAAATCCTTGATTGTTGCAAAATAATAATATTAAGAAGAATTCAAGTATAAAAAAGTTAATCATGTCTTCAGGAAAAGCATAAATACCTCATCAAGGCGCTTGGAAGAGAAAGTATTGTAATGCTCAAATGCTTCATCATCCTTGGGAAGTAGATGTGCATATCTGTAATCAAAATTATTATCAGAAAAATGTTGCTTGGATCACTAAATATAAATAACTAACTGTGGCCCAGATTGCAGTTGCATAATCACAGTAGATTAGATGTACATAAGAACAACAAATTATCATGACTTGGTAATGCAAAAAGATATGTTTAATTGAAGCACGACTCATCTGATTCTGACAGACTGAATTAATAATTATAATTATTCAGTAACAAGCATGACATAGTGCACAAACAAACATGCTTAATTTTCCCATAGTTAAATATCCAAATACTATGATGCTCAGATCTTTAAAAAAATGCTATACCACTGTGGAGTATAAACAGTAACAGTTTAATGTGAACAAAAAAGTATCACACAATTTCAATTGATTTATGAAAAGATGCATATGAAAAAGGAAGACAAAATGTTAGCACAAACCATATACACAATTGCTAAGGACCAGTTCAAGGTGGATGCAAGTTTTGGAATTAGTTTTCAAATGCAAATTTTAAAACAAAATCAGCAAAAATTGGATTGAAATGGTTTTTAACCCGATTTTAAAACCATTTTACCTCAAATTTCAAATTCGTTAAGTTCTGAAATATCCTGCCCCACCAAAAAAACAGAAACTAAACCACAAAAAAAAACAGAAACTCACTTTAAAGCGAAACAAAGCTTTAAATCAAAAAGGGAAATAACCAAACCAAATGGGCCTTATTCGCTAAGCAAGTTAATGTATTCTCTACTTCTGGGATAGAGAGAATAACCAATTAAATTAGAAAATTTAAATGCTCTAAAAAATTTAATGTTCCAAAAGATCCATGCCAACAATGTAAATGAATTTATTCACCAAGAATAAGCAGTATGAGAGGTAGTCTTAACCTTAATATAGCCTAAAGAACCCAAAATTACAACTTCCAACTCATTTTTTTAGTAAAGATTATATGATGTATCCCTTCTATACATCAACATTTTAATGATAAAATGTTAATAGCATAACACACAATAAGGAGCAACACTGACAGTGGACCACCTCTCACAATTGTGGAGCCAAAAAATGATTCAGTATCAGGTTGATGTTAGTGTTTACTGGATGCTATTTGTGATTTTTAAGCAGTACATTAACACATACATGCTATCAAGATCAATAAATTCTTGCTTCACCAGCAAAGCTGTGAGTCTAAAGAGCCCAAATGGAACAGGACTGCTGACTTCCATGCGCTGATAATATTGAAATTTAAATCCAAGAATTTGTGAAGCATGAGACTGCATAAAACAGAAAAAAACAATAATATAAAAACTTGTCTATTAAATATTAGAAACCAAATATAGGGATAGTGCAGGCTTTTATTTTAACCACCTTGGGGAAAATAGGAATTAACTCTATAAACACATCATTATCTGGCTGCAGTTCAAAACACTCTAGCACCTGGTCAAAAACATTCATTAGTAGCTAGATAAAACATCAAATGAAATCATGGATAGAAATTAGAATTAAAGGGAAAATACATTAAACAAATTCAACTTACAATATCAAAAACACGATTTGGATCCAAATCAAAATGGCCAATTAATGACTGCAGAAGTAATCATAATCAGCACTATGATCATCATTAAAAGGATGAAACTAGAGTAGTCATAATACTTAAAATCATTAAAACCTTGATAATGCCAATTGTTGCTGCAGATGCCTTTTGAGTGGGTGCTTCATTTTCCCGACAAAGCAGAGTAACCTACACAATTAAGCTCAATTCAACACAGAACAAAAAAGCATCCAATCTGGAAATAAAAATTTAGGCATGATTGAACCAAAATAATCAACTTATAGAATATCTAATTTTTGACAGTCGGTTATTAAATCGGGATTCAAATCGTGAATCGGAAAACTTATTTTCTGAATCATGAATTTAATTGTATCATGAATCGTAAGATTCATGATTAATAAAAAAATCAACATACACAACAAACAAAGTCATAAAATAAAATCAAAAAAAATCATAATCGATAACTAAAGAAACATAAATTTAAGATGATTTTAGCATAAAGACACATATCAAACCACCAAAGAATAAGAATAGAGCATTTTAATAATCAAAGTAGATTGCATAGTTGCGCTTCTTAAGTTCCTTTTTTATTTAACTATTTAAGCTTATCAAACATTATTAGTTTGTTTGACAAGAAATGGTAAAAATAAAGTAAAAATCAAAAAATAAAGAATCGTTGAATCATGTGATTCGTATTGGTGAATCGGTGATATAGAATCACATAGATTCATTCATATATTGTAAGATTCAAGGTCATTAAAGATTCATCATAAGATAATTGTATTGAATCGTTGGATTTGAATCCTAAAACGTAAGATACTAATAACTATTTTGACACCATAAAGAAACACAGAGTTGAAAGATATGCTTCAATATAATTTCAATTAACCAGGTCTTAGTCCAAATAAAACTACACAAAAGAAAGCGCCTGACACAGAAAAAAATTACTTTAAACCAACAGAAACGATGTACAACCACTCATGTGGAAAGATTGCATGTGATGTACAGAAAACAAAATGATAACTTTTGCTAAAGATGATATCTACTTCAGCCAAAATCCCTGTGGTTTGTAACATCTGAACATATATCACACAATACCTCCAAAAAAGTCAAAAGAATAGGAAACTATGACTATACCAGCTTTGCATAGCCCTCACTCTCTTCTCTGAGAAGGTTGAATTTAGTTTGCTGATAGAGAAGTCGCGTATTAACTCTGACCTGAAATCAACAGCACAACTGAATCAAATATGTTCAAAATTTATTTTCGCTCAAGCTGACACATAGTTCTTGTCAATTCACCCAAGCAATGAAGTAACACAAGAACAAAATACAAATAAAACTTACAATCAACAATGCTATGCAGTTTATGCAATTAGGTGTGTTTGGTTGGAAATGAATGCCCTATTTGCACTTCTCTATACCACAATATAAGATTGTGTTTATGGCTTCCCTTGTGAGTCTACTCACAGCTGCTTCAAAAGCCTTAAAGGACAAGTGACTTAGTTCTGCAATGCAAGTCAGCTACTTTCCTTTAGAACAATCTTCCGGTGTTCTTAATGAGTAATGGGTACATCCTTTTACCTTGTAGTGGTTCCCATTGGAACAATTTGTTGGTTTGTTACTTCCATATATTTCTTCTTTCATAAAAATAAAAGTCCCAAACTTCTGACGCAGCATACAGTCAATAATATTTTGGGATGCCATGGTTAGAGTTTTGAGAGAACAAAACAATTGCATAATTAAGAGTATTTCCCTGATGTTAAATCTATCTCACAAAAGAATACAATTTTAGCCTCTCTTGATTTAATGCCCATAATTGTTCAGCATTGTATGACTGACTATGAGTGCAGATGTCATTGATATGCAGTGGGATTGAGCAGCCTTGCTGTATTCTTAACTTTTCTGTCGCTTTCTGCTATCATCATTTTTCCTTTTATAACTAATTAATTATAACATTTTTCCTATCATATATATGTCTGAAGGAGAGGGGATTGCTAACCTCCTCCCCTTTTGGTGGAGGTTAACAGGCTTATCTTTGGGACGAAAAACCAACTTCTTTCCCCTTTTACAACTCCAATTTCTATGAGGGTTTTAGAATAAAAAGATGAGAGAAGTAATAGGAATAATGAAAGGGAAAAGAAACAGAGAGATAAAGTCCCTTGTGGCTAGTGTTACAGCATACATTTATAGAAGTTAATAGCTCACCTCTTTACCCTTCAACTCCTGAGCCTTAATTTTGATCAACTCAGCCTCTCCCAAAAATTCTTCCTACAAATGCACAACATACAAAAAAATATTCCATAAAACAAGAAACTTCCTGATGTATTAAATATATGTGTGTGTGCGCGCGCCTTGGCAAAGTTTCTCAACAAACTAACCAGAAGCTATAAAATGAAATAGGAAGGAAACCAAAGAAGCAAACCTCACAACGTTCTTGAAGTAACCTAACTGGAACCATTTCAGATTCCACAAGCCATCTTGCCTAGAAAAACAAAATTTTAAATAAATAATAAATTGCAAAAAATCCCAAAAACAATAACCATGATGATTACCAAGAAAAGATAAAAGATTTACACATTACGATTTAGATCAAATAAAACATGCAAGGCCAAATACTGACCAGTTTGATGAGACGAGAACGGAATTCTCCTGACATTGTATGCTGTAACCAAGGAGATATAAGATAGGCATTAAGTACATTTAGTGCGCTTGCTACAAACAATGCAGTGATAATTTATCAAGCACTTGAAATTGAAACAGCATATATCTCACTCCCAATGATATCAATACACCATTAGAAATTAGAATAATGTGCACTTACATAGATACAGTCTACTAAGTAACAGTTACCAAACCCAAATAGTAGTGCACAGCAGCAAGCCACAAAAACACTATAGCTAGATAGTAACCAGCTGGATGGCTACTACAATTAAATTATGCGTATGAGATATATAAAAATGCTCAAAAATTTAAAAAGAAACACCTGAAATTAAAGGAATAGGCCTATTTCACAGTCAAAAATAAAAATTCTGAAGTTGTCACAACTCGATATCCATAATTTTAAACACAATATATCTTAAACATTCAATATAACTGATCCCCTAATCAGAATCAGTATTGTTATTGCTGTCAGTACTAGATTTGTCAAGGTTTTCTTCATAGTTCATTGTCTTATGTTTCACTTTCAATATCATCTGCCTTTTCATCCTCTTCATCTCTTACAATTCCCTTTCCCTCTGTAGAACCAGCTGCGTCATTTTTCAATGTTGCATAATGCCTAGCGTATCTTACAAGCTTGCCAGAAATACTGCTGGAGAATGGTGAGGGTATCACACAAAACAAAAAGGAAGGTTGGGACTCTAGAGGGGAAATTAGTTTTTCTTAAGTTCTGAAAGGGGAAAACAAATAAAAGGTTTTACTTAATTGGATGGCTTGCCATTTGCCACGTATATTGATCATCTCAAATCGCTAGAAAGTTTACTTTTTATGTAGTGGGAAGTACAAATACAACATAAAACGTGAATACAGTACAGCACAGATATGAGGGTATGCAAATTCTAACAATCACAAGACACGACATGGCAGTAATGTATAAAATCAATCCAAGATTAACATAAGACACAAAAATCTTTAACCACAAAAGACAGTTCATGTTTTAACATAATAAAATGCTAACAAATACATAATTAAGATGTTATTCAACTTGTACCGGCATGAGAGTTAAAAACTAACCAAGATGCAACTAAAACTATTCAAGTGCCAATGCAGTGTTTGAAATGAATTCGTGTCCACGTGTCCAACATGGTTAGATACTACATGGCTAGTATTTAGAAGTGTTTGTGCCTCATATTTTATTCATACTGAAAAAGAAAATGGAGAAACAACAAGAGACTTCAAGGCCACCGTAATATATATTGAAGGGAGTGAGAAAAAAAAACAGAACGAAAAGGATCAACAACAATTTCACAACGAAAAGCAGTGGTAACTCACATCTTGAGCCATCTGGGTCACGATATCAGCAAGATTTGAAGCTATTTTCTCAGTGGAAGCTTTGTCTGAAAATATAACAGAATCTACTGCTACTTTACACTTCTGAAACGGCAATTCGCCCCGAACCTGACACAGCAACCCCAGAACAAAAATTAGTCCTTTACCCCAAAAAAGAAGCAATCAGAAATTCATCACCCAAATTTCAAAGTTTCCATATAAACACACAAAAAATAATAATCAATAAAAAAATTAATAACGGTGTGATCTATTGATGTAAAAAAAACACACCATAGTCCATGAAAGCTCGTAGAGAAAGCGAAGCATTGGGACAGGATGGGAGACTTTGAGGGTAGGATTGCCACTCTTCCATTCGCGAACACAGTCCTCTGTAACGTATAGACACTCTATGGGTGGAAGAGACATTTTCTGCAATTACAAGAAACCCTACGAGAAAGCGTGAGATTTGAATCTGGATAGAGGGTTTAAGAAAAGAATCGGATTTCCATAAAGCCGAAACGGAAATTGAGAAATTGTTAGGGTTTTCAGGGAAGCAAGGGGTTAGCGATTCAGGACACTTCGGATTGCGCTCATTCAATTTTACCATCAAAATATTGTAATGAAAATTCAATTAAATCCTTTTGATTTTATAGCATTTGTTTCTTTCCTTTAAAATTAAATTTTCACTCTCATGGCCACTCAGGAATACACTTGGGAAATCAAAATTTAAATTTTCACTTCATTTTAAATTCGTAATTCCTTTATTTGTTTATGTAGAACTTGGTTTAGGGAGATGAAAATTGGATTAACATTTTGTTGGTAAATTTGATATTAAAATTTAGAAAATTACGAGTTACTAAATATATAAATTACTAGATACAATTATTTTATCCCAATAATTACCACAATTTCTCTTATCTAAGTATCTGTATTGGAAAAAATAATTAGTGCTATAAAAGATTGAAGTGGATAATGATATGAGATATATATTTTTTAGATAAAAAGCTAAATAAAAATCAAGTATAAGTTTATATGTTTAGATTGAAGAAAATATTCGAATAAAGAAACTTGAATATGAGATTCGATCTGACCACTATAAGGGTATCGAGCTTTAGTTTTTATATGGTATGTCTTATGTTCTCATTTATTTTAGTCAAAATTGAGAAGGCTTGATGATTGACATAAATCTGATGTCCTTTCCAATGTAGGGTGAAACTTAATGTTATCTTCAATGACACTATAATGCTTAAATCGATAATTTGTATATTAGAGTTAAAGCATGTAGGTTAGAATTAGTATGAGTTTATGCATTGAATTAATAGTATTTAGGTAGTCTCTGGTATGTTTGTATCTTTTTTTACCATAAATAAAAGTTAAAAAGAATATTTACTCATATACAGTAGAAGTTATGAAAATATATTTCCTCGTAAATAGGAATATTGGGAATTTTAAAATGTGAAAGATTTACATTTTTAAGTATAAAGAAAATTTACTTGAAAATCATAAAATTTAAGACACAATTGCTCTCAATTCATCCATAAACTTACGACATTACTATATACACCATTCATTCATTTTTATCTGTTTTAATTTTAACAAAAATTATTCCTTTTTACTTATCTATTTGTAATTTCAATAACTCATTTATTTTTTTCTTTCCATAATACTCGTACCCAAGGAATGACCAAACATTATTAATAAAGATTTAATTTAAGATAAGGATAAAATAGGAAAGTAAATGTAAAAATATTATAATCTAAAAATATTGATTGACTTTCTTAATTTGTGTAATTTAAATTTAAAAGACAGAAGAAAAAAAACAGAGGAAGTAAGTTTTTTTATCCAGGCGTAGTGTCGGTACATATCATAGAGCCCATAACTGCATTTAACTGGGACATCAAGTATCTATGATATCTCAATTTAACTAATCCATTATAACTCATGGAATTAGGTTAAGGTCAGTTTTTTTATATCAATATGTAAATATGAGAAGGTATAATTTACTAGAAAAAATGTGACAAAGAAAAGAATAATTTACCCATAAAAAGACATTTATTGGTAAGTAGATAAAAATCATACCACATACCAAATACTACCTTATTGTAGGGGTGTTCGCGGTCCGGATCGGTTCGGTTTTATGACAAAATATCATCCGATCCGATCACTTTATTAAATTATGGTTCGGTTCGGTTGAAATGAATGGCACCATCCGATCTGATCCGATCCGATCAAATGCTGTTCGGATAGGATCGGTTTATGCGGTTTTTTCCTCATTTTATATTTTTTATAAAATCAAATGAATATTATAATTATAACAATGCAAAGAATATTTTAAGTTCTCAACTATGGAAGAATCATTAATAAGTAAAATAATATAAGTTTTCAACAATTTAAATTTAAACATAAAATAAATAAAGTACTATTTAAATAAGATTCAATGTAAAACAATAGAAATATTAAAAGTCTTGAGTCAAGATTTTAGTCTTCTTGTTCTTCTTCTAACTCAGACAAATTTTTAAAAAATAAGTGTTATCATACACTTTAAACAAAATTACAAAATAAAATATAGAGACCAAATTAAATAAACTAATAAAATAATAAGTGAAAATGGTTGTGACTAAATGAAATGAAAACATTAAAACATAAAACCCGCGGATCGGTTCGGTTCTCATAGGTAGAACCGAAAACCGATCTGAACCGCATATGAAATGCGGTTTTTTTGCAGTTTCGGTTTAATCGGTTTTCGGTTTAATTGGTTTCGGTTTTCTTTGGATCGGTTGAGCGGTTTTTCGCGGTCCGGATCGGTTGATGAACACCCCTACCTTATTGAATTTGAGAAATCAACATTGTAACGAGGAGAATACCAATATCTTTTTCATATTTTACGGAAAAATATGTTGTTAGCATAGTAATTACTACCACATTTACATGTGTCCTATAATGTTCTCTTGGTTTCTTCTATGTAGGTGTGACCTTAGCTGCCAATATGGGGTATTTTCTAACACCACACATTGTAGGAACCAATTAATGATACTGTTAGATATTAGTTTGGACATAGGGATAACAGTATCAATGTCAAACTTGGCTCATGATCTATACTTAATGTTTAGTATAAGGATTTTTTTAATTTTACAGGAAACTTAACTTAAGTGACATGTTTTTTATAAAAAAATGCTAAAAAACTAAAATTCTCATAAAAGTTTTTGAAGTCATATCTTATAAAGTTTCTCAACAAAATATTTTCAAATGAGAGGTAGGAATCCAAGTTTCTCAAATATTGAGAGTTTTAATTATACTTAAAGAACATTATGAGAAAACTTTTAAAACATATTTTAACATTCTTAGTAATAATGATTATCTGGTAATAAAATTTCCAAAAATTAAAAAATAGTCTGAATGCCAAACACCTTTAAGAGATAACATTTTTTTGGCTAATATTTTATTTAGACTGAGAGATAAGGGAAGATCTCAAAATAAATAAGGTGAAAAATACAATAAAAAAAAGATCAAAAGGATATGTTATTTAGATGAATATAAATAGAAGTTAATAAAATAGAGGAGAAATCTTTTCTATAGATGAAAAATAATGTGAATTGAAAAAAAAAATTATAAATAAAAATAATTTTGTTATTACGATAACTTTAATCTGTAAAAGATTAGTTTAAGTTTTCATATTCTTAATGAATAAATACAATTTCTTTTATGTTTTATAATTTAACTTGTAGTTTTAAGTTTGAGATTTTAAATGGACGTGTTTAACGCTAATAGTCACGTTTGTATAATTCAAGTCTAATTAAGGTATATTGAGCATAAAAATATTCATAAATATAATATATCAACATAGTCAAAATAACATTTTATCACAATTATAATACTAGATATAAGACAATAAATATTTTTATAAATACAGGTCATACTTTTGTTTTAGTTCATTAATATTTTTTTTAAAATTAGTTTTTATAAATCTTGAAAATATTCTTTCCCGTCCTTATAACGAAAAGTGTAGCTAAAAACCAAAATGCTACCAAAAAGACGAGTTTAGGAGTAAAAAATTGAAAGCCAAAATGTTTTGGGTGATACCTTTTTGAGTGTGCCAAGATTATTAACTTGGGCAATTCCACTTTCACCAATCAGTGATTTAAGTTAATTTAGTTTACTAATTTAAAAATTTATTGGATAACTAATTCTTTTAAAAATTACTTAAAATAATATTCAAACTTATAAGTTTTGAGTTTATTTTATTTTTATATTTTCATTCTCATTGATATGTTTTTTTATGTCATTCTACATCTAACAATCAATTTTATCAAACATATTTTAATTTAATAACTAACTTATAAATTTTTAACTATCAATTTTTAACTTTCAACTAACTTATCTACTTTTATCTAACTTATTCATAAACTTTCACAAACAAAAATGACTTTTAAAGTATATTTCTTTTTTACCATGATCAAGATATTTGTTTATATGATAATTTATTGACCGATCATACAAAGCAATTTCACATTAACCATATATTTTTATTCAATTTATGAATCAAACCCTAATGTATAATATTTTAGACGATAACTTTTGAAAACGAGATATTTGATGGATTCAGTCCATTTCAAGTGAAGTTTCATCACATTTTTTTACTCCATATTGTGAGTAATTAATGCTTAATTAAATAAAACCCCAAAAAATTTTATAAAAAAATCACATCCTTCTTGGGATGTCCCCACTTGACCCTAAAGTTTACTAATGGCATAGTCTAGAGTTGAGGAGTATCAAGATCATACAATTACATAGCCAAAATAAAAAATTTAGGGTGTCCTGACAAAGGTGTAATCAATCACACAATGTGTAATCGATTACCTGCAACCACCTATGCAGGATCTCACACTTCGTACTCTGGTAATCGATTACACAACTAGTGTAATCAATTACCTACGAAGGTCCGTGTAGGATTTTAAGTTGTAGCCTCTGGTAACCAATTAGCGATTTGTAAAATTTTGGCCACAAGGTCAACTTCTACACATCACAACTTCCATAAATGATCTTCAATCATCACCAAACTTTGACACAGCCTAAAACTCATTATTTGTGACGTGTGGCAATAAATCGCACCTCAAAATTCCTAAAAATGGAAGAGTTATGCATGAAAATACGTTTTGGCCAACTTAAGCCTTTAACAAGCAATATGACATACCATTTCCCATCTAAATAAGGTCATTCTAATTCTCATGAGTTCAAAATATCCAATACAAGCTATTGAGCTCATACAAAGGTTCCAAAATCTCACATATCTCATTTTGACCTGCTCAATTCCTAATTATGCATAATTTCTTATGAAACAACATAACCTTCGTAGAGTATAAATGATTCCAAACCATTTCTCATCTCACTCAACATCAAGCGATCATTACGGCACATAGATAACCTGCTTATTATATCAAGTCAATGGTATATGCTTTTCATAATAATTCCTGGGCATAATAGTTATACTTTATGAACCATCATAGGATACTAAAATAAAATGATTATCCAGTGAGGTTATTAGCTACCTAGGTCAATTATGTACATATATTTACAATAATCCAAAACAAACCGGTAAGGGCCATGACAACAAAAGGCTATACAATAATCATATATACAAGTGTATCCACATTAGGATTCATTCACCACTAGCTTTTTAAGCTTTCACCAATCATCCTCGCGGTCTAAATTCACCGCATGATATAAATTGGTGCGGGGGTGAACATATATATATATATATATATATAATGACAAATACAGAATCGAATCTAACATCCTACATCACATTTTATCAATCCAGTTGAACTAGTCTGGACTGAGGTCTAGGATCTGGTGTGGGACCAGCCATAAGAGTTCAGGTGAATTAGGGTTTATACACCGGTACAGTGGGTATCCGATGTTGTAGTCCGGTCTCTCAGTGGGAGAAACCGGTCTTGTTGTCCTGGAGATCCTTCACACCAACGTTTCGTGTTGAGAAAGAGCGAAAGGTGGTGCCACCTGTGAAGATTCTTCGACGCTCAAGTTAGAAGAGTGTTTGAACTCAATGGGTACTCAAGCAATGCAATAATAAGAGTATGAGATAGAACAACGTGACCTTGCATGTATGTTGAAATGAGCCATTTATAGTTGAACGTAAGAAATAAATCCTTGGATGCAGGTGGGCCTCTTGGCTCTGATAGCGTGTGAAGTGTGTCAATCAAAGTGGCTCAGTACTCAGAGTGTGTCAGGGGGGTAGGTCAATTATCAGGGTACGATCCTGTGATAGGGACGGAGGATAATCACCTTTCCGCATATTTCGCTGACACATGTACTTACTCTCTGAGGAAATTGACATTGACACATTCCGCTACGCAGGGTATCTTCGCTGATAAGTTATAAGGAACTCTTATCTCACAGTGACCTTGGGGCAAACGGTTATATAGACGTTAGATGAGAACGAATGAAGCATCCGTTGTAGCGAGGGTGGATAGAACGTCTGACGTAATAAGAACGGATGAGAGACAACGGATATTCGGTGTGGCACTGTCTGAACTGTGACACCGGTTTATCTCCTAAGAGGTCATTCTGACGTCATAACATTAGGGACCGGTATCCAGACCGGATCACCAGTTCATCACACCATTGTTGTCGTTTAATTCAACATATGAACACATATTCATACCATCACAACATCATTATATAATATCAATTATCCCTAGTAGTTGTCTTATAGCTTCTCATAATCATAAAGGCTGCCTCGCAGCTTCTAATACACATCAATAACTGTAATGTATGCGAATTTGTTTGTAACGATGAGATATCAATATATTGCAACATGTCTAAACTCTCAGTTGATTCAGTTCACAAGTACCAAACCGATTGCCCACTCATGTAACACAATCACTCCAGTGACGATGGTAATATTACGGGCTAGCATTGAGTCTCACTCAAAGGCGTATGTGGAATTCGAAGAGACCATCACAGGGTCTATGCCCACCCAAAGGCAGCCCTCCTATCTGGGCCAACATTACAGGCCCTCTGCAGTCCTGTAAGCCCTCACACGCATATGCTATGCATAAACAACAATCATGTTCCATTCTCATCATCAATTAAGCTACCATAACTTGTCAACAATATCATTATATTACATACCACAATTTTCTCAATTCAACTAATGCACAATACACAAACTAGTTCATTTATTAACATCAATACGTCATAATTATCAATCACGTGTAAGAACAAATTCACGATGAGATCATCATCACATCATATCATCGAGTATCTCACACAAAAATCGATACAATAAGGGATAGTCACACAATCCACACATGCCATTAGCACACAATCGAGTATATTAATTCAATCATACATCAAACTACCTCATAATTCATTCCTAATTCATGCATTTAAGATATATAATACCCTTACATGGAATTTAAGACTCCAATTGTGAAACGCTCACCGATCACACTTCGACTTCATTTTCGATTATTAATTCCCAAAATTGAAATTCCAAAAGTTCAACAATAATTATTTTAATGTCTATTTCACTGCCAATTACATATATCAGAGCTAAAATCACTAATTCATAGCAAATTCAGTAAGTTTGACTTATTGATCAACGTCAACGACTCCCGGAACCGATTTCAACACTAAACCCGAAGTTATGAAGTTCCCCCAATGTCAAAATAGTTCCAAAATAGTTCCTAAACCATGAAAATTACACAATTATAGCCCAACACCAGTAAACGAAACCAAACGAAGCAATGAAACCTAATAACTTACTTGAAACTAAGAATTTGCAAAACCTCAATTATCCCAAAGTCGTCTACACGCACGAATCCCAATGGCCTAAAATTCATGGAATCAAAGAATTAAAAAGTGGGGTTTCAAGATTCTAACAAAAATCGAGAATGGGATCTTGGTTTCATACCTCATAATTAGAGAAATTAAGGATTCCCTTAGCTCCTACGGTTTCCCATGCAAAGATAAGTAACAATAGGACATCTAATCCATTTGTGTAAGTGAAGTTTGAAGAATTAATGAAGGAGGTGGTGAAGGTAGAGCTTGCAGGAAGGATAAGAGAAAAAGCAATGACTTTGCCTTTGGTCTACAACATGCATGAGAAAAAAAGGAGTGAAAGTAAGGAGGAAGAGTGAAATTTGCATTTGTCATTAAAGGCATTTTAGTCTTTTCCCATGTTTGGTTAATTTCTAAAACCCGTCGGGTCCCGTTACCCAAAACCTATCTCAATAAATTCCAGAAATTAACTTAACTGTCAATTATTAATTTAACATTCTCAGATTAATTATGAACTAATAAAATTAACCAGTAATTAAATTCAGGATTACACATATACATTATCTCTTACTTGCAACTAAAATGCATTACAAGTTACTTACACTATTTTGAAGAGTGAAAATCGTATAGCCACAAATAATAGCATTGATACGCTTATATCAAAATAGTCCATTTTTAAACATGAAAATTTACAAGTTTGCGTATTTATTTTTATTATTTTTTATTTTTAATACATCAATTACACAAAAAACTATATTTAAATATTTACTTTTTAAAATATTTTTGTTTATGATTTTGGTTAGATATGAGACAGATCATTAAAAAAGTTAAACATAAAAAGATTTTCACACAACAATAGGTTGAATGAGTTTGGATAAATTTTATGCTTTATAATTGAATTTTCATAAATCTAAACTCGACTCTATTAACTACTTAAAAAGAACAATATATATAAAAAATAATTAAATTGACTCGACTCATCTTTTTAGTGTGTTTTGATTTGCATAACTATTTTTAAATACGGTTTAGTGTACTTTTTTATAATTGTTATTATTATTATCATCATCAAAATCATGTCTAATTCATTCTATAAAAATCGAACCCCTATCTGGAGATGTGGCGCACTCTCCCTAATCTATTTTCCCGCTAAAGAACTTGCATGTCTCATGCGACTTCCTTTTTCATTGTGTATATGACAACAATCGTGTTTTTTAAAAATTATATAAATAATAAAAAGTTCACAGCCCACTATACTACCTCCACCTAATGTTCCCCTCACACACTGACAATTATTTTATATTATTATTTCTAAACTTTGACGTATAATAAGAAGTCCATTTTAAATAATAAAGTGAATATGTTCAAATTATTGACTACATGAAAAATAAAGCACCTAACTTAACCTTTAATTAAAATTATTAAAAAGAAAACAAAAGGGAACTAAATAGGTAACTGCATTTTTTGTCTGTAGGTTCCATTTTCTAATAAAATTTTAATCGTATTAGAAATAGTAAATTTAATAATAGGTTTTATTTGCCAATAAAATATTAATCCTATGCTCCTACACGCTACATTTGCCAACAGGTTCCATTTGTTAATAAAATATTAATAGTTTTTAAAATTTATCATGAAGATGTTAGATTGGTCATTGTGAATATTATTTTGTTTGATATCACATGTGCTTGCGTGTTGACTCACAATTTCACTATTATCTACAAAGTTGGAAATTATGCTAGTTTTTGCTACTTACCATGTGCAGTTGGAAATAAATTAATGTAAAAGATTGCAAAGCCATAACACGCTGCTATCTTCCTTCTCCCTAATTAACTGTTTTAGCTAACAATTGCTTATTTACTTTTTTATGTTGCAATTTGCCTTTAATTCTATACTAAAAAAGGATTTTTCTCTAAACTAATTTCTGCCTTCTCAAAAAATAGGGACATATGAGTCATGTAAAATAGGGCATCTGAACCTATTTTTGCTTTCACCTTTCTCTGGTAAGTTTTAAATTTATCTACATTTTGTTGATTTATTCCATGTTCATCTTTACCCTATTTTGACCTCATCCTAATTTTTGTTCTATTTTACAAAAGATCAACCAAAAGAACTCTCAACTAGGGATGTCAATGGGGCGAGTGCGGGTAGTATGTTACCGTTACTCGTATCCACGGGTTTTAGGCGGGTAACTGGTATTCACGGGTTCGGTAACGGGTACCCACAGGTATTTCTGAATATTTATTATTTTTATAAAACAATAACAAAGAAGAAAATATGGTATAATGTACTAAACATAATATTATTTTAGTAAAATATAATTCAAATTAATATTGTATTATACATTACAACTTTATAAATTAAAAGTATTTTCATTGAAAAATATTAAATTTTGTTTATTTCATTATAAAATAGTAATAAACTACTTAGATATTTAAATATATTTAATAAAAAATAAATATTAATAATTAAACGAGTATCCGCGGGGCGGGTAGTGTGATACCGCTACCCACCCGTTTAGTAAATATGCGGTTATCCATTATTGGTAACCCGTGGATTACCCGCGGGCGCGAGTTTTTTGTCATCCTTACTCTCAACCTATCCATCTTTGACGTTTGTTTAATATTTTCAAAGGTAGATCTTTTTTTAGGTTTCAATTTCTTTTTTAATGAAAAAGGTCACTGATTCCATCTTACTGATTGTTTTAAGCTTCCAAAAATTTATTTGATATTCATAATCTATTCTAAAAAATAATATTTATTTCTTTTATTTATTTTACTCGTATAAATTTTTAACCCCTCTTTATTTGTTTTGAGAATGACACGTAAGGTGATGTCTCTTTTAGAGATAAACTTGACAAAAGAAAGTTGCAAGATTGCTGTAAGAATTACAAATCTCGTATTAATACAAAAGTCTCAAAAAGTTTGTGCTATTGAGATTTTACACAAAATACCAACATTTGTTCCATGAAAATTAATTAAATGGTGATGTTTCTTCATTTTTGTCATAGGGGAGTAAGATCATGGTTGAAGTGAAATGAGTGGATGTTAACAATTGGATTCCAAAACTTGAAAAGGGTAAAACATATGTTATGCAAAATTTATACCATGAAGTTAGCACCGGACAATTTAGAATATCTAATCATGGATATGAGCGGAACACTATTAATACAACGTGACCTTCCTCGAATACCATTACATGTTTATCATTTTGTTGATTTTCAAGATATCATATCCAGCATGTCTTGATGTGTTAGTAGGCAAGTCCTTTTTTTATGGTACTTTTATTATTTTGACATTAGTTTGTAGTTTTTTTATATATAAAAAATTAATACAACAAATGAAATGCGCTAGCAAATGTGTACTATGTTAACAAAATTTTCTTTTTTCTAATCTATCACACACACACACACACACACACACACACACACACATATATATATATATATATATATATATATATATCAATATTCATGATATTCACTAGGATTTGAATATTTCTTCCTTTTGAATATTTTTTCCTATTAGCTTTTGTTTACTTGTAGTTATTTTCACATACATAAGGTCATGTGCATGTAGAATGTCATTTATTGCATCAAATGCTATTCAATGATTTTCTACCATGACTTCATGGCTTCATATAATATAATCCACATATTGAGATGATGATATTTTGCCCTCTCACACACACATATAATATTGTTCCTTATTTTGGAATAGCTTTCATGATATATTTTTCCCTCGCATATCTCAGCGATTAACAATAACTTATGACTCTTAATGTAGCTCCAACATAAAGTAAGTGTATTACGTTATATATTTTATGTTCCTTAATTGTGTTTGTCTTTGTAAACCCAGCCAGTTAAATGTTACACGATTTATGAGTATAAGGTCCTTAGATTCGAGGAACTGTTTGATGCACACGCCATGGTACAATCTAATCTAATGGGTTAAGTGAAATTGTTAATTGTTTCAAACAAAAAAAAGATAAAAGTATAGTTAAAAAAGGAATATTTAACTTTATCTTTGAGTCTTAAATGGACATATACATTTAAAAATAAATCCAATAACCTCTAAAAAATAGATAAAAAAGAAGTACTTGTTTATCAATTGCTTCTAATATTCACTGCATGGATTTTTTATTGATAATGTATTTATATAGACATACATATGAAGCGATATCAAGCTACATTGATGTAACTTTAACAAATTGTTACATTCAATAACTTTTTATTTAACACTATTTTTAAAGATCTATTGTTAAATTGAAAGTTTTTATCTTATCAATTACATGTGTAAATATTTAGTCTAAAATAATTTGCTACATTATTCATGTGCAATAAAATTATGTAATATATGCCTTTTGAAAATATATAAAAGTAAAGACTCTTTTATTATATACTCATGATTGTTTTATTTTAATAAAATTTGGCACGAATAATTTACACCATAGATAGACATAATTCAACAATTAAATTCTTAATCTAACCATTGAATTATAATTTATTAAGGGTATGACAATCATTTAAAGTTATATATATATATATATATATATATAAAGATATAGGAGGATCAAGTTAATTACATCGATTGTAACTTTAACTAATTGTTACACTGTTTAATAACTTATATGAGATGATTCTTTATTAAAGTTTACTCTTAAATTCAAAGTTCATATATATGTAAAAAATTGGACAAATCTAAAATTATTTGCCATATCATTCATGTGTAACAAAATTAATTTAGTATGGGCTTTTAAATATGTGTGTGTGTGAGATTATATACTCAGAATGTTTGTTCTTTAAAAAATTTTGTGTTGTGTGTGTGACTATATAATCATGATTGTTCATGTTAATGAGAGGCATGTTAATGAGAGGCTGAGACAGAAAATGAGTAAGATGCAAACTGAATATTATTCTCTCTTCTTACAAAGTAACCAGGACTCTGTATATAAACAACAAAGCCCAAGAAACAGAATACAAACAGAATTCTAACTGCAAAAACAAACTTAACTGCTATAACTGTAATTGGTTTCAATAGTTCAATTTTTAAAAAATTAACATAAATCATTTACACCCATATAGGCATAATTTATATATATACACACACCCACTTGAAATCTTTTAAAAAAATTGCATGTTTCAATAAGAACTTATTATAACATAATTTTCACATTCCAATTAACCTTTAAATAATATGACATTAGCATGTTTATTATGCATGCCAAAAGGTGTTGAAAACAAAAAACAGATACATGCAATTTATATTGAATGATGAAATGCATCCTTTCAATTGTCAACAAGCAATGTAATATTACAATTACATATAAATCCTTAAAAATAAGAAAACACAAAGAAAAGTCAATTCTATATATTTCTAGCACATATTATTATTATATCCCAAAACTTCTAAATTAATATTGAATTTTCTTTTCCTTTAAGCAAAAAAATGGTTAGGTTCAAGGTATTTCCCAATGAAAAGATTACGGAAAAACTCACATGCATGACAAAGTAAGTAATTACATGAAATTTTAAAGCTGACATATATAAGAGTTCATCCATATCTCTCATTCATTCAAGGATGTGAGTGAACCTGCAATTGTAGATGAAGGTGTTTATATGTTTGAGTTTGTGTTGTTTCCACTAGGATGCATTGATGAATCAGAATAAGTTAAATCTAAGCTGTTTCTTCCTTCAAAAGCTTGCCATCTTTTGAGTGCTTCTGGTAGTGTCACATCAAAGTTGATTCCATAAATGTCATCAACTTCTGGTTGATCTGTAGGCCTCCACACCTCAATAAGAGGTGATAACACATTTACAACATAACTCATATCAGGACGTTGACAAGGATCTCTTGCACAACAGTGTCCTGCTAACTCAGCAACAATGCTAATACTATGTAATGTTTCCTCGTCAACTTCGATTGTTGGATCAATCATAGTTAGAAATGAATCTTTATTTTGTAGCATCCTACGAAACCATGCAGCAAGAAGAACATCCTCTTCTGGTAGGTTATTATCAAGTGCTTTCCTTCCTGTTATCATCTCCATAAGAATCACTCCGAAACTATATACATCAACCTTTGTTGTGAGTCGTCCAGTGGCTGATAAATCATTTATAAAATTCTCAAGTTAATGTTGTTGACAACTTGACTTTTGAATAATAAAATTATATCAACTTGTAATGAACCATAGAGAAAATATCCAATAGTTAACTTCTTGCAAAGGAACGATGAAAGCCAAACAAAGTTAATTATTTTAAGCATCCTAGAGCAATTTTAATAAACTATAAATCATCTGAGTTTCTTAATAAATTTAATAAATAGTATGTTATATATCTTTACTAGTTTAAAAAAGTTGCTTCAAAATAGATATTTAAGAGATAGATTATATGTACTTTAACACTACTTGTATTCATAAGATGAAGTTGAAGTTACTGTTTGAACATGCATATTACATCAAAAAAATATTATAAATATTAATTACATTTTGGCATGGGGTATTAGATGTAACAATCATAATAATATTTAAATAATTTTTCATATTATTAATGCAAAGGAACACAATATTAGAAGGAATGTAAATGTCTACCAACCTGCATATTCTGGAGCCATGTATCCAAATGTTCCGGCAAGCCTAGTTTGAACTGAGGTTTTTCCATCTGGAGCATGTCGAACCAATCCAAAATCTGATACTTTAGCACGCATATCATCTCCTAGCAAAATGTTAGATGGTTTGAGATCTCTATGGATAAAAATTTGTTGTGTTAAACCATGGAGATATTCAACACCTCTGGCAACATCCAAGGCAATACCAAGCCTTGGCTTCCATTCTAGTGGCTTTAACCCTTCACGTTTCCAATTGAACAGATGTACACTTAAAGCACCTTGGGGCATATACTCAAAAACAAGGAGTCTCTCATTTTCTTCTAAGCAATACCCTAAAAGTGCAACCAAATGTTTGTGTCTAACCTTAGTAAGCACTGCAATTTCAGACATGAACTCACTCAATCCTTTCTCATCCACCAATCCCAGTTGCATCCTTTTCACTGCAATCTTTGTCCCATCTTGCAACTCTCCTTTGTACACAATGCCAAAACCTCCTTTCCCCAATATGTTATTTTCACTAAAATTATTGGTAACTTCCCTTAAAACTTTGATTGAGATTAACATATTGCCAACTTCCACTTGATAGGTATTGCGCATAGGACTTATTAATGTGGCAATGTTTCCTTCCCCCCCACTTGTTATACTTGTCATTGCTGGACTTCCATTCTCATAATGGCGTGGATGTACCACAATAGTAGTTGGATTCTGAACTTTTCCCCTATGCTTTAGCTTTTTCTTAAACTTGACAACTAATAGAACCACAAGACCAAGTAAAATGATGATGCCTACCACCACCCCAACAATTTTTTCAGTATTACGCTCGCTATTGATGTTGTTGCTAGAACTCGAAGTAGATGGAGAAATAGGTTTATCATTTCCAATATCAGGATTCCCATTTAATTTGAGAACCACATCTTTACGAAATGATGGCACTTTGCCATACAACTGATTATTCGAAGCATCCAACTCTTTCAGAAGAGGCATGCTTGTAAGTTCAATTGGTATAGTACCAGTCAGGCCATTATTAGCAATAAGCAATTTTGTTACAGATTGTAGCTTAACAAAACTAGGAGAAATGGTTCCAGTGAGACCCATGTTTTGAAAGTTGATAACTGAAATATTTTCATTATAGCAAACTATACCTATCCATTTATTAGCACATGGGTCATTACCCTGCCAATTTTTAGCAAATTCGAGAGGATAACCAAGAGTTTCAACAATTGACAGTAAAACATTTACGAGGGCATTACATGGTTGTCCCAACATATTTGTGCAAAATTGATTTCTTCTCCTATCTATAATGTTATCAACTTGTACTCCATCTCTAAACATAGGAGGGGGTCCTTGAAGAAAGTTATTGGTTAAATTAACAACTTTCAAACTTTGAAGACTAGTTAATGATGGTGGAACAACACCAGTCAATTGGTTATCCCTTAAATTTAGATCAACCAGTTGATCATGGTGTGACAAGTCTGGAATAGGACCAGTGAATGAATTACCATTAACCCAAACTTGCTTCAGAGATGTCATGTTTTGTAACACAGCAATGGTGCCATTGAGTTTAAAGTTACTATGTTGTCCATTCACCAAAAGGTTTTCTATTGGGCTACCTGAGAGGCTTGCAGGCAATGCACCTTCAAGATAATTACCAGACAAAGCCAAATAAACCAAACCTGGAAAAGGACCATCACTGCCAAAAAAATCCGGGATTGTGCCAATAAAACCAACATTTTGAGCACTAAACGTACGGAGTGAAACACAGTCTTTGAGACTTTCAGGAACTTGCCATTGAGGGAAGGGGTTGTCATCAATTCTCACATCTTGCAAATTACTCATGCCCTTGAAGAAATCATTTGGAATGAAATTGAACATGTTACCACGGATTCTAAGCTTCCGTAAGGATTTTGAAAGGTAGGGAAATGACCCGGCAAGACTATTGCTTTGACACTCAAAACTTTCTAACCTTGTCAACTTCTCAAGTTCTTTGGGGAGAGATCCTTGGAGGTTTTGGTTTCCAATTTGAATACTTGTCACATGTTTAGTTGAATCACATACAATGTGTTTCCATTTGCATATATCTGGGTCTGTCCATTGAAAGCTAATGGGGGCATTAATCATATCCTTTAGAATATTCATAACCTCTGCATCTTGACTCCTAACCGAGGTAACTAGAACAAAAAACACCCAAACAATTCTATAAATGTAAGAACCTCCCAAACCCAATGCATGTTTCATCATTTTTCATGCCTCGGGGGGAAAATAGAAAGAAAGTATATAAATTAATGAATAAAACTAAGGGTGGTGGATGGGGAAGAAATGAGAAAATTCCCCAAGGGTTTAAGGAAGGAATTGATCACATTGCATTTGGAGATGAGGAGGAAGAACCTCCCCACGGAAAAGGTGAATTTTGAAAAGGAAAAATTCGCTTTTGAATTTGTTCAAAGAAAAAAATGGGTGTGGCAAACAGAAGAACAAAACTACCCAGATTGTTTGTTTTGCTTAGGTAACAAAGAAAACGGTGGGGGACACATGTGTATGTGTGGACCCCTACACTTTGGAGGTTTCAAAATCAATGGTTTGCCTAAACTTGGTTGCAAATTGCAATACATTATTTACTTATTTGTTATAATATATGTTTTATAAGTATGTGGCCATATGCTTATGGGTATGGATTCTTTTACCATACCCAATCAAAATGATATCATGCAAACAATTTGATATATGTATAACTCATTTTTTTATTCTAATATTAATTGTAACTTTTTTTTATCTATATAGTTTTTCAAAATATATTAATTATTTTCTTAGTGATGCAAATATTGATCAATATATATATTTTTACATTAATATGCATTAATATAAATTTGTAGTTATTCTTGTGTATTATCAATTTTATCCATATAATTTAAATATTAATGTATGATCATGTTCAAATTTCTTTCTCTTATAATGTCAATTTTGCTTGTATAGATAATGATTTCTCATGTTAAGATTTTTTAAAATAAAATAATATATATAATCATGATCACAAAAACATCTGCGCCATTGTATTTTAAAAACACACTTAATAATGAAAATTAAGAAACATATACTTAATATATAATAATAAATATTATTTAAAAATATATATATTTTTATTTAAATTTAAGTATAACCCTTTAAACCAAACTAAAAACATTTATATTATAATTGGATTAACTCTTAAAATGAAGTTTTTTCATTCACAATACTTAAACTTGAAATTTTATTTAAGAGAATCAAACATATAATACTTACACCGATAATAACCCATTATTAATGAAAATATATCTAATATATCATGTGAAGTAATTTGAACTTATGTAATAATATGAATTTATTTTTATTCCATTTATGTTGTATTCAAAGAGACATTTCAAAAGATGTTTTAAAGTTAAAAGTTCCTATAAAAACATGTAAAGCAAATTGGGGTTTAGTGAAATAATGGTAGCATTTTTGTTGCTGGTCACAGGTTCAAATGCTATCACGTCTGTTTTTTTTTCTTTCAATTTTATATGTGTGTTTCTTTGATTGATCTAATGGACATATATCATCATAATTTATTTTATTATTAAAGTTCAAAATTATAATCAATTAAAGAAATATTTTAAAATTATAAAATACATAATATAATATAACATTAACTTGATAATAATTAATTACATTAAAAGTATATTACGACACCTAAAATTTTTAACATGCAAATTCGAATTTGAAGAAATCTGTAGCTTAAAAATATGTCCTCTTAACTATCAGCTCATTAGCTGTTGCTGAAAATAATTTAATTAAAAAAAAGTTGTTGCTGGAAATTTTTAAAAAAAAATAAGGAAAAAAGTGAATTTATTTATTTATAGAAATTGACAAATTGATACATTTCGTGTTGAATAAGAATTGAAGATGCTTCTATAGAAAAGCAAAGTTTAGCATTTCACTCACAAACCCTTTCTCAATTTCTTCTTCCTCCCCAAATCTCGTGAGATCCCCAGTTCCGTTAAGTCCCAAACCCTAACCCTAACCCTAGCTATTCGAATTCCCAATCCAACACTTGCTCTTCTCTCAATCATGGCGACGACGTTGGTGAGTTCCGCTGGTGGGATGCTGGCGATGCTGAACGAGTCTCATCTCTCTCTCAAGCTTCACGCTCTCTCCAACCTCAACAACTTGGTTGACACTTTCTGGCCTGAGATCTCCACCAGTGTCCCTCTCATGTACGCATTCTCCTTTTCCCTCTCGATCTCTCCGATTATCATTCCTAATTCGTTTTTCTTTTGATTTGGGGTTTTCGGGTGGGTTTTTATTCACGTGATTATTCCTTTTTAGGTGGAAGTAATTCTGTTTCAATTGCCACGCCTTTTTGGTTTCTCTGTGTGGATTAGCCAATAATGGAACATAAAAGCTGTTTAATTTAGTGATTGGCTGTTGTTTGGATTTTTAAATTACGGCTTAGTAGCCTAATATATGATTTACGTGCAGGCTGTTCTTTGTATTCATGTAGTTTATTCACTTCACATATGTTCAATGTAGTTTTGAAAGCATGGTTTCTCAATCCAGGGAAAATAGTGTTAGTTGGAATTTTCTTTCTACTTCAATTTGAAGACTTTGTTAATGAAGTTGTTGGTGAAATTCACTGAAATTGAGCTCATGGTGTGCTTGGTTTGGAATGGGGATGTAGAGGATTGAATCTGTGTGTTGTGATATATTTGTTTAAACAGAGAGAGTTTGTATGAAGACGAGGAGTTTGATCAACATCAGAGACAGCTTGCTGCACTTCTTGTATCAAAGGTATTTGTGTTCTGTCAATTATTTGGACAAGCAATTTTTTATTGAATGAAGATTAATGTGATGCCATTTTTGCATATGAAATATATTTTTAATTGGATCAGTTGTAATTGTTCATTTATCGTTATATTTTAGATGTAAGAAATATATATTGGCTGTCATCCCTTTTGATTTTACTCAAAGGACATGTGTTTTCTCAGTTCCATAATTTTTTATTCACAGATACTGAATTTAGTTTCATGGTTTGGTTTTTATGATCTAATTTTGTTTCACTCCTTAATCGTCAGGTCTTTTATTACTTGGGTGAACTTAATGATTCATTATCTTATGCGCTGGGAGCTGGTCCTCTGTTTGACGTTTCAGAGGATTCTGACTATGTGCATACTCTTCTTGGTGAGGATAATTATTTGTTTTTCTTTTATTGAAACAATTGTAGATAGACCTTGCTAGTTGCTAGTGCCATCCCTTTGTTTATGCAAGTGAGATTGGATGTCTGTTACTTGCTCGTGGCTTGATTCATTCCATTTAAGTTTATCAATAAATTAATTTTAAGCTATAGTAAAAATCATGAAGAGTTCCAATGACATTATGATTATTTTCTTTTATCTGCAGCCAAAGCCATAGATGAGTATGCAAGTATTAAGTCTAAGGCTGCGGAGTCAAGTGATGAATCTATCAAGGTGGACCCACGATTGGAAGCAATTGTGGAGAGACTGTTGGATAAGTATGGGAGCCATAATCATTCTTCTATTTCTTATATCTAGATGCTCAGATTATTTGTTAGCCTTCCCTCACTTTTTGTGCTTTTCCTTAATTTAGATGTATCGTGGATGGAAAATATCAACAAGCCATGGGAATTGCCATTGAATGCAGGAGATTAGATAAACTAGAGGAAGCTATTACAAACAGTGACAACGTCCAAGGAACTCTATCATATTGCATTTATGTCTCTCATTCCTTTGTGAATCTCAGGGAATATAGACAAGAGGTGAGGGAATTGAAGATTTTTCTAGTTGTCTTAAAGTTCTATGCACTATATATAGACAGCATGTATCTGGTGAATTTTTCTTTTCTTTTGACCTTCCTCCAAATTCAGTTGTAGGGTTGTATTCTATCAAGATTGAGATGTATGGTTTTAATTATCATTTAAATATCTCTTTGAACTTTGATTCTTAATTGAAATCTTGAATCTGTTTCTATGAGATGAATATTTGTTCTGATGGACGGGTTTATGATGTCAAGGAGATGGGAGGTCTGATGAATACCTTGAAATTGAAACTGAAAAAGTTGTAGGAATGGATAGATTTTGTTCTATGAACTTCTTGGTTTGTAGCATGACTTGCTACTTTTCTGACAGAAGGCTGACATTAATCCTTATTCTTTTTGTCCAGGTTCTCCGTCTCCTTGTTAAAGTATTTCAAAAGCTTCCTTCACCAGATTATCTGAGCATTTGTCAGTGTCTTATGTTCTTGGATGAGCCAGAGGGTGTTGCAAGCATATTAGAGAAGCTTTTACGTTCTGAAAACAAAGATGATACTCTTTTGGCATTTCAAATAGCTTTTGATTTGGTAGAGAATGAGCACCAAGCTTTTCTTCTAAATGTTAGAGATCGCCTTGCATCACCAAAGTCTCAGCCTTCAGAATCTACACAGCCAAAACCCAGTGACACTGCTTCTACTCAAAATGCTAATGTGAATGGACCAGATGATGTTCAGATGACAGAAGGTGATACACCTTCAACTGTCAATGTGCCTGAGGATCCAATCGAAACAATGTATGCTGAGAGGTTAAACAAAATAAAGGGAATTTTGTCTGGGGAGACTTCAATACAGTTGACTCTGCAGTTCCTTTACAGTCATAACAAGTGAGGCTATTATATAGTTTTTAGTTATATTATAGTATATACTCTTTTCTTTGTTGGTTTTAATCTCAAGAGGTAGTGTGTTTTTTCTTATACTACTTTGATGTAATTTGCATTTAGATCTGATCTCCTCATTCTAAAGACAATAAAGCAGTCTGTGGAGATGAGGAATAGTGTCTGCCACAGTGCCACGATATATGCTAATGCAATAATGCATGCTGGAACAACTGTGGATACTTTCCTAAGGGAAAATTTGGTCAGTTATGATAGTTTATTGTCTTTTTATCTCCTCTTCTTGCAGCTTCCCATACATTTTGATTGCTTTCTGTTAATATCTTTTTATCCCTTGTAAATTTTAGGATTGGTTGAGCAGAGCTACCAATTGGGCCAAATTTAGTGCTACGGCTGGGCTTGGTGTAATCCATAGGGGGCATTTGCAGCAGGGAAGGTCACTGATGGCACCCTACTTGCCTCAAGGTGGGACTGGAGGTGGTGGTAGTCCATATTCGGAAGGTGGTGCTCTCTATGCCCTTGGTCTTATTCATGCTAACCATGGAGAGGGAATAAAGCAATTTCTTCGTGATAGCTTGCGCAGTACTACTGTAGAGGTGCTCCTAAATAGTGCTCATACTCTGTAGATCAAGAAATAACCTCCAGTTATATTTAATGTGAATTTTATGGGACAGGTTATTCAACATGGTGCGTGTCTGGGGCTTGGATTGGCTTCTCTAGGAACTGCTGACGAGGATATTTATGAAGAAATAAAAAATGTTCTGTACACTGATAGTGCTGTTGCTGGTGAAGCTGCTGGTATAAGTATGGGCTTACTCATGGTTGGAACTGGCAGTGATAAGGCAAATGAGATGCTCACTTATGCACATGAGACCCAACATGAAAAGATTATTAGGTGAAGATATTTCCCTTGATATGGTGTTAAAATTGTGGCTTGTCTTATTTTGATGGTTGGATGTTGATATGGTTGTTCAATGTTTCAGGGGGCTTGCATTGGGGATAGCTCTTACAGTTTATGGAAGAGAAGAAGAAGCAGACACTTTGATTGAGCAGATGACTCGGGATCAGGATCCAATATTGCGTTATGGTGGCATGTATGCATTGGCCTTGGCATATAGGGGAACAGCAAACAATAAGGCCATTCGCCAGTTGCTACACTTTGCTGTGTCTGATGTGAGTGATGATGTCAGGAGGACTGCAGTTCTAGCATTAGGGTTTGTGTTGTACTCTGATCCAGAGCAGGTTGGTGTTGTCCCTTTTTTTATTTTCCCTCGTTTGAATTACCTTTTAGTAGTATTGTTTTTTGGGTGATTTTATTCAGACTTGCATTGCTATATTCCTACATTGCAGACTCCTCGAATTGTTTCCCTCCTATCAGAGTCTTACAACCCACATGTTCGATATGGGGCGGCTCTTGCTGTGGGTATTTCGTGTGCGGGTACAGGTCTCAGTGAGGCTATCTCTTTGCTAGAGCCATTGACATCAGATGTTGTTGATTTTGTTCGTCAAGGTGCCCTCATAGCAATGGCTATGGTCATGGTTCAGATCAGTGAAGCTAGTGATTCACGTGTTGGAGCATTTAGGTAAGCAATTCCTATTTATTGGACTGTGACACAATAGATTTTTTGTCATCTGATATTCCTTGCATTATAGGCGACAATTGGAGAAAATTATTCTCGACAAGCATGAGGATACCATGAGCAAGATGGGAGCAATTTTGGCCTCAGGAATCCTTGATGCTGGTGGCAGAAATGTGACCATAAGATTGCTTTCTAAGACAAAGCATGATAAAATTACTGCAGTGGTTGGTCTTGCAGTTTTTAGCCAGTTTTGGTATTGGTACCCTCTTATCTATTTTATAAGTTTGTCTTTTTCACCCACGGCGTTTGTTGGTCTCAACTATGATCTGAAATCTCCCAAGTTTGAGTTCTTGTCACATGCAAAGCCTTCACTTTTTGAATACCCTAAGCCTACTACTGTTCCCACCACTACTTCAACTGTGAAACTTCCCACAGCTGTTTTGTCAACATCAGCTAAGGCTAAAGCTAGGGCTAAAAAAGCTGAAGAACAGAAGGCTAATATTGAAACTTCATCTAGTCTTGACTCTACATCGGCTGCTCCAAGTGGTGGAAAGGGAAAGTCATCCAGTGAGAAGGATGGAGACTCCATGCAGGTAATACATATTTTGTTCTTTTATTAATTATTGAATGCCTTTGTTTGATTTTTCTGAATTTGTGCTAGTATTTGGAAGTGTAGAAAATAGATGGAAAAAGGGTAGGTTGGAAATTAGGTTGATTACTTGTTTGCATGCATGTGTTTTTGCGCTGGCTGCTAAGAGAATTTGTTCCCTTACTCAGCATAAAAGCTCAGATGATGGATATCAATTACCCCAGCTCCAAATTATTTGTTGCAATTTTTTATTTTGTATGCTGCAAGGTTGACAAAGTTGGTATTTCACCTTGAATTGGAAGGAGGGTTAAAAATCATAAATCGTGAATTGAATTGTAAGATTTTACCAATTTTAAGATACACAGACACATATATAATAAGCATGTAAATCTATATCTACACATACAAAAACATAATTGTACTTTTTTTCCTATTTACCTAAAAGAATCATACATCTAACAACAATACTTCTTAAACTTCCATGATACCAATAATGACTTACAATCTATAAAACCAAAAAAAACACTCACTGATAGTGGGCTTCAGCCTGAGCAAAACCACTAAAGCGCATGTGAAACCCAACAAGAAAAGGAAGAACCAAGTAACTGGACCCCACTCCCTTGGCCCAAAAGGCCTAAACTACTAAAGGCTAATAAAGCAAATAGAAAATTAGAGAAGAACAAAACTCAAGAAGCAGCAGCTTTGGGAGGATGATTGTGTGGACGTGGAGGTGGGAGGTGCAGCTTCGGGAGCAAGAAGAAGAAGCTTGAAAGTGTCAGGTTCGTGAAGGTCAGAAGCAAGATGATATGAGGAGAGGAAGAAGCAGAACAAAGGGAGGGTGCGACGAAGCGGGACAAAGAAGCACTATGATTTCACTATGATTCCAAATACAATTTTTAACAAAATTTAAATCGGTGGTGGGGGCAAACATTGGGAAATCAGATGATGTAATGATTTCACTTTCAATTGTCAACCTTGGTATGCAGCCTCTAATGGTTGAGATTTATGTGACTAGCATAAAGTTAATGCTTTTTAAGTAGGCATAGGGATTGTTTACATGCATTGGCTGTCATTTGATCCCAGATATCAAACAGTCCCCAATGGTTCCCTGTCTGATGTGTTGTTTTTTTGTGAGGGCTGATGGTAGAAAATTTTTAGTGCAAAAATGATACATGCATGAAGTATTGTTGATTACCACGTTAGGTACATGACTCATCAGTGTCACATCACATGTATGTTTCAGATAGAATATTTCAAGTATCTTAATATTTGTATACTTGATGAAGTTTTTAAATTTCTTTCTCCGTTTCTTTTGAAGGTTGATAGCTCAGCAGAGAAGAAATCAGAACCTGAGCCTTCTTTTGAGATTCTGACTAATCCTGCAAGGGTGGTTCCTGCACAGGAGAAGTTTATTAAATTTTTACAGGATAGCAGATATGTTCCAGTTAAGTTGGCACCTTCAGGATTTGTGCTTCTCAAAGACTTGCGTCCTACTGAGCCAGAGGTGCTTGCTCTGACTGACACACCCTCATCTACCACGTCAGCTGCTGGTGGTTCAGCAGGAGGGTTACAGAGTTCTTCATCAGCCATGGCTGTGGATGAGGAACCTCAACCTCCTCAACCATTTGAATATACATCATGAGTTGGATCCTGATTTGCCAAGTTCCAATATTTGTCATGGTGCTTAGAAAATTGGTTTTTGGCTGAGAGTAGCAACCTGAATGGTTCGAGTCACACTACTGTTCTGTTGTTGCCCCTTGTATGGTTATCTGTGAACTGGTTCTTTCTATATACTTTCAAAGTGGGGCACAGAATCCGCGTGCGGCCAAATCTGCAATGTTGATGTGTTTTTATGAATTGTTTTTGAAGAACTTTCCCCGGATTAAATGAGGACACCAAGGATTCTGTTTGTAGAGTAGTGGTACTGTTAGCAATTTATTTCTCTACTCCATGTTTATGATTAAAAGTTCGCAGCCACGAATTTTAAGCTTATCTCTTGTGCAATCATGGGAGGAATGGGTTATATAGATTTATGAGTTTCTGTGTCAATTTGAAATGGAACTTGTTGAATCAATGAAATGAAAAGAATTGAACATCAGGGCGTTGATGCTTCGTTGAATAATCATAGTTGTCTTGAATGTATTTCGGTTTATCGATAATGTTGATATTTGTCATCATGTAACAAGTTATGAGAAGTTAGTTGATAATTCATTGGTAATATATTGCTTTTAAGTACAAATTAATGTATGAATGAAAATTATAACTAAATATTTATGTAAATAAAGACTCTTGGAAATAACAGCAAATAAAACAATTCACAATGAATTGTTCATGTTGACTTCTTTAAAGGCTGTTGAACAGAAGAATATCATTTGAAAGTAATTTATTCACGAGGGATGTTGTAAAGAAGTAACAATATTTCAGTGATATCATTTGTTGAGTTTTGGAGATTCCTTTTATTCATTTAAGATCTCAATTGGAGGAAATTCAAGAGTGTGTCAATGCGGCAACGTGTGGTCGAGTTGATTATCTTTCCTTTGTTTGATTAAGTTAGTTCTTTTCTCTCTACTATTTTATTTGTGTATATATATATATATATCTGTTGCATAGCTTACAACAATTCTTATGAGGTGGGAGTGGGGGGCATTTGGCATGTGGTTTGTCGGTTTAAAGAAGAGGAGTATTCGGGTATTAAAGGTTTCGGAAAATTCAATAATATCTACCAGGGCATTTGAGTAGGGATGGTAAAAAAATCCGCGTCCACGGGTAATGATTACCCGTAATGGATACGCGCATATTTACTAAACGGATGGGTAGCGGTATCACACTACCCGCCCCACGGGTACCCGTTTAATTATTAATATTTATTTTTTATTAAATATATTTAAATATCTAAGTATTTTTTATTATTTTATAATAATATAAATAAAATTTAATATTTTTCAATGAAAATACTTTTAATTTATACAGTTATAATGTATAATACAATATTAATTTGAATTATATTTTACTAAAATAATATTATGTTTAGTACATTATACCATATTTTATTCTTTATTATTATTTTATAAAAATAAAAAATATTCATAAATGCCTATGGGTACCCGCTACCCGACCCACGAATACCCATTACCCGCCTAAAACCCGTGGATATAGATAGCGGTAACATACTATCCGCACCCGTCCCGCCCCATTGACATCCCTAGATGATGATATCATTGAGGGTTGTTTTTTTTTAAATAGGTGACAACCTGTGAGCAAGTCATCATATGGGTTTAGTTCACTATAAGCTAGCTAGATTTTATGAACAGAATTAAGAAAATATTCTTTTTTCAATCTCACTCACCTATAAGCTAGATTTTATGAACAGAATTAAGAAAATATTCTTTTTTCAATCTAACTCACCTGTAACCTATGATGAATCAGGTTGGCTCATAAATTTTAGCCTCAATTGGCTCATTTAGGCATTTAGACATGGGAATGTTGGAAAATTTTCCAAGGTTGTATCCTATTTCTAATAAAAAATTTCAACACTTAATTAAATTTGACGTGGAGTCGTTCAGGATAATGATGATACGTTGTGTCAATCTTGCGAAATCCATGACGAGACGAAAGATCATCTTTTATCTACATGTTCGGTTGCTGTAGCCATTTGATATAGCTGCTTCTTACATTGGCCTGGTTTCAGTTCTGTTCTGCATCAATATTGCAAAATTAGTTTTTGCCACTTTTGGTCTATTTGGTGCTTAAGAAATAATGATTGTGATGAAAATTGTTAGGTTTAGATCCTCATCTTGATTGTTAATAGGTTGTGTATTTGTATAAGTTTCCTAATGTTCTTTTAAATAAGTAATGTATACACATTTGTGTATGAACATGTGAGAAGCTTATATGTAGCAAAACATGGTATCTGGTGCATGTGAATGATGTCCAACCTTTCTACAAACTTGTTATTACTTCAATATATGAGATGACAACAAACATGATGTGTTGCACATGACAATAAATGTTAAAATAAGTTGGATAGTTCATGATATGCGCAAACACACCATGTTTTGTCACATGTAAAATCTTTACAAGTGGTGTGTACACATATTGTGGACATGAGACAAATGTTCAAACATGGTTAATCAAGCACCATCATCATGAGTCACACATATGAAGTTTCACCACATGTATATTGACTCCTCATATGTTGACAAACTTTTGTACATCATGAGGCATCTTCGCTAATTTGATCATAAGAAACTTTCTTGTATTACCAAAGTTCTTTGCATATTGATTTATGATTTTTCTTTTGGAGTAGTTGTAATACAGACATCATGTTTTGTTCAAATTACTGTGCTTAGGTGGAAACAAACAAAGCAGTAACAGTGGCTAGCATGACAAGACCAAAACTATTACCAAATGAAGCTTGTGGTTGTATCTGCAGCCACCAACTTCCACTGTTACCATGTTATTCTTCTATCTTACTTTTACAAAAAAGAACATTTGCACTATTTTATAATGTAGTATGTTTATCTGCATGATGATAAGTGGATAGGTTGCAGCAAGGTTACAAGGTTACAACTTACACGGTCAGCAATTTAAACAAAAAACTATATGTCTGCGGTTAAGGAAATTTGTTTTTCACTACATCTTCAAAAAACTATATGTCTGCGGAATGTAAATCTGCGGCAACTTTTATTGAAAATTATAAATTAAATTTTATCAGAAAACTTTCCTTCATATTTCAAACTCAAATTATCTTAAAAAATAAGACCATAAGCAACATTAATTGATAAACTCTCACCACCAACAATTGGAAACACATTAATCACATCACATGAAATGAATTGTAAATGCATGTTTGGCTTATTTTTAAGAAGTAAGAACTAATTACCTATTTTTATTAACTTCTGGAGAGATTTTTATGAGAGTATATATATATATATAGTCTCACATTCTGAACATAGAATAACTTATACATGTTGCTATTACAAAGGATGATAAGATGATGGTGAGGTAGTCTTCTATTTGTTATGGTGATGTGGTCCAGGAAGTTTGTCTTTGATTTTGTCTATTATTCCTTTCTTATGATGTTGGGCCTTTCCTGCATCTGCATGAGCATGTGCTGGTGCAGTGGTTGTTGAGTTTGTCCCATAATCATCCGCTATGACTTGTGCACTGCCACCGCCGCCACCAACTCCAGTTCCGGTGGTGTCTCCGCCGCTCTCCATTTCCTTCTGAATCGGATCCTTGCTGCTTGCTGGAACCGCACCGTACTGGTTCTGATAGTGTGCCATTATTTGCGGTCCAACACTTTCTGTTATCTTTTCCATATATAGAGAAGCATTGGTGCTGCCTCGTCACCCTCATTGCTACCATGTGTTGACAAATGTCACCCAACATTGCTTCTGCGATAGCCACCTCATTTGTTTGAAGAAAAATAATTAAATATGTTAAATTAATGAAAATTTGATTCTATCAAATCACATATAAAATTAATATTAATTATTAGATAAGAATGAGTTTGGTTATTTAAGCACCAATGATGTAATTTTTTAATTAAAGATATTAAATAAAAATAAAGTTAAAATTTGTATTTTGTTTTTGTAAGAAATTTGAGGGTGTCTTTGTGAAGCGACACATGTTGGAGCCAATACGGCATTGTTTGTATTTTGAGGGTAAAGAAAAGAAAAAGCCCTAATCGAACCAACCAACACCAAAAGTGCTTTCACAGAGCAATATCACCTTTCATTTTTATCAAACAATAAAGACACAATCTCTCAACACCACATCTACAACCCTACGACTAAGATTTGATTAAAGTTAATTCGATTGGATTTGTATAATTTGTTTTTGAAATTTAATAAAATTTATCTAATTTAAGTTGGTTTGAATTGAATTAGATAATTATATATTCGATCAATTATAACTTTTTATGATTCTAAATATTTATTATTATAATTATAAAACTCTATAAAAATTAAAACTATACTAACCCACATTATCATAAGTATAGATATTGCTGTATAAAATTATCAAGCTAAAATCACATTTTGACAATTGTTTTAAGTTTTTAACACATACAAATTTAAATCAACAAATTATTAGCATTATCTAACACATTAGATAATGTGAAACAATAACATATAATAATAATAATTATTATATAAAATTAGATAAGATCTGCTTAAGTACTAAGTTTTCAAGTCTAAAATCCAATATCTAACTTAGTTGCAATCAGTTCTTATTTAGATTGAATCAATTATGATCCAATTAATTTTGAACAAATAAATTCTGATCCACCATTTTATATTAGATACCAAAAAATATTCTAATTAATCAATTTTGATTGGAGATGAATAGTTTCAGAATCTTCATCCATCTCTAATATTCTAATTTATTAGGAAGTTTTTTCTATGAATTCAGTCTTTCCATTGGATATCTGATATATGAAAACCTTAACTAAAAATTAAGTCATGAATTAAAAATTGACTCAAAAGTATTTTATCCATATTTCTGACAGCAATAGTTATCTCAACAGTATTCCAAGTGGGAGAACGAATGAATTAAAAAGGAGTGTACCAGGAAACATATTAAGCACCGGCCTTTCTTCTGAATACAATTACTAACCAAATCTTAAAACAGGACAATTTTACAGATTTTAAAAAGGAAAAAAATGAGAGAAACTATAGTGAAACCCTTCTGATAGCAAGTATTTGGATGCAAAAGGAAAAAAATAAATATTGAATTTACAGAGTTTTCCTCATCCCTTGGGAGAATCTGTACACAAGTTGGGGATGGAAAGTTATGTGGTAGTGGTAGTGGTGGTATACATTTACTCAAATCATGTTTCAGCTCAGCTGGTTAAAAATGATCACTACATGTGTGTATCAAGAATCTTGAAACCAACTGTGACACTCTCTGCATTGAACCAACAGTTACTAGTAGTGAACATACTCAACTTAAGCTGCTTGCCCAGTTCTGCCATTCTGTAATGAGTCTGAGGTAGGCTTTTGCTTGAAAAACTTTGCAACTGCCTGGTAAAGATTCTCTTCCTCAAAAGGCTTTGAGACATAACCATCCATTCCACGCTTTAAGCACTCTTCATATGTTGCATGAATTACATCAGCTGTCATGGCCAGTATTGGCATATGGTACTCACTTCTCCTCCCATTTCCTTCACCACTTTCGCCATTCATTTGCTTGTTTGCCTTCATCTCCATCATCCGAATTCTCTGAGTAGCTACAAACCTGTAAATGTTATCACATTTTATTTTGATGGTTTGTCAAATCCCATACATGTCTCAATTAGAAGAGGTAGTGACATCGTTCCTTGGAGTTATTAACAAGGCTAGCATAGAAAATTATATTATATGTGAATTAGAAGATGCACTTAAAAGATGGTTAGTTAAAGGTGAATTATATTTGCAGATATAAGGATATATATATATGGTTTCTTGCACAATAAATTGCCCAAGGAGTCCAAAATTGAATGCATATAATTTGAACAAAAATTTCATATTAACACAGCAGATATTGTAAATTGTAAACAGTAATACATACAATAATATTAAGTAGGAAAATAATCAGTAATCAGTGCAAACATACCCGTCCATTTCTGGCATTTGAATATCCATGAAGCAAGCATCAAAATTGTGAGGTAAATGTTGAAGCATCTCAAGAGCAACTTTGCCACTTTCCGCACACTTAACCTCGGCTCCAAATTTTTTTAATGCACCTGCTGCAACCCTTCGGTTTACCATATTGTCATCAACCACTAAAATTTTCTTCCCACAAAGAAGGTTTCGGACAAAAGTGGAACCATTAGGCTGCATGTCTTTACCTAGTTGCCTCTTCTTTCCCGTCCCCAGAACTTGCTGAAGACAAGCAGCCACCATACTAGCTCTCAGAGGCTTCATGATCACAGTATCACAGAAACCTGCAGCTTTAGCTTTATCAAAATCAGCATTACTAATGTTGGTTGCAAGAAGGATCATTTGAGGCATTTTAAACGTATGTCCATTTTGTTTCCAGTCCAGTTGCCACACATTGACGATTCCATCTTCTCCACAAACCCATGAATCCTTCTCAACAAAAATGATATCAGGCTGAAATAATCTGCAACATCCAAGTAGTTTAATTTGGTGAATGAACTGAACTTCAAACAGACATAAAAGACTTTTATTCCACATCTTGAAATGGTATTATTCTACAAACCAGTATAATATTTGTCATTTAATGTCTAAATAGACATGAGACAAATGCATGAATTATCAGTATGTTACTTATAGGAATATTGGTCACACTAATCTAGCATTTAGAGCATTTACTTGAAGAAACACTGTCAATATCTGTAACTAATCATAAGAACCAGATATTGTGAATTCAGTTTAAAGGGGTTAAAAACAGTATCATGATTCCTAAGCATATGTTACAACGATTACTAAATGCTGAGGCTGTTGTTACTAACAACAAAAAGGGAAATTAAAACCTTACCCTGAAGTCAAAGAACCATTTTTCCCACATAAAGAAACAGCTTTATTGATGCTATCTGCAACTCTAGCTTGTATCCCTAGTCTCTTCAAATGGTATCTAGTCACAGCAGCTCTAACAGGTTTTCCATCAACCACTATGGCTTTAAGCCCTCTAAAACTAGAAGGCAGATCTTCCGAATTATGTTTCTTCACATCAGTTATTAAATTTTTCTTATACGTTCCAAACTCTGCAGTAAACGTAAATGTGCTCCCAACCTGAGGCAGGCTTATGAAGTTTATCTCACCACCCATTAGTTCAACCAGGCACTTACTGATACTCAAGCCAATACCGGTACCCCCATAGTGTCGAGAGGTTGAGCTGTCTGCCTGCACAAAAGGCATGAAAATCCCATTTTGGGCTGAGAAAGGAATTCCAATTCCAGTGTCCTCCACACTGAACATCAGGGTTACTTGCTCGTAAGATTCACTGGAGGACACCTTTTTAACTGAAGCATCAAAGAAAAATTCTTCATCAGCAATTAGATGCTTAAAATTATCCCAGCTGTTCCGTTCATCAGCTGCTTCACATCCACTAAGGGTTTTGAAATTATAACCACCAGACATATGCACGGCTTCATCTGATCCTCCATTTAGAAAAGTCTCAATTTTTCCATTCATTGCAGGCATTCTATTTTCAGCCAGATGAACTTTAACAAATATATGTCCTCGTTCAGTGAACTGCAAGATATTAGCGTTAATCAGTAATGTTGACAACACTAATAAATTTTTTGATACAAAGAACAAAATACAAGGATTTCAACACCCTCTCCCAGGTAAAAAAAAATTGAACAGTTTAGATCAGAAAGGCATTTCCAACGCACAACATATGTAACATTAGACAAATAAACATTGAAAATTTCACTTACTTTAACAGAGTTGCCAACAAGATTTGTTACTATTTGTCTGAATCTCCCAGGATCCCCCATAACAATATCCGGAACTTTATCCGAAACAAACACTGCCAGCTATACTTCCCAAAACCATATCAAGTCCAAGTACGAAGAATTGTGCATTGGGATCACAGCAGAAACAACATCCCATGACAACGAACCAGAAAGGAGAAAAAAAGGAAAATGAAATAAGATCACCAGTTAAAGAAAAAAGAAATACAACTATGGAACTCAGCAACTTGGATAAACCAAAACAATCTTCAAGCCTTCTTAATTGATTTAGCAACAATTAGACATACCTCTAACCCTTTGTGCCTTGACTTCTCAGAAAAAAGAGAAAGGACATCATCAAGTATGGAACGAATCTCAAATGGAACTGCTTCCAGCTCTAACTTGCCAGCTTCAATTTTAGCACGGTCAAGCACTTCATTTATCAACGCTATCAGAGCTTTCCCACATGCTTGAGCAGTCTGAGCATAGTCTCGCTGAGTTGAACTCAATTCTGTGCTTAGAAGCAGACCAAGCATTCCTACAGTAACATGAAGTTCAGTAATAGTCCACTGATGAGAAAGCACAAGGTAACAAAAGCACGTTACTTTTTGAGGTTGGGGGAGAGGGGGAGAATCCTGAAGTTACCTAAAATTCCATTCATGGGTGTTCTAATTTCATGAGAGACAGTGGCTAGAAACTGAGATTAGCAACAAAATTTCAGTTAGTGATCGGAATTCAATCCAAGGAAATAATGAACTGTGCTAACAAGATGCCAGAAAAAGCACCTGTGACTTGGCAACATCAGCTGCTTCTGCTAAGCCTTTTAGTTCCTCCATTTTATTGAAATCATCCTCTACCTTAACAATATGATTTCCAGCACCATATAAAATAAAACCCAATAAGAATGGAACCAAAAATAATACGAATGCTGCGGCAAGTGCCATCCAATTTGTTGGCGCCTTCTGGTGATACCTGTTCAAAAACTTGGCGATAAATATCTGCTGACCAATTATTGAAACTTCTTACAGAGAATATACAACAGCGAGAAGCACCTTACCTGCATATCATATGATGTTTCCTGTATGGATCTCCAAAATCAAGCTTACTTTCTTGGACAAGAGACTTATCACCTTCTTCATATTGGTTGCCATACATGATTAGGGAGTCAGTGGAGTTTGTGATATCATATACATTAACCAAAATTGCTTGGTTACCCGCAAGTTGACCAAGTAGATTCTCCACTAGGGACTCAACATCAAAGGATCCTCCAACATATCTGCTTCCAATTAAAAAATTTATGAAATGCATCACGACAATAGGAAGCTTATGGCAAACATAAAGCCAACAGATTGAACCAAACTAATCCTACAGCTTTTCACAGAAAGCACTTATGAAATTCAAACAATAATCAGGCTGCCATTCCATTTTTTCATATGACAATTTGGACCCATGAAAATGCAAAAACAAAAATTTGTGCATATGAAACTGAACACAGCATTGACAGAAATAGAACTGGTAGCACAATAGTAACTATCAGGTTGCAGGAACTAAGATAAACATAATTTATGTTTATGTTCCTTTGAATTATTTGGCTTTAAACCATGCAATCCACTGCCATTAAATTGCACTATCTATGAAGTCAGCAACGCACAGGAGGTTACAAGTTGTAACACTCCTCATCCTCTTATCTCTAATATGAGCCATAAGGCAAAACCACTAAAATATTGTTTAAAAATTTGACATGCCAAAAGGAAGTGAAAGGAGGGTATACCCTGCTGTTGCTTTAATGCGCTCTTCCATTGTTGGATTTGGCGGGAGCTTAGATTTGTAAACAGGAAATGTTAGCACCACACCAAGATGATGAGAACCCAACAGCCTGAAAGGGCTAGTCAGAACAGCTTTCCCAGTGGCCCTAGCCCTCAAAATGTTCTCCCGGTCTTCCTGCATCATACAAATGAGAAATTTCAGCTACAAAATTATTGACAACTACAATCAGAACAATGTGACAAGGGTTGTTATTTACCTCCCCAGACATCATATCAAGAGATTCAAGATAAGAGAGAGTTTCTTGTGCAAATATCACTGGCGCGTACTCATCTCTAACCTGTGAAGGCTCTCTTTCCATTGTCTTTATAACCCACCCATGTTGCTTCTCAAATGTTTCTCTCTCAGAGTTAACCACCCTTTGTGCATAGGCCACTCCACTAAGCAATGGACGTTCAAATGCTGTCCTCGCTGTATATTCGGCGAAGGTTTCCTGATGAACAATGAACAATAGTCAATACATACAATAAATCAGAGAAATATAATAAGTGTCACAAAATACCAAATTGTATTTCATTTCCTCCAACCCAACATGCTATAACTAGTTCCAATCCAAGCCAGAATGGAAGATCAAGCACAAACCTGGTCAATGGCAGAAGGGGTTCTGTAGTAATGGAAGGTTGAAACAAGGATGGCAAGGGCATGGACATGGTTTACACTAACACTGAATTGATCTTGCAGCATTCTAGCCCTTTGATCACAGAGGCTACCCAGAACCTCTATCCTTCTGACTTTAGCCTCAGCATCCATGTGCCTATAGATGGCACAACCAAATAGGGCCAAAGAAAGGCTCCAAAGCATAAATAACTTGGGGAACCATGCCCTATGTATCGGAATAGAAGAGGGCTTCTTCTTGCTCCCACTTTGCCCGTGTATCTTCGAAGCCACAGGGTGGCGGTGACTTTGCATCTTCAAACCAAGACCCATCACCAAAAATTCTCACTGCCTACCAACTTCCTTCACTTCCCCTGTTGTTATCTTTCTTCCCTCTTCATCATCATCAACATCACATCTATAAAAGTTGGAGAAAGACCTAAAATTTTTGTAGTGAGTGCTTATATAGGATAGGAGGAGCTTGCCTTTTATTTTTTGAAAGAAAAAAAGAGTTGCTAGTACTCTCAAAAACTCAGACACTTTTCTCTGATGGGTGGAAGAAAAAGGTTACAGAACAAAACTCCATGTACGGCATCATTACAGCATTGTTTTGCGTGATTCAAAGCTCACAAAGAAGAACCAAAAGCAAACCAAGCATGGTGAATGATTGGCCAAAAGCAAACGAAAGAAGCTAAGCCTATTTCAAAACCCACCACAAAAAAAAGGGAAAAAAAACTCAAACAGAACCAGAAATTCTTTTATAAAGAAAAAAAAATTCACAAAACTCAGAGAGACAAGCATGGGTCTGAAAAGATGGAAAAAGCTCAAATTTCAAAGAACCACCTTGCACTCTCCCAACAGCCAATATTTGTGCGTGTTTGTGTTTTTTTAACAAGAGTTACGGATCACATTAAAAAAATCAAGAGAACTCTAATCAATAACCATGCTGTGTAGGCGTGTTTGGTTAAAGACAAAGAGTAGCACGTTCACACTCTTTAAAACCATATAATAATCAAAGCCAAAGATTGACCCCAAAAACACCACACACACACAGCGAAGCACACAACCCAATGAGAACGAGATGAGGTTAAGGGTTGTTGAGTGTTGAGAGAAAAACCATGTTTTACCTGTCAAGAAAAGGTGGCTATACGCTCAACAATTGGAACCAAATTGCTTTGGTTCTCTTGATCTATGCCTCCCTCCTCTCTCTCTCTCTCTCTCTCTCTCTCTCTCTCTCTCTCTCTCTCTCTCTCTCTCTGTACTTGCTTATTTTATATACCCTTTTATTATGTGTAGCTGCTTTTTCTTCACTTTTCTTCGTTTAATTTACACATAAACAAAACTCTATCGAATTTTTACGATTTTCCCAGATACGCTCTTGTCTCCCTTCTACGCATGAAAAATGTGGTAAAACAGTCAAGTCAAGCCCTTACTCACTCTCTCTCTCTTCTTCATTGCAACAACAATGCTTGTGAATTTCTTTTCACACCAACCGTGTCTCTTCCTCAAGTTAGTAACTTTTCTTTTTTACCAGCTTGAGAAAAAAAAGAGAAAAATTCAATCTTGGAAAGAACTGTGAAAAGAAAACTGTTGGAGATATGAAGCAGTGAGTGATGGTAACCCACCAACCTGGTTCCTTTTTTTTCTTTTCTTTCCCACTTCGGAGTTCACAGAAAGATTGAAAATTTCCACACTCCCAGCTCGAAGCACGACACTACCATGCGACCTGAATCATTTTACTCACCTGGGTCACCCTCGTTTCCTTGTACCGTGTCTTAGAATTTGGAACAGAGGAGAGAGAAAGAGTAGCAGAGACAGTAAGTAGTAGGAGAGGAGAGAGAAAACCAAAAAACTGGAAATCGCAATCACAAATCTGAGCGATAATGACAGGGCGACAAGGCGCGGATCTTATTCCCATGTGAATTACCAAAAACACCCTCGAGATTAATCCTTATTAATAGTACTTAATTAATATAATCAGTTGGCTGGTCTTTGCTTGTGTTGTGACTCTGAACTTAACTAATGTAATCTTCCATTAACTCCTTCTAATCTGTTACTTTCACTATAAAAGCAGTTAATTTAGTTATTTTTCAAGATTTTATTTATACACCGAACAAACGGTTGCTATGTTCCTTATTTCAGTTAGACAAATTTTTAAGATGAAAATGTTGACTTTGCGATTGTAAATCATCATTCCTTCCACTTTCTATTTTTTTTTACTTTAAAATTTAGATTTTTTTTTCTAATTATATGTGCTTGCATAAAAATTCAAGAGAATATTAATTTTCTTAAAAAATAAATATATTTATTAGTCCTTATTGAAAATTCAATTGTGATGGTCAAACTTGAATAAACTTTTCTATATATATTATTTATTAAATACTAATTACTTTTATGGAAGTCAAGTAAGTACACATATCTACAATTATTGAAAGATAAAATGAGGAAAATTTGACTAAGTTACAAATTATTTGTAGTGATTATTAATCAACAATGAATAATTAATGTCAATAATAAAAAATGAAATAAATCAGATATATAATTATTCCCAATTTTAAGATATGTGAACCTTTCCTTTGGTCTATTCTGTTTGGTTACGACAACTTTCATGCAAATAGTTTTGAATTCAGTGACTTGTTGTGTATAAAAATTACATTAAATAACATATTGATTCACATGTATAGAAAGTTAGTTTGAATTTGGCATTTGATTGATATAGTGTTGTGAATTATTCTAACCTCCATTTTAATTTTTTGAAATTTCAGTCAAAGTGTAGAACACTTGATGTTGGTTGAAATTTTCTATTGTGACATGTAGGAATTGTGAAGTGTGTTTGTTGTGTACAATTTTATTTGTATATTGGTCATCTTTCTCTTGCAAAAATATACTTATGGTTTTAGTTGTTACATTACAATGATAATATATATATATATATATATATATATATATATATATATATAATTTCTTTAACTTATAATCTTATTATAATAATATCGTCTCCCAGTTTAAAAACCCCTTAATTAATTTTGTTCCTTTAAATAAAATATTAATTACAATATCAAAGGGGGAAAATTATAAACAATACTATCAAACATGTTAAAAGAAAGAAAAAAAAACATGATTTGTATTATCAACCAATCTAAATATTATATATATATATATATATATATATAATACAAAACAGTATAATATATAATTAGTAATTACAAATATTTATATATATATATATATTAAATTTTAAATTATAACCTCGATATTAAATTGGTTGCGGATTAAACTTTATTGCATTATCTTAGCATGAGGTATACTATCTTAAACAAAATCAATGCTTATACATGTCAACCAAAAAAAAACAATACTTTTACACAATTATACTTATACATTTTTTTCTTCTAATATCTATACTTAATCGAATATACTTCAAAATAAAATTCACATCCCATGGAGTTGGTTGGTAGGTTGGTCATGTACTTTAAAAAATAGAAATAATGAAAACAAAAAATATTAAAATATAATATTTTAATAATATAATTTTTAGAGGTTAATCTTATTAGGTAATTTGATTAAGTTGGTTCATGAGTTGACCCACCTACTTAACTCTTTTTATAATTTTGTTTATGAAATTAAGTTTTTTATATAAAAATTATACTATAACTCATGAACCAACTCAATGAATTAATGAAATGAGTTAGATTAACCTAAATTTTTAATAGGTTAAATAAGCTGAGATTCTATTTAATTGGTTTTTAATAATTCAACTTTCCGGCCCTATCTTTTGTGTATTTTTTTTCCAACAAATTTATTTTTGAAAATATGCTTATTTTATTAAACTGCATATTAATATTAAATAATGTTAATAAAATAAATTCCAAACTGCATTGTCCTTTTCATATCATGAGTACCAGCCGATGAATTATAAAAGATAGTATTATCAATTTAAACAATAATTTAATATATTCATTATGTATAACAAATTCTATTATCATTCAATCATAAATTGCTTTGCAAGCAAAAATTATTGGCTCATATAATAATTATATTAAAAATATATGTTTAATCATTTATGTTATTTTTTAGTCTCCATTCAGTATTTGTTTTCTTTCAATTTGGTGCTTTATCTTCTGTAACGATGCTAGTGATGAGAGAAAGAAAGAAAAAGAAAAATGAAATTAAAATTAAATAAAATGGCTAAATTAGAACTAAACTATAATATAAAGACAAATTTAAATTAAGATAAGACATAAAGTTTGAAGTCGAAACAATTTTATCAACAGTGTTAATTTTAAGTTAATTAGTAGAAGAATAAAGTTGAAATCGAAACAAATATTTTCATCCAACCTGTTTTCATCTCTGTAGAACCAATGAATCCATTAAATTGCAGAAAATATAAGGATCAACTATATTAACATTTTCTCATTAAAAATCACTTGTGTTAGTTTTATCATTCATATAGTAATAATCTTACTCAATTCACACCATGATCTTCGATATCCCATAGTTTTTCGAAAATTGAATACAATATGATTCCAATAAAATATAAGATATAATAGTATGGTCTTGTAAATTAAAGTGATTCTTTGAGGTTAAGGAAAAAATAATATTGAGTGTAACTATAAAAAGGTTATAAAATCTAAATTTCTATTTTTGAAATAATTACTTTAAAAAGTACTTTTAAATATAATCTGTGTCACTTATTTAATAAAAATATAAGGGATTTTTTTTTTATTTTTACGAATCAATTTGATCATTTGAAAGTCTCACATATATGTTACTATATGATTTTCTAAAAATTTATAGGTTGAAATATATATAAAGACCCTTGTCGAATGACATGTCAAAGGTCTTGTAGGGTGTGTATATAAACACAGTTCTATTAATATATACATGTTACTATTGTCAAGGGTCTTAGAGGGTGTATCTATAAACACGGTTCTGTATAGAATTGAGTTTATCGGTACATCTATCAACACAATTCTATCTGGAATCGAGTTTATAGGTTTTTTACGAACTCAATTTTAAAGAAAATTCATACATTCAAACTTACAAACATGACAACAAGAACTCGTTTTGTCAATCGAGTTCATGGTTCTATTTTAACCGAGTTCATTAACCTTTTTTATACTAGTGTGATTAAGATCATTGACCCAATTAGCACAACCAAAATCATCAACCTAAACAAATGGTCACTGGCCTTTATGTAAGCTAATAACTAGGCAGACCAGACAACCTATAGGATCACTTGGTGTACACACGGCCTATACTTCAATGGTGGAACTACATTCTATAAACCTACAATTAATACTCAATCAACTCACCCAAAAGATAATCGGGAACTAAACAATGTTTCATTATTTATTAGTGGCAAATCTAATGTACTCTCTATTTTGTAATTTTAATGCATTTAGATATATAAAAGTTCAAATGACACTTATCTATAACCCTACAAAAACAATATATGGGTTAAAGAATGACAACGGATTCAAAGGGTTGATAGGCACCCTTTAGAGAAAAACCTTAGAAAACCCTATCAAGGTTTTTTTTTTACCAACACTAGTTCAAAGAACATATCCAACGACACTCAAACTCGAATATAGTAAATAAAACCATACCCAAAGATATAGGAAAGTAAATGAAACAAACAAAACAAAAACAAATCAAAAATTTAGAAATCGAAACTAAATATAGTGAAATATGTAAGAATTGACCAGACAAAGGGGATCAGGTGAAAAAAAGAAGAACAATGACGGGTTAAATAATAATAATAAACACTAAAGAGATACTAGAAGAAAACTTAGAGATTTAGGTTATGATCCATTCGAAGAAAATGCTTGAAGTTGATGATGACTTATGCTTCTTTTTCAATGTAAGGGTAGTTAAGTTTTGCAGGGTGTTAAGCACAAAACTAGCCAAAACTCGTTTCAACTTATTTATTTATTTTTACAACTAAAAAGTTGTAAAACCCTGAGACCCTAAAATGCTAAAACATAACAAAATTTGAAAACTAAAACTAAATATAAAAAAGATCAATTTGAAATTAATATAACTGGGGTTCTATACCTTACAGAAGTAAACAAATTAATTATAAATGTTGGTTACATATTATTGAAAATGAGTTGTAACCAACTGTGGCAAGCTTTGCCTTTTATGTCGAAACACATGGAGAGATGAACAATCCGTGACAGAGTTCAAAGCTGAAAGAAAAGGAACAGAGAGAGGTTTAGTAATGATAAATTATAAATGTTGTCTCTTTTTTCCCTTAATTTAAGTGTAGATACATGTTACTTTACAGAATATTCTAGTTTTTTATACACCAAATCTTCTATTGCATGTGACTCTAACTAACAATATACTCATTTACTTTTTAAATATACTCATATACTTCAATGCATCTCCACCTTTCCAAATGTAGATACATAACAAGCTACATTCACAACATCAAAAAAGGAACATTATTATTGGAATTTTTAATCTTATAAGATGAAGCATTCTCTTAATTTTTATATATGATGGAAGATTAATCTCCTTAAAGGTTAAGTTAATTTCACTCTTAATTAGAAATTTTTGTAAGATCAAAGTTATTTGTACATAGTGATGAAAAGATGTTAGGCTATATCAAATTTTATTAAGTCTTGATTTAACTTGATCTATAGTTATGATACTTGATTTATATCTAATCAACCAATTTAAAAGTTTGATTTAATTTATAGTTTGATTAAAAGTCTAACCTACATTAAGGTAAATGAATTATGTAAAAACACTAATAGATTAATCTTATAGGGTGAATAAAATCATCTTAAGCGAACTAATTATAAATCTTTAAAAGTTTAATACGTACCTTACATATAATATATATTTAAATTTTACCCTAATTTTCTTATATGTGTATATGAATGTATTATTAAATATCATATCATAAAATATTTAAAATACATATTTAATTATCATGTGCCCAATTCCAAATTCAACCATTGAGCTTTAAACCAATAATTTCATCAATGAGTTAATTACTCGATTGCATTCTTTTTCATAAAATATAAATTGATCGCATTGTTTTTTTTTTTTAAAATGACTCCACGTTTTTAATTAGATGGATTGACACCCAAATTCTTTTTATAGCTATATTTTATTAAGAGGGAGCGGAAAACGCATTTTAACAATTCAATATTAAAAATATATTTATAACAAAAATCTCATGCAAATATTAACTGAAGTAATTGTATTTTTTGTTTATTATTAATAAAGACATAGAATGGCTTAATAAAACATGTAGTAGGTGATTTTTTACTAAGGAAGGTGCGTGAATCGGAAATAATTTGCGATGGCATATTGATACGCAGTTAAGATGACAAAATTACGAATATAAAAAAAATTTAAATGTTAATATTAATCAAAATTTTATTTAACAATAAAATTATTTTTAGAGATTTTGATCCAATCTAACGTACCCGTTTGGTTTCTAGTTGGAAAAATAGAAAAACTTAAGGGTTGATATTGATCCTTCACATCGTTTAAGACAGTCAAAACTCCATTTGATCGTAAGATATATTTTTAGGTTGGTCAAACTATGGTAAACTGTGGTATCCAAACGTTTATTTATTGCAAATAAATGCTTTGTATGCATATATTTTTCAGTGCACTTTCCTGTCCTTTCTTTTGGTCAAACGGCCACATTGATTGTTGTTTTTGGTACATCGTTACATCCAAATTGATGGTTCTGTCTTAGCCACATCATTTGCAAAATTATCTCATGGATATAATGGTCAAATGAGTTTTCGGCCGGGACTTCAAAAATCAAACTTTAGTTTTAGATGTTGAAACCACTTTTCTTTATGAATTTATTGGACCCTCAAATAAATTAATTTGCAAATAGTATCTTATCCTCGTATGGCTCTCTTTCACATGTTATACCGGTGTAATGGTGAGTCAATATTCTTATTTAAATTTTATAAAATGATGACCAAATTAATTATTAAAACAATATTTTAAAAATGTAATATTTCTAATAATTATGGTATAGATCTATCGTTATCCCTCACAAAATGGGTCGACGCACCTGAAATTATAGGTAGGTTTTGGTATCTAAAATTAAGTTTGAATTAATATACACTTTTTTGTCCTAACCAAAAAAAAAGTGTATGCAACCTGGTCAAATGACCTTAGTCTTTTTCCTTGCATAATTATGTGAGTCGCTTAAAAAAGCTAAATTTATAGGGTCGATTTGATCGTTCATAAAAATAGGTGGGTTGAGACATAAAAAGTTGAAGCCTAAATTAATGTGGATTCTTTGGTTGATATGAAAAACCTGCAACTCAAAAAGTTTGACCCATTTAAGGTGACTCGCTTCTTTTGGTAGCTATAATTCCAATATAGGAAAAGAGTTTCCTTTGTTCATTAAATTGAATATTATAATAATATGGCATCACTAAATATAAAACTTAGGTTGTGTTTGAGGAAGAATTTCAAATTTTGGAATTGTTAAATGGGAAGTAATCATTAAAAAGATCTAACATTAAAAGAATGATAGATAATTATAAGATAAGTTAAACAAAAAGGAAAAATCTTAAAATTAATCATTTAAGTTTCTTTATTTTTACATTAAAAAAGGTTAAGTTAAAAATTCATAGTAATCTTAACATACCTCATTGTAATTCAAATATATTGTAATACAATTTTAAAATTTTCCTGTACAAAACAAACCTTAGCTTTTTTTTTTTAACACAAATTACCACTAATTAGTCTCATACAAATTACCACATATGAATTAGAAAAGGACAAATAGTAGTGGCGACATTCAGCCTTCAAAAAATTTGCTTGTCTAACAAAGATAGAAAGAAAACACATAGGTTTGATTGATTGAAAGAAGATGACTTCTACTATACGTACATATTATTGTCTTTTTTTCTATTTTCTCTGTTGAGTGCTTCTTCACAACCCCTGCAATAAGCCACCAGAATATGGGAATCAAGGTACTTTATTATTAAGATGATGTTCGGTTGTAGTGTTCCAACGGAGAAAACTTCGTTAATTTGGGGAGGGGAGTTTGACCCTATATTTTAACGGAGTTTTGGTTGTTTCAAACAGCGTGAAGAATTAATATTAATTTTTAAATTTTTTATTTCAACTCAACTTCATTTTTCTAACTGCAAACCAAACACTCCTAATAGTAGCAATGATAGAAAACCCAAACAAGCAATGCTAGCTATGTACATAAAATCATAGTTAATTAAGTTGTTATATAAAAAGGTAGGAGTTGAAAGATTCATGCTCTAAATCTTAATTATGTGTAAAGGGAGGCAAACCCCAAGTATCAAAAGAGGTTGAAATTAAAGATAGAGAAAGTGATACCCAACAAATAAAAATTAATTAAACCACACACCCCTTTTAATTATATGAGTTGGTTGGTTGATTTAGTGGCTACATACTTGCAATTAGATTGTTACCCGTTCAAAAGGAATATCTTGTGATGGCATAAGGTCAAGATTGCATGGGGACCATCTTTTATTCTTCTCTCTTATAAAGTTCAAGTTTCCCCCATTCAAAGTAAAATATTGTTATTTAATCCTTAACAACATAAAGCAAAGTAAACACAATTTATTTCATTTTGATAAAATGAATTTATACTTTAGAATTTTTAAAAAGTTTATTCAAACATAGTTGTATGATAAAGTTAACTTAAATTATATTAAATAACTTTAAACGATATATAAATAGTTTTAGAAAAACTAGTAGTTTATAGCTTTTTAAAGTTCCTTACTTTTTTATGTATATCAAAAAGTTTTAGAAGTTTTTTAAAAAAATACAAACTCATTGTATCAAATGAATACCAAGGGTTCGTTTGGTTTTAGAAAAACAGAGTTATGATAATAAAAAATTTAAAAGTTAATATTAATCTTTCATGTCATTCAAAACAGTTAAAACTCCGATTTGATCAACCCACATAAAAAATCAAATACACCCTAAATAAGAAACAATTTTAAAATTCTCAACAACCTTATCAATTATTAAATAAGAAGTTAATCATCTTGACCATGAAAATGAAGAAGAGTTTGTTTGGTTTGTCTTATTGTAAAAATGGGGGTATATAGTTACTGTGGCACTAAAAGTGTGGGGCTGTCGGCCATGTGGTAGTGATATGCAAATAAAATAAGGGCTTTCCCAAAGAAAAGTCATATGTTCACCAATCACATGGGGCAGGTGCCCTCCATGACAAGGGTACTTCCTTTGTTGTGGTCCCTTAACCCTCCTGTCATTCACCCATATCACTCTTTCAACATCCACTCATATGCCCCTCACCCTCAACTCTAACTTTCATTCCCCTTTTTACTTTTTTATAAAAATTACTCTGATTGAATTTGGCCATACTTAAGTTTATTTTCTCAATTGGTTTTTTTTAGGGTAGTATGCCTCCATCACCAAGTCAACAATTTTGTTGGTCAATTGCACCTTTAGCTATTATTATGTGTTGTAACTGGCGTTTAGTGTTTTTTTTCCTTAATTGTTAAAATTAAATTCTTCATTAAGTAATTTTTCAAATAATTAACAAAAGTTTGATTGTGTTAACTACATTTATCCTTTATACAACTAGAAATATTTATGTTCAAGATTTTATCATAATCAAAGTTCCACACGGTTTTAAAAATATGTTTAGTAGGACTACATGTATAACTCTTTTTATAATACAAAAATTTGATATTAATTAATATCATTGATATAAAATATATTTCTTAAACTAGAAACCAAACTTGTGCAAAACACTGGTTATTATGTAAAAATGAAGTTGCTTCCCGTGCGTTGCATGGGGCGCGTTTTAACCAATGTTTTAAAAGCTGGATTGGTGGTCGAACCGGTACTGGTTTACTGTTCATTGGTTTAATCGTGGTTGAACTAGTGATGATAAAATATATTTTAATATAATTTTTAATGGAATTTAGAAAAAAAACCCAAAAAAGCAAAAAACAATAAAAAAAATTGACCGATTCAACCGATTTTCAATACCGGTTTTGGCTGGTTCTGGATCCGTCGGTTTTTTCCTTGACCGGATTGGTACCCTAACCGGTTCCTGATCCAATCGGCTCAACCACCTGGTCTGGTCCGGTTTTTATAACTTTGCTTTTAACTATTTTTTTATCTTATAAATATCATTATAATTATAATTTGACATTGATTTATATTATATAATACTGTACCAAATTTATGAGTAATAAAAATGGCATGTGATTGTTAAAGTTTCTGGTTAAATCATGAGAGGAATTTGCACACTAATATATTTCTAGATTTACTAACGAAACGAATATATAATGTTAATTAGTTGTTATGTCTGTCAGACTTGGAACATACTGATAGCTACTTGGGCCTTCAATAAAAAATTAGTCTAAGTTATCAACACAATATATGATGAATTTAAATCAATTGTAAATTATTACATTCAATAAGTAATTTAGTTTACAATAATTTTTAGTAATTAGCCTATATATATTGTTTAGACTTAGGCCTCTAAGTCTATTAGTTTGTTGAGTATGTTATGTCTTGATTTGTTGATGATGTGCAAGAGTCTTGAGCTTCAAAAACATATTTAAATTAGTAGGATTGTTGAGTTTGTTATGTTCTGTCTTGTTTGTCTAATGCATAATAGACTTGTGCTTTAAAGACAAATTTAAAGTAATTAACGGAAATAGATTTAGGCCTTTTAATTTAAGTTAAAGCATGATAAATTCATTTAAAAAATAGTCATGCGAGTCAAAGTTGTTAATACACAATTAACTTAATTCTTATATAACTTGAAATACAACGACTTATAACTTACATAAAAGAAAAACTATTATGTCTAATAAACTTGAAGAACAATAGAGTTGACAGAGTCTTCATATTATACGAGTAACTTACCTCAATCTTTGACACTTTTAAACTAATTAAACTTATAAGATACTTAAAATAAAACTATTTTTGTTTGAAACTTTAATAATAAAATGAAAGAGGTAAGAAACATGTAAAATGATAATATTTGTTGATAAAACTTAAATATGTTGTAATTTACTATAAGTTTTGGAAAACTTTATTGGAGACAATATATTTGTATTTAAATATAATTCAATCCATTATGTAATTAAACCCTTAACATTGCAACATAGAGTTGAAAATGATTGAATACAAATTTGGATAAATACAAAGGAATTTTAGATAATGTTTGACCTTAAAATTTGTTAATACTGATAGCAATAATTATGGATAGGAGAATAGAATTATAGAGAGGATAAAATTGAAGGAGAAAGAGTGAAGCATGTAACATTTTGCGTGTTTTCTTTTTCTTAAAAAGTTATTGAGTTGACATCGAAAATATAAGAATAATATCATGTGTGGCAAAATATTCTTACGGGGAATCAAATCATTTCCTAGATATCAAACCATAATATAATAACTCCACTGGATATTAATCACTATAACTTCGAAAATATACCACTAATTTCATAGGTCACAACGTCTAATCATGCAATTAACAAAAATCCGTGACGGTAGTTATGGATTTCATAGTAGATAAGAACAATTATGAAGGTGTTTGGTTTAACTAATTGTTTAGTTTCTAATTGGGGAAACAGAGTTGGGGAAATGGAGAAATTTAAGAGTTGATAGTGATCCTTCACGTTGTTCGATACAGTTAAAACTCTGTTTGACCGTAGAATTTATTTTTGGGGTTGGTCGAGGTTTGACCAACCCAACCTAATAACTAAACGGAACAACCCCAAAAATAGATCTTAGGGTTAAACGGGATTTGACTATGTCAAAATTTTTCTATTTTTTCAACTCTGTTTTCCTAACTGAAAATCAAACGAGTGGTTATAACATTCCAGTTTTAATTTAAATGAACGAATCTAATTCTAGCTATGTGTCGCAACAAGTTGTTGTGAATGGCATTTACCGAACATTAATGTCAGATTTTGTTTGTCTTCCAAACTTTTAGCAGTATCTATGCATTTATGTGTCTCAATTCCCACAGCAAAGAGAAATTCAGATCATATAATAAGTTAATTTTTTTATTCAAAATTTATATTATAAATTTAATCATAAATTTATTAAAATAATTTAAAAATAACTTATTTTAATAAGTTATATCAAATAACTTATTAAAATAAATAAAACAACAGTGCACAAACATTATAAGCTATTTCCACATACTCCTTATAAATTGTTGCAAAATCATCCTTTTTCTTATTCCTAGTTTGGCTTGTTTTTTAATTTGTGATATTTTATTCGAGTTTAAATTAAAAAAAAAATCCACAAAAAATTATTAGAATACCAAACATTTTTTATTATTGACTTTTTTTGTCCATATATACTAGTGATTTTTAATGTAATAAACTTAAGGTATCTTTAGATTAGTGGAATGTAATGGAATATAGCTGATTAATTCATGATGAATAAAAAATCCTCATAAAACTCATTACCACTGATGTACATAAACAAGCAATGGTGCTTTACACAGGATGCATTAATTTATTAATTTATACCAATTTAATTTTACAAATGATAGAAAAAGTAGAAATAATTTTCACTGAAAAATATTTATGGTATAAATTTTGATAAAAATATTTTTATATTAACACAATTTATTAATAAATATTATTGTATTAAATATATAATATTTTAATAAATTAATTAAAAAAATACAAAATAATTAAGATGATTATACTATAATGAAAATGATTTTAGATAATTTCTATAGAAGAAAAATAGTGTAAAAAAGTATAAGTAAAGACAAAATGATATTTAATTCAAATCACTTATTAACAATATGGATAATGATATTATGGGATAATATTTTTTTATATAAAACAATCATGTATATAATTTTATCCTATAAAATTATCAAATTTTTATTTTTATTTCTGAACTAATCAGAACCAGGGTAGCTATTCCGATGTGACTGTTAATCACAAATTTGATGCTATCTGTTGATTTTGCACACCGGTCCAGTGGGGATCCAGAATTATAATCCTTATTCCAGTGGGGAAACAGGGTCTTGGAGTCCTTGAGATCCTTCACACCGAACTCACGTGTTTAGGGCATAAAGTGGTGTCACTTGCAAATGGACTCCTACGCCCAAGTTAGTTAAGAATGCTTGAGAACTTGAACGTAAATTATGGATAGTGTGTAAGTACTTTTGTTGTGAATTACCCTCTATTTATATGCATGCATGTGGGTAACAAATGAGTCATCTTAGGTTAGGTAACATTCTACAGAGTGTGTCAGTGCAACTTTGTAAAAAGGCTGCCACATGATATAGGCACCTCCTACCTTGTACTGTTTGTCAAGTTGACAAATCACTTTCTGGGGTGCCATGTGATGACCTGGATTATCTGGTATGTAAAGAGTGATTCATACTGTTTGTTGAATGTGAGGTATCAATCGTGACACCGGTTGAATCCTAAAAAACAGGTGAAATTACCCTCTAATCCTTAAGCGATATCTAGACCGGATCAATTTTTATACAAAGTTTTTTACATTTTTCATCCATCCTTAATGTTTTTGTTACGTTTTCCTCCTTTCAATATAAAATTTTCATAGTTAGTCTTTTACTAAATTAATTATTTTGTATTAGTCCCTTGTTTTTTTGTTAATTATAATTTTTTTAACAAATTTTCACGACATCCTCTGATATATTGTCCAATTATCCTACATGAATTTAGTTTAAAAGCTATTAATAAAATAATGAAAACTATAATAATATGCAGAGGTATTAAATATCCTAATAAAGAATGTCATAATAAGTTAAATGTTTTTATCTCAAATACTTATTAATTATCTTTAAGATAATTAAATGACATGTCAATAAATTATGTAAAATGTGTGAAACAAATAAGTTACAATGATCATCATCCACCATAAGAGACTATTTCTGAAATATCATAAACAAAACAATAATATATACTGTGTTAAAAAAGCTTATTGCGTAGGGTACCTCTCATTGAAAATGAATAGGGTAGAGAGAAATGTGACCTTCCAAGTTCCAATAGGGTCATATTCTGAAATGAAGGACTAATTCTGATATGCATTTGCCAACATATCTTCTCAAACCCAGCAAAAATCCAGATATATCTAATCCTAAGAAATGACCTAGGATCCCATTCCCTACTTTTTCAATTTTATTTTATTTCTTAAAAAAGTTGATCTATGGATTGTGATTTGTGAAGAAGTTATTTTATCTGAAAAAAATGATAATTTTCAGAAGAGTCAAAGTATCTTGAGAGCTTGGCTTAGAATGGTTTGAATGAATCACCAAAAGACTAATAATTATCATATAGAAATAAAGTGGTTGGGCAATTTGTTTATTATCATAAAAAAAAGCAAAAGTCTAGAGTTATGGATATTTCTTGGATTACGCGTCCGTTCGATACGCAGTTAAAGAAATAAAATTATAAAAATACAAAAATAATGTTGATATTTTATATCGTTCTAGATAACTAAAACTTTGTTTGACCATATAATCTTTTTTTTTATATTAGATTTGACCAACCCCAATAAAAAATCAACACACTCTTATAATAAAATATCCATATCCTACCTCAGCCAATCTTTTTACTTGTTTGTATATGCATCAAATATGTTTCATTCAAATTTTGAATTGAATCAAAACACTTTTAATATTGACAATATCTAAGCCGTATTCGATTGCTTCACTATAACTGTTTAAATAGGTCATTCATAAAGTCATTAAACTTGTTATAATTCGTATAATCTTCATTTTTAAATATGAAATGTTTCATATCAAACAATTAATTTAATCCTCAAATTTTGTGATCCACTGTCGTGCTCAGTCTAGTGACAAGGAGTTTAAGTGCCTGATTGAGACTTTAGATTCAAACATTAAATTTTATAATTTTTCTTATAAACTAAAAATAATATTCTCAAATTTTGTCCTTTTTATATTTCAAAAAGAGTGAAATCTTAACTTAAGAGTTGTGAGGATTGATAATAATAATAATATATAAGGTAGTAAAACGAGTTAGAGGGTCGGTTAGCCCACTTTAACCGTCAAAAATAGGTCGAAAACGAGTCAAAACGAGCTTACTCGTCTGATCAATCATATTTTAAAAAATAAATAAAAATTAATTTAACATTTGTTTAAATACTACTTTTATATGATTTTTTAAAGGTAGTGTTTTCAATGGATTATGCAGAAATTGAGCCACCAAAAAAATATCTACAAATTATTTAAAAAAATTTAAAAGAAAAAGAAGAAAGGGAAAATGAACTGGCTTGCCGGCTCAACCCTAAATTGATCGAGCCTAATTACTTAACCCATTTTTCTACTATGTAATTAGGCTTATTTTCTTGTTATGACTACGTCCACAAGCTTGTTTGTTACCCATAATAATGTATATGTAGACCTTAATTAAATCTCAAGAAAAATACCCAAATTCCTTACAATTTTTCATTGTAAAATAATGATTAGACTTTAGGCCTAAATATGATTTTAATTCCTGTAAAATAAAAGTATTTTGATTTTGGTCCTTATAAAATATTTTTTTATTTTACATCCTTTTTTTATTGAATATTTTAATCTCATTCACTACTTTTAGCTTGAATTTATTTCTAATTGATATAAGTAACTAAATATACATTAATTTATTCAAATAGTTTTGAAATATTTAGTTGTTTGTTCACATGAAAGTTTTCCAAATTAAAATAAAGTTTGTAGTCATAAAAAATGAACAATTTTATTTAGTATTAATCTTAAAAGCAAGTTATTACTAAAGATTATAGTTTAATTTATCATAGGCACATATTAATTGTTGAAACATTTTGTAATCATATAAGTAAGTTAAATGTGTAATTTAGTTAATAATATTAACCATTAATAAATTCAAGTTAAGAGTAAGATGAAAATATTTAATAAAAATAGTAAAAGGCTGTGGGTCCATTGTTGGAATTGACGAGAGTGGAACACGGTAAAATTACCCTTCGTTGTTAGCATCATCTTTTTCATAAAAATTATTTCATTTTGCATGTTGAGAATGTTTTGAAGTTATTATTTTGGTCTTTTTTTAAATGGAGCATTTTTAATAGATAGGTAAAAGATTTATTATATGTTTGTAATTTCAAAGTAGATAAATTAAAATTAATTCATGTTGTCTCTCATATGATTACATTCTATGTTTCTTAATCAAATTACTACTTTTTTAGTTAATTATAAATTTTTTCATATATTTTTTTTCTTTTCTTACTTGTCTTCATCATAATTTAAAAATTTTCTGTGCAAAGCATGAATTAGACACTAGTAATCTAATAAATGGAATTTACTTATGTAACATAAAGTCCAACTACATTAAAATTTTAAAAATTAAAAAACAACTAAGGACCTCACACTTTTCTCTCTCTTTTTTTTTTTCCTTTTTTCTATTTTGAAACAAAAAAGATCGATCCAAAATAACTTTAAAAATATAAGGGACTGGTTTGAGTAAAAAAAACTAGAGGTTTCCTTTTTTACCTTTTAATGGTTAAAAAATGCTTATTAGTAATTAACACAGTTAGGTGACCAAATGAATGTTTAGAAAACTTGTTAAATTTACATAATCTTTTGAGAGATCTAGTAATTATAGGTGATGATTATATTTGATTAGCAGTTAATTTAATTATTTGTTCTTAATTTTTTTTTAAATGATATGCTTTATGCGAAAAATGAATGCAAGTTGATTTGATACTTAAATAGATTATGAAAGAAAGCGAAAGAAAAGCTGAAAAATGTGAATATAAATATGTAACTAATAAGGTTCCTTTTGGGTTTGATGAGTTGCAACTGTTATGGGCCATATAGGTTTTGCCTACCAACTAAAATAAGCCCAATCCATCATCACAAAAAAACATTATTTGGCCCAATTAAGACTTCATCAATAACTTAATTAAACGCTAATTAATAATGCATATGAATTTAACTATATTGCTAGAGACTTTGTCTTGGACAATTTTTACAAGATTCTCTGCGATTTACCAGGCTATTATTATTATTACTATCAAAATATCTCTAGTAATTCGACTTCAGTTATAAGATCGAGAAAATATTAGAAATAAACTCAAGGTTTTGTTAACCTCAGTTCAACTAATGATAAAAATTAAATATTTGCTTTAGTTTTAATATTCAGTCCAATATTCTCCTAAATATATATTTTTTATAGTTTTGGGTATTTACATTTGTTAGAATCAAGTATGTTTTTAAAAGAGTTTAGAAAACCTAAATTTTATTTTGGAGACATAACATACATTAAGACTTTTAATTAAATAAAATCTGTTTAAGGGTTATCTAACCATTTACTTGAGTGTTTCAGAATACAAAGTCTGTAGCGCAATAGTTACACTTTAAAGGGGGAGTCCATCATTTGTAAGGTCTCTAAAGTCTGCGTTGGATACATTCAAAATATTTAAAGTCTGATCCAGCCTAAAGTCTACGTCGAGAACATTCAAAATGTTTCAAGTCTGACACAAGCTAAAGTCTGCTTTGAGGACATCTTTCAAAAGGAAATTTTCTAAGTATGTATGTCCCAGACTTAGGTCTGCTGAGCCATGTTCTTAAAGGAAATCATTCTTCAGACTCAACATTTCTCTCTCTCAAAGTCTCCTATCCAAGCTCCACGACACATTAGACTCAGACTTTGTCTATTCTAGAACGACTCTCTAATTATAAATTAAAATATGCAAAACTGCTATCTTCAAGCCAAGTTTGCATTTACTTAAAAAATGCACAAAGAGACAAAACCTCATATGAAAACAAACATTTGCATGGGAAGAAACCAATGAAGTTCTTCTAAACACTTTGAAAAGCTAATAACATGTAGAGCCTAAGTCAAAAGCCTTCTGAAGGTCAAGCAAGCCTTTTTCAATATACCATGATAAACGAAAGACAACAAAAAGGCACTTTCCCTCTATAGTATTCGAGACACCCTATTTTCATGCAATACTTAGGTATCCTCCAAACCAGACGTTGTCATCTTCTCTTCTCTCGCGGTACCACTCTTAAACGGCTACTCTCCTCTTAAACGGAATGGTAACGACTATATGAAATAGCCTTTTAAAAAAAAGAGACCTCAGGCCAGTTAAAAACACACAAGATACGCACAAAGAAACCCAAAAATAGAGACTCAGTCTTAATTTTTATTTACATTGTTGTTTGCTGTCTCAGTCTTTGCTTTACAAATTTAAATGGGTGTGTACCTTTGCTTCACTTCAAAATCTTCGTACACTGTATCTAAGTTGTTACAAAAACAATCTTTTTTTATCTCAATTCAAGACTGATTATGTTTATCAGTTTTAGTTTCCTGTGGGAAGTAGTTTTGGCATGAAAAGGCTTTTAAAAAAAAACTTAGGTTTGAGCAAGAGTGGCTTGTAAAAGAATACTGAGTTTAAGCTAGAAGTGACTGGAGTCAATAATCATTGTGACACAAACCTACTGAATTTGTAAAAGGCAGTTTTACATAGTGAAAATCCTTCAGACTGAAGGGATTAGACGTAACTTCAAAGTTTGAAAATGAATCAGTATAAATATATTGTGCAAATATTTCTCTCCTTTCTCTTTTGTTTAAAGTCTAGGTCTGACTTTGTTTAGTATGTTGCCAATTTGTTTTTAATAAGGTTCTTTTTTGAAAAAGAGTTGATAGACTTATTCAACATTTATTACTTATATTTGAATCTTTTTTTAAGTCTTTCTATGAACCTTCAACATTTATTACTTATATTTGATTGTTTTTTAAATATTTTTATACATTCTTTAACTTTCAAATTTCTATAAATTTTGTATAGCTTTTATAACGTTTTTTAATCCAACAATTTAGTATTTCTACACTTTAAAAGTGTTTGATGGTATTCCTACGAAAATATATTGTACCAGAAACACCCAAAATAATATGTATTTCTCTCGATAATAATACACTATAATTTTTAGTTTTTGTTTATGTTGTGATTGGAGTTGTTAATAGGGTTACCTAACTCAACCTAATGCGAGTGCAGGTTTTAACTAATCGAGTTGAAAAGGCTTGAGGAAATTTGAACTTCTAATATTGTTACTCAAATCCGGCCCATTTCAAGTCTTGAACTTGACAAACTACCTATATATACACACACACACAAGGTTTTACCGAACCAAATTAAATAAATTCAATTTTTTTTTAAGTTTTCATTGTTAATGATTAAACTCATCTATTTTACAGATAACCCACTGAACCTGACCCCTGTGAGAATTTAGTTATAATAAACCCTAATTTATTTCATTGAAATGGTTTAAGATAATGATTTGTTTGCCTCTCTTTGTATCTGGATCGCGCTAATGTATTCTGTTTGAAATTAGAAATAAATAAGTAAAATCAAATATGAATGTGAATCTAAAACTAAAAATTACTACGATGAATACAGCCAAACATCACATAGGATTCCTTATCATTAATTATCAATATCATATACTATCTCCACCGCTTTGGACCGGCTGGAACAAAGATATTGTTGGCATTAAATTCTTATAATTAATATTAATAGATAAGATATAGGATTAATATCCAACTACAACTCTTAATTCATCACTTAGATTTTGACATAATTTAATAAAAATAAGAAATATCATATATGTTTGATGAATTTGACATTTCAGCACCAACAAGAGGCCTTTTATTTTATTTTTTAAGATGTTGTGGATTGGCTTTTAATTTAAAAGACGATTCTTCAAATTGGCAAATGAAAACTACTGAAAGAAAGAAAGAAAGAATTTTAGGCTTTTCATTTCATTCAAAATGCAGTAATTGGCGTTTGTGGTTAAAGGAAGAGTAAACAAAACAAAATAAAACAAATATACCAAGACATATGCAAAGCAGTTCCCAATGCTTCATTCAATACCATAGCATTCCATTTCAAAAATTTCATTAAAAGTTATGATAATGTGATTCCATTTTAATTCTTAACTAATCTCAATTTAATATCCAACAGTAAAAAAGATTATTTTGATTCCTTTTAACATAAACTTTCAGCTTTATATTCTTGCTAGGACAAGTTCATAATTATTCTGATCAAAATCCACATGCTTAGGACCCATTAGAATGCAAACATGAACACAGAACACAGTTGTCTATCCCAATCCCATCAGAATATAAAGCTCCCAAAAGTTAAATTTTCCAGATAGATGTGTGAAACCAAACAAAATGATAATAAGTCCGAATAGGACCAGACACAAGATAAAACAAGGAGCAACCAGAAAATGCCAAATCCTTCACTTTGACCCAAAAATCTCTGATATATACCACCAACATCCCAAAACATGAATAAGGAAAAACAAAAACATTGCCTACTAGTACTAGTACTACTACACTACATATCCAAAGTTTCAACAAAACCTTAAACCATCCGCTCCAATGTTATAATAATATACATTATTACTTAATTAGTAGTAATATCAAACAATGTTGGCTAACTCGAGAACAAAAAATTAACAATTGAAGCATGATCCAAACTTACCAACCTTTTTTGTTTGTCTGCATCATTATCTTTTCTTATGAACCTCTTTTGGTAATCCAGTTATAGATAGGAGGTAACAGTATCATCCAATTATCCATGTTAATCTAGTATATCGTTTGAGACCTCTTCAAATTACATTTCATCCACAAATCAGAAAGTTATTTTTGACTGAAGAATAGCAGTTAGGCAGTAAAAGGCTCAAGGGGTTGGGGTTGAAGCTTTGTTACTGTGGTTGCTCAAGTACCTGCAAAGGACCTTACATTTGACAGCACTGCCATAGACATAAAACCCTGGCGCAACCATGATCCTGACCATGTTAGGGACCAACTTTGAAGACTTATCCCCACCCATATCCTCCATGTAAACAGAATCAAAGCTCACCCCTTTGTCCACTCTGAAAATTGGCAGGCTAGGGTGCACCGAATTGGCCAAAAGGTGCACCATCCACACACTCTTAGATGCTCCAAAGAAAGCTTGCAAAAGTGCCTCTGGCCATGCCCTGTTCCAACCCAACATGGCCACAATCTCACTCATTTTCCTGTCACAAAACCTGCTGAACTCCTCACTGAAATGCCTTGTCCCTTTGCTCAGCACTTCTTCCCATGTCAACCCGTGAAGCATGTTGAACGATGCAAAACTGGCTTCACACCTCTCCATTGGGTTCAGCACCTGGTTGCAAGCGTTCTTCTGGAACCCAATTGTTTCAAAGTCCTCAAAGAATGTTCTGTTCAAGAGTGCCTCCAAGTAGAACAACAAGCTTCTGGGGCTCTTGGTGAATGAGATTTTTACGTCATAAGGTTGGAGAAGAAACGAAACTTTGTCACAAACCTTGCTACCCATGTGCCTCAATTGCATGGTGAGAGAACGACTGAGAAGCCTAACACAAGACCTTGCTTCAGAAACCGAAACCAAAAAGTGTTGAATAACCGTGTCTTGGTGAGGTTTACCAATGTGTAAGGGTGATGAAGTGATGTTGTTGGTGTTGGTGGTGCATTCTTCAAGGCCAGATTTCAAGGTGTGGCAATAAAGCTCGAGCTTGTTGAGTTTTTTCTCCAACTCAGCCATGGAGTGCATGAGTCTGGAAGCTTCTAGAAGAGCCTCGTCTCTTTTCCTTGTGGCTTGGACGAGTTTGTGAGAGAGTTCCGCGACAGCCATTTTCCAGTGTTCTTCTCTGGAAGTTGGAAGAGGCTGTTCTGATGAGGAGGAGGATGACATGGGGCTCTTGCGTGTGAGCTTTGAGAGAATGGACTTGAAAATGGCATTGGGACTGGCGAGCAAAGACGAGTTGTTCTTGGTAGTGTGATCGAAGGGGAAGAGGAAGATTTTGCTGTCACGAGAGTGTGGCCTGCACTTGTTGCAAGACACTGAGCCATTACTATTACTAGCTTCTTCTGATTCAGACCTTTTCTTCTTGTGGTTGTGTTTGTTGTGAAGACTAACAATAGGGGTTGGTGGGTGGTGGTGGTGTTTTGGTGTCGGGGTGGTTCTGATTTGGCTTCTGTCTTCACTCAAGTACTCATCCAATTCATGCTCTTCTTGAATCTGCAATGAATGTAAACATTAACATTAACATTAACATTAGCATTATTATGTTATGGAATGAAAAGATACAATTTTGGAAGAAAGAAGGAGAGTTACAGGGGTGAATTGAGGAGAGTGGCGAGAAGGGAGAGGAGGAGGAGGGGATTTGGAAGGAGAAGCCATGAGGGGTGTGGTGTGGTGTTAGCAGTAATAGAATATGATGGTTGACATGTTGTAAATGTAGAGTACCGAGGGAAGTGGGTGGTCCTTGAATTGAAGGAAAGGGAAGATAACATTAATGGATGCTAATAAATGTTTGGAATCCAAATCCAATTAGGAACAGAGACTCAACTACCTACATTTATTCTGGGAGCGGTGGATCATGGAACAACCAACCACGTCTCTTTCAGTTTTCGATAGGATTCCTGCATGTGAACATATTAAATGATACCCTTTTCAACTGGGTCCTCCATCCCCCCAAATTTCTACTCAGTTTGGATATCTTGGTTGGTTTTACGTTCCTTTTTTACCGATCTTAAAAATAGATTCTACTATTAAACAAAGTTATAATTGTTTCAAACAGCGTGAAAGAATATTATTAACCCTTAAATTTTTTATGTTTTTAGCTCACTAACATTAAACCAAATCTTAAAAAGCTCTAACATTTACATTTTCAACTTACTCCTCTAAACAGGTGGCTAAGAGATAAAAATTACTCTTAGTTTATGTTTAAACTTAAGAATAATAAATGAATAAGATATAACTTATCAAGAACAAGTTTGGGAATCAATTTATTCATAAATTATTCACTCTGAAAAGATATTTACATAAAAAAAAATCCCAAACGAGTCTGGTCCAATTTAAGTAAGCAAGGGGTTTTAAGAAACCAATTTCCAAAAGCCAGAGTTCTTTATGCTTCAAATAGGTTGGAGAAAAATACTTGTGCTCACAGATATCTATAGATATATTTGTAACAATTGCTTGTGAATTTAATAAACATATGAATAGGAGTAATATACTATCTCTTCTGCAAGTATCCACATATTATAAATATTAATTTTTTATTAAATGTATTTAAATATTAATTTTTTATTATTTTATAATAAGATAAAATTTATTTAATATTAATTCATGATAATATTTTTTATATAATAAATTATAATTGTATTATATGATACTAATTTACATTATTATATTAAAGTAATTATATTTAGTGTATATATTTTAAATATTAATAAATATTCACCCACATGTAATATAAGGGTATCTAAATAGTATTAAATACCCTATATTCCTAGTTGGGAACCCTCTCCTACCATGTCCTGCTTAGAGCCTCCATATCTAACTGATCTTCCTGTACTCTTAGATATGCACATACTACTGTGAACATTATGTCTATTTATTTATTTCTAAAATTCGTATTCAGTTTTCTCATAATATATAAAAATATCTCACTCACCCTTAATAACAAATTATTCTAAAAACTCATTGAATGATATTCATTTGTAGGATAGAAAGTGGGGAGGTACATCATTTTCATATTTAATAGATGGACATTAACTCGCTTCCTTCCCATTATATTATATGTTTCACACATTATACTATTATATTTTATAGAAAAAACAGTTTTTTTAATAAGTAAATGTCAATTTTTTATTGTGTGTTTTGGAAAGTTATTTTAAGAGATTTTTTCAAAAGTCAAATTTCACTTCTCAATTACCTATAATACTGTAGTATTATATCTATTTTTTAAAGTTATTTAACCTTATAGGTAAAAAAGCTTCTTTTACGAAACAAAATCTTAGTATCAAAGAAACTCAGCAGTCATTCATGGGTTGATAAAATAAGTGAGAGAACACAAAAATACAGCCAACCAAAATTGTAACTATTTTTGGGTAGGTGTAATTATTTATTCTCAATCATATGACAAATTCTTTTACTGAATTATAGATATATTAATAAATGAGAGAGATGTTCTAAAGAAATTTAGACAGAGTGTATTTAACATTTTGTATATTTGATCTATTTACAATTATTAAGTTAGTTATTTCTCATAATCAGTGTAAGATGTATTAAAAACACCTTTTACATCTATCATTGAAAACAATCAATTAGTAAGTGTAAATATACCAAATATTTAATGCACTAAAACTAAATATGTTCTAAAATTGCATCATACCCAAGGCAAGAATTAGATGCATCAATTTGGGTTATAACTCCTAGGTGAGTCTGACTTACTGTAGATTGTTTGTTAGATGAGTTAAAAAAAATGACCCCAAAAAATGAACTTATATTAAACCAGACTCATCTAACCTGTTAAAAACCTAGATCAACTCAACTCAATCTACTAATATAACATAGTAAGTTGACTTATGAGTTATAGTATATTTTTCTAAAAGAAAAACATTGATTTGATAGAAAAAGAAAAGCAAGTGATGGCAAACCTATTAGGATTACAAAATAAATAAGGGTTTTATTTGTTAAGGTAATTTTCTCTTTTTATTGTTTTATTTTAATTTCTCTTAGTAGGTGGACTATCCAACGAGTTTAACCTGATGGGTTGAGTTGTATTAAAAATATTGACCCACTTTAAAAGTAAGTCTAGTTAAATGGATTAACTCATTTGAGTTGGGTTGGTATGTTATTTTATATATATATATATATATATATATATATATATATATATATATATAAGGTTTTGTTTTGTCTATGACTCTGACCCTAACACCGAATACGAGAAGATATATGATAGTGACCGAGAAGATATATTATAGTGACCATAAAAATATAATATATGTATCATATAAATAAAGAAATATATTAAACTAATATAAAATATAAATAACATAAAAAAATTTAAATTAATAATCAATATTTACATTATAATGTGTATATTCACCTTCCTAGGAAATATCAAATCAAATGGAGAATTTCTGGGTGGATTTTAATTTGCTTTCGGGATAATCATGCGGTTGGAATAAGTATTGTTGTAAAACATAGGTCATGTTTTGGTAATTGGGTTGAGTTGAAAGTAATGGAAGTGAGATGAAGCAAAAAATCAATCTTATGGTCCAACGGAGCTTTGACTATTTTAAACATTGTAAATGATTTTTTAGATTTTTTTTTCATTTCTTTATCTCCGATTCTCAACTGCAAACAAAACACCCCAATAATCCGATTCAAAAATCACAGGTCTGTTATTTACTTTGCCACACTTACGAGGACAGACAAAGGCTTTAGAAACACAGTCACTTGTCCCGTTACTTTTTGCACGCATGTTGTAAAATTTTAACCTTTTAATTTAACTCATAAAACAACCACTTATATCCATAGAAAGTTGAAAGGAAGTTGTAAAGATGAGACGTTGCTGCAATCAGCCACAGCATGTAGTTTAAGAATGTGAATGAAAGTGATGGTTAGGACTTAGGAGTAATGTATAAATATTAAAGGGTGTTCATAGTAATTTGAGATAGTTTATAGGTTCTTAGGCTCACGAAGCTATACATAAGTTGTGTGAAAATAAAGGAAATAAGTGATGACAACTGTGACTTTGGTGTGCCGTTATAAAGAGGCCATGATGTACAACTGTATCTGAAAGCAATACATTATGTCCTGCCATTTTCTAACCTTATTATCACAACCCCCCATTGCATGTCTATTGCTACTACCTTATTTCTCACCTAACTCACCAAGGTTGAGACCATGCTACGTTGGAGTTTCAATAATCACCTTTTAGATTTAAATATTAGGATTTTTTTTTTTACTTTCTGTTCTTTTTCTAATTTCTCGTTTTAGTTATTGATTTAGGCTGATACTGGTATTGATACCTGAAGACCCATATGAGCACGTAGTTAGATACACTTAATATCACTATAATATCTAAAGATGATACGTCATAAGAAACCCATAATATCCTATATCAACTATGAACTCAGTATTAGATAAAGGTTTAGGGTTAGTTTGGAGGCATATTGAACAACACGTGTAAGTGTGATGTATGCATTAATTTTCTCTGTACTTTGTGAAAAAATATTGATATACACATCATTACGAAATATCAGCACTTAACTTATATAAATATCATTTATTTACTACAATCAAGATACATTCAATCTACCCTAAACACTTGAGCTCTAGTGTTGTATGTCGTACTGGTTTACGTGTCAAAGTATCTGTATATAATGCCTTATTTTACCTCTTAACATGAGATATCAATACAGATTAAATTGTATATTACAAGATCTTCAACTTCCTATTGAATCTAAAAGAACAATATCAAATCTTCACTAAACCGTGTAAGATGCTACACATGAGCCTGATATCCCATAGTGATAGATCAATTACAAAACTGTCATCATGTTTTATGTCTTTTAAAAGAACATTTTTTCTGTTCCTTGATTTCATTTTACTTTATGTTTCCATTTTTTTTTATAAATTCTTAGAAACAAAAAAATAAATTATGATTTTATTATTAAAACTAAAAATAAGAAATACCTTTTTTTAGGTGAAAAAATAAGAAATAAAAATAGGAAATAATAGGATGAAGGGAAAATCCAAAAATATGACACTCACCTTATTGTCGGATATTTTGACCTCATCAACTTTTACAGTGTGATTAAAGAAAAGATATATAAGATTAGAAGCACAAAAAGTTTAAAATTTTTGTTAACTGAAATAAGAATAACTTTTGTATTTCACGCACAAAATTATTGTAAAATGAAAAAAAAGAGAAAGAAGAGACTCATGTGATTTTTGTGTAAACCATCTTTTGGTTGTTTTCTTTTCCTCACAGCCGAAAACTCCCTGCATAAGAAATATCGATCAAGGATTTTAAAAGAAAATTGGGGGTTGAAATTTTGAAGACTTCACTTTGAACATTTTGTAATGTAATGTTGAAAGTTTTCGTCAAAGAAATCCGTAACAAAGACAAAAGCCAACATGACTAGTAAACTTTGGATAGAATGAAACCTTTAGGTTTGGGTCAAAATCTACTAGTACCACTTGATGCATCATACCCACCATTTTCATAATTTCAAACATCAAATTGTGTTAGTACAAAGAGCATTATAGTAAAGTTAAAATTGTTTCTATTCACATAAAATTAAGAGTATTCACAAATTAGATTGGTTTTAGATTTTAACTCAATCTGATAAAAAGTGATTTGAGTTAAACTAGACCATTCTATTTTTATATTTTTATTATATTAGAAGGTAATTAAAAATGAGCAAAACTTTGTTTTATAGAAGAGAAATGAATCACAAAATTAAGTTTAAATGAATGTTAAATTGGATCAGATAAAAAATCTCTTCTCAATTCTCATAACTCCTTAAGCTGAGCATTGACTGCCAACTAAGACAGCAAGTTGTTGTGTGTTTCACAAGGGTCCCAAATTCTCAATTTTGACTCTTAGTTTTATTTGTCTTTCATATATATGGTTGAGTTTTGATGGATTTATTAATTTATTATGGTTATGGGACCATTTAAGAAACCCAGAGAGATTGGCTCACGGGGTTTGATATGTTGAGATTTTTATTTAGATGGAAAGTGTTGCAGAGACACTCTTGTCCCAATCCCGTGGAACTGTCTTTCTATGCTTTAACTTTAATCAATACTCTTTCTGCAACGCTTCAAGAAACTAAGAGATCTAAGAATCACTTCCAATTATTCTTGTTCTCAATATCAACCACACTATTAGCCTGTTGATTCTTCTAACAGATGCACTCCCTTAAAATTTGCTTAGACAATTGTTTTGAATGACAGAAAATTTAGAGGCTAAAGCTATAATTAAGGCATGTGGAAGGGAAGGCCACATTGCATGATTGGAGAATGTTCTTTTACATATACTTTCTAATTTAGTGTCAAAAATGCATTTTGAGCTTAATAATTTTGTTTGAGATCTCAAACTCAATTGATCAAAATGTTTAAGTTCAAACATGGATGAAAAATCCATCTTTGATGTTTTAAAATTACAAGGCAAATTGGTAGTACATTTGCTTAATTAGATTATGGAGTTCAACACACACATATTTTACCTATTAATATAGGACTTCAATAAAAGTATAAGTTATACTCAGGAGTTTATAAAGTAAGTTATTACATGCGGGCCCAGTCTTGGGAGGCGAGCGAGATATGTGACAACCCAAGGTCTAACACCCCAGCTGCTTTTCAGGAATGAACGACTCGCCCTACAGACCAACACGAGACCTTTCTAATGTGCTTTTGTCCTCACTCACACATTTCCTGAGAACTTCCCAGGAGGTCACCCATCCCAGAATTACTCCAAGTTAAGCACGCTTAACTTTGGAGTTCTTAAGTGATAGGCTACCGAAAAGGCTAATGCATTTGTTGGTATAGGTAGTACGAATTCATTTCTTTAAGCTATCCTCGACTGTATAGTCCCATACCTATACAGTCTTTGGATCCCTCTCATTCTGGTATGTATTCGGTTCGTTCATGTGTCCCTCCCACTGGAAGCCTGCCAGGAGCCGCTCCTTGTCCGTGCCTATGCACCGGCGATCACTCCCCGCCCTCAACAGTGCCCGGGATGCCACATTCCCCGCTGGAAGCCTGCCAGGAGCCGCTCCTTGTCCGTGCCCATGCACCGGCGATCACTCCCCGCCCTCAACAGCGTCAGGATGTCACATGACACTACGCATCCTAGATGCCGCTCCACATTCAATCATTCATCACCACCACTTGGTGGATTTCAATATTCCCATCATTCTCATCCAATCCCAATTCTCTCTTGAACTCATTCACATCAATAGTTAGTGGCATACACATTCAATAAATCATACATACAATTTGGGATATTCACATCATAATATTATCCCAACATGATGCCACATAACAATCATTATTCTAAATGCATTCAAATCATAACATTATCACATCATCCATTCAACATTCATTAACATAATCATGTATACATATTTTCACATCACCAATGGATGAAATCATGCATTTAGAAAAGTTACCCCCTCCTACAGTGGTATCAGAGCCTAGCCTCTCCTAGTACGGTATGGTTCGGGGACGAACCAGGCGGAAGCTGGTGGGCATGTGACATCCTGACGCTGTTGAGGGCGGGGAGTGATCGCCGGTGCATGGGCACGGACAAGGAGCGGCTCCTGGCAGGCTTCCAGCGGGGAATGTGGCATCCCGGGCACTGTTGAGGGCGGGGAGTGATCGCCGGTGCATAGGCACGGACAAGGAGCGGCTCCTGGCAGGCTTCCAGTGGGAGGGACACATGAACGAACCGAATACATACCAGAATGAGAGGGATCCAAAGACTGTATAGGTATGGGACTATACAGTTGAGGATAGCTTAAAGAAATGAATTCGTACTACCTATACCAACAAATGCATTAGCCTTTTCGGTAGCCTATCACTTAAGAACTCCAAAGTTAAGCGTGCTTAACTTGGAGTAATTCTGGGATGGGTGACCTCCTGGGAAGTTCTCAGGAAATGTGTGAGTGAGGACAAAAGCACATTAGAAAGGTCTCGTGTTAGTCTGTAGGGCGAGTCGTTCATTCCTGAAAAGCAGCTGGGGTGTTACACAAGGCCTATAAATAAAGAATGCCCAATTTCAAAACATGTTATAAATAATGGTAATTTTTTTATAATATTAAAAACTCCAAGACACGTGTAAATAACGTTACAGCAACACTTATTAGAGATGAGAATATGTAAGACAATCTGTTTGGGCCCAATGCCCAATGCCACCAAACTCTAAGGAGAAGGGTTCGGACTTTGAGCTTGGAAAGCAACAATGGGAAAGGCCAAGAATGGAATGGAAAGCTTGACCATGCAAACCCCTTTTCCTACAAAGTCAAAGACATGAAGAGAAAGGAAGGAAAAAAGGTTGAGTGGGCAAGTTTGTGGTGGCCGACCGGCCTATTTAACCCTTTTTGACATCAATCCATCCCCAATTAGGGATTTCCCTGGTTGCCACATCAACGGGTTCATAGGGGGCTTTCCGTTGATACATTATAGGTCGTGAAATGCCTTTTGACTCAAAAGTTATAGTCGTCTGAAGCGTACAATACCGCTGAGGAGGTATTGTTAAAGATCTCATCGTACATATTATGGTAGGTGCGATCACACTTGCCCTAATGTACTGAATCCCATCAGAACTCCGCAAGTAAACCCGCTTGTTGAGAGTAATGTTGGGATGGGTGACCTCCTAGGAAGTCCTTATGTCGCACATCTCTTTGTCTTGTTTCCCCTTTCGCCCCAACATTTTTTTTTGTTATTTAACTTCCTTGTCCCTTAACCAGCTTTATGGCCTTGACATGTGGTTGACACCTCCATTCGGGCGGAGCAGATTCACGGTGGCTGATCGATCGATAATAACTTAATCAAACCATAAAAATATTTATATCAATATGTATTTTGCTAATACTTTTTGAAATAAATAAATTTATATAATCACTAGTTCTGTTGGTATTATTTTAAGTATTTTTAGTGGTGTAAGTCATAAATCGTGTTAAGCAAATTTTTGTAATGTTAGAATACAAAGAAAAGCATGGTCCTCCATTAGCAATTCTAGATAAACTGTGTAAGTTTCCAAGCTCAGTGGATATTATTTGGACTGTTTAGGAAAGTGTGTGCTTATGTCAACGGTGTTGATTTCGTACTATTGAAAAATGTACGGGGGCAACCTTTGTAATTTTAGACATGAAGTGCTAAGAAACACGTGAGGCTTTTCTTAATGATATAGTTAAAACTGCTAAGCAAAAGTGAAAAGAAATCTATACTTACCTTAGCGGGCCAGATTTCGTACTGCTGAGAAATTCCTAGCGCAAAGCTTAGCAGTTTTTTAGGTAACCGCTATGAAAAGCACAAGTTTTTTTTGTTAGCAGCCCCAATCTTAAAACGCTGAGAAATGTATAGTGTAAGGAAGGTTTTTGTTAGCGCTTTCGATTTTTGTACCGCTGAGAAATTTGTAGTGCAATGCTTAGCTGTCTTTTATGGAGCGCTATCAAAAGCACCATTCTTTTGTTAGCCATTTTCAATTAAAATTGTTAACGAAAACAAACTTGGGCTTATCTTAGCAGTTCTTATTTTGTACCGGTAATATATTAAAGAGGATATATTTCTTAGATAAAGATTTAATGACATTAGAAATGTTTAATTTTTCTTATTTTATTTGATCAAATAATTTTACTAAAATTTGTTTATATTTAAAATAAAAGGTGGTATTTCCTTATTCTTCAATATAAAATCCTTTTTATGATATTTTTTTATCCTTCAACATAAGTTTTTTTCCTTAAATTTTCATATTATTAATTATTTTTTTGTCAAAAATACACTTTATTGATGTATAACTTTTATTGGAATCAAGATAACAATAAATAAAGTACATTAATTAAATCATGTATCTCCCTTATTATAATTACGTTATAAGTTGAAAAAGATTTAGTTAGTTTTACTTTTATTAAATAATTTTGTCTCAATAAGATTAAAAAAACTATGAACTATAAGTTTGTTTTATTGGATAGAACTATAGATTTGTCAAGTTGGTCAAGTGATTGAACTTGTGGTACTAAATTCATATATGCTAATATCACCAATATGATGACATTATTGGTAAGTGATAGATAAGTACATATGTAACTTGTAACACCATCGGTTATCTGGATAAATCCATTCTACTGGATCATCCTACTTAATTAAGATGTTACAAGTTGTGAAAAAGTGTGGAAGTTTTTTTGTATGTAAAATAATGGTGGATCAAGAAACTACACATTGCACATTACATGGTTGTAACAATAACTTACATTACTTTCAATGGCAGGGCACACAGGCTTCCATAAGACACAAGGAACACAGTCACTGAGGACACTACCCTATTGTTGCTGTCCATTTTTGCCATAAATCTTTCTTTCTATTCTTCTCGAGTTTTGTTTTTGCAAAAATGTAAAGGTGAAATCTTTTATCCCTACTTGCTCCTCACACAATGGGAGGTTCATCATTTCTGACGTCTCCCTAAATAATAGCATCAACATGATACACAAAGAACACACAAGGTTGGGCAACGTCCACCCTACATACACACATTCTAAAATTTACTCTACATCTAGCATTCCACAATTACAAGTAGGATTCAATGTCCATTTCCATCATTACTATGTCTACCAAGTTTATATATATATATATATATATATATATATATATATGTTTAAATGCATCATATGACTCTAGTCTATCATTAAATCATCACATATTTCATAGATGACACTATTACTTTACAATTATATATCACATAAATCATAGTCATGATCATGACATAGCCCCTAGTTTCCAATCATAACCTTAATCCACCCTAGCATATTCATCATTATATATAAATCTCAACCAGACACAAAATTCATGTACAAGATTACGATACTTCCTAATCAAGTTCCAATCACACATATAAACACCATAGAACTCACACTTAACCCTACAATACATACCAACTAGCCTCAACTACGCGGATAGGCATTTCATGTTCACAATCACAAGTCAGGTAACACAACAATTTATAAGAACCACTCGACAGATTTCGGTCACATAATTATCACAACACACAATCCCAACCACAAGTGCAAGTACCCTTATTCAATATTTTAGTTCACTAACATATATATCTTACTAACTAATCCATCATATATCATCACACAACATCACAACTTGATCGAATAATACTATAACATACATGGAACCAGCCATAGAACACAACCATCATTATCAACAATACATCACCATATATCATGACACAAGTATCACAAATCATATGTTGTTAGTCAATCAGATGCTATGCATGACTTAAACAGTTTATGATTCTCTTTTTCAATTAAGTCTTATGCATGCAAATGGGGCCCCATCAATCTCATCATCATCATCATCATCATCATCACAATCACTATCATATCTCCGTAGTACGCCTACTAGGAGGAACACCTATCATGGTAAACCAGTGTAGTCAAAGTCTTTTCAAGTTCTCGCAACCGAAAAAGGGTAACAGGCACTAACCCAACCCAAATCATGAATCCATTCTCACACCCCGAGCGTGGTCACACACATGGTAAGAACTTGCGCTACACACGTGGTCACACACATATGTTAAATTTAACTTAAATATGCAAAATCGATAAACAAGTATATATTTTGTATGTGTTGTTAAGTTTTAAGAGGCTAATTTGTTTATATAAGCTCATTGATATTTAATATTTGCTTGTTGGCGTTTTTATTGATTTTAATATGAATTAATTTTTTATACAATCTATCAAGACATTTTAGACTTAAAAACATAATCTATATCGAGTGGCAAAATAGATTCAAACCAACGTAGTGTTCAAGAACCAAAATGGGCCGCAACTAACTTAATCGAACCAAGAACCACAATAAAAGAAATTGTAGTTTTTAATACGGTTCAATTCGGTTTGCGTTTTCCCCTCCTAGAATTGAATCAAATTGTATCTTCACACATATTATTTACCATTATACCCTTTAAGATCAATTTTGTTTTGAGAAAATTAAGTGAAAACAACGTGTAATATTTATAGTTAATTGTGTTTAGAACCAATTAAATAAAATTACAAAAACTAACAATATTTTTAATGCTACAGTTTCATATAATTTTTATTTATTTGTAACTACAATTTGTTACATAGTTATACTAATTCAATTAGATTATTTTGGAGAAATTAATTGAATTATATTTTTGGTTTTAGAAAAATAAAAACAAAACCACATCAATCACATCAAACCAAACCAAAATACAACAGTACAGTTTGGTTTAAATCAGTTTTCATAATTTCTTTCAACTAAATCCTAAGTAGTTTTTACGTACAATTCAATTCATTTTTTTCTTTCAAAACCAAATTGAGCAGGAAACACTACTAGTATGACATCTTAGGTCTATATCAAATAAAAAAGAAAAGAAAGATGGCGCGCCCTGTTCAAAGCTCTAAAACAGCCTAATTCTTGTTAGAGCAAAAGAAGTGCTCGTAGTAGTTAACATAACTTTAGTTTCATCCACACAAAGATCTCTAACAATTGCAGTTTGCAATTCATAACTCTAATCAAAGATAATTACTAACTGATGCGAAATACATGAAGATATCTTTTCTTTTCTTTTTTGCCGAGCTACGCATTCTCCACCCCTCTTCATAACTTTTTCTTTTACACAATTATTTGGGACTAACTACGAAGCATATAATCAAGAATCGCCCGTAAAAATTTCCCCCCAAAACATGTAATGTAGATTACACCAAATATAGTATACTCTTTTAAGTATCATAACCTAAAGGTTGACTACAAACATCAATCAATTAAGGGAGGGAGAAAAGAGAGGAAATGATAAATGAAGTAATAAACAAAGTTTTGCAACTTCCTAAGAATGACAAGGTATATCATCAATTCTTTTTCCTTCGATTCCACTATGACGATAGGGCCCCATTGCCCATTTTGGTAAAGAATCGCGCCTTACTTTGACACAAAATAAAGGAATGTTGATAACACGTCAAATGCCTTCTTGAGCCCATACTGCTGAAGAAATCTGAAAAGAGTATATGGATGAGATTGATCTAAAATGCCATACGACCAGCCAGCCTGCTTTCAAGGATCCTCTTATCTATAGCTGCATCAATGGAGCTCATCTGAAAGAAATGATAATAATGATCAGCAAATAATTATAGACCACAAAATACAACAATGAACCGAATATTTTAGAGCATGGTCCTATGCAAGAGATCCAAACTCTGCGAAAGAAGCTGACCTGGGCCAAGTCTGATTTCACTTGTTCCATAAAATAAATTGTAATGATGCTACGAATGGGCAAAAATCTGTTGGGTAAGATCATGTTCCACCCAAAACCCCAAACTTTGGAATCAAGCAGGGGAAAGAAAGAATAACATTCACAAAACCAAACCCAACAGAAATCATATATACATACTCTTTTATGATGTACAAATGCTGGGATGAAAGATCACGAAGTTGGTTGTTTGCAGCAAGCTTCACAAATTATGTTGTGGTAATTATAATTAACTACCAAAAGAAATTGATAAAATACCTACTTGAACCTTTAGATGCCCACAAAAATTGGAGGTATAGCTTGCAGCCATAGTGGCTGTTCAAAATAAAATATCATGCACTACCCATTTAGGTTGGAAGCAAAAGGAAGGATTTAAAGATAATTGTTTCTTTTTTGCCATTAACCTTTTTCTTTAGAAAAAGATTAGAAATTTATATAGAGTGTACCTCTTTAAATAGGAAACAAAGCGTAAATAACAGAATCTGAAAACAAGAAGCATAAAGCCTACTCATCTGGTTAGATGTGAAAGCAACTCCATCTATTACAGAGGTAGTATGACTTACCTGGCTACTTTCATCATGCACCTGATATTTCGGTAAAGACATTCTTCTTTCCTCCTATAGTTGCCAGGCATCATAACATTACCAGCCAAGAAACAATAGTAGTCAAATGGAACACAATAGATTTTCTCAAGAACATAACTCACCATGGACATTGCCTCGTCATCCCAAACTAAGTAGACTTCGTTGGTGGCAGGCTGCGGAGCAGGAGCTTTGTTTGCAATTACTGGAGGAGGTCCAATTGAAGGGCCACCAGTGTTAGGACCAGATGCGTAGGAATGTGCATTACCTATTGCCCCACCTATAAAAAACCGGAGTGAGAAAGGAGATGAAAATCACTAGAATCACATAAGGTTAGTCGAAAGAGAGATAAACCAAATACCAGGGCTAAGTATATCAACTTTATCAAAAACACACTTGTATCTTCTGAATCATGAAAGCAGGGACAAATTTTCAAGGAGATAAAGTATAAGGTTACCTAGAACACCTATAGCCTGATAACTAGTTACTGAAGAGTTGGCACTGATGTGTGAATCAAGAGGGAGGACATTTGTAGACAGCACTGGAGTTATTGGTGGGACACTCGGGGACAAAGGTGGAGCAGAAAATGTTGAACTTTGAGTGGTTGTATGGTTATTTCCAACAACGGGAAATAAAGGTTGTGAAACTGGGATAGGTGTAGACGCGGGCAACCCAGGAGGAGTAGCTGTAGGCAATCCGGGGGGAGTAATCTGAGTTTGGAGTACAGGAGAAGCAGTTGCTGGCAGTGGAGGCCTCACATTCTGCACAGGAAATAATGGCTGCTGGGTGTATGGGGCAGGAGGAGGAATTGAAACAGTTGGAGGTTGTGGAAACCATGGCTGAGGTCGAGGTGGAACTGCCCAAGCATTTGGAGGCACAGGTACAGCTGGGGCATAACTGCAGCAGAGAGTAAAGCATATCAGCAGATGTTGATTCATTCATATGTATGCAACCAACAATATACCACTTCAACCATATGCCATACAGAACACCAATACAAGTAGGGGCATTAAAAAAGAATAATAATAGTAGTAGTGGTAATAATTACACTGGTGGAATTGCACCCAAGGTTGATCGAGGAGGATATCCTGTCCCTAAAGGAGGTGGAACCATTCCTCCTACAAGGTGGGTTGGTGGGATATCCAACTTGGCCGCCTTTGAAGGGGTGTCATCATCTGCATTAAACATAAAATTGTGAGAAAGGAGAACAGAAACACAAACAATATTTGAACAAAGATTGTAGCTTAAGACCCACAGAAACTCTTCTGACATCAACTACAACCATGAAACAGAAAGAAACAGAGTAGAATAGTCATCATACCCTCCAGAAGTAATTAACTAAAAACAATGATTTTGGGCTGATTATGGGTAGTAAGTTGTATAGTGCACCGGACTAATAAAACCAAAAACATTGTTACGACATAAGCCATGAAACAAGATTACCTTCTTCACCATAATGAGCAGCCAAAACATCTGGTGGAATACCTTGCATTCCATATATCTCAATATCTGTACTCTCTCTACCAGGTTTTGCATTAGGCACCCTGAAAAGAAACAAAAATAAATAAATAAATTCTCAACCTTAACCGCCAATCGCCATAGCAATGCCCATACTCTACGGAGAAAATTCACTCGGCTAACCCAGCACCCTCACTTCGATATAATTATTATTATTATTATTATCATAAATAAATTCGACAGATCATTAGCTTTCAACAGTTAACATTACATTCACCAAATTTCTAGCATCTTACACAGGAATTGCAATTGCATTAACACAAAACCAAACGAGTCAAACACGATTAGCCCTAAGTAAAATGTTAAAACAGAAAGCCCTAATTTAAAGGGGGGAAAAGAGGGGTGTACTTGGTGACGGATTCCTTGTGGACCTGAAGGACGTGGATGGCCATGCCACCGGCGGTGGAGAGCTTCTTGTGGCAGACATGGCACTTGAAGTGTTTGGCTTTCTGATGCTGAACCAAGATCTTCTCATCGTCGAATTCGCGATCACAGTAATAACACCAAACCTTGGAAGAAACCCTCTTCTTCTTCTTCCCCATCGCGATTACGATCACGATTACGATCCCGATCCCTCAAGATTTTGGTTTCAATGGCGAGGTAGAAGAAGAAGAAGAAGAACCTAGGGCACCAATTCAAGACCCAAAACAAAAAAATGACCTTTTTATTTATGATTCCACAATGAATGTGGTTGTCACTTTGACAGTCAAATTATTTATATCAACGGTTCACGTTAGAGATTACAGAATCCATGGGTACATTCTATGACGATGGACCACCCCAAAACATCTCCAACTCAATATCCACTCACAATTCAATTATTTTATTTTTAGGTATAAATAAAATTAGTCTATATATGTTATTAGCTATTTTCAATATAATTTATTAATTGATACTGTCACATGTTGTTACTTTTATGTGATTGGCGTCATGTTATAATTTATTTGTTAATCATAGAAATTAATTTTATTCATGCTTTAAAATGTAGGAACTTAAATTTTTTATTCTGTTGATAAATATCTGTGGGTGATTGCATTCATATGATTTTTCATTAATCACAAAATCTTATTAGTTTTTGAACGATAAATTAGTTTATAGAAAGTGAATTATATGCAAATTAAGTGAATAATATTATATATAAAATTATGTAATAATCAATAGTAAGGATAAAAAACAAGGAAGTGTATTAAAATAGAAAATATAAAAAATTGTAAGCTTGTGAGTTCCAAGTTAATTTTTTAAAGTAAATTCTTGTATTAATCCTTTATATTTTTAGTATTAGAGACTTACATCTTTCACTTCTTATAATATCAATTTACTCCTTAAAAAAGGATAATATTTGACACATTTTCTACAATCTATCTATCCATGTGAAAAGTCATTTTTAACTATTTTAACTGAAAAATAATAAAAAGGACTGAAGTATCTAACAGTTGGGTATTATAGATAATAACTCGTGCGAATTGCTTAATTGAATATGTTTCGGTTCTATTTAAGGAATTGAAAGCGAAAATAAATTATAGGAAATTGTATTCAACCAATTTAAAAATTGGAGGAAATTTCATTAATTCTATTTTTATAAAATTAACTTTTTTAATTTTTTTATTTAATTAGTGCATTTGTGTTAACTATATGTATCTTTTGTACAACCAAAAATAGTTTAAGTTTTACTCACAATTAAAGACTATTAATGATGCACATAATGTGTCTAACAAAAAGATTGAATTACTAATTAGTGTCATTGGGATACTCATGAACATTTTTAATATTTTTTTTGTGAATACTAAAAAGAAAATGAACTAATCATGTTGAATTGTCAGTGATAATTCAACACGTTGTCTATTAAGTAAGTGGTTAAAAATTTAAATTTGGGTATTTGGCCTAATTCAATCTTAAAAACTATCTTGAATTAGCCTTTATCTTATATATTTTTGATTAACCATATCTTTAGTTTTTTAACACATCCCCTCACACTCAGAAATAGAGGGTAGATAAATATGGGTGGCCCATGAGACTTATTAACACACCCCTTATACTCAAGAATGGAACATAGATGAATATGGGTGACTAGTGAGACTTATTAACACACACCTTCGCACTTAGGTATAAAGTGTGAATAAATACATGTGGCCCGTGAGTCCTATAAAACACCCCGCACTATAAACAACATGAGTAACTTAACAATAAATCTAGAATAAACTCAGATATTATCATTTACCAGCTCTTATGAGTGGAAAAATCTAATAGTCAATCCCTAATGCGTTGACAGTTGGGATAAAAAAACTAATCTCTTGACTATCGAAGGCAAAAAAAAAAGATTAACTGTATTTATTATTTGCAGAAAATTGAACACATTTAAGTTTTTTTTTTAAAATCTCATGAAGTTATTGATCTCTTTGGGCTATTTGAAAATAGGTCATCATCTGGGCCAGAAGGGCACGTTCTTTGATGGATCAAGATGTATAACGGTTTCTTGACAAAAAAAAAATAGACGTATAAAGGATTAAAAAAAAAAAAAAAGATGTATAAAGACAAGCCTACAAAAGAAAATGTATAGTGGATCAAAAAAAAGCAAAACGAACCTTTTCTTTTAAATAGAAAAACCAACCTTATTACTACAATTTACAAATGCAATGCAATTTACTACTATCATGATTTCTAATTATTATTAATGTTAGCTTAAAAGAAACATTTAGAAGTTATTAATATGCTTATTGAGAAGTTTATTTAGAGAAAATATAAATAAGATAAACGTGGATGTATTTGAAACTAATTTTGGCTTTTGTGAAGCGCGTGTAACATAATGATGAAGCAAAGAATAAAAAAAAACCAGAAAAAATGGGAAAGAGCCATAACGATGTTTTGGGGATGATGAGTAAATGCTAAGAAAAGGAATGAAAGTTGAACTGCTGCCAAAAAGAAACTCATTCATCACATTTCCTTTCTTGCTGATTACACGCATTCCAATTCACAACTAGTACTAACACTTTTTGTCCCTTTCAAACTTACATTACTGTTCCACAAAATTAACCTCTAAATAATGACATTTTCCCTGCAATTACACTCATCAACCAAACCAACAAATTCTTCTTTTCATTTTCATTTTTCTTAACTATAGGTATGTTTTTTCAAGACAATTCTATTTAGACTTAGTCATTTAACACTTCTTGCTCTCTTTTTTTTGAATGTTTCTTGTTCCTTTTGAAAAGTATATTTGAATTCGATGTAACAATCAGCTCTTAAATAACTGATATGTTGTTATATTAGACTGGAGATCCGGTATTATATCTCTTATTCAAATGAGAAGATAGGAGTCTTGGAGTGTTCATTTGATCAGTTTCATTAGCCTTACGCGCGTTGCGAGACGAAAACAGTATCACGTGCAAGTACACTTCGACGCTCAAATCAGTCATCAGCTCAAGTTTAAGTTGTAATAAAAATAAACTCAATATTTAATAAGAATTGAAACCATAATTTTATTTTACAATTTCAGTATGTTTTACCAAATGAGTTACAACCGATTAATTAACAAATTCTTCCTTATTACGACATAAAACCTCTCCTTAGTATTCATAACAATGGTTCAAACGTGAAGTTTGAGAATTTTTGTAATGCAGCATAAAATGTACCACTGTGCCTACACATGTTTAAATGTCTTGGTGGCCATAATTACCTCCAAACAAATAATTGCATTGGTCAATAAGGCATTTATAATTGTATTTGGCGTATTTGATTTCCTCCTTATGTGGCCTAATTGCTTTGGTACACGGAAAGGGAAAGAAAAAGTACATTTTTAATTAAAGAGTATTGCTTACTTGCAGCTAAGTACCATCAATTATTCTGTAACCTAATTATATTTTTCTGTTTTTAATAGATGATACCATGCTATGGGGTATCATAAAAGGTATGAAGATCATGCTCTAACTTTCGGCTCAATTAATGGCCACCATAATCTTATCGGAGCTTAAGGATAATCATAAACTAGATTTTGATCTGCTCAAACATCATAGTTTTAGAGGACAACAGTGTCTTGCATGTCCCTAATTGATTTTATTCTGGCCAAATTAACATTAGTGAACACTAAGTTTCATCCTCCTACCAGAAGAAAGAGATTACCCCTTTCTAAGAATTAATCCATTATTTTGAGCCATTTATCCCAAGCTAATTGAGACAAACTAGCACCAAATAAATTGTAATATTCAAAAATATATAAAATTAAATATGAGGAACATAAGTTCTATCATTAAATATAAGAAAAAATTGTTTAAGAATCCTCAAATTTATTAAATATAAAATTATTTCTAAAATATTCTTATTTAATACATATTTTATTTTAATTTTTGGAAGGAGAAAAGCTAATCTTTCTTAACAAAATTCTATAAGGATAGTATAATAAAACATATTTTTTTTAAATAAATTCAATGACATTAATTGAGGGTAACTATACCATTTGTTTGTGACTTGACTGACAACACATACTCATATTGTGTGAAAAGTCTTAGGTTTGATCTCCATAGATTCACTTATCCATAGGGACAAGAAACCTTAGTTGTGAGAATAAAATTACTTTTGAATGATGATAACTATGGTTAATACATGAACAAAAATGAGGATGAAGGTAATACAATATTTACTCTAGCATTCATGAGGTTATATATCAACTTTCAGTCAACTTTTTTAATTTTAACCTATTTAGAAAAAGAAGTAATTTTTAGTTAGGTAAAAGAAATTATCATATCTTTCATAATTTAATGAAGTGATTAAAGAGTACAGTTAAGCATTAACTGGAACACTCATGTGACTCCTATATATGATGAAAAGATATCAATAAATTCCTTGTAAATTAGAAACCCCTAACTAAGCTAAAACAGCATTGCCTTTCTTAACCCCTCAACTATTGGGTTGCATGGCTTTTGGATATATCCAAACTGGAAATGCATCAGGATTGATTGGCTTAGACGTTTGGTTGAATTTGAATCCTACTATTTCTGCTAAGCAATAAGTTACTGTAGTTGCAAGAGAAAGCCTCAATGTGGTTGGCTTCAAAATTCTAAATGTGCAGGCAATTAATGGTTAAAGTAAAAAAGATGCTTTTATTGCTTCTATAAGCCAATCAACAACATAGAAATAGCAAGCTCTGCCTAAACATTAATAACACAATTTACTTATTGAGGGTAATTGAGTTCACCCTTTTAACCCAAGAAGTGGTCCAAAATCAGGTCTATGGTGAAAATTTTGTACAGAATAATTTTAATTTGTCTTTTAGCTTTCATTCAGTACTCTTTCCCTTCCCATTTTCTCATCAAATTTGCATATTTCAAGGTTATTTATAGTTTCATTGGTGTTTTTTTTGAAGTTCTCATAGTCATAGGTATAATACGGGTTATATAAAGCAGTATGAACTAAAATTTTGGTAACAAATTCATTTCGTTCAAAGAAGAACACACCATCATATGGGTCAAGGGTCATTTTTTTTGGAACCAACATGGGTCATTATTTTAAGTCAGGGAGATTTAGTATAATACACTCATGAAAGGTAAAGAAAACAAAAGGGGAAAGTGGCTGCAATATCATGTTGTTTGCAGCACGAATGAAGATCCATTTCACTGAGTATAAGAAAATGAAGATCTATCATATGGGACCAAGTTTTGGTTTTCTTCAAATATACTATAGTCATAAATCATTTGCCTTCATTAATGAAATTTCATAAATACCACGGTTGAATAGTTAGTAGTATATTTTTTAAAACCTAAAGTTTTCATCGTGGAAATAAACAATGTTTTTGGCCATGTATTTGACCTTGAGAATGGAGAGCATACAAAAGAAGAATACAATACTAACCTGTATTGACTTACAGCAAAGATGCTTTACAAGGAAGACATTCCTTGAGTCTAAATTCGAGGCTCCTCACATGACCATTTTCTTTGCACCGCAGGGCTAGGGAGTAAATGATACATGATATAAGAAAAATATCAAAATTATCTTCAATCTATTTACCTATTTACCGTCAATTAAATTTATCTTTATATTATAAAAATGATTTTATAAACCCCAACATTTCTCTTTATCAATCATATTGGCCCCTATAACTAAATGTGTTATTTTTTCGTCCCGTTAAAAGTCGTGTGACACATTAACTTCTAACTGATAATGTCACTTGTTATTAACGATACTTACTTGACACTTATAAAAGATTGAATGATAAAAACTCGTTATATAGGCCCCTAACATATGCGTAGTAGAAAATAAGTTCAACATTTTAAAATCATAAAACTTGAAATGTGTTTGTGTGTAACAATTATTTCTTCTTCCTTCTTCCCATTTCATTATCTTCATTCTCGTAAACACAAAATACATATATCATATTGGTTTATTAAGTGAAGAAAACTTTGCTAGCTTTTTTTTTGTGTTATATATTACCTTCTCATGCATTTGGAAAAATTTTATAATTTTAAGTTGAGGGATTAATTTGAAGTATGTCAAATGTCAATGATCTATTTGATGACTTCTAATGATTGGACCTCTTAATAATTCCACCTCAACACATTAACGCACATGACACCTTAAATAAACAATTGACGTGTCATGAAAATTTAGTGTGGTGTTATTTAAATGGGAGTCACAACGAGGATGAACTTGATGGACAGAAAAAAAAATGTTAGGGTTTATGAAACTTTTTTATACTGAGATAAATTTGATTGATTATAATCATGTTATGAATGAATTTGAAGTTTCATCTAATTTTATGATTTTAATATGTAATATTTAAGTTAATAAAAATTGGTTAACATTACACTGAGATATCCTGATTTTTTACACTTCTATAAGAAAGGGAAGGTCAAAGTAACCTTTAAAGAATAAGAAATTTATATCAAACCTCATAAGATTGTGAGTGTAATTTGCCATGGTATTTTACCAAATTTTATTAAATAAAAAGTAGTTTAAAGGGTTATACGTGGGCATACAACTGAGGCCTGATCAGTATTGTATACAGTATAGTCTGACTTTTGATTTTGGTAGTACAGAAGATATTTGATTAAATTAAATTAAGTATAGTCTGATCTGATGCCGATTTCCAATTCTGGTCCAGTTTCTGGCCCCTAAAGCAGGGCACTAGGCTCCAAAGAGAAGGAGAGAGAGGAAAGGATTTTGAACTTTAGTTTTGATAAGTAGCATCAGTTTAGCTTAAAAAGCACAAAAAGCAAGTCACAGATTCCCCAGGCTCTTGAGGCTAGTGATTGAATGGCAAAGCATAAGGACACAATTCCAGCAAGACAAGGGTGACCCCACCTAACAACCCCAAAAGAAAAGTGCACCCCACAAATTAAAATTCATTTTTTCAAACCAATAAATAATCTAATCAAAATTACATTCCCTTCCAAAATCCTCTCAAGTCCCATTCCCCTCTCTCTCTCTCACAAGCCATGCCTGTTGTCACAGACACAACAACAACAACAATAGCAGAACACATGAAATGGAGAAGACCCAGAAATCAATTAAGGCAACACCACCACCACCACATTTCAGAAACAGATCCAAACCCACAAATCCCTTCCATAATCCAATCCACACGATGCAAGTCCACCATCTCCTCTTTGCTCCTCTCCACATTCTCCAACAACAACACTTCATCTTCCTCCTCCAATGAAACCCCCACCCCCACCATCAATGTTAGGAAAAAAACCAACTTTTCTGCTGCAACTTTCAGAGGGCTGGGGTGCACCGCCGGGGCGTCACAGCAGGTGTCGGTGCCGGCGGTGATTCGCACCTCCGCGGATTGGCAAGGGAAGAAAACCAGAAAAAAGAAGCACAAAAGGAACAGCAACAGGAACAAGGTTTGCCATGGTGGGGTGCTAGAAAGTTCCAATAATCCTAGTGCTGGTGGTAGTGGGGGTGGCTGTGTGGATTTTCAAGATGTTTGGTGTGGCCCTGGAATTGGGTTCTCAGCAGATTCTGCTGCCTCTGTTGATTGTGTTGTTGCTAGGAAGAATGTCTCGTCAAGAGGCAAAGTTGATGTTGACAAGATTCATCCTCACAGGGAGGTATATATTCTCTTCCTTATTCTTCTCATTACCCTTTTGTTTCGGAGTTATTTGCTTCTTAAATCTGATGAAAAGTTTAGTTTTCTTCTTCCTTTGTCTCCTTTTTGATTCTCCCACTACTCTGAACATGAGAACAAGGTTTGGTTTTTACTTTTTATGGATAAGCTGCATTACTAAAGTTTACTATATTATACTTCTTTTTACCCCACCAAAACTGATCTTTTGCATGCATTCTTGTTTCGCCTTCCTTTCTCGATTGGTATAGTTTCTGATGTTCTGTTCATAAATCACAATAATAGAATGATGGACGATGATCACTAGTTTTGGTGTTGATGAACATTGAATGTGTACTTTTAATTTGATTTTTCTTTTCTATCCACATTCCGAAATCCTTGCCACTTTTGTTATGTATGAATTCCCATAAAATGTATACAAGAGTAAAAAGACAAAGTTAAAAAATACTTTTTTTATGTATGGGCCTGAAGTTTTCGATCGTTTTCGAGTAGGCCTTTGTTTTTTGCTGCTGTTTTTTTTTGCAAGGCATGTGTCCTCTGATCATCTTATCTATACTTGTTAGTTGTTACTCCTTCAATATTTAAACAATTAAATATTTTTTAATTTGAAGTAAATATGTGGATTTGATTACCACTTTCAATTTGTTAATCCATTTATGTTTCTTTCATTTCATTTTTCATGGGGAGATAAACAAGAGATACTAATTTTATATTTATTTTTAAATTTCTTGATTTTATGAATAGTAGTAGTAGCAATATCTATATATCTACAGTAGCTAGCACCCTTTGATTCAAAACGCGTGCACGCATTCATTTGGCTAGTTAGAGACGCAAAGAGGGGTTTTTGATTGGTTAGTTGTGGACCCTTTTAAAGTTGTTACGCACTAGTGGGAGACTTCGATCCGTTTTTTATGGATTTAGATAGGCACGTGAATGATTTGTTGGGATTTTCGTTTATTTTCATAATTTTCTGTTTCATTTCATAATAATCCCTTGCCATGATCATCATCACGAACTAACAAACACTGCTTCATCATTTTAATATTATTATTATTATATTTACAGCGTTCATCGTATTTGGGAAGGCGCACTGAAACCTTCACTTTTCTTGACACTGACGACCCTGACATTTTCACTCCACGCCCTGCCTCTCACCCTTTTGGAACTGCTACATACTATCGACATGTTAGAGATCCTTCTTCTGATGGCTTTGCTGAGGTTGCCTCTACTATAATAGATATACATATGCCCTTTTATTTATTTTTTGTTTTTTTGTGTCGTGCCTAATGATAAATGCATGTTTGTTATATGTGTTTCATAAAAAACCAGCAAAAATTTGATTTTTTTTCCTTATTGAATTTGAAAGATGATGATATATGTTCTTACCTTTTTGTTACACAATAGTGTTAAAATATAGGGTTCTGAGATTCAACTTGTTTACTGTGTGCTACGACTTGCATGCGCTGCTGGCTACTAAATTATAAAATGGAATTGCATGATTTCATATGTACATAAAAAATAAAAAATAAAAAAACAAACTTGCTGCATTTGTTGCTAGAAATTAATGTTATTTTTTTGTGTAATTTGGCGAGTTTGAATCTTGATCTCATTTGTTGTGTTGCATTATTATTTCTGGTAGGGAAAGATGGTGAAAATTGCCCTGTGAAAAAATGGTGTTGTGAGTGGGTCTTGTGGTGTTGTCTAACAAAGTTGGAACCGTGTAAGAAATGGCTTAATGGGCTGCTACGTACTGTAGAAGTTTAACTGGCAGTAGACTTTGGTTTCTGAAGCTAGAGTGTGTCAACTGCACTGTGTCTGTCTGTAGTAGCAGGAAAATTACTATTGTTTAGCTTGGAGCCTTGCTGTTGAGTCCACTACGATAATCATGTGAATTGGGTGATTGAGTGTTTGAACTTTGCACGGTATAGTCTGGAAATGTGTGGTTGAATGACATGTTTCTTCTTTTGGCCGACAGTTTTAGTTGTCCTACCATTTGTTGGGATTCTTGTGTGTGTATAAGGTTTACACAAGTTGTGTAGAATAGGCACGTTACATATCATCATTTTTACACAGCAATTTCTAACTCTGCACTGTCACTCCCAACTGTCGCAAAGTTGCATTGAAGTTGTTTTGGTTTTAATGTTCCAAAATAATGTTACTCAGACATGAAGGGATTGTACTATCGACTCATGCTTCCTGACTCAAGAGGGTTGCTAGTTTTATGTTGCAGTTGCCATTGAAGCTATGCTTTAGTTTGTCTTTTTTTCCCGTGGCTTGGTAATTTTGTTACAGGTCAGGTTTTACCTTATTATATGTTGATTAGAATGATTTAATGCATAACCCCTATTAGTTTACTGAGTAGATATACCAGTCAACCAAATACAATTCAAGTTTTGAAATTTAATATACAATTAAGTATTATGAAGAACAATGTCATGATGCTAGTGCTGCTATGACTAAGTTATGCTCTGTGACCGTTTTGAGTTTGGAAAGTTGTGAAGACAACTAATGTTATTCAACATTAAAGATCTGTTTATAATTTGCATATTTTTGTGTTCTCTCTCTCTCTTAATGTCTATCATCTTTTGTCCATGATGGGATTATTAGAAGTAACAGAGGCTTGTTAGTGCAAATCATAATTTTGTGATGAATGTGTGTATATAGGGATAGAAGCATTATGTTATATTCATTCATGATGTCTTTGCTTAGATTTTGCTGCAGTTTAGCTAATATTGCATATCTTGATTTTTGCTGGCACTTTGAAGATAATGATGCTTCAAGGGAGTCTACTAATGGGGGGACGATTAAATTCACATGATCAATTCAGAGACTGGAGACTTGATGTTGATAACATGTCATATGAGGTGAGGTTTTTCCTCCGGTGTAGTTTTCTATTTCCTTTTAGAATAATCATCTCCCCTAAATTCCAAGCTATTGCTATATATATATAGTCATGCATATTGTTTAATGTTAAAATTTCCTGCTGGTGTTTGGCAGCAATTGCTGGAGCTTGGTGAGAGAATTGGTTATGTGAACACTGGAGTTAAAGAGGATGAGCTGGGAAGGAACATAAGGAAGACTAAGATCCAATTTTCAGATGATGCATCAAAGCATCAAGCAGATAAAAACTGCAGCATATGTCAAGTAAGTTTGTAACATTTAATTAAATTTCTACATTCTGAAAAGTTTGTGACATTCCTTTTCTTTCAAGTATTCTATCATTGTATGTAGTAAAGCTTTAATGGACTGAACACAATTTATCTTGCTTTTGATTTCAGGAGGAGTATGAAGCAGGGGATGAACTTGGTAGGCTAAATTGTGAGCACAGCTATCACTTCCATTGTATAAAACAATGGGTTGCACATAAAAATTTCTGCCCAGTGTGCAAGCAACAGGTTGTGGTTCGACATTGAGTGACACAAACCCTTATGTCTTTTTTTTGTTTTTTTGGACAGTTGCTATTCTCATCTTTAAATTGGTGTATAGTTTTTCATATCCAATACAAGCAAGAATTTTCAGTCTTTGCTTTCAGTCATGATTTCATCTTTCAAAACTCCTACATCCTTTGTGATGAATCGGCAATTGATATGTTATTGGGCGAAGGTTTCTTAACTAGGCTGAGTTGAGACCTTTGCATATGAGTGGCCTTGCCCAAGTGCAAGTAAATTTTTTTTCCATTGGAGTTGTGTCTCTCTAACAAAAAGTAGGGTGTTCAAATTTGGGATACTTGTCTTCAATTATGCCCGTTTTGGATCTTATGGTAATAGGTTTTTTATGCTATAAATTCATTAAATTAACTCTTGTTTAGTGTATGTTTGACCTTAAACATTGTGTTAAAAAAAACAAACTATAGCCCCATTTCGCCATCTCAATCCTTCCACTCTGACTAAATACACAATTAAACAAAGACATCAACATGTTGAATGTGAATTGTATGATGACAATAGTACTTCATTGGGTGTAATATCAGCATATCAGATCTGCATGTTAGCCTCAAATTAAAGGTAATAATACTACTCGAGTTGAGCCACAAATATTAGAGATGTATTTATTTTATTTCACACGTTTTCTGATGCTTGGGGAAATAAATGTTACATTCACAATCATGGAACTCGCTTATTTCGTAAAGACCACACGTTCCCTAACTCAAATATTATCATCTGAGAAAAATACCCACATGGGCAATCATGAAAACAGAAACTCATCTTGGTATTTCCTCAGTGATAAGGACATCTAGATGTGAACCGTCAGAAATAGACAACTCGATGATGGTTCACAAAATTCAATAAATCAATAAAAAAAAATAGGCCACTCTGATGTCCCATCCCTTCATGAACATCACAATAATATATTAAAGTCTCCATCTTTGCTCTCTCTTAGTGCCTGTGAAATATGAGCCCCTTAAACTTCTTAGCATTATCACAAGTTCATCACAATCAGATTAATTTATGCTGTCGTGTTGTGAGTCTTAGAGCTCTTCTTCCCTGGAGGTTCTAACTGTGTTATTGGTCCACAAGAAAAACTTAACATTTAAGGTTCAGTAGTAAGCAGAAATTTGTATCTATCACCAAACTACGATTCTACTTTGTGGCCATTTGTTTTCTTTTTGGTTGATGCATCTACAAGAGAGAGAATGTGCTTTGCAATTTCAGCAGAGGCATTGGGGTTTGCAGCTTTAAGAGCCCTCTCAGACATATCTTCCATCTTTTTCTCATCCCCTATCATGCATTTCAAAAGTCCACATGAAAAAAAAAATGCATATTGCTTCTTGATATGGACATGACAAATCATGAAAAAATAAATATTGTTACTATTTAACTATCTATTTAGACTTTTAAAGCATTAACAATTTTTTTTTTCTAATCATACCCAGATGAGAAAAAATATGTTAAATAAATAGAGATAATATAATTTAATAAATAAAAGGTAGACTAGACATTTTTGTATGTAATTAAAACAAAATAATTGTATTTCTTAGTTTATGTAATATTTTTCTTAAAAAAGTTAAATAGGAACGGAGGTAATACTACATGCCACTAACACAGGGCAGTAGGGTGTTAGTTAATGGCAATTATATGTTAATGGTAAAATTTATAATTTCAACATTCAGTTTCAGGATGTAGAGTAGAGTGATAGTATTGCCAACTAAGATGCAGATCTGAATGGGGGAGCTAGGTGACCTCTAATTTGAAGCATACGAATATACATCAACCCACCTAGGAGAAAACAAAATAATGTATGAAAGTGGAGGAAAAACACAAGACCAAAAGAAAAGAAAAACTACTGCACCTGTTTATAAGTTCATAAAGTTTTGAGTAATAGAAAAGGAATGTAAGAGGATGGTTGGGTCTTAGTTTTTAGGTAGAAATGGTGTAACATGGTTGGGGTCAAAGAATGATTGAACTTGTTCCCAAAGATAACAAATAAATCATTATTTACTTTTTAACCCTCCCCTAAACTTAAAGTCTCAATTCTGGTAGCCAGTTACTGCAAAGTGCCATACTCTACAAGTTAGAACTTTGACAATCATTCAATCAGTAAAATGTCTATAATAACCTTCTAGAAGTGGTAGGGTTAATTTACTCACACTCCTTCACCTAAATTCCAACTTTTATCGCTCTATACAAACTTTCCTTGATTTATTTAAAAACATAATGCAATCTTAGTGTAATTTCACAAGACTATTAAACCAAACATCAACATTTGGTGTGTGAAGTTACAGGAGTGAGCATTAAAAAATGACAGACTTCACTCAACACAAAAACTATTTCTTAAGTTAAAAGTTGTTTCAAGCCTTATAAAGAGTATTCTAATCACACTCCTAATCAATGTGAGACTTATCTTAACAATAATGCATGTTATCTTTTTAATATACCCGTTAGCAGGATTTTATGACTGAAGTGACAGTGACAGATATAGTAATATAGTGTTTTAGGTTTTTTAATCCAAGCAGGGTTCATGAATATTTTCTGGAATGATTTCCAAACATGAAACTTTTAACAGAGGTGGAAGATGAAGACTACATACTTAAAATCTTTTCAATTGCTATTGCAAGTGTACTTGAGTCTAGCTCATCCTCTGTTATAACAGTCACACCAGCTAAGTCTGCCATCAAGGAAGCATTTCTGAACTGATTCCCCTCAGAGAAATTTGGTGATGGTATCTAGAAATAATAATTGAAAAAAAGACATGATTTTCCGTTGTATGAGCTGCAGATCCAACTTAAAAGGAAAGCTCTATTTGTGATTCTTGAAAATTATGGAAAGCATGGAAATCCTGTACAACCAGAATCCACATACATTGTAACATCATGACTGAAACCAACATTGAAGTATACCATATATCAATTTTTTTGGTTACTGCATTGTTATGCCAGTTGAGGGGATTATATTATTTTATATGACATAAAGTATAAGTGAAACAAAACAAATACACAGCACTCTTGAGAAGTAGACAACGATCTTCGAATCCACACATGTTGATGGATTCATACACAATCATTATCTTTTCGATGGCCTCAGGATAATGTGTTTCTTGTTTTGTCGCATAAAATAGCATAACTGCTTAACATAATGTGTTCAACACAAAATTTTACATCATGCCTAGAAGAGAATAATGTGTTCGACACAACTTTTTTTTGTATGGAAAATAATCAGAATTGTGGTACCAATACCATCATGAGCTTAGAACTAAGCCAGCCTAATTTTTACATTTCAATCTTTGGGATACTTGGTAAAATATCTTTGATATGGTTTAAGCAATTTAGTTCATGTGTTGGTGGATGATCTCAAATTTTTCTTTAAAAAATTCTACTTAAAACATTGCTTAAAAGGTTGATAAAAGAGGCTGTTCAACTCAATTTAGCTAAATTAATTGCTTGGTTGATCTACAAGCAAAATCAATTTCACATTTCATGTGAAAACACAATCTAATATAAAATCTGTAGCTAGATTAATTTAGACAAACAATATCTAATTACCAAGATAGACGGTTTGCCAGTTGCCAATATTTCATAGCAAGTCATTGCACCTGCTCTTGAAACAATCAAGTCTGCAGATGCATATGCCAAATCCATACAATACATGAACCTTCATAAAAAGGGGACATGTCAGATAAGTGACCAGTAGAAGTCAGATTGCACAGTGAAATAAAAAAGTTTGCAGGATAACTTTTATACAAATGATTAATTCATTGCTGAAGAATATACTACATAATTACATCTAAATTTTAGTGATCTTGTTACTTTTTAGTAATATGTGGATGCAAATAACAGAATTTATGTCTGAAAGATCACACTAGAAAAAAATCCTAGATAATGTATCCATTATATTGAATCAAGGAAGTTTAGACTGGTCCTGCATTTGAAGTTGAAAAGAGCCTGCTAGTTCCTACCACTCTTTCATCAGCTAGAGTCACAATATTTACAACAAATGTGCTACTAATGTATCTTCAGTTTAATCACAAAATTTTGCTAATAGTTATTTAATGCCTTGTATTACATTGAATATTTTACGAGCTCGTCAATGTGTACCATACCATTATCACAGTCTTAGCAAGTGACTACATACCTAAAAATAAAAGGAGTAAGGGTTCAATATGATTAATTCTACTACAACTTTGTGTCTTTTGCAACTAAATAGGGTCTTTTACATAGTCAAATAATGCTACTTCCCTCCTCTAATCTCTATCAAAAATCATATTATGCAAGAAAAACTCAGTTGCTCAATTATATGACTAAGAACTAAGAATCAATTAACAGGTGGCTCATTTACAACAAGGTGCACTGCCATCGACATACTATTCATACTTCTCAAATGATGTTGAGGTTTAATTCTTTTTCTTCTTCAATAAAAAGGGGTCTGTTGAATGACTGATATGAAGTTTAATAACAATAATAGTCATCAAATCACCTTACTCTGAAATCACAACACAATCTCCCTTTTCTAGTTGTACTGCCTCCATTCCTTAACCACACTTTTTTTTTTCAGTTTTTTGTTTATTTCAAAACTTATATGATTTTTTAAACAAAGCTTAATGGTCAGTTCTTTTTTCTAAACCCGCCTTCAATCATTAATTACATTTGCGTTAACAATTAATTCCAAATGATCTCAACTAACTAAATAAATCAATAGAGAATTATCAATGTAAGTCAATTAACGATTTGTTAAATATGTCAGCATCAATCTTAAAAGACTTTACCATAGTGGTATTAGCCAGCTCGAATTCAAGTAAGATATGTTAAAACCAAAAAAAAAAAAAAAAACTATAGTTTTACTTTTATGACAGAGGTAAATGCATGGTTCCATCAGCCAATTCACATAGTCTTACACAAAAGGTACACATACATTGTATCTACAAAGAAGGAAAATCACAAAGGAAACGAAACTTGAATTTTCAAATTAACGTTTGCCTAATAGAAAAACATAGAACTTACGGTGTCATATACAGGCGAGGATGATTCTTAACAAGGCTATCCATTTCATCAAAAGCTTCAACCCCAGTTTGCCATATAATAAACAAGCTACTATTCTGCCTCAGCATCTGATAATACAAATTCAGCATTGCAATGTTAACGGCATTGGCGCCAAAAGAGCCACCAAGCACCAACAAAACATGCCCTTTCCCACCCTTGTTGTTGTTCTCAGGGAAAAAATGAGACATTGCTATCCCTTTGGGAACGAGGTTCCTAAGAGACAACCTCACGGGGTTCCCACACACCACACACTTGTTCCTCGGGAAGCTATCAACGGTGGAGTTGAAAGCAACAGAGATAACATCAGCGAAGAAAGAGAGGACATAGTTGGCGAAACCAGGAACAGAGTTTGGTTCGTGGATTACTAGGTTGATGCCTTTGAGCTTGGCGGCGAGGCAAACCGGGAAAGAAACACGGCCACCGGTTCCGACAACAACGTGGGGTTGGAAGTGTCGAAGATGGTTGAAGCATTGGATGAGGGACTTGAGGAAACGGTGAGGGAAGAAGAGAAAGTTGTGGGGTGCCATTTCTGTGGCGGAAACAGGGGCGAAGTTGTAGCCAGAGGAGGATATTGCAGCACTTTCCATGCTGTTCGGTGTGCCTATGAACAGAAACTCGCACGTTGGATGAAGTGTTTTGAGTTCGTCGGCGATCGCCACCGCCGGGTACACGTGGCTGCCGGTACCGCCGCCGGCGAACACCACGCGAATAGGGTCGTTGGAATTAGTGGAACTGGATAATGATGATGAGGTGGAGGAGGAGGAGGAGCATGAGAGTGTTCTTCTAGATTGTGAGGTTAGTAGAAAAGGGTATGGTGATGATAAAGTTTGAGACTTGGGGAAGGGTGTGAAGAGGGTGGTTGTGGTGGTGGTAGTGGCCATTAGCGCATGTGTTGAAGTTGCCACCTTTTTTGTTTGCGTTGAAACTTGAAGGCTGATATGATTTTTTATTTTTTTGGTGATGTGATGATTGTGAAGTGAAAGCTAGTTATTGAAGCATTGGGTTTGGACCACTTCCCTACTGAATAGTTCTCTTTTTTTCTCAGAACTCTGGTTTCTTCCCAGTTCTAACTCTTTCTGCTTCTGGTTCTGGACATGGAAAGTTCCAACTACACTGGTAATCTATGTCTAGCAAGAAATTATGGCAAGTTCTTACCAAAAAAAGGGCCTGTTTGGTCATTTCCAGCATTATTACATTACTGATTAGAAATAGACATGTTTGACCTTAATTGTAGGTTGTAATTAGAATAGAATAGTTTACACGTTTATGTAATCTTTCAAGAGTTGTTATTTTTCTTTCCAACTTGTATTAAATAATTTTATTTAATAGCTTGTTTAGTTTGTTGTTATTTATGAGTGTCGTCTTATTATAATCGCAGTTCTTGTATTATTGTCATGCGAAAGTTTGTTGTTATTTGAGAATAAATTAAGTGAAATTTAATTATTAGTTTCAAAAGTGAATCTGAACCCAGCATGACTGAGGTTTAGTCATTCGTCAGAACTTTTTAAAAGCACGTCTATGTTGTCAAATGAAATTGAGGCAAACTCATTGATAGTAAATACCATTTAATATACATTCATTTTCATATGCAATAGTTTCTCATTGTCCTTTTTAAGAATAGAATGATTGTGATTTGAGCCTAAAACACCATTCAACTAACTAGCCAGTCTAATGGCTCAGTAAGTGCTTTATTTTGAAATAATAATTTAATTACGAATTTTAATGGTCGGTTTGCTTAACTCAGACATAGATGCACATGGAAATTGAGGGTTTCAACGTGAAAGTGAAAAAACTATGTGCTACAGTCCAATCAACATTAGGTACACAGCCATATGATTATTTTATAGCTAGAGTAAACTATGAGTCAATTGACTATTAACATAGCAACAACTGCGTAAGCTATACTATACCAGGAAATTCTCTCAGCTTAATCTTAGAGCTACTTATCTGGCATGCTGCATACATGTTCATAGATTCCCTTGAAGCAAGTAACAAATGTCAGAGCAGTGTGACGCAAACCTGTCCATGATTGTTTAAATACTTATGAAGGTCGTTTACAAATTATGAATCATGCCACTACTAGTTTCGTTCGCCATTAATCTGACAACAACCATGTGTATCAAATGCTCACGACAAATTGATGAGTCATACAACTTAACTTTTGGACCTATCTTGATTAATTTACTCTAACCACAATATGTACATATGTAATTTTTTTTTTATCTCAGCAAGCTCAGGTAATGTTCAAAACAGGAAAAAATATAAAGACAATCTAACACCTGAATTTTCAGAAATCTGATAAATTTTTTAAAGTAGCAGCAAAAAGTGTAAGGGAACAAAGAAGTCCTTCCATAAGGCTAATGGCATTAGTTTTCCTTATTCAACTGAATTGCTAGATAACACCGGAACCATAAAAGCTAGCTTTGAAATTCATGATCTTACACTAGATTCATTTTGACACTAACACTAGAGGCCATGTATGAAAAAGAAGACACACGTGGAGGCCCTTATTTTTTAAAAGAAAGTAGGTCCAAATCCAATGCATCAAATCATTAAAGAATGAACAGCAAGTCCAATCCAATCAACCCCCAACACGCCTTCAACAAAATGGCTCATTTTTCTCCTACTTGGTTTATACTGGCTGTGAAGTTCTGTTTAACTGCTGAATGTTGTCAATAGGAAATTGTTTTGAAACATCTGATAGTGCTGCAGCAGCTACTGCTGGGGTCATGGATTGGTACTGAGGAAGAGGCGGTGGAGCAGTAGTTTGCTGTTGTGTGTAGTATACTTGGTCTTGTGTAGGTCCACCATAATTAGTAGTGGCAGAGGGAGCTATAGAAATGGGCTGTGGTGGATGGTGGATATGTTGAGGCAAACCCACATTCTGTTGCTGAAATTGGTTAAAGGGTATTTGAACAAAAGCAGGACTTGATGCCACAGGGGGTTTGTAAACACTTGGAGCCACCTCAGGTATAGATGGGGTAGCTGTAACTGACTTAGTGGGGTAAATAGGTGGAGTGCCATCCTTGTATGGTGCAGGGGCAGCACCACTTTGTGGTATTAGTGGCCTAACTGAAGCTACTACATTTGGGTCAGATATATTGGATTGCAAAGTCATGTTGTATGGTTGTGTAGGTGTAACAGGCATCACATAAACTGGTTGACCGATTGGATGGTGAAGTTGTGGCTGTGATGTTGGTGCATAAACTGGGTAATAAGATGGCATAGGTACTTGACCTATACCTGCAGGGTGGTGGAAGTACATAAATTGTTGTTGTTGCTGTGGTTGCTGCTGTGGTTGGGGTGGTAGCTGATTTTGATGATCAATTTGTTGGGCTGAGGTGTAAACCAAATCCTGAACTTGTTCCCCTGCTTGTAGTAGTCCACGGCTGTGATCAGATATTTCACTCTTGATACTTGGCAAAACAGGACCTTTACTGTCCACATGTGCAGCTTGGACTTGTTCTTGATAGTAAACAATCTTTGAGAAAGAATTTGCAGATGAAATACTGCTATCACTGGCCACATAAATCAATAAAAAATTAATTTTAATACATAAAAAACCAGAGGTTTTGTTCCCCATTCTTTCAGTGAATAATAGAATATAACAGAGTGAGAAACAAGGTTAAAATTAAACACGTAACCAACTATATCAATACACTCTTATACTATTTCCATTCTATATTTAACAAGTAAAGTGAACACTTACACATAAATCAGGTCCGATTTTCACTCACCTCTCTTATACATCATTTTATATTTTTTAAATATTTTTCTTTTTTCTTTTCATTCCATCACTTATATATATATATATATATATATATATATATATATATATATATATATATATATCTTTTTTCTATCTTTTGCTTCCTTTAATTTTTATTATACTTTTTTCTATCTAAAATCAATAGTATATTCTTGTAAAGAAGAAGTTGATGACTAATTTCTTTCAATATCTTTAAAATCATGTTTCCATTTATATTATAAATTTAATACTTGTTTGGTAGAGTTATAGAATATGAGTTTAGCCAATTATGTCTTTTAATAATCATTATTAATCTATCACATTATACAAAACACCTTTAAACGAATTAAAAATATACTTCAACCAACCTTTGATTAAAAAATTTCAACCCATCAGCTATGTATCAATTAAAGTCAAGACTTGTAACTTTTATTGTATCTTAGAATGAGGTATGCACGGGCCATGTATAGGGACCAATGAGGATTGAAACTTTTACCCTAGTTTGAATCCTGATCTGAATATTTTATATTTATATCAGATACCTAGTGTGCAAACTTTATGAGACCAATGAGAATGAATAAATGGCTAGTAAAAAGTTAATAAAATAGAGGGACAAAGGATGAATATATAAAATATTACCTTGCAACAGAATCAGGAGAAGGCAAACCAAAACCGCCACTAGTCTTTGGTTGCACAAGCTGCGATGGCAGAGGGGGTTTCCTCTGTTCCTCGGATCTATCAGCATTAACAACCGCATCTTGCTCAACCCTTTCACTTCCACCATCATCAAAACGAACCCGAATCGGAGGAAGATTATTAGCCTCCTCCAAGTTTTCATCGATGCTCACAAGACATTCCACAGCAGCAGCAGCGGAATCCGAAACCCCGCGCGTTAACATCCCGGAGCTGTTAAGCGCGTCGACGAACCACGTCTCCGAGTTGGGGTCAGCGTCGAGGAGGGAAAGGGAGCTCATGGAGAGAGCGGTTTGGGGTTTGTTGAAGAAGAGGAACATCCTGAGGCGCGAAGGGGCGTGGCGATCGTGCTCTTCGATCATGTTCTGGAGGTCTTCGTCGGTGGCGACGGTTACGAGGTTGTCAAGGTCTTCGTTGGGGAGGAGGTACTTTAGAGTGAAGGGTCTTCCGTTGAGGAGGGTGCGGGAGAGGTGGGAGGAGAGGTTTTTGAGGCAAGTGTTGCGGTCCACGGCCACGATGCGGGTGTCGCCGCCGATGTAGATGAGGGTGTTGTGGTGGGGACGTGGCATTATGTGGCCGCCGTAGCTGCACATGAGGCGGAGCTTGGCGCCTGGCAGGAGGGGGAGTGGGTCGTCGTCGACGGGGATGCGATTGAGAGGTGGTGGATCCATGTTGGGTGGAGACTCAACTGATGCATTCATCTTCTTATAGCTTCATGCATGATAATAGGATAATAAGGTTAACTTCTTCAATATCATCAAAAATAATAATAATAAATTTTTTGTTCTTTTTTTTAAAACCATAAGTAATCATATTTGAGTTGGGAATTTTTATATTTTTTAAGTTTATTTTTTAGGAAAATTAAGTATGTATTTAAATCAATCCTTCGTCATTTATTAGTTAAGAATATTTTATACTCAATTTTTTATAATATTTTGTAATTGGTGATGCATTTATATTATTTTATTTACAAATTCTTAGAAAATTATTATGTTTAACATGTTTCTTTTCACATATCAATTAGTATTATTATCTTAAAAATATAGAGTTTAGCTATAATTAACGCTCTTTTATATGTAATAATAAAGATATCGAATCTAAAAGTTATTTCTCACCATGTCAATTTGTATTATTAAGTGAGTCACTATTTCTTTGTTAATTAAGTGTGTTATTTTAAGGACAAAATACTTTTTTATTTCTTAATGTTAATAATACACACAAAGGAAACAATTTAGTTTTCCTCCAAAAATTAAACATAGAACATTTTTCTTTTTTGGATTATATTATCTTTTAAATTTATTTTTGGAAAAAAAACTTTGATTAACTTTTTTCCATTAATTTTCAAAATGTAGATGTTTGGAAAATATCATCATCATAATTTGTTAAAAATGTCACATATATCTAAATGATAAAATTATATTATTAAGATAAAGTATCATATGACATATAATTACATATTAATTATGTATGTAGTGATGATGTCAACGAATAACAAGAGAAATTATCTTTAAAAAATGTTAAAATTTATGTATATTAAAACATTTAAAAATAAATTTTAAAAAATTATAACCAAAATTTATATAACCCACTTGGACTAGCGGTATGAACTAGAGTTTGTGTCTCATCTTAAGGTTATAGGTTTAAATTTTAAGTTTTGTAATTTTCCAATCATGTACATAAAAAAACTAAATTTCTTATAAATTACAAAGATTAAATCCATTACATTTTAAGAATAGGTTGTAAAGATAAATATAAATAATACATATATAATTTGTGTTCAAAATATATCATTGACAAAATTACACTTTTAAACTCTTACGTTTCAATGTTGGTTCGAGCTGGACTTCTAAGTTTCTTTACCTCAATAGGTCCCCAACATTTTCAAAGTTAGTTTAAACTAATCCTTTTTGTCATATGTGTTAACCTACTTAACAGGTATTCCTAATGTAACATTAACAACGCTACATTACTATCATATGGCATTAAAAAAAACTTTGATTTGTGGTCATTAAAATACCATTTTTTGTGACATTTATAGTAGAGTGATATCACTAAGAAAATTGAAATTGTATTCCAATCCTTGAGATAGGAATCAAAACTACTCAAATTGATAAGAAGCATACATGAGCAATATGGTTCACACTTTTCAACAAATAGAACATGAATAAGCTTTGAATACAATAAAGGATGAAACTAACAAACACTAGCAATGGTAGCTTTGAATACAAGAAATGATGAAACTAACAAGCATTAACAATGGTTTAGGAATTCCATCAAATAGATAATGAGAATAAGCTCTGCAAGGAGAAATAATGTGAAGTTATGACTTTAAGGTACACCAACATTAACCTAACACAATGTCATTAAGAAAAATGAATTGAGGAAATAAGGATTATGATTTGAAGAATTGAGGAAATGATGAAATAAAGAACCAGTCACTAACACATTTCTTATAAGTATTTTGATGTTTAAGAATATAGTTTGAGAGAGGGAGTAATGTGCAAGGAACAAACAAGGAATGAAAGGGAAAGGAAGCCCTAGACATGATAATGAAATTGTAATTGAAATTAAAGAAGAACATGATCCTTAAAGTAAAATGGAAGGGAATCAAAACCCTAGGTTCAATAATGATGGTCAATTCGAATGGAGGTCGTAAAGGATGTTGAATCAGAGTTGAAAGGAGGTTATGATGGTTCATGGCAGCAATGGTTCGCCTTTATCGCAATGGTGAAGAGGGGAAATGTGAGGAACGAAAATGGAGGAGGGTCAACTTTGGTAATGATGGTTCTCTGTTTGGGGAAAGATGAGGAATAGAGCATGATGACTATGGTAGTGTGTGTTGAAGGGATAGTTTACTTTAGAGAGGTAGGTTGAAGGAGGGACGATTTCACATGAGAAGGATAAAGTGAGTTGTTGGTGGTAGTATTGACTATGGTGATTTTAGATAATGAGGAAGATAATTGATTTTTATTTTTTTAAAATGTTAAACATCAATTTTTAGTTAGTATTTATTATACAAGGCATTCATTTATACACCATTACTGTCAACAAGGCACTATAACAGAATAAAAGACTTCTTTAAATGAAAAAATATAAGAATCTAATTTAAAATAACCTAAAAACATAAGAAATGAAAAGTATAATTTTTCTTTTATATATATATATATATATATTTTTTGAAATGTGAGGATTGATAATGGAAAAAAAGAAGGGCATGTCGACCAAATCTTGCAGGGATTGTATTTGGCTTCCATACGCTTTTGTTTGAAGGAATAAACTAAGAACCACACTTCGAGAAATAGGTCCATTTCTTAAATTCAATATTTCCAAATTTTGTTATTCAAATTTTATTACTTTTTGTTTCTTAAAATTAGACATTGTTTAACATCGCATATTTAAACCTAAATACTTATTTAATAAAACCTTGTGTTATAATTCTATAGTTGTCACTTTAATAAAACTCTTCTTAGCACTTTCATCGTTTAAGCACTCTATGCAAAATTAAGTGACAAGTTTTGCTTTAACTCTCCCATGAATCAATGAGAAGATTGTTGCAAGGGAATTGAATCAAAATATGCACGTGAACAACTTTGGTATATGGACTTTGCCTTTGAATTGGCTGTCACCAGGGTTTACTTCAGGAGAACAACTATTGGAGAAAGTAACATGCTCAACGTATAATTAAAACAAACGCTACTTTTAATGCTTACTTATAGTTTTTTTTAAATCATCTATATATATACATACACATCTGAATTACATATAGAGCTCGGTATACAGATCGTCCAGTCCTATCTTACAATGGGTCAAGCTGTGTGAGTCCGCATTTTAAATAGGTCAATTTTTTTCAGGATCGTGTAAGGACCGCAAGCCCGCGGGTGGACCTGCGGGCTAACCCACGTATATTTTTATTTATCATTTTATTTTTTTACTTTTTTGTTTTAAAATTATTAGGATTTGATCCAAAACATTTATTTTTCTTTATAAAACTCAAGCCACATATAATTTAAAACATTTAATTATTCAGAATCGGAAACTTTCACTACTAATTTTAAACAAATTAACGGCCAATGAAATTTAAATCTTAACTTTCTCATATTTCAATGTAAGGAACAATGATATAACATCATCTTAAATTAGAAGTTCTTTTTTTTTTAAAAAATGTAATGTGAAAGTGAAATAATATGAAAAAAGATAAAATTTATTTAAAATAAAATAATTAATTTAAATACATAGTAGCCTGTATTTTAAATGGTCATCTTTTTTTAACTCAAAACTTACATAAGAGTGAGTTAAACAATCGAGGCCCGGACCGTATATCCCACTCTAATTATATATACACACTATGTAATTAATTAATTAAGTATAATAACCTAACTCAATCCAAGTGTTGTAAACAAGAAACATATTAATTGAAGGGGTTGATTGTTGAGTAATTTTTTTTCCATTGGAACAATGATATACAGGACATGAATCATAAGTGTGGAGACCAAAGTTTGAGTTCTGCTTTAATTCAGGGTCTTTGTAATTGTGCTTTGAATCAATTAATATAAATTTGATGAGATGAATACGATGTAAAGCCATTCCCTTTAACTTTGGAGTTTGAAGGATGATATATAGTATTATATACATTGAAGAATCCCATGTTTGGGAGTTTGCACTTTAGCTTTTGAATCCCGAAATTGCACTGTTTAGTGCAGATCCTGAGGACATGGGTAAGAATTTACCTACTTTCTCCTTACTTCATTACAAAACACCAGCATTTGCTATTCAATGAATCTTTTGGGTTCATTACTTCTTTATGTATATATCATTATTATCTATTGTTTCTAGGCTTAGATGCAATTACTCTATCAACTATGAACTACTTGTATTAGTCTTCAAATAGCTTTGGTATAATCAACTTTGAGGTATTTAAGTATACCTTTGAGTATTTATCTATGAAAGACAATTAATTTTTAAAAAATTGTCAATTTTTTAAAATTGTATCCCTACATTCCTCTCATGAAGACAACTATAATATTAATTGTCCTGTCTTCTAACTTTGCTGTTTCATTTTTTCTAAATAATATGCATTTAAGGATACTAATATATTAAGTTGATTTAAAAAAGATAGAGAAATTCACTAAGTAAGTCTCTTAAAGATGATGATGATGACTGATAAATAATTCCTTCAAAAATTAAAATGTCTATTAAATTAGTGCTTTTGAGAAACTTATTTGTTCATCATCGTATCTTTTAATAACTAAGTTTTTTAAAATGTAACAACCAAATTAATTTTTTAAACTTATTTCATCATTTTTAAATGGCCTAACTATATTTTGATAACCAATTTTTCTATTCAGTTTATTTTTAAATATATGGTGTAGATAAAGAAAATTAGAGGGGCATCATATAATGTGTCAGTGTCATGTTTTATGGGCTCATTTTTTTGTCCAAATCATAGGCTTATTATTTTTTGGTAGTCAAATCATAGGCTTATTTAAACTGTAGGAAGATTTAACCCAAAAAAACTGTAGGAAGATGGTATGGATTCTACTGTTTTTTACTTATCACATTTAGTCCAATGGGCTTATTTTTTCAATACTGTTTGATCCTTTGGGTCTATTTTTTTATGAATTGTCTTTGTTACAAAAATTAGTGCTTATCATGTTAGGTTCAGTGGGTTAATTTTTTTATAATACTTTGAACTAAAGATTTGGACCAAAAAAAAAAAAAAACTAAAGTTTGCATAGCTTTGAAGGAGGTCCTTTGGTGATGGCAGTGTGATTGAATTTGATTTTTAAAATAAAAAATAAGGTATAACAAATATAGGTTAAAATTAATTTAGTTGAAATAAAATATAAAAATAAAGTAAATCAGACTAGTCTTTTACAATTTAGATTGACTCATGTAATGCAGTTTTAATGTTCAATATGTAAATTAAGCAAAAAGAAAACAGTGAACTACTTGACACTTTTATTTGAAGAATTAAACAAAACTTTAAAAAATAAAAATAGAATCAGTGTAGTTGGAGTATAAGAACATTTACATGAACTTAGGAGTCTTAGGTGCTGGCAGTTTAAAATTCTTGTTATATGAAAACAACAGCAGTATGAAGGCAAAGCATTAAAAAAAGAAGTAAAATTCTGCTTCATCTCAGTAACTTATGAGAATGGTTTGGGAATTCAAGCTGAAGTTTTACATGGTAAGTTTCAAACACATGGTTTGATGGTTTATCAGTTTGAGTAAAAACTGCAACACCACGAGCAAAGGCAAATGAACCTGTCCCACCCACAACCTTGAATTTTGCATTGTCCTTCTGGGCTACATCCATGGCTTGCACACTCAAACTACCAGAATGATCTGGTGTGTCAAAGGTCAGATACATAACATCGAATGCAGATTGCTCAAACTGCTCCACAGGAACCACAAAGCCTTGTGCTTTGCCCACTATCCTTGAAGTGCTCTCTGGTCCCTCTGTAAGCACTCGTCGAAAGATGAATGCTTTGGCACCTTCCCTGGGTACAAGATGTGTGTTTGAGGTTGATAGACGAGGTTGTTGGATGTACAAGGACAGATCAAGCCAAGGTCTTGAGGGGCTCTTCTTGTGAGACACAGGTGGTGATAGCAATGCCAAAAGAATGACTGCTATTGTTGCTAGAATAACTGCAGTGCAGAATATGATCCTTGCCCACATTATGCATCAAATAGTTTGGCAGAGAATTCACTATGTGTGCTCCTTTTAAAGACTTCAAATGAATGCATTTCTATTAAAATATGAATGCTCCTTATGTTGGATTAAATGTTATTGGCAACCTAATCCATTTTGCAGTTCTATACCTAAACCATTACAAAAAAATCTTTCATGCTTGTCTTCTTGTTGCTTGACCAATATGAGGAATATCATAATTCATAAGCATATTCCCTGTTGACACATCAACTTTACACATTAACTATCTCTAAGTTCAGTATTGGTGTTTAACATGAACATTTAAGTAGCGAGAGCAGAGTTCGAATCCTGTCTTCTTTTTACTGTTATTCCAAATGAAAAAAAAAAGTCTCTAACTTTCCTTTCTTTTCACTTACTTTACTAACTCAGATAAATTCTGCATCTGGGGTCTAATATACTAAGCATGGAGTGAGCAATTTTTGTTTGATAAGGTCTGCAATCCAAGGGGATTTTATTTCTTTCTGCCTCAAACTATTAATGCAGTATTTGTCAATTACTTTGCTTCAAGTTAGGTTGAAGTGTTGAACAAACATGTAGATCAATTTCAGAAAGGACACTTAAAGCTTGAAGATATCAACCTAATGTGATTCAACTCAATAAATGATTTCACAGGATTTGAATCTGTATCCAGGATTGAGATCTTCCAGAGCACTAACTTTGGAAAATTATAATTTTATGACTCTTAGTGTCTTTGTCACGATGAAAATGCACTAACTGCATGTTCTTGCTAAAAGTACACGGATGAATATCCAATTTCAATGCAAATAATTTCTATCCGGGCCACACTCCTACTGCAAAGAACTGCAGTTAGACACACTAGACCCACAACATGCATTGTCCCTAGTCCTTGTACCCACAACATGTTCCTGCTAAAGTACATGCATTAGTCCTTAGTCCTTGTACCTTTTTCCTCTTTTTCCTAACAAATGGCCACAAAATTGACAATGCATAGTGAGATTGATATGAAAGCACAACTACTTGTTCCAATGTAAAAGTCATAAGGATAAGGTCACATATGAATGATAGTATTTTGCAGGGAAATTGAACTTTGGACTAGAACTATTGCAATGCTCATTATATATTATGGACCATGAACTGGAAAGTCAACAAGTGAACAGGGTCGTCCAAATAATGATATGGAAGTGGAGTACCATTTTCGATGAGGATTAAATTTCCACGAATTAATTTTTTACTCGTACATTATTTGGATTGAAAATGAATTTACAAATCGATCCATAATTAACCCCTTACCCTGACGATTCTTCTTTCACTCCTCAAGAATCACTAATTCCTTAGTCAATTTTCTTTAAAAGTTCAATGCTTTGCAAGAGAAGGGAGATTCACACCACATAACATATATGTATCACACAATCCATTAGAGTGTTCACAAAAAGTATCCACGAACACACAATGAGCATAACCCACCACACCACCGTACCCAAATAATATAAATTCATTAAGATCAAGTAATGAATTCAATTTTAAAGTTCACATATTTATCGTTAGGGGTGACAAAACGGGTCAACGGGTCGGGCCGGGTTAAACAAGAAAAACGGGTTAGGAACATTGGTCTGACATGTATTCTATGTGGTTTACAGGCCAACGGGTCAGCCCGTTTTTTTTTTCAATTACACATTATTCTTTTTTATTTTAAATTTGTATTATTTTAAACCTTTTTTTTAAAAAAACTTTAGATATAAAAACTAGATTTCACCTTTTTTAACACTAGTTTTTTATAATTAACCCAATTTATTTTATTAAAAGTTCAAATAAATTATATTTGTATTAAATGGAAACAAAACTTTATTATTTATATTTTGTAATATTATACTATTGAATTTATAATAACATATATAAATTTAAAAAATAGAAAAACATAGTCTTTTTAACATATATAAATTATATATTAATATAATTTTTTAATATTTTAATGTTGGCCCGACGGGCCGGGCCAGGTCGGCCCGCATAGGGCCTTTTTTTAGCGGGTTAAAACAGACCGAACTTATTTGGGAAAACAGGCTTGAATATTTAGTCCGACCTATCTATTTTTAATGGGCCAAGCCCAAATTGCCGCCTCTATTTATCGTCATGTGTCTCACTCCCTTCTTCTCTTCTTTGTTAACTTAAATAAATAAATGTAAGTAGGTTGCTTTAGGTGTAACATCCTAGATATTTTAAGTAAAATTATGAGTAGTGGGAAATATTAATTATTAGAGATTTATTTGATGTTTTTATGAATTATTATTAAAATAAGTGCAATTATAAATAATTAAATGTTGTGAAAATAAATAAAATTATTTGATTGATTAATTACAAACAGGTTAAATGAGGTGGAATTAGAAGAACGTAAAAGTTTAATTAAAACTTTTAATGAAAATATAAAAGAAATGGGGAAAAGATAGTTTTGCCCCTGAGCTTTAAATAATAAAGATCTCCTTTCTTCTTCCTCATTATCCACGTGAGCCTTCTTCTCCTTCTGTTTCTTCTTCTTCGTTTTCTCCTCACGCTGCCGAGCTGCATGCTCTGAGGGAAGGCTTCCTCCGTGTCAAAACTTCGAACGAACCCCATTTCTGTGACCGTGGTTTCGAGGTGAGTCCAATGAACCGTTTAAATTGAGTTATCTCTTCCCTTTTCGTTTTCTCTTTTGGACCGAATGGTCATGCATGGCGGGGTAAGGTTCTGTTTTCCACTCCTCTATTGTGTGTGAGCTCGAAAATGGTCTTTAGAGCAGAGGGTGGTATGACGTTAATGAGTTTTGCATTCTGACCCTCGTAGGTAGCAAAACGAACCTCGGAGGACTGAGTGACGAAGCTGGTGTTGGATTCGGAGGTGAAACCGTGAACCCAGCACTTAGAGGACGCAATCGACATCAAGAACAGATCGTCGAAGCTTGGAATAGAGGTAAGGGGGTGTTCGGGTTGTAATTAATTAGAATAGGTGCGTATTTTGGGTTCGGGTCGCCGAACTAAGTATTAAAATGGTAAGAAAGATTGTGGATAATAATTACATGTGAATTGTGTATGGTTTATAATGTGTGAGATTAAAGTGTTTTGCATTGTGATGATTCGATGTGCATAGTGGCGTTGTGATGACGGGCTTGACAAGTAGGTCGCACAGTGGCAATGTGATGGATGGGCTTGACAAGTCGGTCGCTGTGACATCCTTGGTCATTTTACATTTATTTTTATTCATTCGATTAAATTTTACAATAAATTTTCGCGATCAACAATTATTATTAAGTCATGATTCAAAATAATATTTATGTTTCACTAAACATATTTAAAATAGTAAATAGTCTCAATTAAATCAAACAATTGAAGAAAGAGGAGAAAACTAGTTAAATGGAACGAAAGGAGGAAAAAGGGAATCAGGGGCACCTCGCTTGAGCGAGGCCCCAACTCGCTTAAGCGAGATTATGAATCTTCGCCTGAGCGAGTGCCCACTCGCTTGAGCGAGGTTTACATTTCATGCTTGGGCGAGCCACACTCACGCTTGGGCGAAAACATTCATACCTATCAGTCCTTACTTCGCTTGAGCGAGAATGTCTCGCTTGGGCGAATTAACTCCAGTAACTAAACTTTCCTCCTTCGCTCGAGCGAGTTGTATTCGCTCAAGCGAGATAGACACAGAACCAGTCCCTCTGCCTTTCGCTCAAGCAAGGCTCCACCCGCTTGAGCGAAAATCCTCCAGTGACTACCTCTGATACCTCAAATATCTCTCGCTTGAGCGGGAACCTTACCCGCTGGAGCGAGATGACTTCAGTAACCATTTACTCTACCCCTCGCTCAAGCGAGATTTAATCCGCTTGAGCAAATTTACACCAGTGACTATATGGGGGATACAGGACACGTTCGCTTGAGCGAACATACAGTTGGCTCGAGCGAATTATGTAGTTTATACATTAACACTGGAGATTCTCATACCAACCAGCAACCTAAGCATTCACATGCATTATTTAGCCTAGTTCATCCATTTCCATACAATCAAATATGCACATGAGACTAATTTTGACTAAGCATACCCTCCAATCATGTTTCTAGTTCACCAAACACACCATGGATAAGTTTATCATTCATTTGGCACATTATCTAACTACTAACAGCGCATATGTATGATTTTATCTTTCACTCTTCACATATGCAGACAAGACCTGGCCATAACGATAATATTGGCTCCATGCCATTATACATCCAACCCAGGGAAATTAGCATAACCCTCAGCACTTCATAATCATGGTGACAATAAACCAAATTAATTTAACACACATAAACAACATCTAGATTCAACATACATAAATCACAACACACATTACACACATAGTTCATTTCATAAATTCCCTTCGCTTCTTGGCATCAATTCTCCGCTTGACGCATCTCCGGGGCTTCAACCTCCTCCCTGTCATTGGTTACTAAAATTAAAGAAACAACAGCAAGGGTGAGTGTTTGGTATCATAATTAATGTAGAATAACAATTTAAGAACAAGGAACATATTTACTAGTTTTTGTTTGTACCATTCATCTTACATCTTGTCCTCAATTTCTACTTACCAATCAAGGATTCAATTCCAATTTTTTTTTTATCTCCAATTTGTCAATCACAATGAACAATCATCATAAAACACATTCATATCATTACACAATGTTAACAATACATCGAATAACACAACTGACTCTCATATGAAATCGACGCCTAGTATCCGGATACTAAAAGGATCGGCCTTCAGCTGGGGGTCCTGCTTGACACCCCGTGAACCCTGCTTGGTCCACTGAGTCCTACTTGACTCTCCTCCTCAACCACTGGGTCCTACTTGACCACTGGGTAGCTCAACTGGGCATAAACACCACGGGAGCCAGAAACGAGGGGCTGCACATACCGTCGGCCGTCCTACACCACATAATCACACAAGTATATTCATATTTCTCATATCATACTGCAAGTGGCCAGCAACAAAACACATATTCATCAATTGGGCGACCTACTTGTCAAGCCCGTCATCACATTGCCACTATACTCATCAACTCATCACTATTCAATCCACATTGTACTCATAATCATCACAAATCATACACAATTTACATTCATACACATACAATTATCATTTTCTTGTAAGTTCTCGTTAGTTCCGCATTTAAGTCACTTACTCAATTCAATTACATTTATCTATTCTAATTAATTATAACCCGAACACCCCCCTTACCTTGGTTCCGAGTTCCGACGACTCGTTCTTGATGAGATTGGCGTCCCCTCGACGCTATGTCTGACGTTCCACGTCCGAAATCAACACCCACTTCTCCGTTCGATCCTCCGACGACTGTTTCGTCACCTACGGAGGTCGAAACGCAAAACCCATCAATGTTAAACCATCCTCATTACTCTAAAAGCCATTTTTCAAGCTTCTACACACTAGAGGAGTAGGGAACCGAAGCTCACCCCTCCATGCACGACCCCTCGGGTTAACGGAGAAAACGAAAGAACTACGAAAGCTTAATTTAAAGGACCCAGTGGACTCACCTCGAAGCCACGATCGCAAAAACGTAGTTATCTCGAAGTTTCAGCGCGAAATCAACCTTCCTTCAAGGCATGCAAGTCACGGCCACTTTGGGGAGAAGAAGAAGAAGGATGCATGCGTGAAGTGAGTAAGAAGAAGAGGAAATTTAGATTTTTAATTCTCAAGGGCAGTTTGGTTATTTCCTATTTCAATTACTTTTTCCTTTAAAAGTTTTAATTAAAACTTTTACCTTTACCTTTCACCCTTCACCTTTTACCCCATTGTAACTTCAAATTTACCTCCTTCTATTTACCTTCATTTAATCTTTTATAATTGATTAATCAAATAAATTTATTTATTCCCACAACACTTAATTATTTCTAATCGCATTTTTTTTAATACTAATAATTCCCAAAATTTCAATAAATCCGGTTGGGCAATTATTAATATTTTTCGTCAATTAAAAACTTTTCTAAAATATTAGGGATGTTACATCCACCCTCCCTAAAAAGGGATTTCGTCCCCGAAATCAACGTACCTTATCTGAAAAGATCGGGGTACAATCGTCTCATGTCTGCCTCCAACTCCCATGTATAAGTTACTCCATTTATATTCCACCACTTCACTTTCACCAATGATACCTCTTTGTTTCTCAATCGTTTAGCTTGATATCCTTCAATACCAATAGGTGCTACCTCTACAGTCAAATCTTCTTTCAGCTCAATAGAGTCTTCAGGTACGATCATGGAGTCACAAGGAATGTATGCTCGAAGTTGTGACACATGAAACACATTGTGAATATTAGTTAACGATTGGGGAAGATCCAGTCGGTAAGCAACATCACCAATTTTCTCCAGAATCTGATATGGTCCAATATACCGTGGGTTGAGCTTATGGCTCTTTAGTATCCGACCTACACCTTTGGTAGGTGAAACTTTTAGGAACACCCAGTCTCCCACCTGAAACTCAAGTGGCCTATGACGATTGTCATAGTAACTCTTCTGACGGTCTTTTGCAGTTTTCATCTTTTCACGAATCATTATCACCTGATCATTCATTTCCTGAATTAACTCAGGCCCCAAATGGATTGCATCTCTGTCTTCATTCCAGCATAAAGGCGTATGACACCGTCTTCCATATAAAGCTTCATAAGGAGCCATTCCAATACTACTATGGTAACTGTTATTATAAGCAAATTCCACTAATGGTAGGTATTTCTCCCATGAGCCTCCTTGTTCCAGCACACAAGCCCTGAGCATATCTTCCAAAGTCTGGATTGTGCGTTCAGACTGGCCATCAGTCTGAGGATGATAAGCAGAACTCAACCTCAGTTCAGTACCCAATTCTTGTTGTAAACTTCCCCAGAATCTGGAAGTAAATCGAGGATCATGATCTGAAATAATACTCACAGGTACACCATGTAATCTTACAATTTCTGCAATGTATAATCTAGCCAACCAGTCCAATGACCATTTCATATTCATAGCTAAGAAGTGAGCACTCTTTGTCAGCCTATCCACAATCACCCATATTGCATTACAACCAGAACGGGTACGGGGTAACCCGGATACGAAATCCATAGTAATGCCTTCCCATTTCCACATTGGAATCTCCGGAGGTTGAAGTAGACCTGGGGGTCTCTGGTGTTCGACCTTACACTTCTGACATACCACACAAGATCTTACATACTCTATGATTGCTTGTTTCATGCCTGGCCACCAGAACTCTCTCTTCAAATCATGGTACATTTTTGTAACACCAGGATGAATGCTAAAAGAACTTTTATGAGCTTCAGCTAACACGGCCTGCCTAAAGTCACCTTTTGTAGGCACTACAACTCGGTTTCTGAATCTCCAAATTCCATCAGTACCTTTGGTTAGCTCCATATCTTTTCCTCTTGCTTGAGTATCGAGCAATTCTAGTAACTCTTTATCTTCCTCCTGAGCCATGGCTAAAGATTCTAAGAATTCATTAGATATCTTCAGCATTCCAATTATCATTTGATTCGGAGCTTGCACAGCAACCCCAAGGTTCATATCACGAAAGTCTTCTAACAATTCTTGCTCTTTGCCCATCAAGAAGGCTGCATGTAATACTTTTCTACTTAAAGCATCTGCCACAACATTTGCTTTTCTAGGATGGTACTTCAAATCAAAATCATAATCTTTTAGGTATTCTACCCATCTCCTTTGTCTCATGTTTAACTCTTTCTGATCGAACAAGTATTTCAAGCTTTTGTGGTCACTGAATACCACAAAACGAGAACCATATAAATAATGACGCCAGATTTTTAATGCAAACACCACTGCTGCAAGCTCTAAGTCGTGGGTAGGGTAATTCTGCTCATGGGTTCTCAATTGCCTTGAAGCATATGCAATCACTCTGTCGTCCTGCATCAATACACATCCTAAACCAAACTTAGATGCGTCACAATATACCACAAATTCTTTTGTCACATCTGGTAGTGCAAGCACGGGTGCAGTAGTTAAACATCGCTTCAGAGTCTGAAAACTCAATTCGCACTTATCTGACCATACGAATGGGTTATCTCTTCTTGTCAATCGAGTTAAAGGAAGAGCAATACGAGAAAATCCTTCAATAAAGCAGCGATAGTAACCAGCCAGTCCCAAGAAACTCCTAATTTCCGTCACTGATTTAGGTCTCTCCCAGCCCATAACTACTTCAATTTTGGATGGATCAACAGATACTCCATCCCTGGAAATTACATGGCCCAAGAATTGCACACTTCCTTCCCAGAAATCACATTTAGACAGCTTGGCATATAACCCTTTCTCCCGCAATATCTGCAAAACAATTTGAAGATGTTGTGCATGTTCCTCAATGGACTTTGAATACACCAATATATCATCGATGAATACTACCACAAATTGATCCAAGTAAGGTTGGAAGATCCTATTCATGTAGTCCATGAAGATAGCAGGAGCATTCGTCACTCCAAAGGGCATTACAACATACTCAAAGTGTCCATATCGAGTCCGGAACGCCGTCTTGGGAATATCTTCTGATTTCACTCTTATTTGATGATATCCGGACCTCAAGTCAATCTTGGAAAATACCTCAGCGCCCCTCAACTGATCCAACAAATCATCGATTCGTGGTAAAGGGTATTTGTTTTTAATTGTCAACTTATTCAGCTGCCGATAATCGATACACATTCGCATACTGCCATCCTTCTTTTTCACCAATAATACCGGAGCTCCCCATGGTGAAGCACTCAGTCGGATAAACCCCTTTTCTAACAGCTCATTCACTTGCTTCTTCACTTCAGTCAATTCCACCGAAGACATTCTATATGGTGCACGGGACACAGGCTCGACCCCGGGAATTAAGTCAATGGCAAAGTCAATCTCCCGATTGGGAGGTAACCCCGGAATTTCTCCCGGAAATACATCAGGAAAATCACACACTACAGGAATATCATTGGGATTAAGAGTATACCGTCCTTCTGAAGTAAATAGAATAGCATAAGTTGCGGAGACATTACTTACCACACTCTTAGTGTCCAATTCCTGAGAAAATACTATAGTCTTGCGGTAACAATCCACCATAACATGGTTTGCAGACAACCAGTCAAGACCCAGGATAACATCTAAATCTTTCAACGGCATACATATTAAATTTACCCAAAAGGAACGGTCTTCAATTTGCATTGGTAATCCTCCACACATGGTGGTGGCACGGAATGTAGAACCAGTAGGGGTGGAGACATTAAGGGCATTCTCCATTAACACCACTGGTAACCCAAACCGCCTCACACAACTTTCAGAAATAAAAGAATGTGTTGCACCTGAATCATAAATTACATTTACCAGACAGTCATGAATAATGCACTTACCCTGCACCAAATTATCAGTTCTTACAACCTCTGAAGCATCAAAAGCGAACACTCATCCAGTCATAACATTTTGAGCACCGCTAGATTGGGCATCAGTCCTCCTCGGGCGTTGGCCTCCACGACCACTGTTATTCCTACCTCCTCTTTGAAAATTACCACCACGGGCCACAGAAGTATTAGCTCGACTGCTATGTTCATCTTGTTGCTGCCTCTGTGGGCAATCTGGCCTAAGATGCCCCGGTTGTCCACATTGGAAGCAAATAATTTGGCTGGCCGGATAATGTTTTGCAATATGGCCCTCCCGACCATAATTATAACAGGCACGGCTACCAGAATGACCACCAGAACGGCCCGCAGAACTACGGCCCAAAGAAGAAGATGTAGTGGAAGACTTGCCTCCACGGAAAAACTGACCCATCTTTTTAAAACTAAATCCTTTAACCTTCAAGGGTCTTTTGTCCCTTGATTGAGACGCTCTCTGTAACTGTACTTCCTCAGCAAGTCTGGCCTTGTTTACCAGAGTAGGATAGTCACGGATCTCCATAGGAACAATGACACTTCGGAGTTCAATTCTCAGCCCGGATTCATACTTTGCACACTTACTACCTTCGGTTCCTTCAAGAGAAAAAGGATGATAGAAATCACATAGTTCATCAAACTGTGACGTGTATTCTGCCACTGACATTTTGCCTTGCTCAAGTTTTAAGAATTCCATCTCCTTTCGAATTTTGTAATTATCTGGGAAGTATTTAGCAAGAAATCTCCGTTTGAAATTCATCCACATTAATGGTTCACTCGCAGCATTCATCTGAATCTTAGTCCTTGACCACCACACACGAGCCTCATCCTTCAATTGATAAGTAGCAAATTGGACTTTCTGTTCTTCAGAGCACTCAAAGTATTCAAATGTTTGCTCAATTTCTCGCATCCAGACATGAGCCCCATCATAATCATGGCCTCCTCTATAAACAGGTGGATTCCTCTTCAGGAATTTATCAAGAGTGGGACCAGATTCAGTCCTACTCAACAGTTGGGAAAATTTTGAGAAGAATTCATCTCCTCCTCCTGAACTAGTTCCTTCAGCCATAAAGTAGTTCTACAATAACCAAATACATCACCATTAATAACCAATGATCTATCAGGGATAGGGCATTTACCTCATACATATACATAACATAATGCCACCAGAGTGCCAAGGGAAATGATGCCAAGTGGACCTGTTACAACTCAATTCACACACGAACAATTGTAATACAATGCAAAAATAGTCCAACATGGGACTCAAACTATCCTCTAACACTGCCCATTCACCCGGCTCTAGAAAGAACCAGGCTCTGATACCACCTGTGACATCCTTGGTCATTTTACATTTATTTTTATTCATTCGATTAAATTTTACAATAAATTTTCGCGATCAACAATTATTATTAAGTCATGATTCAAAATAATATTTATGTTTCACTAAACATATTTAAAATAGTAAATAGTCTCAATTAAATCAAACAATTGAAGAAAGAGGAGAAAACTAGTTAAATGGAACGAAAGGAGGAAAAAGGGAATCAGGGGCACCTCGCTTGAGCGAGGCCCCAACTCGCTTAAGCGAGATCATGAATCTTCGCCTGAGCGAGTGCCCACTCGCTTGAGCGAGGTTTACATTTCATGCTTGGGCGAGCCACACTCACGCTTGGGCGAAAACATTCATACCTATCAGTCCTTACTTCGCTTGAGCGAGAATGTCTCGCTTGGGCGAATTAACTCCAGTAACTAAACTTTCCTCCTTCGCTTGAGCGAGTTGTATTCGCTCAAGCGAGATAGACACAGAACCAGTCCCTCTGCCTTTCGCTCAAGCAAGGCTCCACCCGCTTGAGCGAAAATCCTCCAGTGACTACCTCTGATACCTCAAATATCTCTCGTTTGAGCGGGAACCTTACCCGCTGGAGCGAGATGACTTCAGTAACCATTTACTCTACCCCTCGCTCAAGCGAGATTTAATCCGCTTGAGCAAATTTACACCAGTGACTATATGGGGGATACAGGACACGTTCGCTTGAGCGAACATACAGTTGGCTCGAGCGAATTATGCAGTTTATACATTAACACTGGAGATTCTCATACCAACCAGCAACCTAAGCATTCACATGCATTATTTAGCCTAGTTCATCCATTTCCATACAATCAAATATGCACATGAGACTAATTTTGACTAAGCATACCCTCCAATCATGTTTCTAGTTCACCAAACACACCATGGATAAGTTTATCATTCATTTGGCACATTATCTAACTACTAACAGCGCATATGTATGATTTTATCTTTCACTCTTCACATATGCAGACAAGACCTGGCCATAACGATAATATTGGCTCCATGCCATTATACATCCAACCCAGGGAAATTAGCATAACCCTCAGCACTTCATAATCATGGTGACAATAAACCAAATTAATTTAACACACATAAACAACATCTAGATTCAACATACATAAATCACAACACACATTACACACATAGTTCATTTTATAAATTCCCTTCGCTTCTTGGCATCAATTCTCCGCTTGACGCATCTCCGGGGCTTCAACCTCCTCCCTGTCATTGGTTACTAAAATTAAAGAAACAACAGCAAGGGTGAGTGTTTGGTATCATAATTAATGTAGAATAACAATTTAAGAACAAGGAACATATTTACTAGTTTTTGTTTGTACCATTCATCTTACATCTTGTCCTCAATTTCTACTTACCAATCAAGGATTCAATTCCAATTTTTTTTTTATCTCCAATTTGTCAATCACAATGAACAATCATCATAAAACACATTCATATCATTACACAATGTTAACAATACATCGAATAACACAACTGACTCTCATATGAAATCGACGCCTAGTATCCGGATACTAAAAGGATCGGCCTTCAGCTGGGGGTCCTGCTTGACACCCCGTGAACCCTGCTTGGTCCACTGAGTCCTACTTGACTCTCCTCCTCAACCACTGGGTCCTACTTGACCACTGGGTAGCTCAACTGGGCATAAACACCACGGGAGCCAGAAACGAGGGGCTGCACATACCGTCGGCCGTCCTACACCACATAATCACACAAGTATATTCATATTTCTCATATCATACTGCAAGTGGCCAGCAACAAAACACATATTCATCAATTGGGCGACCTACTTGTCAAGCCCGTCATCACATTGCCACTATACTCATCAACTCATCACTATTCAATCCACATTGTACTCATAATCATCACAAATCATACACAATTTACATTCATACACATACAATTATCATTTTCTTGTAAGTTCTCGTTAGTTCCGCATTTAAGTCACTTACTCAATTCAATTACATTTATCTATTCTAATTAATTATAACCCGAACACCCCCCTTACCTTGGTTCCGAGTTCCGACGACTCGTTCTTGATGAGATTGGCGTCCCCTCGACGCTATGTCTGACGTTCCACGTCCGAAATCAACACCCACTTCTCCGTTCGATCCTCCGACGACTGTTTCGTCACCTACGAAGGTCGAAACGCAAAACCCATCAATGTTAAACCATCCTCATTACTCTAAAAGCCATTTTTCAAGCTTCTACACACTAGAGGAGTAGGGAACCGAAGCTCACCCCTCCATGCACGACCCCTCGGGTTAACGGAGAAAACGAAAGAACTACGAAAGCTTAATTTAAAGGACCCATTGGACTCACCTCGAAGCCACGATCGCAAAAACGTAGTTATCTCGAAGTTTCAGCGCGAAATCAACCTTCCTTCAAGGCATGCAAGTCACGGCCACTTTGGGGAGAAGAAGAAGAAGGATGCATGCGTGAAGTGAGGAAGAAGAAGAGGAAATTTAGATTTTTAATTCTCAAGGGCAGTTTGGTCATTTCCTATTTCAATTACTTTTTCCTTTAAAAGTTTTAATTAAAACTTTTACCTTTACCTTTCACCCTTCACCTTTTACCCCATTGTAACTTCAAATTTACCTCCTTCTATTTACCTTCATTTAATCTTTTATAATTGATTAATCAAATAAATTTATTTATTCCCACAACACTTAATTATTTCTAATCGCATTTTTTTTAATACTAATAATTCCCAAAATTTCAATAAATCCGGTTGGGCAATTATTAATATTTTTCGTCAATTAAAAACTTTTCTAAAATATTAAGGATGTTACAGTCGCCCTGTATTGTGAGCACATGCCAGTTTCCGGTAGTTGCATCTGTTGTTTGTTGATGATATGTAATGATTATGAGATATGATATATGATTATGTGGTATGGGATGGCCAACGGTATGTATACCCCTCGTTTTCTGGCTCCCGTGGTCTTTGTGCCCAGTTGAGCTACCTAGTGGTCAAGTCAGACCCAGTGGTTGAGGTGGGGAGCCAGGTCAGGCTCGGTGAACCAAGTCGGGTTCACGGGATGTCAAGTCGGACTCCCAGCTGAAGGCCAGTCCTTTAGTATCCGGATACTAGGCGTCAATTTTGTTTGAGAGTCAATGGTGACAATTGATGAATTATTAGTATTGTGATGTGTATGTACTTGATTATATTTGCTGAGTGTGATTTGCTATATTTGCCGAGTGCGATTTGTTATATTTGCTGAGTGTGAATTGTTATATTTGCCGAGTGTGATTGGCTATATTTGCCGAGTGTGATTGGCTATATTTGCCGAATGTGATTGGCTATATTTGCCGAGTGTGATTTGCGATATTTGCCGAGTGTGATTTGCAATTGTGGATAAAGCAATCGGACGGAGTTTATATACAAGTATTTTGTTAATTTCCGTTCTAGATTAATTATGATGCCAAACACTCACCCTTGTTGTGGTTTTCAATTTAGTAACCAGTGACAGGGAAGAGGTCGGAGCCCTGGAGGTGCGCCAAGTGGAGGATTGATGCCAATGAACCGAGTGATTGTGAAATGAATTGTGTGTAATGTATAATGAATTTTTCAAGTATATGATGCCATACTATGTTGCTTGTGTACGTTGACTAATGTGCATATGAATTATGTTGCTATGTGATCGGTATTGATTTTCATGAGTGAATTTGCGTTGCTGTAGTAAAGTCGATTACCGGACGAATCTCGCCGAGCGAATTCAACTATATGTAATCAATCAAGTTAATTTCAAACCAATTAAAATAACATTATAAACTTTCACATATGCAAACCATTCATCAAGTTAGTCTATGTCGTTGATGGTTATTGGATGACGTCGGTTAAGTGTCACGTGGGATGTTAAATGTCATGCAATCTATCCCATGACAACCATATGACCACATTTTATGCTCATATGAACATTTCAAACTTTCAATGATAAGTATGTCAATTTGGTTCTAATGTACAGAATATTGCATTAATTTGGTCTATAACATATATAATATTACATTGTATTGGTCATTACCCCATATTTTAAAAAACTATCATATCAGTTTTTGATTGATTTGTAAATCGTATCAAAAGAAGTCCTAATGTATTGATATCACATAATATCAATCTCTAATGTGTTAGTTACTTTATTACGAGGAAATGATGTTATTTATAAATTATTTTAATAAAAATATTATTAAATAAAATTAGTGTATAACAATTTTAAAAATAATCAATATATTGTCAAATTATACACCATAAGACATAAAGTCTCTATCCATATTTAACAAAGTAAAAGTCAAATTATATTTTATCAAACAAAGAGGAATAGAATATATTGTCTCATGAAATACAAGATGTATTCTACACAGTCTAAACACACATGAATATATATATATATATATATATATATATATATATAATAAGTTGAATACAAACAAGTTCACTTTCATAAACATTAAATCATATTAGTTTAGATTGTGAACCGACTTTCATCAAACTACTTAAAGAAATCTCACACCCGTCCACCACTACCGTAGTGGTAAGTTTTACAATCTTACTACTACCACCTATCTAAAGTAGAGTGACAATAACGTTCTTCGTTCTAGTTTTTTTTTTTACTTTATGTTATATATAGGATGCACGAACTGTTTGGGGCATATTCGTATATGGACAACCTTTAGTTTGTCATGTACATTGGTGTATTAATTACAAGTACATGATATGTTTCAATTCTTCGTTTGCCACCAGTGTAGTTTAACTTTTACTTTCTTAGAATGTTCATTGTGACATTTACACTAGCTTTTACTTTGTTAATGATAGATGAGGACTTTGTGTCCTTAATACATTTTTTATATTGTCATGTTGTATTACTTTAATACCAATCTATTGTATTAATTATGTTTAAAAATGCTCTACGTTAATTGTAACATCCTGAATTTTTGAAAATAATTTATTAAGGATCAGTGAGGAATTTCCGAGTGAAATTCCGAGTGAATATTGTTGGAAATAAGCTATTCTGAGTAAAATGGTACGATACCGAGTGAAAATAGAAGTAATTCCGAGTGAAAGGGGGCTCTGACTTCGAATGAACATATTTCGGGCAAAGACGCTCTTAAATTTTATGTTTCCGAGTGAAACATGACCGAGAGAGCTACTTCCGAGTGTATAAAAAATTGAGATACTTCCGAGTGTAGGGAAGTTAAGCTGTTTCCGAGTGGAGCATCTCCGAGTTGTGTGACTTTCCGAGTGAGGTGTCTCCGAGTACGACACTTCCGAGTGGGACGACACCGAGTGAGACGTTTCCAAGTGGGACAACGTCAAGAGACATTTCTAGTTTCCGAGTGGTATGGCACCGATTGAGACATACCGAGTGAGTCTTTTCCAGGAAAGACTTCAAATTCGAATGAGTATATTCCAAGTGAATAGTTACCGAGTGGATAATATTCGAGTGGTGAGTTCCTGAGTTGTGAACCCTTCTTTTAATCCGTGCACGGGTGTTTTAAAGAGTTGCTGAGAGCTTGTACTCGGGATTGACTTTGATCCCGAGTGATCCTTTCAAGTGGAAAGATTCCGAGAGAGGACTGAACCTCGATTCTGAGTAATAATTTCGAATGAAAGACTTCCGAGTGACGTAAGTGAAGGCTTTGACTCAGACAGAAATACATATAACTGAATAAGTTATTTCTAAAGGTATTTCCGAGTGATATATTTTCGTGTGGGACATTTCCAAGGAAGGAAAGCTGAGTGTTTCATGGGATGAAACCATTCTGAGTGGAATTCCTCCGAATGAAGGAATTCTGAACGGACAGAGGCTATGTTGAATCCTCTCGGAAAGATGTGCCCAGAATACTAAAACCGAGTCAGAACATACTGAAACCGAGTCGGAATTAATAATCACTTCAATTATTGATGCGCAGATTCTTTTTCCTGATTTTGCTAAATGGTGGACCCTTTCCATAATCCTATCTTCTTTTATTTTATTATTTCGTTTTGTCCTTATATTATAAGTGCGTATTAGTGCTTAATCCATTCATTTATTCAATTCGTTTATGTCTTTTTCATGAACGAATTATGTCAAATCCTATTATTAGACTAGCTTGGAATTATGTGAGTGTCAACATCACCTTTAATCTTTTTTTTTTCCAATCATCATTGGAAATTATCGATAAAAAGAGGAGACCAATCTTCATTCTTCTCTTTAATGTAAAACTTGATAAGAGCTTTGAGAAAGAAAGCTGTGGACTGTGCAGAACTGAAGTTCCAGTCAGAATTTGTGTATTGTGGTTGAATATAGCTTGAGGAACTCCTTACTTCCAGGTAGGGGGAGCGTTACATCTTAAATGCATGGTTTATGAACGGATTTGGAATAATATTAAATCCTGAATATGAATATAATATGTGTGATATATCTGTGATCTTTCCGTTTATATGATATTGATGTTGATATGTGATTGATGATGATGAACAAATATGAAATATATTATGTGGTTTCGAGGATTCCACAAAAGAACTTGGGTGGGACTCAAAGCAAACCTCTTGAGCGGGGCTCGGGGTTTAGCCCGTGACACTACCGTTGTCGCTGGGAGTGATTGTGTCACATGAGAGAGCAAACAGTTTGGTACCAGTAAAACGACCGGATCAGCTGAGAGCTGAGTTATGGCTCGGGGAGCCAGTGTTGCAACACAAATTAAAAGACTTAATAATGGATCCATTTGATTGAGCATATATTTTTACTAATATGATATTGAGAGTAATATGATTATTTGATCGGTTAATGTTATGAGATTATATGATGTGTTTATGTTTTATATATAGTTATGAATTGGACTTTTAATCCGATTCAATAACTATCATTTGATATGTTTATGTTCACCCTCTACTGTTGTCATTTTTACAGTGGACATAGAACCCAGCAATGATGTGTGAGATCACCCAGCCGATTGGAGCATTATGTATTTGTGTATTGTACATAATGCACATAGTTGTTTATAGTAGCCTTGGCCGACTCCTGTGTATACCGATTGTGAAACATTTGTAAACATTAAATGATCCGGATGATGTAATGCCGACTGCTTTATTATTTTAATTTGAAAATTCTGTTAAAATTTTCATTTATTTGCAAAAAATTTATTTGAAAAATTTGGGTGTTACATTAATTTTATTGAATAATAATTTCTTTGTATTAAAATAATTTATAAATAGCATCATTACATCAATATAAAGTCATTAAGCCACATATACACCAACATTTGGCTTGAAGTATTTAAATTAACATTAGAAATTGGCATGATATAATTACCAATATATTGAAGAATTTTTTTTTATATAAAAACCGTTTTACTTTTCTTTATTACTTTTACTCTTTTTGATCCGGTCTGGATACCGGCCCCCATTCTTGTGACGTCAGACTGACCTCATATAAGGAAAACCGGTGTCCTGGTTCAACATTACCACACCGGATATCCGTTGTCTGGCCGTCCGTCCTCACTCCACGACAGCATCATTCATTTTCTCCATAACGGTTCTATGTTCATTTTTACAGGGTGTTTATATAACTGTTGGCTTTTCAGTCACAGCAAGAGAAGAGTCCCTGATAACTTATCAACGAAGACACTGTTTGTAGCAAAATACGTCACATCAATGGCTTCAGAAAGTAAGTGGGCGTGTCAGCAGATTATGCGGAAAAGGTGATTATCCTCTCCTCTCCCTAGAGGATCGTACTCTGATAATTGACCTACCCTCCTGACACATTCTGAAAGTTGAGCCACTTTGATTGACACAATATACACGCAATCAGAGCTAAGGGACCCACCTGTATCCAACGACTCATTCTTTGACGTTCATCTATAAGAAGCCCATATCAATACACATGCATGGTATCGTTGTTCTATCTCACAATCTACTATTACTTCGCTTAAGTATTCATTGAGTTCATATACTCTTCTAACTTGAGCGTCGGAGAATCTTCGCAGGTGGCATCACCTTTCGCCCCCCTTCAACGCGAAACGTTGGTGTGAAGGATCTCCAGGACAACAAGACCGGCCTCTCCCACAGAGAGACCGGATTAATACATCGGATATACACTGTTCCGGTGTGCAAACCCTAAAAACACCTGCACTCTTGTGGCTGGTCCCACACCGGATCCTAGACACCGGTCCAGACCAGTTCATTGGCACGCCTAGTGGGACTCGATAGAGTTATTCCCATTTTCGCAGAAGTTTGGTTGTCACAATGGAAGGTGATGGGAGAGATTTCGTGGAAGGTCACGTGGAGGATGTGACCCATCAACAGGCTGGAAGGAGACTCGTCTTCGAATCCCCTGTAACTCAAACCCGGAGGATGGTGCAAGTGCAGACGCCTGACCCTCACGATGAGGTTATCAGGCAACTCAGGGAGGAGCTGATGGAGTTGAGGCGGGAGAGAGGAGGAGCTGGGGATAGAGTAGTGTCTCATGCAGAGGATGCTCACCATGCATCAGCGAGGGATAGATCTACAACCCTCCAGTATTCGAAGATCCCCACATATGAAGAGAGGGAGCAGACGCAGGACTCTGGTGATAGAGTCAGCACTAGGAGAAGGGAGCAGGCGGTGGTAACTTCAGGGACATACAAGCTCAGTGTCCCTTTCTCAAGAAGGCTGATGAGTATTGTCATCCCAAAACACTTGCAAACAACTCAGCCATTGTCGATCGGGAAGTATAATGGAGAGACCGACCCCACTGAGCATTTGGATGCTTATGTTTATGAAGCTATGTATCTGGGAGCAGACGAAGATGTCATGTGCAGGATGTTCCCAAGGACATTGACAGAGGAAGCTCTCAGCTGGTTTAAAAGCTTACCCACAGGATCTATAGACTCTTGGGAGGAAATGGCTGCTGCATTCGAAAGCCATTTTGTCATCTCTAGGGATATCCCAAGAACTTCTCACACCCTGGCCCAGATAAGGCAGGGAGAAACTGAAACTCTTAAGGAGTTCCTGAAAAGGTTTTACAAGGAGGCTGCTTTGGTCCCTAACCTCACGGAGGCCATACAACTCCATATTGTAGTGGAAGCTCTTCAGCCTGGTTCAGCCTTTGCCCTATCTTTGGCAAAGAGCCCACCTACAACCTTCGAGGAGTTTCGAAGGAAAGCTTCCAAATATGTGGGCATAGAGATGCATCTAGAGGCAACGACAACAAGAGTAAAGCCTTCTGCACCCACTCAGCAGCCACGGAGAGAAAAGGAGAGGGTGAGACCTGAGAAACATGCCTTTAGAGGAGACTTTGCGAATGATCATCCGCATCCACGAGATAGGCGTGTATCATCATTTGACAACTATGCTCCGTTGAACACTAAGCATTCACAAATCATGAGGGAGGTTGGTTGGCCAACTTTGAACGTCTTCGGGATAAGAAAACCAGCCCCAGCCAAGAGGGGTGGTAACCCGTGTAAGTACTGCACTTTCCATGAACAGACAGGGCACAACACTGATGAGTGCAAGGCGTTGAAGAATACGGTGGAAACTCTCCTTCGGGAGGGAAAGCTGAAGCAGTATTTGTTTAAGGAGAAATCTATGGATGAGCCTCACAGGATGGAGAAAAGGAATAGAGATCCTGATGATGAAGATGATAATACACGCAACCCAGCAAGGAAGTTCACTGCGGCTGAGAAGCAGAAGGGGGTAGTGATTGCTGAAGGTGCCCAACAAAGTAACATGCCCCAGCAGCAGAGGCAGGGCAGACGAGAAGTGATTGAGATGATAGCTGGAGGATTTGCGGGGGGAGGAACATCAATCACAGCACGAAAGAATCACCATAGGATGATTCTGTCAGTCCAGGGTAAACCAAGGGATAACCGCCCATTCAGGGACGGTATGACAGCCCTGACGGTGTCATTCACTGATGATGACTTCGGCCCAACAATTCCAGGAGGTGATGATGCAGTAGTGATTGTGGCCGTCATAGCCAATAAGGATGTCAAGAGGATCCTCGTCGATCAGGGAAGTTCTTGTGATGTTATCTTTTATAATTGTTTCAAACGAATGGGTTTCAGTGATGCAGATTTACAACCCTACACACAAGAACTCACGGCGTTTAATGGAGCCAAACAACCCACCAAGGGATACCTTGACACTTTGATTTCTTTTGAAGGGGAGCCCGGTGCAAGAACGGTCAAGTCAAGAATTCTGGTGATTGATGTGGAATCCCCGTACAATGGTATCATAGGCCGTCCAACACTGAACGCTATGGAAGCAATTGTATCCACTCCTTACCTTTTGATCAAATTCATTGACAAGGACAACGGTGTGTCCTCTCTCCGCGGTGACCAGGAGATGGCTCGATATTGCTATAACCTGAGCCTCAACATGGTTAAGTTGGAAGCATTCAACAAGAAGAGGAAGTTGAACGACGGAGGAACAGCGGCAGGGTCAGTCAGTCTCATTGACCTAGACCCCAGAGCGGAATTGAAGATTGATCCACTCAATCCATCTAAGCCCACACCGGATGGTGGTTCCAGGGACGTTGTATTGGGAGATTCCCCAGAGAAGGTCACGCACATCAACGATAAGCTGGAGTCTGCTATGGAGCAACGCTTATTAGCCCTTTTGCAGGAATTCAAAGACCTTTTCGCATGGACAGCAGCAGACATGCCGGGGATGGACCCTGATTTCTGTTGTCACAAGCTTGCAGTGTATCCTGAAACCAGACCGGTGGCCCAGAAGAAGAGGAGGTTGGGATCGGAGAAGCAGAGGACGGCTTGTGAGCAGACAGAGGAGTTGTTGAAGGCAGGCTTTATAAGGGAGATACGCTACTCATCTTGGCTTTCTAATGTGGTAATGGTGCAGAAGGCTAATGGCAAATGGAGAATGTGTACAGACTATGTGGATCTTAACCGCTGCTGCCCCAAAGATCCATATCCCCTGCCCAACATCGATCGCATGGTGGATGATTCATCTGGTTACCAATACCTCAGTTTCATGGATGCCTATTCGGGGTATAACCAGATTCCGATGTGGGAGGAAGACCAGGAGAAGACTGCCTTTATCAATGACCGCGGTGTTTTCTGCTACACCGTCATGCCTTTTAGATTGAAGAACGCAGGTGCTACCTATCAGCGCATGATTAACAAAGTCTTCGAAGGGATGCATACAAGGCTGGTCGAAGTTTATATTGATGACATTATAGCCAAAACGCCCGCTGGAGGAGACCACGTTGAAGATCTACGCCAAGTCTTCACTAGACTTCGGCAATACAATATGAGATTGAATCCTATGAAATGCACCTTTGCCGTTCCAGCTGGGAAATTCTTGGGATTCATGCTAACCCAACGAGGCATTGAGGCGAACCCTGGGAAATGTCAAGAAATCCTGGACATGCAGAGCCCTAAGTGTCTGAGGGAGGTCCAATCGTTGAATGGGAAAGTGGCCGCTCTAGCTCGTTTCATGCCTAAGATGGCGCACAGGTCCCTCCCCTTGTATAAGGCGTTGAAGAAACACAAGAGTTTTGAATGGGGAGAGGAACAAGAGCAAGCCTTCCAGCAGCTCAAGGCCGTTCTCTCGAGTCCACCAATCCTGGTTAAGCCTGACCCTGGCGAGACGTTAATCTTATACTTAGCAATCTCTGATGAAGCTCTAGGTGTGGCCTTGGTGAAAGAAACCCCTGAAGGGCAGAGACTGGTGTACTTTACTAGCAAGACGTTTTAGGGGGCGGAAGGAAGGTATCGGAAGATTGAGAAAGCTGCCCTGGCAGTCGTGTGGGCGTCACGACGGTTGAGGCCCTATTTCCATGCGCACCCAGTACTGGTGAGAACGGATTTGCCTCTCCGTTCAGTGCTTAGCAAACCCGACCTAGCCGGGAGGATGATAAAATGGTCTATCGAGCTGTCTGAGTTTGAAATTTCATATGAGCCTCGAGGAGCCATCAAGGCGCAAGTGTTGGCCGATTTTGTTGTGGAAATGACTGGGGCGGACCCGGCCACCCCTCGAGCGCATTGGACCATCTACGTTGACGGCTCGTCGAACAGCAAAGGTTGTGGAGCAGGTGTGGTGGTAGAAAGTGATGACGGTGTGCACTTAGAAATTTCCCTCCGATTCAATTTCAAGACCTCCAACAATCAAGCTGAATACGAAGCATGCTTGGCCGGTCTCCGTGCGGCGATTGACATCGGAGCATCAGCAGTTACACTCTGCAGTGATTCCCAATTGGTGATTTCGCAGATCCAGGGGGAGTACCAGGCGAAGGAACCACAACTTCAATTGTACTTGAACTGTGTTAATGAGTTGAAGGGAAGATTTGAAGTTTTAGAGTTCAAGCATGTACCCAGGGAAGAGAACACCAGAGCAGACATCTTGTCAAGATTGGCAAGTACAAAGCAGCCTGGCAGCACAACAACGGTGGTTCAAAGCACTTTGACATCGCCCAGCATACCTCTGTATCCTTCTCTGAATGCTGTCATGGTGAGCTATCCATATGAGGATTCTTGGGTCATTCCCTATATTCGCTATCTGGCTGATGGTCAACTTCCCACTGACGAGAAGGAAAGGAGACGAGTGAAGAGGGAGCTGCCATATTTTACTATGGTCGATGGTATTCTCTACAGAAGGGGATTCTCTGTCCCATATCTTTCATGTTTAAGAGAAGACGAAGTTCAAGCGGTCTTGGCTGAGGTGCACGAGGGGCAATGTGGGCACCATGCTGGAGGCCGAAGCCTAATGAGAAAAGTCCTCAGGGCTGGATACTGGTGGCCCACTGTGAAGCAGGATTCTGTAGATTTCGTGAGGAAGTGCGACGCTTGCCAAAAATTCTCCAATCTCCACCATACACCGGCCCAAGAGTTATCTTCATCTGCTGTGCCTTGGCCGTTCTACCAATGGGGCCTTGATATTTTGGGTCTGTTTCCCACTACGCCAGGAGGTATCAAATACTTGATCGTGGGGGTAGACTACTTCACCAAATGGATCGAGGCAGAGCCAGTAGTGCATATCACTTCTGCACGTACAAGACGTTTCATGTACAAGAATATCATAGCTCGGTTCGGGGTGCCAGGGCGGATTGTGACTGACAACGGCACCCAGTTTACAGACAAAAAGTTCACGGATTTGCTTGAAGGACTGGGGATAATCCAGATATTCTCATCTGTTGAACACCCCCAAACCAATGGGCAAGCAGAGGTAGCTAACCGAGAAGTGTTAAAGGGGTTGAAGAAGCGTCTGGGAGAAGCGAAAGGAGGATGGACTGACCAGCTATGTCATGTTTTATGGGCATACCGCACTACGCCTTATTCTTCAACTAACGAATCCCCATACCGGCTGACGTACGGGGTTGAGGCGATGATCCCAGTGGAGTTACAAACAAGATCAGCTCGTGTGGAGTATTTTTCAGCTGAAGATAACAACGCCAACTTAGCATCAGAACTGGACGTCCTCCAAGAGCTAAGGGAAAAGGCTTTCGTCAGAGATCAGGCAATAAAAGCAAAGGCTGCACTCCGGTACAATAAACATGTCCAGTACAGAGCTTTTAACACCGGAGACCTCGTTCTGAGAAAGGCCAGTGTGGGGAATAAGTTTGCCCATCAAGGAAAGCTCGTACCGACGTGGGAAGGTCCTTATAGAGTTTCTGAGGTGACTGGAAGAGGGTCATACCGGTTGGAAGAACTTGATGGAACTCCAATCCGCAACAAATGGAACACTCAGAACTTACGAGTTTATTACATCTAGTTGGTAAGACGGCGTGTACTCTTTTTCCTTACTTGAGTTTTTTCCCATTGGGTTTTCTCAAGAAGGTTTTAACGAGGCATGGCCCCAACTACGCTCTTCATGTAATATACTTTCAGTTTTAATGAGAATACATCTTAACCACCTTACCATTCTCACCTTTCTTATATGTTGTGATTTATAGCCGTAGTTTAATACGCATACACCTCGGGACGGATGAACGCAACTACCCATTCTGTAGTTGATGAGATAACGGATGAAGACCCCTCGGGACGGATGATCTCAATCACACATCGTGTGTTTTGACGATGTAACTCCTTGAGGTGGAATGGGTTGTAGGGCTGGTCCTTTTTCAAGGCCACAAACCGAACCCCATTCGAAGACAACATGGGTTGTAGGGCTGGTCCTTTTTCAAGGCCACAAACCGAACCCCATTCGAAGACAACATGGGTTGTAGGGCTGGTCCTTTTTCAAGGCCACAAACCGAACCCCATTCGAAGACAACATGGGTTGTAGGGCTGGTCCTTTTTCAAGGCCACAAACCGAACCCCATTCGAAGACAACATGGGTTGTAGGGCTGGTCCTTTTTCAAGGCCACAAACCGAACCCCATTCGAAGACAACATGGGTTGTAGGGCTGGTCTTTTTTCAATGCCACAAACCGAACCCCATTCGAAGACAACATGGGTTGTAGGGCTGGTCCTTTTTCAAGGCCACAAACCGAACCCCATTCGAAGACTACATGGGTTGTAGGGCTGGTCCTTTTTCAAGGCCACAAACCGAACCCCATTCGAAGACAACATGGGTTGTAGGGCTGGTCCTTTTTCAAGGCCACAAACCGAACCCCATTCGAAGACAACATGGGTTGTAGGGCTGGTCCTTTTTCAAGGCCATAAACCGAACCCCATTCGAAGACTACATGGGTTGTAGGGCTGGTCATTTTTCAAGGCCACAAACCGAACCCCATGCGAAGGCTTGGGCGCAGTAGGCCGGTTCATACTGAAAACCGCGCTGAACCCCGAATAACGGGCGCAGTAGGTTCAGGATTAGCCCTGATCCGAACCCCGTGTTGAAGGCTTGGATTGTAGGATTGCACCGAACTCCAAGTACGGTTAGTAGGATCGAACCGAACACCGTGTGAAGACTTGAGGTGTAAAACCAAACCGAACCTCAAGAGAAAGGTGCAAAAGCTTACCCTTGTCAAAGTTATACTAAAATTCAAAGGCAATGTCCGTCCTCAGTTGTGGAACATCCACCCCGGAGCGGTTGAACGCTAACGTACCCGCTCTACATCTTCGAGGACAGATAAGCATTTTTATCTTTTTAAGAAGTTAAAAAGTAATCCTTGAGATAAACTTTCCCTTCCCAATGTACTTACACTTGGGGACAGGGCATGCTTTCAATTAATTGTCAATTATTTGTTATAATTTGTTATTTTAATCCGGTGTGATAAGTACGCTCTTAGCAGCTAGGTAACCACGCAGAACGGATTCGTAAAGCATTGAAGACAATAAAGTGTTTTGTATAACACTAAGTTATTCAACAATCACACGTTCAACGCAAGCAGTTGAAGAAAAGCAATAGCGAATTTTATTTTCAAAAATAAGAAAATGTGCAGGATACAAAGTGTTTTAAAGCTGGAGCCGATCCCAGAACACGGCTATGAATGAAAGCATAAAATTAAGAGGCCGGTGCTTGATCCTCTGCAGTAGGCACTCCTGCCTTCTCCGTTTTGTCCTCCACTTCAGTGTGGGCACCTTCTTGTGCTTCGGCTCCAGAGGCAGCGGTAGACGTCGTGGGTTCCATACTCTGACCTTCTGGAAGGGGAGGCAATTCATACAGAGATGCATGGGGTTCATGGTGCGATCCGTCCTTATGAACTTCGACAAGTCTTCCCCCATGGAACTCGAAGAACGGATCTAATCCGTACAAATTCAGCTTCACTCCAGGGTTACGATAGTAGACTTGACGAAGGGCCAGGCCGAAAGATTCATACGCCACATTTTTGCATATCTCCAAGGCTTTGGCAGCCTTGGCCTTTACAGCAGCTAGTCTTCTTTGAACCTTGGCATAATCCTCTTCTGAAGGCCCAGCACTCGCACCACCCTTTTTGAGTTCATCAATTTGGGCCTGCATCTCCTTCCGAATGGACTCCCACTCCCCAAGGTCCTTGTTGCGACCGTCCTCCATAACTTTGAGATCGTCAGCAAGCTTAGCCGATCTCTTCTTCTCCAGTTGTAATTCCTCTTCAAGGAGGGGTATGGATTTGTTCTTATTTTGGAGGTCGGCAACTTCCCGCTCTAGGGCCTTGTTCGCAAAATGAACTTGGCTTGCCTCTTCAGTTTTCCTCTGGAGCGTTTCTTTAGTTTTCTTCAACTCTGATTCCACCCCCTGTGAACTTCAGCTTGCTTGGCCGCCCATTTCTCCTTCACCGCGAGTTCGGTCTCAAGTTTTTCAACTTGATCCATATAGTCAGCTTTCTCGCTCAGGGACTCAAGCAGGCCGGACAGTTCATCAAGCTGCCAACGCCCAGCCTTGCAAGCACCTCGGACCCCAGCAGCGTCGAGGGAGGGGCGGAGGCAATACCGTGCCTTTGGGAGAGTAGGAGGCATGGACCCCTGAAACCACAAATAGGGGGAGAGGAAGGAGTCACGCGGAGGCTCAAACACAGGAGGGGGACCATTCCCAGAGTCCGGCTCTGAAGCATTCTGTGATGAAGGGACAGAGGACTCAGGAACGGGTTTCTTTCCCTTGTCCTTTTTCAATTCAGCTTCTTCGGCCGTCCTCTGACGCTTCTTCACAGGGTCATCAGAGGAGGGCTTCTCTTGATCTGCTTTCTTTACAAGGTGCCTCTTCTTCCTCTTTTTCTCTGGGACGGCCTCCTCGTCACCCGCTCCAGTGGCCTCAGCTGCATCTTCGGTTTCTTCCTCGTCGAAAAGAGGAACCTCATCTCCTACTGCAGAAGTCAGAGGAATGAGGGGAGTTTTGGTGGCGTTCCTCTTCGCTTGGATTTCATTTTCTTCAGAAGAGGAGTCATCGTCAGCCATCATGGTCCTTAACGACAACATCTCTGGGCAGGCTTTTTTGATTTGTTCTGCAAAACAAGAAAAGTTGAATAAGCATACAAGAAGAAAAAAATAACCAGAGCAGAATAACCATACAACACAAAGAGAATAAGAGCGGATGTTACGGAGGTAGGTGTTTTTGATGCCATCCTCGGCCAAGAGAAGACGGCTGGAAAACCCTTTGAGGGTCTTTGAGGCCGTCTGCATGGCGCTCAAGACCTCAACAGAGTGAGGGGAAAGTTCGCTCTCGTCTGTATAATAAGCACGGCTCATAAGGAGAAAATGCTCGTGCGTCCAGCTAAGGGGAAACTTGGCAAAACCCTCCTTGTTCTGCCAGAAGACCGGCTTATTTGGTTGAATCTGGACTCGCGTATAATAGTGTTTGAAGGAGCGTCCATCCACCTTCGCGGATTCCGTATAGGACTTGAAATTTACAACCTTTGAGTCACTACGGAGAGTAATGAACCCAAGGCTGCCCTTCTTATTAGCTCGGCGGACTACTTGGCAATAGTAGAATAGCTTGGCTACGGTGGCGGGGAAATTGAAATGCTCCCCCAGAACTTCCAGAGCCCGGACAAGACCCCAACCGTTGGGATGTAGTTGTGAGGGGGCGCAGTCTAGGAAACGCAGGACGGCCATCTGGAACTCCGTCAGGGGAAAGCGTACTCCCAGCTTTAAGAAAACGAAGTCGTACATGTAGACCGACCTCGCGTCAGGAACGCCGTCGCATATTCTTTCAGAGGGATGTGGTGCCATCATAGCGTATCTGGCCTTGTACTTTTTATCCGAATATATTTTGCAACGGAAAGAAACCGTGCACTCCTCCTTACTTGCATGGTGCGAAGGGATCTCTAAAAATTCCTCCTCCACCCAGCAATAAGGTTTTACCCTGTTGAGTTTCTCCCAGTCAAGCCGGTGTGCCACAACATTGACACACCCTTCAGCAGAGCGAAGAACCGGTGTTTTTCCACGTCCTGGAAGGTTCTTGGTTGTACAGGCGCGGTGGAATGCGTTTGTACTATGGTAAAAAGCAACATCGTCAGAGAGGTAACCTTCAACACTTGACCCCTCATCAGAGCGGCTGGTAGCCCTCGAACCGGGGGGAACCTCAGAGCGACGTTGGGAAGAAAACGCTCGTGAGGAAGAAGCTTCGGCTCTCTCTGAACGATGGGGCCCAGCCACAGGAGGATTCGCTGGAATCCTCCCACCACGGTGGCTAAGGGGGGCACGAGAGCCAAACCTCCCCCTGTTTGAAGGACCAGTGTGGCCTGCTCTAGGGCGCATGATGGAAATAGAATGACTAAAATTGCAAGGAGTTGAAGGAAAGGGAGGTTACCTAAAGGAAGAGGATCTTTGAGAAGTTGGAGACGACAAGGAAATTCCAAGGAAATTTGAGCAGAGTTTCACTAAGCTTGAGGACAAGGATGGATTCCAAAATCTGCTAAGAGTTCCTTTTATAGGTAACGAAGAAACACAGTGTTTCATCGAAGGTCATAAGGCTTGCATCAAAACGCAACCCCTTCAAATTGAAACGACTCCGTCGTTTCACCACGTATGGGCGCGAAAACAGTAACGTTTCAGTAAACATTTTGACAAAATGGGCCCCCATTCATTTTGAATCCAGGCCCAATAGCCAAATCGACGGTTACACTCTTGGGTAATCATGGCTCTTGCGTAAAAATGCATTTACTGTCCAATCATGCTGTGCGCATTTAATGCCTCCCAACCACTTTTCGCATACCAAGGGTTTCGATTTTCAAAGACTCTTGGGATTTCCATTACTTATTTTATGCTGTCTGAATCCGTTGTACGCAACGCAAGAAGAGCGGTCACCCGTTTATTAGAGCGGACGCCACCGAGCTCCCGGAGACTTACTAGAATGTACTACCGGCATCCAGACTTCTCTAAAGAGTTGTGTAGCTCATATGAGCAACTTAACAGTCCCTCATACAAGCTAGGGGACAAATGATCCGGTCTGGATACCGGCCCCCATTCTTGTGACGTCAGACTAACCTCATATAAGGAAAACCGGTGTCCTGGTTCAACATTACCACACCGGATATCCGTTGTCTGGCCGTCCGTCCTCACTCCACGACAGCATCATTCATTTTCTCCATAACGGTTCTATGTTCATTTTTACAGGGTGTTTATATAACTGTTGGCTTTTCAGTCACAGCAAGAGAAGAGTCCCTGATAACTTATCAACGAAGACACTGTTTGTAGCAAAATACGTCACATCAATGGCTTCAGAAAGTAAGTGGGCGTGTCAGCAGATTATGCGGAAAAGGTGATTATCCTCTCCTCTCTATAGAGGATCGTACTCTGATAATTGACCTACCCTCCTGACACATTCTGAAAGTCGAGCCACTTTGATTGAAACAATATACACGCAATCAGAGCTAAGAGACCCACCTGTATCCAACGACTCATTCTTTGACGTTCATCTATAAGAAGCCCATATCAATACACATGCATGGTATCGTTGTTCTATCTCACAATCTACTATTACTTCGCTTAAGTATTCATTGAGTTCATATACTCTTCTAACTTGAGCGTCGGAGAATCTTCGCAGGTGGCACCACCTTTCGCCCCCCTTCAACGCGAAACGTTGGTGTGAAGGATCTCCAGGACAACAAGACCGGCCTCTCCCACAGAGAGACCGGATTAATACATCGGATATACACTGTTCCGGTGTGCAAACCCTAAAAACACCTGCACTCTTGTGGCTGGTCCCACACCGGATCCTAGACACCGGTCCAGACCAGTTCACTTTTCATATACACCATGTAAACTATAGACAACTTTTTGAATAACCTCATGACAAAAATATATTTTTATAATAATTTAAAATTTCATGCTCTGTTGAAAAATAATATGTTTTATATCAATTTAAATTTATATGAATTTATATTAAATTTTAGCTCAAAATATTATGGCAGTATTTTTATATTTTTTTATTTTTATTCTCTCTCCATCTTGTCAGTCCAAATCCAAACTTCATTTGTGAATTTGAAATTCAAATAGTTGATAATACAAATTCATTTAATCTTTTTTTAATAATATCATCCATCGTGTATTGCCTGAAACATTTATATTTTTATGTATCCTTATGAACAACAATATGAGAAATTGGATTTATGAACAACAATATATGAGAAATTGGATAAATTACTTTTTAAGTTCTAAATTTAGCCAATACATAATTTTGATATTGAATTTCTTAATTATTAATATAAGAAACTAAATTATACTAGTTTATCCTTTATTTAAAGATAATATAAAAGGTGTCTATAATAATAACAATGAGTAAACAATATAAAGAGTAAAGACACGTAAATATTAAACATCACAATACAAATTAAGAGTATAAATTATTTATCTTATTCATATCTATTAGACGATTAATAATTCCATCATGTCCATCTTATATGTCGACTAAATAAAATAAGAACACAAGTAGAATTTCTTTTTCTTTAAAAGGGTACCCTTTTAAAGAACAAATTGATAGGTGAAAGAACAAATTCTACGGAAAAATCTAGTAAACTAATAATCTAAATCCATCTGTCATTAATCTAATTCCTTACATTTACTATTGTCCCGTCATGGTGACACAGCCACAGAAGTCACAACAAGATGAGCTTCTTGATTCAATGAAACAGAACCATATTCTGAAGTGATGATGAATGATACCAATAGTAATAGCATGGCTTCAAATATGTATATAATATTAGAAAATGAGAATGAAAATCCCGTGGCCGCACTTGCTGCATGATGCGATTCAATTATATGATTTGCCATCACAGTGGTCGGAAATGGCAAGTGGGATCCATCTTCATCACTCTCCCTCTCCCCTCTCCATTAGACCAATTTGGAATTAGTTCCCTTATCTGTATTGTCTAATTCTTTCTACAGTGTAAAACTTTGCTTATCTTTCTTTCTCAATTAATAATCCCATAATATAATTATTCACTTCTCACTTTCCATCATAAATTTATCATCTTACATGTTTTTTCTTATCAGGTATCTCCTACAACTAATGATCATGGAACTAATTTTAATACATCTAAACATAATCTTTTAGAAGGATTAGTTTTTATTTCCTTTATGGTATAGAAGAATGCCCTTAAAGAAAAGTGGCTCATGTATGTATGTAATAAAAGTCTTCGATCGTGGTCTAAACGCTACCCCATTTCGAATTCTTTTCAAAGATACCATTATTATACCAACCATAATTCTGGAACCAATAAGAAAGAAAAACTATCAAGATATTTTGGGCAGCAATCATGGTGATGCTGTTGGGCTAATTTGGATTCATTTTCCCAGCTTTTGCAAAGAGAAGTAGAACCTTATATTGGCCAATCAAGGTGGACACTGGACAGGTGGTACCCAACTGAGAATCCATTAACCATGCACTTAACAGTGAACAAACATGAAGAATGGTCCTAAACCCAAAAAGGGAAAATAAAAAAGGTTCCAAGATATATCCTCCAATTGAACACACCAGCTAGCTGTCAACATTCTATACGTACCATCTCTAGTCTTTGATTCCCTGTCACTCTTCTTGTTGCCCTATTGAACCCAAATGAGGAAAGAAGGTATGGGGTGATGACAGGTGTTAAGCACTAAACTAATCATCTTTCTCCCTCAACCCTAAATTCCTTTAAATTTGAATACATTTAATGATACATATTTAATTCTTTTTAAATAAGACATAAAGTTCAAGAGGAAAATAAAATAAAATTCTTTTAGTATGACTCTATGGGATAAATTCTAAAGAAAATATAATCATAAAATTTATTTTATTATGAGATAGATATTTTTGACTCGAATATGTATATTAAAAAGTTCCTCCCTCCTTATGTAATGTCACTTTTTATTTTTATGGACCTGCAAATTTCATTTCTCCTTTAGAAAGGATAAGGAATTTATTGTGTTGAGTGATGCTCTCTCTCTTCTCCACCATGCTTCCTTGCTAGTTGCCTCCATTGCCACACGCCTACATATTCTCTTATTCACACACAAAGGCACAGTTTGACACAGCTTAATTAAATTCCTATATATATATATATATATATATATATATATATATATATCTGGTTTTGTTCACATGAAAGGTGAATTGAACACAAAAAAAAGGAGCTCAAAGGCATAAATGTAATCGGTCATGTGATATTGAAAAAAGGCATCATCCTTATCTCATTGTCATAAACACCTAATAACATATACATATCCATGCAATTAAGATAAACTTTAGTTAATTATAAGAAAAAAAGGTTAAATCATAAAATAGGTGTTAAATGTGTTTCGAAAGTTCAACTTTTTAAAAGATCAAAATTCCATATTATCCAAAAAAAAAAAAAAGATTTGTTCTAAAGTTTATATAGCTTGCTGAATTCACTTGAAATTTATAAATTAATGAACTTGACAAAGAAACAAGTTTGTATACATAGAAAAGATTTCTTTTAGGTCAATGCATAGATCATTACTCTTTAGGATAACATTGATCTACACGCGCTGGATTCTTTCCCTATCTAATATTCTTTATGCCTTCCTATAAGTACATACAACAAAAATTACTTCATTGTTGAATGTCATTTAATTAATTTTTCTCCAAACATGGAAAGCTACCATAACGCAAATTTATCCATTCTGCAGTCACGACTATTTTCAATCTGTGATCTACAATATGTAAAAATGGTTTTTTTAATATCAGCATATGATAAGAAATCAAAAAAAAAATTCTCATTTAAAATAAAAAATAATTTAGCTCATTTTGATTTCCCGTGCCAGACTAATACAATTTTTAATAAAAAAAATTCTATTGATTTTTTTTATCGTAGTTTAGATTGCACAATAAAATTCTATGCAAAATAATAATAAAATATTTGTTGAAAAATTAAACTTACCTTTAAAATTACACAAAATATTAAGTTTTTAATTTCTCAACATATGTGCTAGAAGATACATTAAAAAATCATTCAATTAATCAAATACATGTTAATATTTTAGAGTCTAGGGCATATAGGGAAAGGAATATTTGGATCAATGAGCAGTTAAAAATAAACATAATATTATTTTTTACAAAATCAAAATATTATTTTTTACAAAATAAAATTGGGAGTTGTTCCAAGTTGTGATTGAGATACCAAAATACGCATAAATTTATTTTGGATGTGGGACAAGCCCCATGCCAATTTGAAATTTGTTCCATGTTTTAGATGTCTCTATGATTTACTCATTTGGATATATGAATATTTAAGATTTTAAAATTAGTCTGTGTGGAGGCGTGGGGCATATCCCTACACCATTAAGAGTATACTACAACAACTCATTCTCTCTCTTATTCCCTTCAAAAACTTAAAAGTTTCCCCAAAACTTCTTAAGATTCTAAAATTTCTTTTGTGTGGTTGTTTGGGTGGAGGAATATATTGCATTCCCCGTTCGTTTCGTTGTGTTCGTGATAAATAAATATTTTAATCAGAGTGAAATTTTAAACAAATCAAAAGTTAATAACCTAATTAGAGTTTAGGAAACTAATAAATTTAAAATTTTCAAATTAGAATTTATAGAAATTAGAAATTTAGAATTATATAGGTTAAATATATACTAAATTTTACATGATTAATTTAGGTTAAGTGTACTACTTTGAATAATATATGTGTTGTAACTTTTTTATGATGAGTCGTTTATAGATGTATGATAAAATTTGTCCCACCAAGAATCAGTTGTTTTTATATAGGACTATAATGTAGTAGTTGTGTGGGAATCACGCTCCTGTGCAATCCCACCCAAAAAATGCTAATGCATGTTTGTGAGACTCTAACTTTCATGTAACAACTATCACACATCATGTTAATGTAGAAAGTTTTGGGAATCCCGGTTCATGCAAAAAAATTCCTTTTAAATATTTTTTAATATTTATAAAATAATTTTTTAAATTTGTTAGAATTAAATTTCAATTAACCATAGATATCTCAACCAACTATAATCAATTTTAGTTAGGATTAATTAATTGTAATCAATAAAGGAAAATACATAATTAATATAAAAAATTTATAGTATATACAAATTATAATTAATATACACAAATATTATTATTTAGATAGTGATATAAGGTGTTCATATATGAGATATATGAGATGTAGATGTTACTAATTAAATATGTTTAGCTCCTATAAATATAGCTAATTATAATTAAATATGTGGATGTAAATGTAGATGTAGATGTTAACATGATACAACTTATTATTTTGCTAAACTGATTTTTTTTGTAGTACATGATTGCAACCCTCAGTTGGGTAGGTGAACTGGTGCTGATTACACTTCATCCTCCAGCTCTGAGGAGGATGAGTTTGAGGATAACATCCAACATGATAGAAGAACGCTTCCCCAAATGAATTTTAATGCTAGACAATAAATACAAACCTTTTATTTAGATTAGTGTTTTTTCAAATCCAATTGTTTATAATTTTTTATAGCTAAAACCCCTTTTTAACTTTTTTAAAGTTTAAGGATTAGGAAAAAGCTCCTAAAAAAACCCTTAGGTTTGGTCCTTATAAAATTTTAGGATTTATAAATTTAAGGAAAAAACTCTGAACTGATGAGGTGACATGAGTTTGGGCCACTTCATCAGTGACACATGTCAAAAATATTAATAATTAATTACACTATGATCAAATGGGTGCTTATATGTAAAGTTGTACCCAAAACCCTAAATTAAGAAACCTTAATTAAACCTTAAATTAAGTTCTGAAAATCCCTTCATCTTCTTGGTGTGAAAATCCTGAGCTATTTACTTGATGCATAACTCTCAGAGGAGTTATATTCTTTGGCAAGTGCACCAATCGTTAAATTTGTAATATATTTGATCGTTCCCATAGGGATTATGGTAATTACCTCAATCTTGGAGTAACACAAGCTTAACCAACACAATGCAGTATAATATTCATTCTGTTTTTGTTGTTTTAACTTTATATGTTTTTGTATTTTCAGAAACAATATAGGAGATGAAGTGTGATTGATGGAAGATAGGTTAGGATTACTTTAGCTTACAACTTCATCAAGGAACATGCAATCGAGGTTCAATTAAACTTCAGATGCAAGAGGACAATTCACAGATGGTTAATCCATAATCCCTTAGGAGATTAACACTAATTCCTAAGCATTAAACCCTAATCCCTTAGGTGCTCAATTATAGAGAAATCTAATGCAAAATTAGGGGTTGAACCCTAACTATCACCTAATTACTAGGCCTGAATTAGTTAGGAAGCTAGAAGTTACCTAAGCCTCAACCATGATTCCTCACTGGTGAGTTTCTTCATTTGGATCTGAATTTCTCAATTCAGCAGAGTGGATCCACTTCTCTGCTTGTTCACCTCTTACTTCGGAAGATAATTTCCTCAATGTAGCTTCAAGATTCCATCGGAGGCTTCAACAATCCCAACCATAGGGGTTTAGAAACCCATGGAAATAGATTCTGTCGAAGGAATATGAAGAGACATGGACGAGAGAATTTAGAGAGAGAAAAGAATTAGAGAGGGATTGGAAAATGAGAAAATGAATCATATATTGCTTCTGTGTGTTCTCTCCCCCTTGTTGTTTACAGAGTATGTACAAGTATATATAGGTAACTTACAACCAGTGACGGATCCAGAAATTTGAAATTATGGGGGCAATATGATGTATAACATGGAAAAAATAATATAAAACCCTTAAAAAGTATAAATATACATCATAATTATTCTCTTCAATTTTTCATATTTTGAAAACATTGAATGATCTTCTCATTTTCAATGTTATCAAAAATTTCTCTTTCTATATAAGTAACTAAACAATCATTCAACCATTCATCCCCCATACGATTTCGCATCCGATTCTTGATGATATTCGTACTAGAGAAAGCTCTTTCAACGGTTGCCACGGGTAGTATCAAAGCTAACTCTAAAAGTGAATACACTAATGGATACACAATATGTTTCCTTATCTCCATAAGCTTTATAGAAAGATCATGGATTCCCCTCAAGTCTGAAAATACAATATCTGAACGCACATCCATGACATAATTTTCAAGTTGACTATCTAGTGTCAAAAGATCCATTGAAGAAAATTCTAAAGGATAAAATTAAGCAAAAGATCCATTGTCAAATGCAAGAAATGACTCTCTTGGATTTAAGCATGCCACACAAAGAAGTAATTTAGTGTTCACTTCTGTAAAACGATTGTTCAACTCTTGAAGTTGTCGGTCAATCACTTGGTAAAATAATTCAACTTGAAAATGATGCAAATTAGAAACTTTCTCCATTTTGCGCCTTGATCTTTTTTGCATTTGAAAGGTATCATTCATATTTAGAATAACAATATTATTGTTTTCACAAAATAGTAACACCTCATTTAGTAAAGAATCCCAACCATCATCTCTCATATCTTGTAACCTTTGCTTGGACACTGTAACTAATTTCATAGCATTTACAATATCTTGATCACTTCTTTGTAATGCTTGAGATAACTCATGAGTAATCCCCAAGATGTTTTTCATCAAATGTAGGGTGAAAATATATTCAAAAGACTGTAGAGAATTTAACAAAGCACATGCTTCAGCTTTTTGATCTAAACTTATGCCATCTTCCTCAATGATTTCAAGCACATCAATCATGTAAGAGAACAAAGAAATTAAACTAAGCAATGTACCATAATGTGAGCCCCATCTAGTTTCGCCTGCCTTTTTTATTGTGGTTTCTTGATTCAAGTCATGGCCACTGGTTATTTCTCCTTTTTGCAATGCCTCTTTCACCTTTACAATCTGACTTTCACGAAGAATATCTCGACGCTTACATGAAGCTCCAACAACATTAGACAAGTTAGCAACAATATTAAAAAATAATGCAATCCCAACATGTTTTTTTGCCACTGTGACAAGAGCTAATTGAAGTTGATGGGCAAAGCAATAAATATAAAATGCAGAATTGTTCTCTTTCAATATTAAGCTTTTGAGACCATTAAGTTCACCTTGCATATTACTTGCTCCATCATATCCTTGTCCACTCAATCTTGACAAACTCAAGCCATATTTTGCAAACAATAACTCCAAAGCTAATTTTAATGATAAAGCACTTGTATCGGATACATGAACGATTCCAAGAAAGCGCTCTATAACTTGCCCTTTTTTATTAACATAATGTAAAACCACAACCATTTGTTCCTTAACAGAAATATCTCTAGATTCATCAATCAAAATTGTAAACAACTTATCTCCCAAATCATCAAGTATGGCTTTAGTGGTCTCATTAGTGAATGCTCTAACAATATCTTTTTGTATTGTGGGAGCTACTAATTTAAGATTTCCACGGGCATTTTTCAAAACTTTATGAATAGCTTCATTGTGATTTGTAAGAAAATCCAAAAGCTCAAGAAAATTCCCCTTATTACATGAAGATGTTGACTCATCATTCCCACGAAAAGCTAAGCCTTGACATAATAAAAATCGAATGCAATCAACTATTGCAGTTAAATGAGTTCGATAATCTTCTTTAGCTTGATCAGATTGTTTACATAAAGCAACATTAATGTGTTGTTTTTGTTTCATTAGAGCTTGACAACTATTCCATGCTTGATTGTGAGGACTATTTGAAGCTCCAACATGAACTTGAAACCTATCACTCTTTTTCCAATTCATAAAACCTTGTGTAATAAATGCTTCACCACTCAACTTATGATCACCAAGATCTGATCTCATTAGATAACATAAACAAAATGCTGCATCTTCTTTCTGACTATATTCTAACCAGTTGCCATATTTTAAATACCAATCTGGATTAAATCTACGAAAGGTATTTCCAAATCGCCTTTGTGGAAAATTAATTTCTTTTGGTTGACAAGGACCCTTTTGTAGATAATATCTCCTAATTTTATCTCTATCACTTGGATGATAATCAGAAATTTTTGGCCTTAATCCAGGATCATTAGGAAGCTTTTCCAAATCAAATTCTAAAAATCTCTTTTTCAAGACAAGGCCTAATATTTTATCTCTACATTCATCAACTTGTCCTTGAAATTGAGTAGCAGATGTTTGCTCTGAAGTAGTTTTCCTTTTGAAATACTTTTCCATCTCTAAAATAAAAAACCAAATAACCATATTTAATTTTATCTTCATATACTCATTCTCTTACAAAAAAATGTCAGAATTATTCTAAAATAAATAAAAAAATAGATATATTAAAAGTGATTACACAAATAAAAAAATACTAAAATAATACTCACAATAAATTTCTTCAAAGTTTGTGTAATTTGTGTTGTCTTCTTTCTTTGTCAATGTTCTTTAAGTATTTTTTTTAATAGCTTTTTTAGCCTGATTAAACAAAAACTTAAATATTAATAATTGTTCAGAATCTCAGATAAGAAAACCATGGAATTTAAATATAAAAAATTAATTATTTTTTAACCTATAATCCAAGTGACTGGGTGAAGATAATTTCACACCGGAGAAGAAAAAGATGGAACCGTCAGTCTGATGGAAGAAGAAACGAATTCCTGCTTCATAATTTCAATGCTAGCGTTGCTGTTTCCTTTTCTTATTACTTCATATAATGGGCTCATGGGCCATGCCAATTAACACCAAATTATTGGCTTCTACTACACACCTACTAACCACATTAACATGATTTCATTTGCCAATTTTAATATTAAATAATTAGTTGTTGGAAAAGCATTGTGCTGTGGTCTGGTAACGTAAAACATGGGGCATAGACATTTATAAATTATTGAATATATAATAATATAATAAATAAAATATGTCTATGTGGGGTCACTTGCCCCCATATAGATAGAAGTGGATCCGTCCCTGCTTACAACTAACTAACTAACTAACTAACTAATTAATTATAAGGGAAACTTCATTAATAATTAAACTAACTAAACTAATTACATGATTACAGGAAAATAATTAATTACAAGACATTACTTAAATTACTAAGGTACAACCAAAAACTAATAACTTAAACGATAATTAATGGGATCACTACATCACTTCACTTTGAGGGAAGAATAACTAACTACACAACCATCTTTACGCTTGAGCGTGATTGACGAGCGCTTAAGCGTGGTCATTAATTTCCTGGATCTGTGAAGTCACGGTTAAGTGTGATTATGATCCACTTGAGCGTGGACGCGTTACTTTGACGCATGCATGAAGTTTTATGTGGATTGCAAGGCTCACGCTTAAACATGACTTTCATGCGCTTGAGCATGGATTGCCTTTTGACTTCATGCTTGAGTGTGGAACTCCCTCGCTTAAGCTTGATCATGTCCCTAATCCTGCAAAATGCAAATAAATAAATGCCTAGCGTATGTACACTGGCTGTCTAGCGTGAGTACGCTGGGTTAGTGAATTTACAAATAAACAAATTTCCTTATATACTTATCTTTTTACCCATTTTCTTGCATAATTCAAACACTTTTGAATTAAATAAATAAAATCAGAATTAATGACAATTTATTAAATAATAATGTCAAACTAACCAAAATTAAATGGATTAAGTTAAATTAAAGGTGAAATTATTAAGTCTTTTCAAGACTTATCACTTCTTCATCCTCTGTTTCCTGGTTCCTCACTCTCTTTCCCTTCTTTTCCCACCTCACCTCTCTTTCTCTCTCATTCTAATCTGGGGTGCTAACCGGATTCTAAGACCATGATCGGGGTACTACTGAATGGTGCCACGCCATCAGAGTTACCAGGAGAACCTGGTCCAATTGCCACAACCAGAGTCTAGAACCATCACGACTACGAACCTATGATCAAGACCCCGGTCACTCTCTAACAGCCAGACAATAAGTCAGAATTGATATGGGTAACATTGCAAGCACTGTTGCTATAGTAATTAAGTTAAGAGAAGGGTCAAATTACTTCTTATACTTAGGTATTTCCTATAAATACAACTCATTTATTACTGTAAAATAATCTGAACTAATATAAGAGTTACCATCGTAATACTGTCATTTCCTGTAATTCTCATATTGACTTAAGTATCAGAGAATCTTTTATAGGTGCACATTCGGTGTATTCCCTTGACTTCGGTATGAACTTGACATCAAACTTACCCCAAACGTAAAGAACTTAGGCTCCCCACTAGACCTAGGTGTATAATACCGTACTCCACTAAGGCGGTATAAAATTGAGAGCTGAGGGGTAACTCCGGACACCGGTCAAAACAGTCAACTCTTGACCTCGATTCTAGGATAAAACTCATCTTTTCTCTTTTTTCCTCCCTCTTCCAGTATCATTTTCTCTCTCTGGTGTCTATCATTCTCTTCTTCTTCTTCTTCTTCTTTACTCCCTCCCTCTTTGTTATCTCATTTTCTTGTTCCTATTTCCTCTCTCTCGGGTTGATGGTTGGTCGTGTTTCTCTCTCTACCCTCTTTTCTCTCTCCACCTTTTGCCCTTGCTTAACTTTCCTCTGTGTCAGCCTCTCCATACCCATATTTCTCAAGTGGGTATTGTGTTTTCCTTACTTGAAGGAGCTTTCAATTTTTTTATGTGATAATGATGGTTCCCTTAGGAATTGAGAACATGAGGTTTTGAAAAGTGATGATTTTGATACTAAATTAGGGTTGGAGAACATTTGTTTGGTGGATATTAGAAGAGATAATTATAGGGTGGGGTGGTTATGGAGGAGTTGCAAAAGCAAGAGTTTAGGAAAAAGTCCTCGTAATATCAAGAGAGTTTAGGGAAAAGCCCCTATAATATTAAGAGGGTTTAGGAAAAAGCCCTTGTAAATGTAACACTAAATTATGTATTTTTAATATACATAGTATAATTAATTAATAATATTTTTGACAGGTGTTACTGATGAGATGACCCAAACTTATATACCACCTCATCAGTTTAGGGTTTCTTTCTTAAATTCATAAACCCTAACTTAAGGAATTTTTTTAAGGGGTTTTTTCCTAATCCCTAAACTTTAAGATGGTTAAAAAGGGGTTTTAGCCTTGTGAGAGTGATGATATGTGATTTGAATTTAGGGTAATTTATGATTTTATTACATTCATAATTGATAGCGAAAAGTAAAATATGTACTTAAATGAGTATACATAGAGAGAAACATGACCCAGTTTCTACGAGGACACTGATCATTGAATATGCTCTTGTCCGGCCGTTGATGGTGACTTACCAATTAACCCTGCATCCCTTACAAATCCATAACACTTAAGCATGTGTGATTAATTAGTTCTATCATTTAAGTTAATTATTATTATAATATGATTCTTGGTAATTGGAACTACTTATTCATTCTGCAGCCTTCAACTTTCAACTTTCCAATTCAAGATTTTTTTTTTAAATTAATTAATTTATCTCCACTTCCACGTTTATATTACCAATTTATGCTACATAATACATATAACCATTTCTGAACCACTTGACTAGGCTTGGACCCATGAAAGGTCCCTACAAGCCAGTGGGTATTTGAATTATGGGCCCCACAAACCACTCACAGTAAGTAATCAAAGAAGATAGATGAGAATCACAACAACAACTACTGTTAAGTTAGAACACTCGGAAATATAACGATGATCTCACAAGATTTACAGCAATCCTTTTGCACATGGGTGCATATCAGTATCATATCACTAACTGTTGCATAAATCTTTCAAGAATGGATCTTCTAGTGCATATGCTTGCTGCACTAAATATTTTCAACAAATCCATGCGGTTATATTAGTGTCTCAAAAATCACAACACTAACATTAGTCTTCCTATATATATATATATAATATAAGTGGTGGGGTGAGATTAAAATCAATTAATATGCATGGTTTTACTTACATAGAGTACGTGAATGGGTTGTTAGGAAGTTACATAAGGTGTCATTTTTGATGATGTATTTTAATTATCTCGTGAGAAGGAAGCGGTTACAAAATGGAGAGTAGGAAAGTGTCATTGCATGCATTAGCTAGCTATTCTAGTGGAATATTTTGAGGCCCTTTTACCCATTCCTTTGTCCTGCCTCATTCCCCCTATAAATAGGTCCTCTCTCTCTTTGATCATCATCACTCCTTTGTTCTTGTGGGGTGTGTGGGAGAGGACTGGGAAAAGGAGAAAAAGGGAGCCAGTGGTTGGTAATAAGGAGGTTGTTGACAGAAGATAGAGAGCACAGATGATGAAATGCATTTTTGCATCTCACTCTCCTTTGTGCTCTCTATGCTTCTGTCATCACCTTCGCCTTCATAATTTCTCATTCTTCGGTCCCTTCCACATGCACCAAACTGTTACTATACCTAGAACACTATAACTCATTGATTAATTAATTAGCTTAAAGAGCATGTTCAGTTCAAATATAATAATCTGATATATGTATGTATGTCCACCATTAGTATGGCGCGCCTTCTCTTCTAATGGTTTATTTGTTACAATGATTAACCTTTGTGATTTGCAGTTAATGTGTTGGACTCTAAGAATTAGTTGGTTGGTGGTGCGATCGAGTACGAGGATGTTTGATGAAAAGATACACATACACACACACACAGCTACTGTGCAATTAGTGCAATATTCATCCAGTCTGTATCCTAGTTATTTCAAAAGCTTATATGTTTTCTATTTTAGCAGGTATATTTCTTTTTTCTTCCGATTAATTAATTTTTTTTACTATCTAAAACATATAGATTATATTTTGAATTGGGAAATAGCAGATCTGCAGTATTATTATTTGTTCTTTCCTTGAGAAAAATCTGGGTTTGTATGCTAGATATGTGATATATGGTGAGTGTAATGATCACAATATGATTCAGAATGTACTAGCAAGCAGCAAGTAGCAAGTTGGTTCGTGGAAGAAGGAAGGACCACATGCAAATTGGAAATTGAAGCAAAAGGGCCATGCGCATGGGGTCCAAATTACTGAGCATGACATATTATTGTAGCCAGAGCATATACCTGCTCTCGGGATTCTTCCAACCAGTACCACACACACACTCCTCTTCACTGCTTTCAAATTGTTCACCTCTCACTACTAGTTAATGCATTCATCAGTGTACGGTTTACAAAGGGGCCAAGTTTGTTATATGGAGATTCCATCTGAACACGAATGTATATATCTGCAACATTATACATATAACACTTAACTTTGCTGTATTTACTATTCACTAGTTAAATACAAGAAAATATCACCTGATCTAAACTGGTTGGTTCCAATTAATCATAAAGTGAGATGTGTGAATGAATATAATATTATAATACATACTCTCCTTGTTCCTTATTATCTGATACAATTTTGAAGAAACCTAATAACCGATTGGGACAATGAATGATGTATTTAACTAAAATGTCATTAACTTTACTTATTGTATAAAATATTTTATTGTTTTGGAAATATGTACAATGACATATTTGGTATAAGCATTTAATAATATTGAAAAAAGATACTTTTCTTTATATTTTAAAAAAATCTCTCTTAAAATTTATTTATAAGAAAGACCTACAATGATTACTCCTTTAATATAGTAAATTTGATCTTTCTTTCATGAAATTAAAAAAATCTTACCTAATTTAAAGTTGCTAAATAAATCCTATAAATGAAATTAAAGTCACTTTAAACAAATACGTCAAATATTTGATACACTCTCCATTTCATATTATAAGTTATTGTTTATAATGAATGACATATAATTTTAAGAAAATAATTAATATAAAATACAATTTCATTTTTTTAAATTTATCTTTATTTAAAATCAAACTTTACTATCAAATATTAATAACACAAATATAAAAATATTAAATATTTAAAGATAAACAAAGAAAAATATAATAAACACTTCTAATTATTTTTAGGACTTATAAATAAAACATTTTTTTAATTTTAAAAACTTATAATATAAAAATAACAAGTTGTTATTAACTTTGTTTTTGTATAAGTGTGGAATTGGCCTTTGGTGTATATTCAGGACTGAAGTTAGTATTTATTATATTTTAAATTCTCCACTCGCCTTTGGTAAGCGTAAAACGTTGGTGATGGTCAACGAACCAAGTTGCATTAAAAAGCTAGAAAATGAAAATACAAGGGCACGCTTGACTTAAGAAGAGGCAATTTGGGAGTCTCTATCGATAGTTACAACACCTTTCCTAATTTCTGCCATTTGAAAATTCAGGTTGTGGGATCACTCCCATTATTATTAGTTTCTTACGCCCCGTCAAAACACCGTAAAAAATAATTTGATCTTAATCTTTACTTTATTATAATGTTCGTCCGTCAACATTAAATAATGAAACTTTAGGGAAAGAAATTAATTATATATGATGGAAATAAGAAAAGACCAACCTATTTTACTCGGACGATTATTTTTGACGAGTTTAACAAATCAAATAAGATTGTTTTACCATCCTTAATTGGAACTGAGAAAGTGGCAGGCAATAGATGTGTAGCATAAGTGGTTTCATTTTGTGTATTGCAATCCAACATAGACCATGTCCCAAAGCACAGCAAATATGATACAGTAATAGCACTTGTCTTGCCTGCAATGCAAGAAACACGAAATTGATGAAAACTAGTTCATTGGGAAGGAATATTATGTTATTTTCCAGAGACAAAGACCCTTTTCCAGATATGTAGATGCACACTAATTGAGATGTACGCGACCATTACTAGTTCAAGTTTTCTTATTAAAGACATGTTTGAAAATTATGTTAGTATTGTTTAAAAAATAGAATTTGTAAGCTTTTATGTTGTTTTAAATAAAAATTTTATTTTTATTTTCTTTAATAGAATACGAAATAAGTGGATACGTAACAATCAAGTTGATATATATTCATATACTTTTCTTTTTTGTTTTCCTTTGATTGTTTTAAAATTTTAAGAGGTTTCATTTTTCTTAGTCATTTTCTAATTTTTAGAAATATTTATTTCACTTTTTACTCAATATTACTCTTAAAATAATTGTTACACCTTACATAATCCATGTGTACAATTTTTAATTATGACTTACCAAATAATTAAAGAGAAAGATTTTTAGGTAAGGATTTATTAATCTATATAACTTTGTATAAGTTAGAGTTAAAAAAATAGAAAATTTTTATTTAAAAATATCATTAATATTCACTCAGATTGCCTTAAAATTTGAAAGGGGTGATGCCTTTAGTCCCATTTTCTTCCTTTTTTTAAAGTGTTTTTAATTTATTTATTATGTAAAACATTTAATTACCTTAAAAATATATTCAAAAAAATATATTTAGTATATAAACATTTAATGACATTTAAAAATATATTTTTGTTTATATTTAGGATAAAAAAAATCTTTTAAAATTTACTTAGATTTAAGAGATTAGCTTTTCAAAGATATATTAATTAAAGTATAATATCTAATAATGTATTCAATTTAAACACATACTCGAATATATGTATATATATATATATATGTTTATATTTGTAAATTAGTTAAATGTATGACATAATGATATAAATAATAGTTGGTATATAATTAAAATATATCATATATGTATACACAATATAATATGATATAATACAAACATAGACATATGAAATATTTTTATTTAATTATGATTTATAATTTTTAATTTTTTATTGTTGTATTTTTCTCAACATTATCATCATTTGTATTATTTAATTTAATTTTTCCATTTTAATTAATGTTGTAATTTTCGAGTTAAGACATAGCATAGTGTATTTCTTTTTCAGTATCACTTTACTTATTTTGGATATAACCATTCATTTTATATATCATTTCTATCATATGTTTAATGCTTTGTATATACACACAGAGTTCAGCAATAACTATTAACAAATACTTTGATGTGTAAATTATTTCCTATTAAAATGTATATCCACATGATTTTATTACATCAGACATTTTTTTAAAATTATTTTTCTTAATAAATTTTAATACTAACAAAATGTAATTCATATTTTATATGTTTCAATTTAATTACCATGATTATGTTTTTTCTAAAAAAAAATACAATTGTGCAAGGCACCTAATACGGATCTTGATATCATAGAATCCATAAAAACAGTAAAGTAGCCAAAACCAATGTGGCGCAATTCAAATTTTGCAGTAGCATGGCAACATTTGATTTTAAGATGCCCCATACAGTGTCGTCCCTGTGTAGAACCCATAAAGATAGTAAAGGAGCCAAAACCGGTGTTATTCAAAATTTGCACTAGCATGGCTACATTTGATTTTAAGATGCCTTATACAATATCATCTCTGTGTAGAACTCACAATGGTTGATATCAATATGATATTAGATAGAGATAGAGAGACAACGTATGTTAGGAATGTCTACGATTGGTAGCTTTCTCCGCACTCTAGGGAAAAGTACTAATGTAAACCATGTAGGATATAATTGTCACATAACTCGATAAATACTACTCATTTACTACAATAGAAAATGTACGTTAACAACCCTATATAATGTTTAAGCTCCGATATTGTATAGTATACTGACTTGAGCGACCAAGTGTCTTCGCAGGTGAAACTCTTATTCCACCCTACAAAACTGTTCTTTCCTACAACTGGGGTCAAGAGTTGACCGTCTTTATCAGTGTCTGGAGTCACCTCGCTTACTTCAGTTTTATACCGTCTCAGTGGAGTACAATATTTTATATCTAGTATAGCCATACCGCAGTCAAAGGAACACACCAGAGGTGTACCTGCAAAAGATTCTCCGATGCTTAAGTTAATACTGGTATTACAGGAAATAAGGGTATTACGGAGGTCACTCTTAGATTAGTTCAGTCCCCTTTACAGTAATAAATGAGATGTATTTATAAGGAATACGTGAGTAGGGAAAATGATTTGACCCTTCTCCTAACTTAAGCAACAGTGTTTGTAGAGACATGTTGCTCATACCGATTCTAACTCGTTGTTTGACTGTCAGGATGGGACCGAAGTCTTGACTATAGGTTCGTAGTCATACTAGTTTTAGACTCCGGTTGTGACAGGTTATCTAGGTTCTTCTTCCTAATTCTGATGTCATGGCATTATACAATAGGACCCCATCCGTGAGTCATGGAGTCCGGTTAGCACCCCAGATCAAATGCGAATGTCAATGTGTGTAACGAAATCACTCAAAGACCTTGAGATTTCTACTGAACGTAAGAAGATAATACAACATTTCAACTAAATTGGTGTAAGAAATACCAAGTGCCTAATTTTGACATCCATACCAAAAGTTTGTCCCCATAGCGAACTACGGAATCAACTAATAACAAAAAGATATTTTTATTAAATAATATTTTATCTTAAATAACATTTTTTATAGAAAAAGATAATTTTTAAAAATTTATTAATGAAATGATCCCATATACAATTCAAGATAATTATTATAGTGTAATCAAGCAATGTAATTTTAATGGTATCCAACTCCTTGTGTTGATCTAATTAAATAAAAAACTTCTTGTCGAGTTGAAGTTTCCCCTTACAATATCAAGCATACGTTCCAACTAAATAAATAACCTCCCATGCCATTTTTTATTTCTTTCCCACGAAATCTTTTTTTTTTTTTATCACTAACTTACCTACTTTTTTTTAAAAAAAATATTCACATTCGATCACGGTGATTAAATTTTTTTTATTAACTTACAAACACATTGATAAATAATTTACGGAAATTGCTCCGTACTTTTAAAATAATTATCGATCTCTCAACATTTAATTTAAAAGAAATAAGTCATTTCTGCTTAGTAATTAATGCATCATGTACAATAAAAGTTGTAGGCATATGAATTAGAGCATATTTGGGTGCAGAGCCTCTGTCACTCAAATAGATGCGGGGTGCAGGAGAAATTTCATACTATAGTCAAACAGAGTTTTGACGGTTTTAAAAGACATAAAAAATTAATATCAACCTTTAAATTTTTTATTTAGGATTTAATATTTTTTATTTAGATTTTTTATTTTCCTAACTCTGTTTTCCTAAACATCTATTTAGAATGCTCTAGTAATGTTCTGATGAATTGATAAAAAAATCACTGTTTGCAAAAGTACTGTTCTAACAGAAACTTAAATAGGAAGATATACAAAAGACATTGTAGTTTTTTTCTAAAGTATATTATGATTGCATTTTGACTTGGATTTCAAAGACAGAAAAGATTAAAACGTATGGTGATAAATTGAAAAGAAATCAAGAGAATAATATAAAATATATAAGAAACGAGTAAAGTGATTAGTGACTATGTTGGTTCTTTAATGGCTACTTTTTCACTTTATTAATATAATAATATATATTATTCATCAAATCACACCATAGTGCTATAATATGCTATATAAGTCAAACAAAATTTCTTTTAGACTTTAACAGAGGATTGGATCACTTTTGCATGCGCGTAATCAATAAATTAAAATTAATGTATGGTATGTAATGTAGAGTTCTGATATGCTTTTGTGTGTTAAGTCAAATCTCATGCTAGTTTTAGTTCTAAAGAATAATATTTAGTTTCTGACGGTCGATTAATTGATTAGACCATAATATGCTTTTCTTTGCATTGTTCCAAATATAATTATACCATCGCTGACCATTAAATAGGGCGTGATGACAGATTATACGCGTAATTAATTTCGATTATCGTCTAGCAAAAGGAACCTTAAAAGGTTTAAATCTCTTTAAGAAAGAGTAATGACTATATATTATACTTTTAATCAAAATAGTTGTTGTTTAACGGAAAAATAACATGGTTATTAGAACCGGAACGGATCGGCTGTTCGAACCGAAAACCGGTACCTTGTTTAATCAGAAGGGCGCACTAGAGGAAAAAAGGCTTTTTACACCGGTCCTTTTCAGCTTTTTACACCGGTTGTAGGACCGGTGTAGATAAAGCCGGTGAGAAAAATAGGGACTTTTTACACCGGTTTTAGAACCGATGAGAAAAATAGATTTTACATCGGTCCTATTCGTTACAACCGGTGTAAATATTATATTTTACACCGGTTCTGTTCGTTACAACTGGTGTAAATATTATATTTTACACCGGTCCTGTTGTTAACAACCGATATAAATATGATATTTTACACCAGTCCTTTTTGAAACGGCCGGTACAAAAAAATAAACTTTTAACACCGGTTGGTTACTACAACCGGCGTAAAAAGTTCTTTTTTAACTTTCCGCTTTGCTTCCTTTATTTCAATCCTGGTCACTTTCAATTTTTGAATTTAATCTCCAACTTGGTTACTTTCCAATAAAACAAGTGCATGAAGACTTAACCATCACAACAGAAAACTACCATCAAATCGCTAATATTTTATTTTTAAACTATATATTAGATTTTTATTACACTTGCATAACACCGCATCAAATACAAAGAAAGATACCAGAGAATAACACTAATAATAGGTAACAATCTTAAAGAAACACATGCATATAACTAATATTATAATGCTTCAATATCATGTTTAAACATTTGCTATGGGGCCTAAGTTAATACTTGGTGACTCCATGGTCTTCATAGCTTCAAATCTTGGTTCTTTGGCCTGGAATTTACGACCAACATAGATAAACTTGGCTTGTCTCATCTTCCTTCACCAAGGCTGGTGCTCGAAAGATCACTGCATCAAATTGAGAACAAAAACAACAAATTCAGGAACACGTTTATAGAATTATCATAGGAGGTGGTAAAATTAATGAATCAATAAGAGTATGCACTAGTATTTTCCCTGATATCATGAAACAGTTAAACATCTGCAAATCTAAGTAATTAACATTTTCAAGTTCCAACTCTCAACTATGTAAACCTTAGTTCCTACTCTAACCCCCCTTAAAACAAGAGTTTAAAACACTTTACCAAATAAACATTCACAAACATGATTCAAACTTACGAACGTGAAAGGATGAAGGAAACTTACAAACTTTATAGAGACCTTTTCATTGGTTTGAATATTAGCATCTGGAAGAGAAATGAAGTAGTGAGAAGAGAGGAGAAGAGAAAAGAATGAGAGTAAGGGGGAGAGAGAGGAACCTAAATAGATTTTGCCAAAGGAACCGCTATCGATCTTGCGACCCAAACGACAAAAGATCAAAGAAGATGACAGAGAAGAGTGGCCGTCAAGGAAGACGAGGGAGAAGAGGGTTTCGAGGGAGAGAGATGTTAGAGTTGAAAAGGTATTTAATTTTCCTTTGTTTTGTACCGGTCCTATAGTATGACCGGCATAAAGTTTTCATTTTTCAACGGTTCAAAATCATAACCAGTGTAAATAATAATTTTCTCACCGGTCCAATATTCAGACCGGTGTAAAGTTACTATTTATTTATAAAATTACCACCGCGTCATTTTTTACACCGGTCACATTACAACCGGTGTAAAAAGCCCGTTGAGAAATGTCATTTTTTCACTAGTGGCGATTTGTAAAAATATTAGAAAAAAGAAAAGAAAAGATGGTACTCGGGGAATTTGCAACGTTTCAGTTAGTGATGTGATGCCTTTAATTAATTCTTCACTTATCAATGTTTTCAATATGATGGATTCTTAATTTTCTATTATGAATATCACAAAGGTCACCATTCTCTCTCGTTATTTATAATAACTGTATTTTCTGTGTCCATGAAATTTAGGTAAACTTAATTATAGATAGATTTTGTAGCACAAAAGAACCTAAAATTCTTCTATCACAATACTATAACTTTTTTAGAAAAATCTTATCTATAAAGTTTATTGGCCAGTTATTTTGATGGGATTTGAGCAGATATATAGATTCATTTTGGATTGAAGTTAGTCTTGAAATGTTGATAAGGTATTGTATATCCTCAACTCTCAATTATTGCCAATAGTAAAATGTTGTCGGAATAATATATTTTAACATTATCATACAATTAATAACGAGAAAAATTAAAATACTAAACAAAATAAATGTGAAATAGGATGAACAATGTAGATTTTAAAAGAACAGAAAAAGTAGAAATTTAGATAAGTTAGGTTCCATTGCAAGGGTCAATGCAAATTTAAATGTGTAATGCACACTTATAGTTTTACCCAGCAAAACATTACATTAGTGTGACTTAAACTCACCTTATACACACAAGCTCAATCTTTAACAGATCAATTTTTGTTGGTGTATGAAGATGTTAGTTCATCAATTATTTTATTTACTATTTTTTATCATATCCTACCTTCGTTAGGGGTGTCCAATGTTATCCGTGCGAACCCGAGCTACCCGATTTTAAAGATAAGAATGTGTCGGTTTGTAATGGGTTTTTGGGTAAAAATAGGTCATTTAAGTGGTTTATTGTGACTAAAAACGGGCGGGTTCGCGTTAAAAAAATTAAACCCGAAGATACTCATACCTAACCAACTACTACTAGGAATATCATACAGTTATTTCTCTTTACTGATTTCTAGATATATTGACGATACTTTTTTTAAGATTGGTCTTTGTGTGGTCAACTTGAAGTCATACATGAGTTTATCATCAAATCATCATATTCTAAATGCATGTGTTAGATCTGAATACTTAATAACTTTTAAGTTCTTTTCTGGTACTAGTACAATCTATGATTTTAAAAAAATCTAATAGAATTAATTCCTATTACTCATAAAATACATCATTTTTATATGGTGTTTGGCAAAAAATAAAAATTAAATTTTCCTAAGAAACTTAACCGAAAAACCTGACCGAAAAAATCGAGAACCGCAATTAACCGAACCCGACCAAACCGACCGTAGTATTGAGTGAAAATGGGTTATTGTTTGTGTTATATGGATAACAGTGGACTCAAAAGTAACCCAATCTGACCGAACCCGACCGATGGACACCCTTAACCTTCGTCCCTTGATATAAAAATCTCTTAACTAAATTCTACTTTTTAAGAAAAGTTGGTTAATGTAGTTAAAGTCATTTAATTTGTTTACAAATTATACTAGTTTTTTGAAAGTACCATCTCATTTGGTATTCATAAATCTTACTCTCTTTTTATTTAATTAATACTTATTTTATTAATGACTAATAAGAGTATTTTGGTAAAAAATAGTTAATGCTATTGACTTTCTGATGAGATTCTTATATTAAAGATTAAAAAAATATCTTAAAAAATTCTTATAATAAGGGACGAAGGTAGTAATTTATTAGTAGTTTTTGAATGATTACTTTTTCCTTAAATACATTTTTGTCCTCAATATAAAAGATTATTAATTAGATGAAAAATAATAAGAGTACCAACTATATTAACAAATTGAATAGTTTAATGACTAAAATCATTCAATCAAAAATTAGGGACCAAATGTTAGTAAATCAAATAGTTTAAAGATCAAAATCATATAATTAAAAATTGAGAATCAAAATCAAACATTAAACAAAATTTAGAAACAGTTAAGTTGTTATTTTTTAAAAAATAATTAAATAATAATAATTTATGAACCCTGAGAACAGCCAAATACTATCACATCACATATCATATTTATTATTTTTCCTCTAATTTATCTATACCTCCATTAAAATGTTTACAATACATTATTGAAAGAGAAACAGAAAAAACAATAGTCACGATTATGTTATATCTCATTGTACTGAAAAGGTACTATATTTGGCACTATCCCCATTGTCATGTAACACTGTTGGTTCTGTTATGCATGATTATCAAAATCAAGTTGAATTGATTGGTTCTAATGAATAATGAAATCTGATTTGTTATATATACATGAGATGTCTTTTATAAAAAAGATTTTCTGTGACAGTGAAAAGAACGAATCTAAATTGTATAAATGATTAAGATTAAAAGTTTTTTAAAATAATATGATCACTTAAAAGGTAATATAATTTTTAAAAGAGTTCATATAATTAATCTCAATTATCTTTTATATAATTATATCGAGTTCATATTAATAACGTGATACATGCTATGAAAAATGAATGAATGTAATTTATTATAGTATTCTGATTTTCCCCTAAATATTTATCTAATTATAAATTCAATAAAATATTTAATGTTTATTTTTTAATTATACTTTTAATTATTTTATTTACTTTATTAAAATATGAGAGTATTGATTAATCATTTTAGTAAAAATTAGAGACAAAAGCATAATTAATGTGCATTCTTTATTCTATGTAAAAACACGAAACTAAATAGATAAAAAGAAACAGATCAAAATGCCTTTTTGAAAATAATTTACATATTTAAGATTTTTCAGATAAATAATATGTCTAGGACATTCTTTTCGGTGTCACAAAACAACCCAAATGTATAAATAATTTACATATTTGCATTATTGAAAAAAGCTTGTTTAATGTCTCATCTTGTTGGATGAAATTGATTATTTACTTTTTTTCAACCATAATTAGTGTTAATTAAATATTAATCATTTTATTTCTATTTAACTATTCAAAGAGGAAAACATGTATATTAAAAATATAATTAATGTTATTATTTTTAATTAAAATGTTATTATTTTTAATTAAAATATTTATTATTATCTCTATTTTTAATTAAAATATTATATTAAAAACAAATTTTATATTTTTAAGAAAAAAGTTAAATAGAAACAGAAATAATAATATTTTGTCCAACAACTTCAGAATCAATTGACCCCCTTGACATGTTAAAGAAAAAGGCTCAAATAAAATAAGGAGAGACAAAGTGAGATAATAAGGGGCTATTTATTGTTGATTTGAATTAAAATATACTTGTTTTTTTTCTAGGTTTTGAGTAGAAGTTAAATTTAGGGGGAGGGAAAGATTGCTAGAAGTTTTGTTCTTATTATTAAAATATTAAGGGGGGCTTTTGAGATATTTTAAAATCTTCTAAGACCTCATTCCTTTATTATTAAAAGTTCTTCCAAATTAGGGAGATTTTGTGGAAGGAATGTCATTCACTTTTTCAAATTGTAATTTCTAAATAAAAGATAAAACCATCTATTCTCCTTTTCTTATTTAGTCATTTCCCCCTCTCTTATTTAATCATTCTCCTTCCTTACCCTAATAACTTCCTAACAAAGCATTAGTAGTTTAAAGTTATACACAAGAAAATAATTTGATATTTGAATTTCAATAAATATTTATAATTGTTTGATTTCCTAATATGCTCTCACCTAAAACTTCTCTTTAAATAATTTGTTAAGTCACAATTAAGAATTATGTATATTGATCACAACAGTTGGATAGATTAATATAAGTAGATAGAAATATAATATTTCTCACTTTATGTAGGTATTAATAAAAAAAGATAAATATATCTTGAATTAAATTAAAAACTAATAAGGGAACACGACTAATTTCAATTCAATTGTAATTATTTCTCACTTTAAGTAGGTATCCTCACTTTATATTAGTCAAATCCCTGCAATAAATTTATAATGTTTCTCCTATAAAACTAAAAAAATGTGTTAGTCAGCATTTTTTTTAATAAATGTTAGGATCTTAATTATTAGTAGTTAAAGAATCATTAATACAAAATTATTTAGAAATATTTCTGAAATTAATTAAGGTGGAAGTGTGAAATGTTTACAGCTAAAAAAAAAATAGGAGTCTCTAAAGAAATCCAAATAAAGTTTGTCTAGTTAAGTTTTTTTACGGGTTGGACCTAAAAAGTTGGCGTCATTATTTTTTATTTATTTTTGGACTAACTATCCTATGTATAATTTTTTTTTCTTTGAATTAGATCTTATAGTTAATTTAGAGTAATCACAAATCTTTATATATGTATTTTTTATTTTTCACCAACAAAATACAAAAACCCAATACGGACCTGCCAGAAAGCTGCACAAGCCCGGCAATACGGCAGCTTTCCAATCTTGTGGTTTGATGCATATTGGACCTAAAAGAAGGAGTTCAAATTTAAAACAGACTTTTGAATGTGTTTTAAAAAAACACGAAAATAACTTATTTTGACAAGCTGTATTAATGATACTAATTTATTAAGTTGCCTAACCATTATACCTCCAATAATATAATACAAAGATTATTATAGAAAATCTACCATTGAACTTGACTTGAAGCAAAAAGATAATAGTTATCAAGAACAGTTACAATGATGGAACTATGTTGCTTCCATGTCCTTGATTTCCCTCTCCTTGAATGACTTGGTGTGAAGATCCCTTGTGATTTGAGTGGTTGTATCCAAGAAGTACAAAATAAATGATGTCAAGAAGCAACAAGCAAACATGGGTATGGGCCCATAAATCCAGAGGACAAGGGGAAATGACAAGTAGAAAGCCCTCAAGCCAAGAGACCAAGAATAACTCCCTCTGTTCAAGGCTTTTGTAACATATTCAATAAAGTCCTTATTACCTTTCAATGCAGGTGTGGTGATTAAGAAGCTCACATGTGCATAGTGTCTAATTGACTGCACATTGCATAGAAATGCAACAAGGAAGCACAATGACATTGAGAGACGTTTGATTGAAGAACTAAGGGAAGTTTTGCTGCCATAAACTAATTTGGTATCTGATTCATTGCTTGCAAAAACACCAATAAGTGAACTGAGTGTTATTGCTGTTGTAGCAAGAAGAGTAGATGCCATGATATTGTTGCGGATTGTCTGAACCGCCAAAACCCCATTTTTCAAGGGATCCTGAAACAAACCAAAAGGGACTTAATAATTGACTAATTGTTAGTGAATGACAGTATAGTTGGCACTTGGCACTGGTAATTTTCTAGCAATAGTTTTCTAGCAGCTCATTGGCCTATTACCAGTAGTAGCACACACGTTTTCAGAATGTCACATAGCTTATGTCCAAATATAAAATGTTTTGAATACTACTAATAAGATTCTGAAATTCTACATCGGCATAATTGCAACCTTCATCGATCAATTTACTGTTCTTCACATGGGAAGCCCTCCTCTATCCTATAATTTATTGAATTATCAAAGGTAAAAGTTCATATTAACCTGCACGGTCTCTGCACCATATATTTCCCCTGCCTCATTCAACCTTATAGAGCAAAAGCAGCACACTAGCTATCTCTTTATTAGAAATTGAAACATTTTCACGCTCAAGCTATAATATTATATTAGAAAATTGTGGGTACAACTTGATTTAAAAGTTAAAAATTAATAGTTATCTCTAGCTTTATAAAAAATATTGTGACTATATTCCTAGACACACTGTTATGAAGCTTATATTAACATTATTCTTTGCTCAAATTCAGCACTCTACAACTATTCCATAACCAGAATAAGCTACAGAAACCCTCAAAGAGGATGTTAGTGTGGGTATCAAATGGCAAGCCTAGTGTCAACATTTTATGATTACCAATCAAAGTGGATGTTCAAAGAGGTCAGAAGATGGCTAACAAAACAATTGCATCATGTTTAGCATACATACTAATGATTCTAAGCACTAACTCCTGAGTGTTAGATAATGGTAGGCACGATTTCTTACTTCATAAAGTTTCACATTCTTGGATAGGTTTATAATGTTTCAAGAAGTTTTGGACCATCAATAGACTTGGTATAAACAATGTTTTCTTACACCCGTTAAAAAAACACTTTTTACATTGGGTCCATTGATGATCCAAAACTTTTTAGACCATTACAGACTCCTTCCAACCAAGTTCTTACCATCTAGCTTTTATAAGCACCCACACACCAAGATTTCACTTAATTTGTTGATGAATGAATAAACTGTATGCTAAAAGATGAGGCCCTTCATCTATGGAACCAGGCACACGAGAATCATGAAATACAGCTACATGTCTACTGTCTACATCAATATATCATTATTTTCTTCAGATAAAGCACTACTTACTAGACCCGTGACCTTTTACTTCATATAAATTATGATACCAGAAGCATGTGACTTCATTTCAAGGATAAAAGTAGACCATCCATTTCCCTTCAAGACCTTTGAGGTTTTCCAGAGTCCAGCACAAGCAAGCACATGATGGTAGAAATGAGCAACCATGCTGATTGCTTACTGCTCTTTTCTGCCGAAAACTCAGATTTGTTTTAAGTTCCGCAACTGTAATTGTGGTTACAATATCAAGATTTTTTATATCTCTGCAGCCATATCACAACCGTAATTGCAGCCACATTGGTTGCATTTATTCTCAATTGGTTGTGATATTAAGTTTTTTGACGTCACCCTCACTGCAACCTCACTTTAAAATTCTGATCAGAATAGAGTACATTTTCAGGCATGCTCAGTAGTATAAACACTCAAGGCAGGAAATTGTAAATTCTATGCAATTGTTAACCACTTTAATTAAGCCTGTCACAGAAATCCATCACTCAAATTAGCAAAGCATGAAGCACCAACTTCACTGTCAAATTCCCCAACCTATATTCAAAACTTAGTGAAGAAACCTTATCTAAACTAGCAGTTGATTATGTCTTGTGACAGATTACTCCTCTGTTGACACAACAACAGAAATGTGTGTGAATCTTTTAACAACATTCTCACGAACTTCTCTATTCTTTACCCATTCAAACTATAAAGTTATCAAACTATTTATGGTGAGCATCAAGTAATGAACTTCTTTTCAGAAGCAGTTCAAATATGCCATGTTAGATTGAGGAAGAAAGCGAAGTAAGAGAGAGAGAGAGAGAGAGAGAGAGAGAGAGAGAGAGAGAGAAAGAGAGAAATAGTACTGACAGCCATGATGGAAAGAACCCAATGGTAACGAGACTGAGCATTCAATCCAATAACAGTGCGAGATGGGTGGCGGATTATAGTGTATAGAAGCCAAACATGGTACATTCCCAACAGTAACAGACCAAGAGGCACCAAAACATAGTCCAAATCCTGTACTTGCATCTTTTTGCTTCTTCACACCTCTCCTCATAACATTACCAAATACCAACACTTGAAAATTGTAATCTTGGGATGCTATTGAAATCCAAATTACTTCCACTCATACCTACCCTTGTCTTTTACCTCCCACTCCCACCTTTTCCACTCTCAAAAGAAGCCCCTCCTTGCATTTTCTACTTGTAAAGTTATCTGCAAAAACTTTAATTAAATCCATCTTTTAGGCTGGGAACAAAAAGTAAGCAACAGCTATTATCACTAATACCATCAAACTCCATCGAAAAATATAAATAAAAAGAGTTATTTCTCTTTACAACTCGGTATAATATGATATGACACTGACAGCGTTTAAATTGCAGTTGAGTGAGAGATAAGATGCAATTTCACATGGTTGTTATCTTTATACTTGTCAGATCCAATTCGAGAAATTCTACATATACATATGTGTATCTATCTATGCCACTAGCTACGAATCAAGTGTTGTTTTGGTTCACGCTAACCCCTCCAGTTTGTTGCTTTTGTTATCACTCTGAAATTGGTTGAAATTTGAAAGCTTCAAAAGACAAGTTCTCAAAAGGCCACTTCCATACATCAAGAGAATTACACCGGTAGTGGTAGTGGGTATCTGCGCCATAAAAAACATCTCTTTTTTATTTCTGCAAACAATGAGAAAAATATATTAAGCTAGGTACAAAATTAAGACCTATTACAAATTTGTAGACAGTTCCATGAATGAAAAATAAAACCCTTTTGAACTGGTCTGGACCGGGGTCTAGGATCCGGTGTGGGACCAGCCACAAGAATGCAGGTGTTTTTAGGGTTTGCACACCGGAACTGTGAGTAACCGATGTATTAATCCGGTCTCTCAGTGGGAGAGGCCGGTCTTGTTGTCCTGGAGATCCTTCACACCAACGTTTCGCGTTGTAGAAGGGCGAAAGGTGGTGCCACCTGCGAAGATTCTCCGACGCTCAAGTTAGAAGAGTGTATGAACTCAATGAATACTCAAGCGTAGAAACAGTAAAGTGTGAGATAGAACAACGATACCATGCATGTGTGTTGATATATGCTTCTTATAGTTGAACGTAAGAGAAATGAGTCGTTGGATGCAGGTGGGTCCCTTAGCTCTGATTGCGTGTATATTGTGTCAATCAAAGTGGCTCGACTTTCAGAATGTGTCAGGAGGGTAGGTCAATTATCAGAGTACAATCCTCTAGGGAGAGGAGAGGATAATCACCTTTTCCGCATAATCTGCTGACACGCCCACTTACTTTCTGAAGCCATTGATGTGACGTATTTTGCTACAAACAGTGTCTTCGTTGATAAGTTATCAGGGACTCTTCTCTTACTGTGACTGAAAAGCCAACAATTATATAAACACCCTGTAAAGATGAACTTAGAACCACTATGGAGAAAATGAATGATGTTATCGTGGAGTGAGGGCGGACGGCCAGACAACGGATATCCGGTGTGGCAACATTGTACCAGGACACCGGTTATCCTTATATGAGGTCAGTCTGACGTCACAAGTATGGGGGCCGGTATCTAGACCGGATCATCTGTCCCCTAGCTTGTATGAGGGACTGTTAAGTTGCTCATATGAGCTACACAACTCTTAAGAGAAGTCTGGATGCCGGTAGTACATTCTTGTAAGTCTCTGGGAGCTCGGTGGCGTCCGCTCTAGTAAACGTGACCGCCCTTCTCGCATTGCGTACAACAGATTCAGACAACATAAGATAAGTAATGGAAATCCCAAGAGTCTTTGAAAATCGAAACCCTTGGTATTCAAAAAGTGGTTGGGAGGCATTAAATGCGCACAGCATGATTAGACAATAAATGCGTTTTTTATGCAAGAGCCATCATTGCCCAAGAGTGTAACCGTCGATTGGGCTTTTTGGGCCTGGATTCAAACTGAATGGGGGCCCATTTTGCCAAAATGTTTACTGAAACGTTACTGTTTTCGCGCCCGTTTGTGGTGAAACGACGGAGTCGTTTCAATTTGAAAGAGTTGCGTTTTGAGGCAAACCTTGTGACCTTCGATGAAACACTGTGTTTCTTCGTTACCTATAAAAGGAACTCTTAGCAGATTTAGGAATCCATCCTTGCTCTCAAACTTAGTGAAACTCTGCTCAAATTTCCTTGGAATTTCCTTGTCGTCTTCAACTTCTCAAAGATCCTCTTCCTTTAGGTAACCTTCCTTCCCTTCAACTCCTTGCAATTTTAATCATTCTATTTCCATCATGCACCCTAGAGCAGGCCACGCTGGTCCTTCAAATAGAGGGAGGTTTGGCTCTCGTGCCCCCCTTAGCCACCGTGGTGGGAGGATTCCAGGGGATCCTCCTGTGGCTGGGCGCCATCGCTCAGAGAGAGCCGAAGCTTCTTCCTCACGAGCGTCTTCTTCCTCTCGTCGCTCTGAGGTTCCCCTTGGTTCGAGGGCTACCAGCCGCTCTGATGAGGGATCAAGTGCTGAAGGTTATCTCTCTGACGATGTTGCTTTTTATCACAGCACCTACGCATTCCATCGTGCCTGCACAACCATGGATCTTCCAGGACGTGGAAAAACACCGTTTCTCCGCTCTGCTGAAGGGTGTGTCAATGTTGTGGCACACCGGCTTGATTGGGAGAAACTCAACAGGGAGAAACCTTATTGCTGGGTAGAAGAGGAATTCCTAGAGATCCCTTCGCACCATGCAAGTGAGGAGGAACGCACGGTTTCTTTCCGCTGTAAGATATATTCGGATAAGAAGTACAAAGCGCGATACGCTGTGATGGCTCCGCATCCTTCTGAAAGAATATGCCACAGCGTCCCTGACGCGAGGTCGGTCTACATGTACGACTTCGTTTTCTTAAAGCTGGGGGTACGCTTTCCACTGACGGATTTCCAGATGGCCGTCCTGCGTTTCTTAGACTGTGCCCCCTCACAACTACATCCCAACGGTTGGAGTCTTGTCCGGGCTCTGGAAGTCTTGGGGGAGCATTTTGGCTTCTCCGCCACTGTGGCCAAGCTATTTTACTATTGCCAAGTGGTCCGCCGAGCTAATAAGAAGGGCGGCCTTGGGTTCATTACTCTTCGTAGTGACTCAAGGGTTGTAAATTTCAAGTCTTATACGGAATCCGCAAAGGTAGATGGGCGCTCCTTCAAACACTACTACACGCGGGTCCAGATCCAGCCAAATAAGCCAGTCTTTTGGCGGAATAAAGAGGGGTTTACCAAGTTTCCCCTTAGCTGGACGCACGAGCATTTTCTTCTTATGAGCCGTGCTTATTATACAGATGAGAGCGAACTTTCCCCTCATTCTGTTGAGGTCTTGAGCGCCCTGCAGACGGCCTCAAAGACCCTCAAGGGGTTTTCCAGCCGTCTTCTCTTGGCCGAGGATAGCATCAAAAACACCTACCTCCGTAACATCCGCTCTTACTCTCCTTGTGTTGTATGGTTATTCCGCTCTAGTTATTTTTCTCCTTGTATGCTTATTCAACTTTTCTTGTTTTGCAGAACAAATTGAAAAAGCCTGCCCAGAGATGTTGTCGTTAAGGACCATGATGGCTGACGATGACTCCTCTTCTGAAGAAAATGACATCCAAGCGAAGAGGAACGCCACTCAAACTCCCCTCATTCCTCTGACTTCTGCGGTAGGAGATGAGGTTCCTCTCTTCGACGAGGAGGAAACCGAGGAAGCAACTGAGGCCGCTGGAGTGGGTGGCGAGGAGGCCGTCCCAGAGAAAAAGAAGAAGAAGAGGCATCTTGTAAAGAAGGCTGATCAAGAGAAGCCCTCCTCTGATGACCCTGTGAAGAAGCGTCAGAGGACGGCCGAAGAAACTGAATTAAAGAAGGACAAGGGAAAGGAACCCGTTCCTGAGTTCTCTGCACCTTCTTCTCAAAATGCTTCAGAACCGGATTCTGGGAACGGTCCTCCTCCGGCGTTCGATCCTCCGCGTGACTCCTTCCTTTCTCCTTATTTGTGGTTTCAAGGATCTATGCCTCCTACTCTCCCAAAGGCACGGTATTGCCTCCGCCCTTCCCTCGACGCTGCTGGGGTCCGAGGTGCTTGCAAGGCTGGGCGTTGGCAACTTGATGAACTGTCTGGCCTGCTTGAGTCCCTGAGCGAGAAAGCTGACTATATGGATCAGGTTGAAAAACTTGAGACCGAACTCGCGGTGAAGGAGAAATTTGCGGCCAAGCAAGCTGAAGTTCACAGGGGGGTGGAATCAGAATTGAAGAAAACTAAAGAAACGCTCCAGAGGAAGACTGAAGAGGCAAGCCGAGTTCATTTGGCGAACAAGGCCCTAGAGCGGGAAGTTGCCGACCTCCAGAATAAGAACAAATCCATACCCCTCCTTGAAGAAGAACTACAACTGGAGAAGAAGAGATCGGCTAAGCTTGCTGACGATCTCAAAGTTATGGAGGAGGGTCGCAACAAGGACCTTGGGGAGTGGGAGTCTATTCGGAAGGAGATGCAAGCCCAAATTGATGAACTCAAAAAGGGTGGTGCGAGTGCTGGGCCTTCAGAAGAGGATTATGCCAAGGTTCAAAGAAGACTAGCTGCTGCAAAGGCCAAGGCTGCCAAAGCCTTGGATATATGCAAAAATGTGGCGTATGAATCTTTCGGCCTGGCCCTTCGTCAAGTCTATTATCGTAACCCTGGAGTAAAGCTGAATTTATACGGATTAGATCCGTTCTTCGAGTTCCATGGGGGAAGACTTGTAGAAGTTCATAAGGACGGATCGCACCATGAACCCCATGCATCTCTGTACGAACTGCCTCCCCTCCCAGAAGGCCAAAGTATGGAGCCTACAACGTCCACTGCTGCCTCTGGAGCTGATGCATAAGAAGGTGCCCAAACTGGGGTGGAGGACAAGACGGAGAAGGCAGGAGTGCCCACTGTGGAGGATCAAGCACCGGCCTCTTAATTTTAAGCTTTCATTCATTGCCGTGTTCTGGGATCGGCTCCAGCTTTAAAACACTTTGTAACCTGCATATTTTCTTATAAGATTCACTATTACTTTTCCTCAACTGTTTGCATCGAATGTGTGATTGCTGAATAACTTAGTGTTATGCAAAACACTTTATTGTTTTCAATGCTTTGCGAATCCGTTCTGCGTAGTTACCTAGCTGCTTAAAGCGTATTTATCTCATTGGATTAAGATAACAAATTACAACGAATAAATGATAATTAAGTTAAAGCATGCCCTGTCCCCAAGTGTAAGTACATTGGGAAGGGAAATTTTATCTTAAGGATTACCTTTTAACTTCTTAAAAAGATAGAAATGCTTATCTGTCCTCAAAGATGTAGAGCGGGTACATTAGCGTTCAACCGCTCCGGGATGGATATTTCACAATTGAGGACGGATATTGCCTTTGAATTTTGTATAGCTTTGGCAAGGGTAAGCTTTATGCCTTTCTCTTGAGGTTCGGTTTGGCCCTACACCTCAAGTCTTCACACGGTGTTCGGTTCGATCCTACTAACCGTACTTGGAGTTCGGTGCAATCCTACAATCCAAGCCTTCAACACGGGGTTCGGATCAGGGCTAATCCTGAACCTACTGCGCCCGTTACTCGGGGTTCAGCGCGGTTTTCTGTGTGAACCGGCCTACTGCGCCCAAGCCTTCGCATGGGGTTCGGTTTGTGGCCTTGAAAAAGGACCAGCCCTACAACCCATGTAGTCTTCGAATGGGGTTCGGTTTGTGGCCTTGAGAAAGGACCAGCCCTACAACCCATGTAGTCTTCGGATGGGGTTCGGTTTGTGGCCTTGAGAAAGGACCAGCCCTACAACCCATGTAGTCTTCGAATGGGGTTCGGTTTGTGGCCTTGAAAAAGGACCAGCCCTACAACCCATGTAGTCTTCGAATGGGGTTCGGTTTGTGGCCTTGAAAAAGGACCAGCCCTACAACCCATTCCACCTCAAGGAGTTACATCGACAAAACACACGATGTGTGATTGAGATCATCCGTCCTGAGGGGTCTTCATCAGTTCCTCGAGGAGTTATATCATCAACTACGGAATTGGTAGTTGAGTTCATCCGTCCTGAGGTGTTTGCGTATTAAACTACGGCTTTAAATCATAACACATAAGAAAAGTGAGAATGATAGGGCGGTGAAAGTGTATTCTTATTAAAATTGAAAATAGATTACACAAAGAGCATCGTTGGGGCCATGCCTCGTTAAAACCTTCTTGAGAAAACCCAATGGGAAAAAACTCAAGTAAGGAAAAAGAGTACACGCCGTCTTACCAACTAGCTGTAATACACTCGTAAATTCTGAGTGTTCCATTTGTTGCGGATTGGGGTTCCATCAAGTTCTTCCAACCGGTATGATCCCTTTCCAGTCACCTCCGAAACTCTATAAGGTCCTTCCCACGTCGGAGCTAGCTTTCCTTGGTGAGCGAACTTATTCCCCACACTGGCCTTTCTCAGAACGAGGTCTCCGGTGTTAAAAGCTCTGTACTGGACACGTTTATTGTACCGGAGTGCAGCCTTTGCTTTTATTGCCTGATCTCTGATGAAAGCCTTTTCCCTTAACTCTTGGAGGACATCCAGCTCTGATGCTAAGTTGGCGTTGTTATCTTCTGCTGAAAAATACTCCACACGAGCCGATCTTGTTTGTAACTCAACTGGGATCATCGCCTCAACCCCGTACACCAACCGGTATGGGGATTCGTTAGTTGAAGAATGAGGCGTAGTGCGGTATGCCCATAGAACATGACATAACTGGTCAGTCCATCCTCCCTTCGCTTCTCCCAGACGCTTCTTTAACCCCTTTAGCACCTCTCGGTTAGCTACCTCTGCTTGCCCATTGGTTTGGGGATGTTCAACAGATGAAAATATCTGGATTATCCCCAGTCCTTCAAGTAAATCCGTGAACTTCTTGTCTGTAAACTGGGTGCCGTTGTCAGTCACAATCCGCCCTGGCACCCCGAACCGAGCAATGAAATTTTCGTACATGAAACGTCTTGTACGTGCAGAAGTGATATGCACTACGGGTTCTGCCTCGATCCATTTGGTGAAATAGTCTACTCCCACGATCAAGTATTTGATTCCTCCTGGCGCAGTGGGAAACGGACCCAAAATATCAAGGCCCCATTGGTAGAACGGCCAAGGCACGGCAGATGAAGATAACTCTTGGGCCGGTGTATGGTGGAGATTGGAAAATTTTTGGCAAGTGTCGCACTTCCTCACAAAATCTACTGAATCCTGCTTCACAGTGGGCCACCAGTACCCAGCCCTGAGGACTTTTCTCATTAGGCTTCGGCCTCCAGCGTGGTGCCCACATTGCCCCTCGTGTACCTCAGTCAAGACCGCTTGAACTTCATCTTCTCTTAAACATGAAAGATATGGGACAGAGAATCCCCTTCTGTAGAGAACACCATCGACCATAGTAAAATATGGCAGCTCCCTCTTTACTCGTCTCCTTTCCTTCTCGTCAGTGGGAAGTTGACCATCAGCCAGATAACGAATATAAGGAATGACCTAAGAATCCTCATATGGATAGCTCACCATGACAGCATTCAGAGAAGGATACAGAGGTATACTGGGTGATGTCAGAGTGCTTTGAACCACCGTTGTTGTGCTACCAGGCTGCTTTGTACTTGCCAATCTTGACAAGATGTCCGCTCTGGTATTTTCTTCCCTGGGCACATGCTTGAACTCTAAAACTTCAAATCTTCCCTTCAGCTCATTAACACAATTCAAGTACAATTGAAGTTGTGGCTCCTTCGCCTGGTACTCCCCCTGGATTTGCGAAATCACCAGCTGGGAATCACTGCAGAGTGTAACTGCTGATGCTCCGATGTCAATCGCCGCACGGAGGCCGGCCAAGCATGCTTCGTATTCAGCTTGATTGTTGGAGGTCTTGAAATTGAATCGGAGGGAAATTTCTAAGTGTACGCCGTCATCACTTTCTACCACCACACCTGCTCCACAACCTTTGCTGTTCGACGAACCGTCGACGTAGATGGTCCAATGCGCTCGAGGGGTGGCCGGGTCTGCCCCAGTCATTTCCACTACAAAATCGGCCAACACTTGCGCCTTGATGGCTCCTCGAGGCTCATATGAAATCTCAAATTCAGATAGCTCAATAGACCATTTTATCATCCTTCCAGCGAGGTCTGGCTTGCTGAGTACTGAACGGAGTGGCAAATCCGTTCTCACCAATACTGGGTGCGCATGGAAATAAGGCCTCAACCGTCGTGACGCCCAAACAACTGCCAGGGCGGCTTTCTCAATCTTCTGATACCTTCCTTCCACCCCCTGAAACGTTTTACTAGTAAAGTACACCGGTCTCTGTCCTTCAGGGGTTTCTTTCACCAAGGCCACACCTAGAGCTTCGTCGGATATTGCCAAGTATAAGATTAACGTTTCGCCTGGATCAGGCTTAACAAGAATTGGTGGACTCGAGAGAACGACCTTGAGCTGTTGGAAGGCTTGCTCTTGTTCCTCTCCCCATTCAAAACTCTTGTGTTTCTTCAACGCCTTATACAAGGGGAGGGACCTGTGCGCCATCTTAGGCATGAAACGAGCTAAAGCGGCCACTTTCCCATTCAATGACTGGACCTCCCTCAAACATTTAGGACTCTGTATGTCCAGGATTGCTTGACATTTCCCGGGGTTAGCTTCAATGCCTCGTTGAGTCAACATGAATCCCAAGAATTTTCCTGCTGGAACGGCGAAGGTGCACTTTAAAGGATTTAACCTCATGTTGTATTGCCGAAGCCTAGTGAAAACTTGGCGTAGATCTTCAATGTGGTCTCCTCCAGTGGGCGTTTTGGCTATGATATCATCAATATAAACTTCGACCAGCTTTGTATGCATCCCTTCAAAGACTTTGTTAATCATGCGCTGGTAGGTAGCGCCGGCGTTCTTTAGTCCAAAAGGCATGACGGTGTAGCAGAAAACACCGCGGTCATTGATAAAGGCAGTTTTCTCCTGGTCTCCCTCCCACATCGGAATCTGGTTGTACCCCGAATAGGCATCCATGAAACTGAGATATTGGTAACCAGATGAATCATCCACCATGCGATCGATGTTGGGCAGGGGATATGGATCTTTAGGGCAGCAACGGTTAAGATCCACATAATCTGTACACATCCTCCATTTACCGTTAGCCTTCTGCACCATGACCACATTAGAAAGCCAAGATGAATAGCGTATCTCCCTTATAAAACCTGTTTTCAACAACTCCTCTGTTTGCTCACAAGCCGCCCTCTGCTTCTCCGGTCCCAACCTCCTCTTCTTCTGAGCCACCGGTCTGGTTTCAGGATACACTGCAAGTTTGTGACAACAGAAATCAGGATCCATCCCCGGCATGTCTGCTGCTGTCCATGCGAAAAGGTCTTTGAATTCCTGCAAAAGGGCTAACAAGCGTTGCTCCATAGCAGACTCCAGCTTATCGTTGATGTGCGTGACCTTCTCTGGGGAATCTCCCAATACGACATCCCTGGAGCCACCATCTGGTGTGGGCTTAGATGGATTGAGTGGATCAATCTTCAATTCCGCTCTGGGGTCTAGGTCAATAAGACTGACAGACCCTGCCGCTGTTCCTCCGTCGTTCAACTTCCTCTTCTTGTTGAATGCATCCAACTTAACCATGTTGAGGCTCAGATTATAACAATATCGAGCCATCTCCTGATCTCCGCGGAGTGAGGACACACCATTGTCCTTGTCGATAAATTTGATCAGGAGATGAGGGGTGGATACAATTGCTTCCATAGCGTTCAATGTTGGACGACCTATGATACCGTTGTACGGGGATTCCACATCAATCACCAGAATTCTTGACTTGACCGTTCTTGCACCGGGCTCTCCTTCAAAAGAAATCAAAGTGTCGAGGTATCCCTTAGTGGGTTGCTTGGCTCCGTTAAACGCTGTGAGTTCTTGTGTGTATGGTTGTAAATCTGCATCACTGAAACCCATTCGTTTGAAACAATTATAAAAGATAACATCACAAGAACTTCCCTGATCGACGAGGATCCTCTTGACGTCTTTATTGGCTATGACGGCCACAATCACTACTGCATCATCACCTCCTGGAATTGTTGGGCCGAAGTCATCATCTGTAAATGACACCGTCGGGGCTGTCACTCCGTCCCTGAAAGGGCGGTTGTCCCTCGGTTTACCCTGGACTGACAGAATCATCCTATGGTGGTTTTTTCGTGCTGTGATTGATGTTCCTCCTCCCGCGAATCCTCCAGCTATCATCTCAATCACTTCTCGTCTGCCCTGCCTCTGCTGCTGGGGCATGTTACTTTGTTGGGCACCTTCAGCAATCACTACCCCTTTCTGCTTCTCAGCCGCAGTGAACTTCCTTGCTGGGTTGCGTGTATTATCATCTTCATCATCAGGATCTCTATTCCTTTTCTCCATCCTGTGAGGCTCATCCATAGATTTCTCCTTAAACAAATACTGCTTCAGCTTTCCTTCCCGAATGAGAGTTTCCACCGTATTCTTTAACGCCTTACACTCATCAGTGTTGTGCCCTGTCTGCTCATGGAAAGTGCAGTATTTACGTGGGTTACCACCCCTCTTGGCTGGGGCTGGCTTCCTTATACCAAAGACGTTCAGAGTTGGCCAACCAACCTCCCTCATGATTTGTGAGTGCCTGGTGTTCAACGGAGCATAGTGATCGAACGATGATACGCGCCTATCTCGTGGATACTGACGAGCATTCACAAAGTCTTCTCTAAAGGCATGCTTCTCGGGCCTCGCTCTCTCCTTTTCTCTCCGTGGCTGCTGAGCGGGTGCTGAAGGCTTTACTCTTGCTGCAGTTGCCTCTAGATGCATCTCTATGCCCACATATTTGGAAGCTTTCCTTCGAAACTCCTCGAAGGTTGTAGGTGGGCTTTTTGCCAAAGATAGAGCAAAGGCTGAACCTGGCTGAAGAGCTTCCACTACAATATGGAGTTGTATGGCCTCCGTGAGGTTAGGGACCAACGCAGCCTCCTTGTAAAACCTTTTCAGGAACTCCTTAAGAGTCTCAGTTTCTCCCTGCCTTATCTGGGCCAGGGTGTGAGAAGTTCTTGGGATATCCCTGGAGATGACGAAATGGCTTTCGAATGCAGCAGCCATTTCCTCCCAAGAGTCTATAGATCCTGAGGGCAAACTTTTAAACCAGCCGAGAGCTTCCTCCGTCAGCGTCCTTGGGAACATTCTGCACATGACATCTTCATCTGCTCCCAGATACATAGCTTCATAAACATAAGCATCCAAATGCTTAGTGGGGTCGGTCTCTCCATTATACTTCCCAATCGACAATGGCTGAGTTGTTTGCAAATGTTTTGGAATGACAATACTCATCAACCTTCTTGAGAAAGGGACATTGAGCTTGTATGCCCCTGAAGTTACCACCGCCTGCTCCCTTCTCCTAGTACTGACTCTATCACCAGAGTCCTGTGTTTGCTCCCTCTCTTCATATGTAGGGATCTTCGAATACTGGAGGGTGGTAGATCTATCCCTCGCTGATGCATGGTGAACATCCTCTGCATGAGACACTACTCTGTCCCCAGCTCTTCCTCTCTCTCGCCTTAACTCCATCAGCTCCTCCTTCAGTTGCCTGATAACCTCATCGCGAGGGTCAGGCGTCTGCACTTGCACCATCCTCCGGGTTTGAGTTACAGGGGATTCGAAGACGAGTCTCCTCCCAGCCTGTTGATGGGTCACATCCTCCACGTGACCTTCCACGAAATCTCTCCCATCACCTTCCATTGTAACAACCTAACTTCTGCGAAAATGGGAATAACTCTATCGAGTCCCACCAGGCGTGCCAATGAACTGGTCTGGACCGGGGTCTAGGATCCGGTGTGGGACCAGCCACAAGAATGCAGGTGTTTTTAGGGTTTGCACACCGGAACTGTGAGTAACCGATGTATTAATCCGGTCTCTCAGTGGGAGAGGCCGGTCTTGTTGTCCTGGAGATCCTTCACACCAACGTTTCGCGTTGTAGAAGGGCGAAAGGTGGTGCCACCTGCGAAGATTCTCCGACGCTCAAGTTAGAAGAGTGTATGAACTCAATGAATACTCAAGCGTAGAAACAGTAAAGTGTGAGATAGAACAACGATACCATGCATGTGTGTTGATATATGCTTCTTATAGTTGAACGTAAGAGAAATGAGTCGTTGGATGCAGGTGGGTCCCTTAGCTCTGATTGCGTGTATATTGTGTCAATCAAAGTGGCTCGACTTTCAGAATGTGTCAGGAGGGTAGGTCAATTATCAGAGTACAATCCTCTAGGGAGAGGAGAGGATAATCACCTTTTCCGCATAATCTGCTGACACGCCCACTTACTTTCTGAAGCCATTGATGTGACGTATTTTGCTACAAACAGTGTCTTCGTTGATAAGTTATCAGGGACTCTTCTCTTACTGTGACTGAAAAGCCAACAATTATATAAACACCCTGTAAAGATGAACTTAGAACCACTATGGAGAAAATGAATGATGTTATCGTGGAGTGAGGGCGGACGGCCAGACAACGGATATCCGGTGTGGCAACATTGTACCAGGACACCGGTTATCCTTATATGAGGTCAGTCTGACGTCACAAGTATGGGGGCCGGTATCTAGACCGGATCACCTTTTAAATTTGCACTTAGTCAAGGCCAACCAGTGTGCTTCACAATCTTCAACAGAGATTCCTAACAAATAAGCTGATCCTTAAAAACAATAATATTCCGCATAGACCATATATATAGACCAGATTTCAGAAAACCATATCACAAGTAAAATATTCCCAGATACTTTTGTCCACATAGCATATCCTAATGCTGCAAAAGATGGGGTTTACAATCGGCAGGCATCACCTTAATTTAAAATTCAACCATTTGTTACATTTTTGCCAAAGCAAATAAGATGCTGCAAAAGATACTTTGTTGTCTCCTGGGCGTACAAGTTATCTCTTATTTGTGATCTTTCTGTCAATTTTTTCCATCCAAAGAAATTGACTTTTGGCCGAACAAGAGCTGTCCAAAATAAATCTTAAGGTTGCTTATCCTGATATGTATCCTGCTGCTGGAACCACACATATGCTGACTGAATAGTATACCTATACCCCCTTCGAAGGAGATAGCTCCTACATCCTTATTCATAATTCTTACAAAGTGAAGCTATTTATGCAATTTTCCCTCATAAACTGCATACAAATTGCTGTGTGTATATATATTTGTAGCAAGAGATAAAAAAATTGAAATCACCGAAACTTAGTAGCCTCATATAATGAGTGTTGCTGATGTATCAGTATACACCATTTTCTAGTGTTCCCTTTCATTTCCTGTCCAAGGGTGTAGATCACACATAGCCATGAGTACATTGATCCCTTGAGTGATGTAGGCCACCAAGTTTTTTTTTTTTCTCTTTTATTTTGGGCGTGAAATCTTTGTTTGGAGGTGGACTTTTACACCACCTTACAATTCAGTGTTCTCAATTGTTGCTGACTTTTCATGATAAAGTTTGTGTTAAAAACATAGAGAACTGAATATATAGTTTGAGACAACCCTTAATTCATGACTTGACTTTTAGGTTAAGTTAGGCTCTTCATTTACTAGTTTGAATGTTAAGCCACCCATTCAAGTCCAATTCTACAAACTTACACACCAGATAAGGGACACGTTAAGATAAGTTTTACAGCAGTTAAGAGTAAGTCATTATATGTCTTATAAAGTTTAAGACAACCCTTAGCTCATGAGCTAGTTTCTGGTATGTCAAGGCCAACATTTCTACTAGAACTATAACGTACATCAAAAACTTGCAAAAAAGTTTGGCAAGCACATGGTGAGTTGATCCCAAAGAAGTGAAATGTAACTAACGCATAGACACTGAAAATGAACTCTGGCACCATTAAACAAGAAACAAAAATTACTACTACCTAGTACTCTCAGTGAATGATCCTTCCAACATCAATGGTAAAAGTTCATAGCTCATAGTTCTCAAAAGGAACATACAAAATTGTTACAACTTATAATCTATTATACATGATCAACACCTTGGTTTTGAGACAAATTGTTATCAGGTAAAGGATAATAATCAGAATTATCGGCATCATCAGTTTCCCTCTCCTTCTTGAATGAGTTACTATGAAACTCCCTTGTAATTTTGGCTGTTGTATCCAAGAAGTACAAAATAAGTGATGTCAAGCAGCAACAAGCAAACATGGGTATGGGCCCATAAATCCAGAGAAAGAGTGGGAATGACAAGTAAAATGCTCTGAGTCCAATGGACCAAGAATGGCTCCCACGGTTTAAAGTCTTAGCAATGTATTCCATGTACTCTCTTTTGTCTCTGAGTGTTGGTGCAGTGATTAGAAAGCTAACATGGCAATAGTATCTTATAGACTGCACATTGCATAAAAATGCAACAAGGAAGCAAATGGTGATAGAGATACGTTTGACTGAAGAACCACTGTAAGTCAGAAAAGCCGTGTCATCAGAACCCCATGAACCACTAGCAAAAATGCCAATGAGTGAACTCAGAGTGATTGCTGTTGTAGCCAGAAGAGTAGATGCCATGATATTGTTGCGAATAGTTTGAACTGCCAAAACACCATTCTTCAAGGGGTCCTGAAAATAATGTTTCAGAATGTGTTCAAGATAACACATTCAAAAAGGGTATTCAATAAAAGAAAAACAAGCCCTTATCATGCTGATGCAGCCAGTTAGTGCTCCCTCTGATACTAGTTTACGAGTCCTAAGAAATTATATAATCAAAAGTTTCAACAAACTACACTTTTATTGGATGTGGTGATATGTTTAAATATGTTAGATTTCTTCTTAAAAACAATTGACATAAATGAAATTTGCCCAACAAGTACTGAAACCGCATCGCAGAGCAAGCCAGTGATGTGAAACTTCCCAAAAAGATGTCCTCTTTTAAGATAGACAATGGAAGAAAGAATCTGAAAAAATATTACCAAAAAAAGAAAGGATCCTATCCATAATCAGTACAATAATTCACTATGGTTCCCCACCACGAGTATTTTTTAAAACTACTTCCAGCACATTTTATTAATACAGCAAATTGTACTGACTCAAACACCAGGGGACTTGAAATAGCCAAAAAACCAACTCAATCTACTGACCAGTGTTCAATAATGTGTAGATAACATCACACCACTTGTTCAGCATTAGTGCATAATACCAAAACACCGGATGTGTGATTCATTTAACCAAACAATTTCAACAAGCTGAAAATCATTCTCATTCAAAATGCTATGCAACTTGCTTCAATGAACTCAAGAAATAAGGGGGAAATCTCTAACTTTGATTTTTCATTCGCTCTTCACAATAAAAATGATCATTGATCATAAACTACCTAGGCTCTTGGATTCCCCACTGATACCAAGGAAACAATAGGTTTCAAGCATGATTTCCAAATAAGAACCTATATGTGATGAATAATGCCACCACCAATTTCATGTCAAATGACAAAAGCCTGACCAAAAAATTCAATGGAAACGAGGACACTAATGCAACCCCAAGAGTTCTTGTTCCGAACTGAGCATACAACATTTCTTAATACAAGAAAACATAACACACAAAATCTGAGAGCAAAACAGTCTAAACTCTAAACATGATAAATGGTCAGTTCAGAAGGACATCATTGGGGGGATAATGGATGATAACATTCAGAATTAGGATACCACTAATTTTATCCCGAAAAAAGCACCTTTTCCAAAAACTATCAATGACCCAAATAATCAAAACTTTCCAACCATATCATCAAAGATAAAAAAGCATATGGTGTGTGTAAACCACTCACACTCATCATGGTTAGAACCCACTGGTGACGAGACTCAGCATTAAGACCAATGACAGTTCGAAGAGGGTTGCGGAGTATGGTGGAGACTAGCCACACATGGTACATCAGGAACACCAATAGACCCAGTGGCACAAAAACAAGCTCCAGAAACTCCTTATCCATGAGACCAACACTTGATTATGTTTGCTTTGGTACCAGGAGCCTCGAGACGGAAAGAACCTTAATCAATGAGATTCAATCATTCATACATCTATTTAAGTATATCTTGATTCAAACCCATCATCATTATGGACTAGTTACAAATGGGTATGAATATACAAAGGATCTTTATTCATGATGAACATAGTAATATCTTGAATCAGATGCTAGAGAAAGTGTGAAGAGTGGTCCCATGATGGTGTTGTTGCTACTTGGCACTTGACAGTGACCAGAGGCACTTATATGTAGATAAGTTAATATTTTAATGGCTTTTACCATATTAAAAAACATTAGTTGATGGTGCTGATTCAACTAGTGACCAATTATATTTTGTGCCACATGTTAGCTATCTTATGGCGTACCCTTTCTGGTCCCAAAACAGACACTCTCGCTCTGTATTATGATGTTTTATTACTTCAATATAACATCAATTTTTTGGATGCGGAAGGAGTGTTTGGTTTGTTTAGGTTGGGTCAAAATCTTGTCAGAAAATCTTAGTATCAAATAAATTTTTAATTGTTTTGAGTGATGTCTATTTTTAATTTTTTTTATTTTCATAACTCTCTATTTTTTTAATTGTATATTAAAGAGATATTTACTATAAAACATATTCCGTGACCTTATTATAATACGATATTCACAAGACGACAAACTTCACAGCTCAGTTCTTGTAGATAGGCTCATGACTTAGTCCATCATTCTCGATGGGATCTCCATTGTCTAAATTATCACTTTCAATACCTTAAACTAAATGATTAATAAATCCCATTTTTTAAAATAGAGATACATGTTTTTCATTTTATGATTTTTTATTTTAATTTTAGGGCATTATTTATATACAATTTTTTACAGCGTGAATCAATTAACAATCATTGATGACATGAATATGAATATTTGAGGATGATGTATGTGACAAATAATAAATGAATATTTCAAATGTCTGGTTCCCTAGCGATATATAACTTTTTGTCAAGAAAGATTCCTTTTGTTACTAAGAATATATTTATTACACATTTTTATTTTCAATACAAACATTTTACTTTTTTAATATAAAATTACAATATTTAATTATTTAAACTCAGTCCTAACTAAATTTTTAATTATATGTTAGTTTTAAGAAAACTATAATCATTAATTTTTATAATAAATTTAATCTTAAACAAAGATTTAAAAGTTTTATAAATATAAAATGTGATATTTTCACGTGTTTTATACTATTATGTACTAACAAACTTAATATTTAGATAATAATTCATAAATAAATATTTGCGAAAACAATTCTTAAATTTCCTTGTACTACACTTACTAGTTTCTTGAATTGAGCGTTTCTGCTTTCATTCATGGGATTTTTAGTTTTTAGTTTTCATTTTTTAAATTAAAATGATATTTTAAGAAATTAAAACTAAAAAATCAAATGTTATAATTTTGAAATATGGTATTTAAAATTTTTAAAAATATATTTATAAATTTAAATATATTCATTTTAAACAAATTTTGTTTTTAAAATTAAATTTTTAAAACAAAATATTAAAAATCCGTAACCATCTTGAATAGACCTTAAAATATGCACATATTTAATAACTTACTTAAAACTCATAATCTTTTTAAAATTAGTAAAGTTGTTTAATAAAAAAATATATAATAAACTTATAACTTATAAGCTCATAGCTAAAGTTTTTTTTTTTTTTTGGAGAAAAGCTCATAGCTAAAGTGAACCAGCTTACTCTGCTAGCAACTCACAAAAAATGGGCCAGAAGAGACAAATCCATTAAGATAAAATAGGCTGGAAATTGAGCTTTGTCTAACCCACCAAAAAAGAATGTTTTTATTTTTACTTTTATATATTTAAAATTAACAATTTTTATTCCTCATCCAATTATAATATAAAGATATTTAATTTATATTTTAATTTATTAGAAAATTTTATTTCAATTAATTGTCTAAAAAGTAGTATAAATTACAATCAACTTGAAAATCCATACAAAAGTACCCACAATAAATTGGATATACTATCCATTTGGTAACCAGTATAATTAATATTAATAAGTTATATCGTTTAAAAAAAATCAAAACTCTCTTTTTCAATGATGAAACTAAAATTTAATTTACCAAACAATCAACCTAACAACCATTTATTTCCTGCATATGTGCAGTAGCCGCCACCAGCTGTGATGTATTAAACTAGCTAATAATAATAATAGAAAGTCAAATTTGTCTATAATTACAGTGATTAACCTGAAGTTAGTCAAATTACAAAATACAGATTGAGTAATAGTACTGCATTATTATTTCTGAGTTTTACTTTACTTGTACATCACATAATTGGACAAAACTAATTTTCAAAAAATTAAAAAGACATCGTGATAATAACATTAACAGGTCACTTTCTAGTACCTGGTGTACACTGTTTCTGTTTGGCAGCCAAATAGATCCCATAAAACGTGTTCTTCCAATCTTGCTGTCTTAGCTGTAACCCCATTAATTTCTTCCCTCCGCCAAAAAAAACCAATTAATGAATCATAAAGCATTAAGAAATGGTAACATTTTTTAATTCTAATTTCCCATACTGTATCCCATGTGCTGGCTGCATCTTCAATCATCATAGGTGCAAGATTTCTTGAGGGAAAGAGGAACACTAATCTTGTTGGGATCCAAAGTGATGGAACATTGAATCCTCCTGTAGTACCTAGGCTTCACCAATCTCCCAAGCACATAAGCTCTAGATCGAATCACAAAGTTCAATTTCAACTCCACTGCCACTGTTGGCATACCAGTTGAACTACTCAAGCTAGCACCACTTCCATACAATGGGATCTTGTTCCCCATCACTGCCACGCTCACCAATCTCTTACTCTTCCTTGATTGATAAAACTTCTTCATCTACAATAATAACCAATTCAAGAAAATGAAAATACACAAATTGTACCTAAATATGGCATTCATGTTATCCTAATTCATCTACACAATCTGAATCAACAAAATAAAATATCTTAATTTGGTCTCACTGTTATTTTTATTCACATTTTACTTGTATGTTTTTGGGAAAGAATGAATAATAATAAAATATGAATAAATAATAAAATAGAAACTAGATCATTATATGAAGCCAATTTTGGCATACCAAGAGTAATTAAATCAATGTCACGTTTTGGATCAAATTGCATAATTAGTTATTTTTTGTAGAGAAAAAAAGGAACAGTGTGCATAGTGTTGAAGAAGGTATGTCTTACATCGCCGGTGGCAATTACGATTTCTGAATAGGATAGATCCAAGGGTGTTGAAGTGACATGGACCCCAAAGAATGTGCCAGTGTTGCGATAAGTGAATTTCACAGTGGAATTCATTGTGATCATATCAGTGGCCACTCCAGTGGCATCTGAACCAGCTTGAACTCTCAAATGATCAAATTTAATGCTCTGCCAAAAACCCAGATCACAAAATCGGAATTGAATGAGACCCATTTCGAAACAAGAGTTAAAGAATCGAACTTGGAAGAAGGAAGCAAACCTTGATGACGATCTTGGGCTTCATGGGTCTACTAGCACCCCAGAGGATGAGAGAGAAGAGAGAGAAGAGAAGGAAGAAGCCAAGGACGAAAGCGAGGAAATAGTAGCGACGAGACAGAGAGTGATTGTGTTCGTCGTTTTGGAGAAGACCCTCTTCTTCGATGACATCGATGTCTTTCCATGATTTGTGGTTTCGGTGGTTGTTGTTCATCTTGCGTGAACCAGAGAAACGGCTTGAGGAAGAGTGAGAGTGAGGAGGAGAACCCATTGGGGAGAGAACAGGGGTTGAGTGCAACGACGTCGTCGTTTTCTCCCCATCGTGTGATGGACTTTGCACGTAGTACACCGCGCGACGAGGAGACCGTGTGGTGGACGACGCGTCTAGGCTTGTCACTTCTGAGTCTGTCTTCGCATGCATTTTAGTCGATCTAGTCTAATACGATGTTGATGTTCTTGTTTTTGATGATGTTTTTGGTCTCAAATCTAATAGATCTCGAACAAAGAGGACCCAATTACAATGATATTTGAATGATATGCAATTGTGTTGGTTGGTGATTTATTAATTTGGATTGGTGGGGATAAATTGCAAGCTAGGGAAAAGCAATAGTTTAGATTAATCAGAGGGACATGGTTAAAAAAGAGAGTGGGTATGTTGGTTTGAGGAAGGTGAAGGTGAACAAGTAATGAGTTGACAGCTACATAACAGTTGTCACCGAATCTACTAAGAGTGTAAGAAGAGCGATTGTGTTGGTGAAGATGGTTTGGAAAATCAAGCACATGCACACTTGGAGTGAGGACAGAACAACAATATTGACTCTTTTTTTTGTAATTTATGTTCATGTGTTCTGTTGGTATTCTTAACCCAACATTTATTAAACAATTATATGCTAAACAATCATCTTAATTCAAGGAATGGCATGTCGGCGCCTTCATGCTATTGATCACTCAGCTCCAGTTGGTGAGGATTATTCCAGGTGATTTATTATACAGTTGGGGAAATAAAATTATAAAAATAAAAAAATTTAAATATTAATATTAATTATTCACATCATTTGATACGTTTCACTATAAAATCTTCTTTTAAGTTGTTTAAACCGACAGAAACCAAACACTCTGTTAACTCTTTCTTCCAAAATTTAGTAGAGTTGCTTCCCTTAAAAATTGTTTAAATAGCTTTAAAATGTGTTTGAGAACCCTATAACTTATAATAAATAATTTCTATACAAGAATTTGTGTTATAAGTTTAATTTAAAAATTTGTAAAAAATGTTTAAAATAACTTATTACTAACATAATCATGTGTAACATACCATTTATAATTTTCTTATTTTATTAATTTTTGAACAAAAATACAAATAAAAATTTCTAAGTGTTTTTATGAATAACAATAATGAAAGACACATAATACTAGGCATGAATAGAGATGGGGTGAGTGTGGACCTTTTCCTTTGCTCCTCTCTTGATAATTTATAAGTGGGGATGCCATAAAAATCCGCGTCCGCGGGCTACCCGTAATGGACACCCACATATTTATTAAACGGGCGGGTAGTGTGTAACATCCTAAATTTGAAAATTTTAGAAAAATAATTCATTAAGGCTCGGTGGTTTATTATTTTCTTGCACGTCTTTAGCATTTCAGGTCTAATTTTCTCAAAAAATGCTTGATTGGAATGATTCCGGTCTCGTTCACTTTGTTTCGAAGAGATCTTCAATCTCTATTTTTGGGCTCTATCCTAAATTATCACTCTGTCATGCTCAAACTCAAGGATTAAGTAAATCCATATTAGAACCATGATTATTTACGTTTTTATCCTGCGCATAGTTCGTTCAGAAATTCATAACTTTCTTATATGATCTCTATTTCTTGCAAACTTGGTGTCAAAATCACCGTAACAAAATTATCTACATTTTCCATTAAGACATTAAGAGCTAGATCTTCCCATATCAATACAATTTTGGAGATCTTTAAGGACCCTTGTTTATCACGTCACTATGGTGACAGGCCTCAGAAAAATGGCAAAATCTCCCTTGTCCGCTATTCAAATCACTTCGTTCTTTTTTATATAGATCCGTATCAAAAATATCTACAATTATTGTGAAGGGCACGAAACCCAATTCTCAAAGGAGAATTTTTGGTGAATTTATTTCTAGGCACCTACCTAATTCAAAGACGATTAAAGCATCCTGTCGTATTTCGATCATGACTCGGGCTACCGATATCGGATCGTTACAAATGATATATCAATTTAAAGAGAAAAAGTAGACCTACAACTTTGGTGTTGGGAGTTTCCTCTGATTCAGAATCCACGAATTATCAAAAAATTGTTTTTAACATGATCATTTTCCGGTTCATGAAAATCCTGCACGCCAAAACTCATCGGGTAACAATTTAATTTTTGGCCAATCACCACCAGCCACATTTTGATACAGATGTTATTGCCCTGTCCTTCCACTCCACTCACACGGGTGGTACATGCAAAAACAAAAGCCAATGAAGCTGCACTTTTAATTTAAATCACATTACCTTCCAATTTTTGATGACTTACGCGGGATCCACAACATTGGAAATCAAGGATTAGCTTCAATTCTGATTTCCTTTCACGCTGGTGGCACAATGAAAGCCAAATACATTATTTTATTTCTTCCACTTCATGTGTAATGCAATAAGCCAAATTGCTTTTCAAGTCACATGGGCTCATAGGCAATTAAAAATCAAAACTAGAGTTTACATTCATTCTCTAATTCACGGCTGCAGTGGAAATTGAAAAGCATAATTGCAATTCATTCTTCAATTCACGCGTGTTTCACTAGGCAAAGGGAAACAAATTTTAAAATTCACTATTAACCTTCTCCTTCACGCACGCTGCAGTAAGGGAAAAAAAAGGGAAATTAGAAATTGTTCAACCTCACTCTTTCATTCACACATAATTGGAGAAAGGAGCAGGGTCTTATTTTCTTCTTCTTGGACGCTTCTGCTGTGTTTGGATCCATCTATTTTCTTCAATTAGTGAGGTTGTTTCACGTTGGGAACGATCGACAGAATTTTTGGCAAACTCTTTGAATTCTTTCTCCGGGCAGCAGCGAAATCAAAAGGTACAAGGAGTCCCTCTTTGGTTAATTAAGTCTTAAAATTTTCCTATCATGTTCGTTTAGTATTTGACGATGTTAATTTTAAGTTTCGACGCGATCCAATGGTCATATTTTAAGTTATATAATTTTGGGTAATTATGAATAATTTTGGGTAATTATGAATAATTTTATTATATTAAAAATAATTATTATTAAATTTTAGAATTTATCAGAATTATTAAAATTATGAAGGTTGGTTATTTAAATGCCACAAATATAATTTTTAAGTAGCATATAAATTATTAAAATAATTATCGTTAATTTAGAAATTTATGGCTTTGAAAACCAGAAATCGATGATTGACTCGGATCGTTTGGGGAGCGTTCGAGTTTTGAAATCAAGGATTCCAGGTAGAGGGAGCGTTTACATTTTAAATGCATAGTTTATGAACGGGTTCGGGATAATATTGTTATTATTATTGAGAAATCCTGAATATATAATATGTGTGATATAACTGTGTTATGATATTTTCTGTTCATATGTTATTGATATTGAATTTGGCATGAGATATATATGTTGTATTTGTGAAATTGTTATGATTCCTATGCATAATATGTAGTAGGATATGATCTGTCCTGGACCGGGGTCAAGAGATCCGATCTCAAGGCAGTCACGAATAGTATGTCAATACCGTCTAGTAGACCGGATGTATGTATATCCGATGTAGGTATCCGTTGTCCTTGAATGTGGATAGCGGATTGGGCGTTCTGGAGATCCTTCACACCGACCTAACGCGTTGAAGTGGGCGAATAGTGGTGTCACCTGCAAAGATTCTCCGACGCTCAAGTCAGTGATTATATTCCAAGTAAGGAATGTATTTTGAGAAGATTCAGTCGTCAAAGAGCTGAAGAAGAAGAAGATGCCTAACTTCAATCATGAAGTTAGTTCATATACCTGATTGGCTCGATTAACGAGGACTCGTTGGTGGGGAACCACTAACTCCCATTAGCATTATTATATTGCGCACTTACCTGCATGATTGGGTCAAGTGGCTATTTTATATTGAGCATAGAGAATGTAGACTAGGATTAGGGGACAAGTTGACCATTCCCGTGAGCAGAATTTGGCTCGTAGTGCAGAGAATTATTGATCGATCCCTGTAGCAACAATCCTTGTCTTTTGCATAGTGACGTGTGTATTATCCGATGTCATGGTGTTATCCTGGATAACCGGTATAGGGAGAACGCCTGATACGGAATTACAGTCCGGATGTATACCGATGACACCGGTTACACGTAGATGTCTTATCAAAGACGTTGAAATATGTATAGCAGATCGGATACCGGTATTGAGACCGGATCATATGTCCCCTAGCTTGTGTGAGGGACTGAATAGTTGTTCACATAAGCTACTCAACCTGCGAGAGGTCTTAATATCGGTAAGCTTACGTGTGTAACAGTTCCTTAGCATCTTTTATCATTCGTAAAGAACCGCTCTGAATTTAATAGAAAAGACCTTTCAGTACTGTCACAACGGATTCAGACAAAGATTCGTTGTGTGAGAACTTCAAGAGTTTATTGGAATTGAAAGCTCTTGAAGTTCGTGTAACGGCTGTAAAGCGTAAATTGCGTTGCATGATTAGACATTAATGCTTTTAATCACGTGGGCAAGCAATTATTGCGTCTGAGATGAAAATCTCATTAACCGTCGTTTTGGGCTTAATGGGCCTGAAGTTTTCAAAACTTTTGGGCCTAGTGGATAGCTCTTTACTGAGTCGCTATCGTTTTGGCGCCCAAGAATTTGGAACGGTTGTGTCGTTTCGCTTGTGAACAGGTGCGTTTTATCGAGAACGACACAACTTCAAGAGGAGGTAACCGGTCCTCTTTGTTTCCTATAAAAGGAATACTTAGTGGATTCTGGGTTCCACTTGCTTTTGCTTTCTCAACGAAACTCTGCAGAAATTTTGCAAGGAAGTTTATCGCCTACATTGCGAGGGTTTCTTCGTTCCTCAAATTCATCACTGTTATCTGAGGTAACTATCTCTTCCTTGTCGCATTAGTTTCGCTTTGACTTGCTACTCGTAGTTATAGAAAGTAAGCTTCACCTAAAGGGGGGGAATCAGTTTCCCTCAACCCTAATAGTCGTGGGGAAGAATCCTTGTGATTCTTCCTAAGACTGAACCGCGTCGCTCAGAAAGGGGATCTTATTCACTGCGGGAAGTGACCTTTCCCTTCTCAGAGTCGCCCTCTGATTGTAATTGCTTTAAAAATGCAGTGAGTAATGATTGCAACTTTCTGACGACATTTTATTCCTTATCGTAGATTAAGGAGTTCGGTCTAGATATTTCCAATGGCAACTGGAGAAGGATCTTCTGGAGATAGCGCCATTTCAAAGACAGCAGAAGGTCTCTACAGCGTAGTTGCTTCGAGACTAAATTGGGAGGAGGTTCAGGCTAAATGGCCTTTCTGTTGGGTGTCCAGCGAGTTTAAGGACCTTGCCTCTCGTCATGCGGATGAGGAGGGATCTCGGATTCAACCGAGGTTCACGCTGAGTTCGGATGAAGAGACGAAAAAGTGGTACAGGGTTTACGCACCACTTCCGACAGAGCGGATATGCCATCTCGTCCCTAATGACCGTTCAGTATACATGTATGACTTCATCTTTCATTATTTGGGTGTCCGCTTCCCATTAACCGAACTCCAGATGGGTGTTTTGAGGTTTTTGAACTGTGCACCCTCCCAACTTCATCCCAACGGTTGGGGCCTCATCCGAGCTCTCGAAGTGCTTGGGGAGCACTTCAATTTCACGCCAACAGTAGCGATGCTGTTCTACTACACTCAGGTAGTTCGTAGGGCGAATAAGCAAGGCGGAGTTGGTCTGGTGACACTCCGGACTCTCTGTTCCTTTGTGAACTTTGAGTCTTATACTAACTCGGCCAAGGTTGATGGGAAGTCGTTTAAGACCTACTTCACTCGCATCTCCATTAAGAAGGGCAAACCGAAATTTTGGAAGGACGAAGAGGATGTTGACAAATTTCCCCTGAGTTGGACATACAAACATTTCCTCTTGAGCTCACACGCGTACTACACTGATCAATCCGATCTGTCTCGTGAGACGTCGAGAGTGTTGTTCGCACTTGAATCACACACTACAAGTCGTCACGTCTTCTCGTGTAGGCGTTTGCTAAGTAGCTCAAGCGGAGTCCGGGAGGAATATTTGCGTACTTCTCGTTTTATTCTATCTTTTCTCCTTTATCAAATATATATAGAATATTTGTAGTTGCTGACATCTTGTGTTTGTTCATGTAGGTGAAATAGAACAGCAAACTCCGGAGATGGACAAATTAAAGAAATTCAAAGCGGCTGGTAAATCCGTCACTCGTGAGAATGAAGTGAAGCCCAGGCCCTCAACCAAAGATCGTCCTGAGTTAATCATCCTGACCTCGGATGCTGAAGGGGACATCCCACTGGTTGAGGGCGGTTCATCCGATGTTGGAACAGCCTTGGGTCAACCTCCTGTTACTGAGAGGAGAAGAAAAATCAAGAATGACTCAGCGGGAGGCCCGTCCAAAAAGCGCAAAGCTTCGGAGGGTAAGCTTGTTGAAACCTCGGAAGCAGCTGGTGCTCCCTCTAGTCTTAATAAAGAAACTGCTGCTGGGGCTTCCGGGTCAAATCCGACCTCCTTCCCAACGACCTCGTTTCTCACCCCCTTCCTCTCCTACGAAGGTTCTACTCCTGCCACTCTTCCACCACCGATGTACAAACTCCGGCCTACGCTTAGTGTTAAAGAAATTGAAGAAGCGTGTGAGGCCGGAAGGTGGCAGCTAGCCGAACTTGCTGGACTGCTATCTTCCGTCAGCGAGTTGGCTAAGAACGTCGACAAGGTTGAGGAGCTAACTGACAAATTAGAAGAGCTCAACCTTTCCTCAGACAAGGACAAAGCCGCCATGAAGTTAATGGAAGATCGTCTTAATAAGTCTAAGGAGTTTGGGGATCTTGTAACTAAAGAGAATCTCAAACTCAAAGGCGATCTTAAAAACTTGGAAGGCAAGGTGGCAGAGAAGGAGGAAGAACTCCGCAGCAGCCAGGATAAAAATAAGGCTGATGCTGAGGAGTGGTCTCAAAGGGAGAAGAAGCTCCTTCTTGAGATAGAGGAACTGAAGGCTAGGAAAGTGGAGCCCGAGATATCCGGTGAGGAGCTGTCCAAGTTGCGGGGAGAATTGGCTACAGCGAAAGCTGAGAGAGAAGAAGCTGTTGACATATGCAGCCGAGCTGTTGAAGAGTCCTTCGGCCTAGCCATACGCCAAGTCTTCTACCGCAACCCCACTGTGAAACTTAACCTTTATGGAATGGATCCGTACTATGAATTCCATGGGGGAAAGTTAGTCGCAGTGGTGGATGGTCGTCACGAGGATCCACCGACGTCCTTATATGGTTTGGCTCCTCTTCCTGAGGGTCAATCCATGGGACCTGATTATGTCTTTCCTATGTCCGAGGTTCCCTCTACTGAAGAAAGGGTTGAAGCTCCTGGGGGGGAGATTCCTGATGAGGTTCCCAAGGAAGGGGGACAAGAGCCTGGTGCTGAGGAGGCACAAAAAACTGAAGAACAGATTCCTCCTCAGTAGTTTTGTTTTCATTTACATGTATAGTTGTGTACCGGGATCAACTCCGGATTTTAAACTATTGTATGTAATTTCATTTCAATGAATGAATTTTGGTTGAAGAAATTTGTCTTCATTGTTTCATGTATATATAAATCGTTTCTAATCCGTTCTGTATAATTAATCTTAAGGCCGGATTGAAATAATAGCCTCGGAAGGTTAAATAACAAATAAAATTTAGAACGGATAAATATATACATGTCCCCAAGTGTGTATTAAGAAGAAGGTGCCTGTCTCCAGGGCATGATCCTTAATTCTTTTGGGGAAAGATGGGTCGATCCGTTGTTTAGCAAAGTAGTGTAACAGGACGGATGACTGCTTCTAATCCGTAATATTCTTACAGGAGATGATAATATTGTTCCAAGTTTAGGGAACTGCAAGGAAGTGGTGTTTGAGTCCTTTATCATAAGGATGATGATGGGAATTTTTTCTACACCAGGAGTTATGTCGTTGTATCACAGAATAGGTGATAAAGAGTATCCGTCCTGGGAGAATACCATTAGAAAACGAAAGTGTGGATTGACTTTCGGAATTTTCCATCATAAAGATGATTATGAGTATTGATCATACCAGGTGTTTTATCATTAAATCACTTCATAAGTGATTGAGATCATCCGTCTTGGGGATGTGTACGATACTAGGAACTACATCACCAGGTCGCATATTAGGTGATTGAGATCATCCGTCCTTTGGGTGTGTATGGCGCCAAGAGTTACATCGTCAGATCACAGCATGGGTGATTGAGATCATCCGTCCTGGGCCGGTACACCGCGTTAGGAGTTACATCGTCATATCACATAATGGGTGACTGAGGTTATCCGTTCTGGAAAAGTACACATCGTCAAGAGTTACATCGTCAGATTACAGATTAAGTGATTTAGATAATCCATCCTGGAGACATTTTTCAATCGTAGGAGTACGGATTGAGTGAATACTTTCATCGTAAGAATGATGATGAGAATTGTTCATACCAGGAGTTACATCGTCGAATCACTGAATAGGTGATTGAGATCATCCGTCCTGGAATGATTATTGGAGTTCTTCATACCAGGAGTTACATCACCGAATCACTGAATAAGTGATTGAGATCATCCGTCCTGGAATGATTATTGGAGTTCTTCGTACCAGGAGTTACATCACCGAATCATTGAATAAGTGATTGAGATCATCCGTCCTGGCAGTTTTTTCCTATCATGGGAGTGCGGATTAGGCAATTCTCGCATCCATCCAAAATCCGAGTAATACCTCTACTAGCCCCCTAGCTGATGTGGGGAAGTAGTTGACTTGCTCATATGAGCTATATTGATCATAGTACGTCTGGATTTCGGGATTACATCGAAGTGTAAGTGTCCGCTCTGGGAACCATGTTCCGTAGTGATGAAATTTTAAGGGCGGATTCGACGATGGGAATATCAGAAGTTTATCAGATTTCGCAACCCTTGGTATTCGAGTAATGGTGGCCACGTTTCTAATGATTGGACATTTAATGCCTTAATTCACGTGGGCGCGCCATTATTGCGTTAAATGCGCATGTCTTAATAACCGTCACGTAGGGGCTTGTTGGGCCTAGTATTTGGTTTTAACAGGCCCATTTCGATGGCTTTGTGACGAAATAATGGCATCTTCGCGCCTTGATGTACTAGACGACAATTTTGGTCCACTAAACGGGAAGTCGTTTGGGGGTAAACGACAGATTGTGTTTAGTGGGTATTTGAAAAATTTTTGTGCCCTGATACAGGCATATTTGGCAATCTCAGTTACCATTTCTTCTTGCTTCCTCGACGAACCTCTGCAAAAGTCCCAAGAAGTTCTTCGTGTCCGCCTCTGTGAATTTCCATTCACTATCCTTAGGTAACCACTTTCCCTTCGTTTTTTGCATCTCTTTTCAATATTTGAGAATGGCTAAGAAGGGTGTTAGCTTCAGTGGCGTTAGCCCTAGAGGAAGAGGAGGAAGGGCTTTGGCTCAAAACCCTAATGTTCGTGGTGGGAGGATCCCAGTGATCTTCCAATCGGGGCCACAGTATACAGGGGGGGAGGAGTCGCAATATCAAAGGCGAAGGGTGATTATACCCTCTTCAGAGTCTTCCTCCTCCAGTGAGAGTGTCGAAAGTGGGGATTTGTATCTCTCTGATGATGTGAAATTTTATCGCAGCATCAAAGCTTTCACAATGGTGACAAAGAAAGCCACTGGGAGAAAATCGTCTGAAGGGGAATCCCCTTCCGAGAAGTATATCTTAAAGACCCAATCCGGCCTCTGCAATGTGGTTGCACACCGGATAGACTGGGTGAAATTCCAACAGAAACGCCCATTCAGCTGGGTGGCTGAGGAATTTCGTGAGACACCGTCCGTCCACGCTCGGGAGGATGAAGGGGAGCTGGAGCCGCGGTTTACCGTTTGGAAGAAGGACAAATACAAATGGTGTTTTAATGTATTCGCTCCCCTTCCATCGGTACGGATATGCCACACACCGGACGAGAGGTCCTTGTTCATGTATGACTTTATATTTCTGAACTTGGGTGTGCGTTTCCCCTTGACGAAGTTTGAGATGGGAGTCCTGAGATTCTTGGACTGCGCCCCCTCGCAACTTCACCCTAATGGATGGGGATTGGTCCGCTCTCTTGAAGTGCTTGGGGAGCACTTCAACTTTAAACCGACGGTGGCCATGCTTTTCTACTTCACTCAAGTGGTCCGTCGTGCGAATAAGGAGAAAGGAGGAGTGAGCTTGATATCCCTCCGGACTATCTCCAAGATCATCAACTTCGAGGCGTACACTGACTCCGCCAAAGTTGATGGGCGTTCATTCAAATCCTATTTCACGAGGATTAGCGTCCATCCGAATGAATCAATTTTTTGGTTAACTGAAGATGGGATTCCAAAATTCCCAGTGACTTGGACGCACGAACATTTTTTGTTGACCTCCCAAGCGTACTATACCGAGGAGGACGAACTGAGCCCAACTTCGATCTCTGTTCTTTCGGCTCTGCAGTCCTACACAGCCTCACACCAATTTTTCTCCTGCAGGCGTTTGTTAGGACCAAAGACTACTCGCGAGGAGTATTTACGTAATTCCCCTGCCATTCTTCATGCGTTATTATGTCATTTGCCTTGAAAATTTTACGTCTCTGATTGTGTCGTTTGATTGTACAGGTGAAATTCAGGGCGAGTCACCAGAGATGAATAGGCTAAAAGGACTCAAGGCCAAAGAGACTTCCGTTGCGGCTGAAAATGACATTCAGGCAAAGCGGAATTCTAAGAAGGCCACTGCTGAGACAATAATATTAACTTCATCTGCTGGTGACGATATTCCTCTGATCGAGGGCGGATCTGAGAAGGTGGTCGAGAAAAAGAAGAGGACAAAGCGTGATCTTTTGAAGACCTTAGACCGTCAACCCTCGCCCAAAAAACCAAAAACTTCAAGAGGGGCTGCTGAGCTTGTGCCCTCTAAAGAGAAGAGAGCGAAAGAACCCACTCCGGATGCCCCTGGCAGTGTAATCACTTGTGGGGCGAAGCCAATAACGACCTATTTCGCGCCCAAAGCCCCTTGCTCTCTTGAAGGTAATTCCGGTCTTGTTCAACATCCGGTGTATGAGGGCTCCGTTCCTGAGGGCGTTCCTGAATCCTCACCCAAGGTGAAGCCCTCGTTAAAGAATGAAAAACTGATCAGAGCTTGCGACGACGGACAGAAGCACTTGGCTAATTTATCCGAGCTCCTCAAGTCGGTTCGCGAGCTCACAGAAGAAAATGAGAGGCTCACCTCGATGGTTGGCAAGGACAAGGCAATCATCCTCCAATTAGAAGGAAAACTAAAAACTTCCAAAGAGGAAACTCAGAAAAAGGATGATGAAATTGCCAAGTTGAAGAAGCTTGCCAAGGAGCTGGAGGGTCAGGTTCTTGATCAGAAGAAAATCAACGCTGACCTCCATGCCAATTTTTGTGTGGAGAAGGAACGCTCTTCGAAGCTAGATGAGCGGTTGAAGGAGGCTAAGATCGTCTATTCCCAAGGAGCGGATGATTGGTCACGTAAGGAAAAGGAGCTGCTATTAAAGCTGGAGGATTTGAATGGCGAAGTCAAGACCCTGAAAGCAGACCTGGACGATGCTGTAAACATGTGTGACCAAGCAGTCAAGGAGGCTTTCGGGTTAGCAATTCGTCAAGTGTTATACCGGAATCCCAAGGTGTCACTTAATTTGAACGGTATTGATCCGTTCTATGAGTTTCACCAAGGGAAACTGGTGGCCATCGTTGACAATCGTCAAGAGAGTCCGCCTAACACTCCTTATAAGTTTGCTCCTTTACCTAAAGGTCAATCAATGAGACCTTCCCTCCTGAAACCCATAAGTACAGGATCGAGCTCTCGCACTGAAGGAGGCAAGACCGGAGACAAAGGCAAGGGGAAGGAGGGAGACTCAAGTCAGAAAGAGTAGCGTCTTTCTTGTTTGCTTTTTCGTTTTATTGATTTGAATTCGCTGTGTTCCGGGATCAGCTCCGGATTATTACACGAATTGTAATTCTTATTGAATCAATAAAAGAGTTTTTTACCTCCATTCTTGTTTAGTGAAAAACAACTTTAATAGAGGGACTGCATGTGTATTGTATTATTCCGGATTTAAGTAATGAAGATCGGATTGTAAAACAAAATCTCCATACCGGACATATACATGCGAAATGAATTTCATAATAAAACCACCGCTTGTGAGGGAACACATCAGTGCCTCAAGAACGGCTTAAGGGGAATGATTGTGAGATCGATTAGACGAGAATTCATTCCTCAAATTATTCGTTAAACCGTTGATGTTGTCCTCCAGTATCATTTGGTGATTATCACTTTGAATAAACTCTGAGTGAGATTTTCACGTGAGAGATCTTGAGAATGAGGATTTAAAATAGAAATTCCTCTTCAAATATTTCCGACTGAGGAATTTCGGGTGAAAATGCCTTAGATTGTGGCGTACCCGAGTGAATTGTGTGTGTCGGAGTTTATGAGTCAGATCTCAATTGAAGAATTGATGACTCAGAATTATAAGCTATAAAACTTCCAAATAAAGAAGTTCACGAGAGTATTAATTTGGAGTTCAGTATAACTTACTTGTTGTGTTTGGAGTTCGGTTTGATCCTACTGTCCATGTAATATTTGGCGTTCGGTTTAATCCTACCAGCCGTTCTTCAATTGGTCTTTAGTTTTATCCAATGACAATTCTTCACCGACGTTCGGTTAGTCCTACTAGTCGTACTCAGAGTTCGGTTTAATCCTACAATCCGAGCCTTCGATACGGGGTTCAGATCAGGGTTAATCCTGAACCTACTGCGCCCGTCACTTGGGGTTCAGCGTGGTCTTGAAGAAGAACCAGCTTACTGCGCCCAAGCCTTCGCATGGGGTTCGGTTTGTGGCCTCGAAAGAGGACCAGCCCTACAACCCATGTAGTCTTCGAATGGGGTTCGGTTTGTGGCCTTGAAGAAGGACCAGCCCTACAACCCATGTAATCTCTGAATGGGGTTCGGTTTGTGGCCTTAAAAAAGTGTCAGCCCTACAACCCATATCCTGAGGTTCGGTTTAATCCTACAACTCAGGTCTTCACCGACGTTCGGTTAATCCTACTAGTCGTACTCAGAGTTCGGTTTAATCCTACAATCTGAGCCTTCACCGGTGTTCAGCCAAACTTACTAACCGTACCCAGAGTTCGGTTTAATCCTACAATCTGGGCCTTCAATATTTACACACTCGAGGAGTTACATCGTCAATTACAGAATGGGTAATTGAGATCATCCGTCCTGAGTATATTCTTGTGCGTTGCGCATATTCGAAGAGTTACATCGTCAACTACAGAATAAGTAGCTGAGATCATCCGTCCTGAATATGCTTTTGTACACCGGATAAACTGAAAATCACAGCATAAGAAAAACTCGAAAGAGTTAAATTGTTATGAGAGATTCTTATTAAATCAAAAATAAGAATTACAAGGAGAGCGTAGCTGTGAAAATAAATTCTCCAGTATTCAATCCAAGATAAGGATAGGAGAGTGTAGATGGTTCCAACAGCTAGCTATAGTAGATGCGCAGGTTTTGGGTGTTCCATTTGTTTCGGATAGGAGTGCCATCAAGGTTTTCAAGGCGGTAAGAGCCTTTGCCAATGACCTCGGATAACCTGTATGGGCCTTCCCAGTTTGGGGCTAGTTTGCCTTGATGGGCGAATTTATTCCCTATACTTGCTTTCCTCAAAACCAAATCTCCAACGTTGAAAGTCCTTGATTGGACTCGTTTGTTGTACCGGAGAGCAACTTTGGCTTTGATGGCTTGATCTCGGATGAAAGCGTCTTCTCTGAGTTCTTGTATGACATCTATTTCGGATGCCAAGTTAGCATTGTTGGTTTCTTCAGAGAAGTACTTAACCCTTGTGGAAGCAATTTGCAGTTCCACAGGTATCATTGCCTCGACCCCGTATGTTAGGCGATATGGGGATTCATTGGTGGATGAATGAGGCGTTGTCCGATATGCCCATAGGACGTGACACAGCTGGTCTGTCCATCCGCCTTTGGCTTCACCAAGGCGCTTCTTTAATCCCTTAAGCACCTCCCTGTTGGCCACTTCAGCTTGACCGTTAGTTTGGGGATGTTCGACGGATGAGAATATTTGGGTTATTCCTAACCCTTCAAGCAAATCTGTGAATTTTCTATCCGTGAACTGGGTGCCATTGTCTGTGACAATCCGTGCTGGGACCCCGAACCGTGTTATGATGTTTTCATACATGAAACGGCGAGTTCGGGCTGAAGTAATATGCACCACCGGCTCTGCTTCTATCCACTTAGTGAAATAATCGACCCCTACAATGAGATATTTGATGCCCCCGGGAGCAGTTGGAAAGGGGCCCAGAATATCCAATCCCCATTGATAGAAGGGCCATGGAACAGCGGATGTGAAGAGTTCTTCTGCCGGTGTGTGGTGTAGGTTAGAGAATTTTTGGCAAGCGTCGCATTTTTTGACGAAGTCAATGGAGTCTTGCTTCATTGTGGGCCACCAGTATCCAGCTCTGAGGATTTTTCGCATTAAGCTTCTTCCTCCGGCATGGTGTCCACTTTGTCCTCCATGCACTTCCTCCATTACACCTTGCATCTCATCCTCTTTGAGACAAATTAAATAGGGCACAGAGAGTGCCCTTCTGTAGAGATTACCATCAATCATAGTGAAATACGGTAATTCTCTCCTTAACCTCATCTTTTCCTTCTCATCTGTGGGTAGCTGTCCATCAGCCAAATAACGGATGTAAGGAGCCATCCATGTATCTCCGTAAAGGGAGTCAGTCATTATGGCGTTTAGAGAAGGGAAAAGAGGGATGCTGGGCGACGTTAGCGTGCTTTGAACCAGAGTAGTGGTGTGACGCGGGCTGTCGTGGCCCCGTCAAATTAGTACATTAAAATTAATTAACGTAGTACTAGGGTGTCAACCTAGGTCGTTCTCTCAAGGATCAACACAAAAATTTAGGAAAAATCAAGTCTTAAACTAATTTTTAACAATTAAAAATAAAAACTAAACAACTAAAAATTTTTACAAACATAAGTTCACTAACATACAAATGGGGGGGGGGGGGGTTTGATTGATTTTTGTTGTCACAATTAAAATTAAAACAAGGTAAATAAAGGATTTAAAACAATAAATAACAAGCGATTGATTTTCTTGGAGTATTGTAAATAAATTTATCCTTGGTTCACTAAAAATAACTTGTATACTTATTAATGTTAATTTCTTAGCTCAATTTGAATTGATCAACTAAGCGTCTTTTTCAATTCACAATTCCTTTACTTTCATTTAAAAATGAATATTTGAATCAAGCATCCTAATTAAGCAAAAGGAGTCAAGATCTTAAAATCTAGGAATTATTGAGCATACATAAGAACATCGCCTATATACATAATCTATTCTCAAATTATGGAATTAAGCAAACCATAATTATTAAAAGTGATTATGAAAATATTCATTAAGCATGCATATTTCCTTAATCCATTCTAATTTGAAATCTTATTCAACTCCATTTGGATAACTAAACCGATTAAGCATACAAATTCAATTAAACAAAATGGAATTAAATAAGTAGAGAATGATTATGAAGAAATAACAATAATAAAAGCATACTATATTAAAATTAATGACCTCAAAATTACATTACAACATTCTCCAAGAAAATCAATCTAAGGGTTTTAGCCCTCCATAATTACAACTACAACAATAAAACTAACCCGGAAATGGAGAAGTTGCTGGAGAAACTCCAACAAAGAAGAAGAAAGGCAGAACGTATGAGTGAAGGAGGGAGATGAAGAATGAATGAAGAATGGTGTGTTATGACCCTTGCTCTTGTGCCTATTTATAGGAGTTAGAAAGCAAGCTTTTGCCATAAAATATTTCAATGGAAGGAGCACTCTTCATTAATCAATTCAATGGTGCTCCATGATCAAGTTGAGTGCCTTTCCCACCATGCTTTGCCCACCTTCCAGAAGCTTGAAAACGTGTTTCTGGGCCAATTATTCACTCATGAATCGATTCATTGGTGGGAGGAATCGATTCATGCTTCCAAAATGCAATTCTGGGCTAATTTTACACGTATGAATCGATTCATTTGATGGAAGAATCGATTCATTGCCTTTGAAACTCAAATGAATCGATTCAAAATGCTGATTTTTGCATGATTCAGTCGTATGAATCGATTCAAGCCAGAATGAATCGATTCATGGCTCAAAATTTCACTTCCTGGTGCATTCAATTCGCATGAATCGATTCAAGAGGGGGATGAATCGATTCATTCCCCTGATTCTCCATATTTTGCACACTTTTTACCCTTTTTGAGATCCTTTTGAATATTTTCTTGATTCCTTTGATCCTTAGGCACTTTGATCTTCATTTTGGATTGGAATTCTTGAGTTTCTTTGATCTATTTTCTTTTGGCACAAATTAACAATCAAATATTACATAAAGATCAAATGATAAAAATGTGTTAAAATGCAATATGTTACACACTAAGTGATGGCAAATTATACACATTTAAATTGGAGAATTAGAGATAAATCATGCATCATCAAATACTCCCACATTTATTCTTTTGCACTCCCGGGCAAAATCAAAATAAAAACAAGTATCACAATTTATTTGAAAACGTTAAGTTGAAAACAATACACACAGAACTGGCATGCTTGTCATGAAATCTTAGAAATATACAAAGAAACAAGAGTTTTCAACATGAAAGATACAGAGCATCAAGACATATATAAAAATCATTCAAACACTTAGGCATGTAAAAATTAAATTAAACTGAAAAGAAGATCATAAGTGATAGAACCTCACAAGACATACTCTCAACTCTCAAGTGTTTAAAGTTTGTGTATACACTCAAAACAATTCCTGAAAAACAAACAGTCTAAAAATTTGGCAAGTTTCTTAATTCCACAATCAACACAAATGCATGTATAGATCAACAGGGCTTTCACAGGGTTGCAATGTGGCCAAGGTTAAAATGGATGAAATATATATATTTATATATATATATACCAAAAAGAATAATGAAGCAATTAATTTTACTGGCAAACAGTGAGGGTAAAACATTTATTGTATGGTATTTGGTAAATTTTTTTTTTTTTTTTTTTTTTTTTATGAGATTGCATAACACTTGAAACAAGAGTTGCAATTCCTTTTTGCACACTCCCACACTTATTTGAATGCCTGTTTTGTCTTGATTCCAAAGCTTCAATATATTTCTTACGGTAGGTATATTTTTGGTTCTTCATCCATGGTTTATTTGAGCTGCAACAAGGAAATAGTTAAATAGGCTCAAAATGGCTAGCAAGAGATGATTTATTCATGGTAGGTTTATCTGGCTTAATGGCTCAACTGAACAAAATGCCTGTATCAAAATACATTCATATGAGTTTCAAGTATCATAAAGAAACAAGACAAAAATTAAGATGTAAGCCTTCAGGAATTAATCACACATGAAAGGATTAAGATGGTTTAAAGTGATCCATCAAATTTTAAGGCTCAAAAATCTCACAAGGTATAATTCCATCATATATGATCATTTCTCAATTATCATGTCATTCTCAACATACCAAAAATGTTTGAGTTTAAATTATAACATATCATTAAGCTCATATCAGACATGAAAGAATTTACTTGTTACTCATGCATATCTTAAAATTCCAATAAAACATGCCATTTTAAAACAAAAACACACACAAAATCTTTTATTTTCACAAAATCTTTTATTTTTGATTTTTTTTTTTTTTTTTTTTTTTTATAAAATTTAATCACACAACACACATAAATGACACAACACACATAAATGATCCCACCCCCACACTTAAATCATACATTGTCCTCAATGTAAGACAGAGCATACAAAATAGACAATAGAATGAAAAAGTAAAGAGATGGGTAAGAAAAACTCCCTCAAGGGGGATCAAGAAGTGGTTCCCCCAAAGCATGTTCCTCCATTGTAACATCCACAAGTGAAGGATTTTCATGAAATGGCTTCAAACGTTGTCCATTAACCTTGAAGCTTTTGTTGGAGTTTTCACTTTTTATTTCCACAGCTCCATGGGGAAATACATTCTTAACAATGAAAGGTCCTTCCCATTTGGAGCGCAATTTTCCGGCCATCAGTTTCAACCGGGAATTAAACAGTAGCACTTTCTGTCCGGCAGTAAAATCCTTTCTAGCTATTGAGCTATCATGGAATTTCTTTGTTTTCTCTTTATAGAACCTCGAGTTCTCATAAGCTGCCAAACGGATCTCATCAAGCTCATTCAGTTGTAATTTTCTTTCCTCACCTGCTTGATCAAGTGCTAAGTTACAAGCTTTTACAGCCCAATAAGCACGATGCTCAATCTCCACTGGAAGATGACATGCTTTACCAAAAACAATTCTATAGGGAGACATTCCTATAGGTGCCTTAAAAGCTGTTCTATGTGCCCAAAGAGCATCATCCAATTTCCTGCTCCAATCCTTTTTGTTAGGCTGTACTATCTTCTCCAGGATCCTTTTGATTTCTCTGTTAGAGACTTCTGCTTGTCCATTGGTTTGGGGGTGATATGGAGTAGAGACTCTATGAACAACCCCATGCTTCCTGAGCATAGCTTGCATGGTCCTGTTACAGAAATGTGTTCCTTGATCACTAATGATTGCTCTTGGAATGCCAAACCTGCAAAGAATTTGAGATCTAACAAAATCCACAACAACTCGAGCATCATTAGTTCTGGTGGCTTTAGCTTCCACCCATTTAGAAACATAATCAACAGCCAATAAAATGTAAGTAAACCCAAAGGATGGAGGAAATGGACCCATAAAATCAATGCCCCAAACATCAAATACTTCACAAAACAACATTGGTTGCTGAGGCATCTGTTGTCTCCATGTGGTAGCATTACTAGCTCTTTGGCATCTCTCACAGGTGTTACAAACTCTCCATGCATCCTTAAAAATTGTGGGCCAATACAAACCTGAATCCAACACTTTTCTTGCTGTTCTTTGTGGACCAAAATGTCCACCAACTGGTGAAGCATGGCAGAATCGAAGAACTGATTCTATTTCATGATCTGGAATGCATCTTCGAATTACCTGATCATTACACAATTTCCACAAATACGGGTCATCCCAAATATAATACTTTGCATCACTTTTTAATTTTGAAATTTGGTTTCTGGATGCATATGGTGGAAAAACAGAAGCAACAAGATAATTTACAATGTTAGCAAACCAAGGTGAATCAAAAGAGTTAGAAATACTCATGAGGTGTTCATCGGGAAAATGGTCCCGAATAGGTGCCGAATCAGGAGCATTCTCAATTCTGCTTAAATGGTCTGCTACAAGGTTTTGTGTTCCACTTCTGTCACGAATTTCCAAGTCAAACTCTTGGAGCAAAAGCATCCAACGAATTAATCTTGGCTTGGACTCACCTTTCTTCAACAAGTACTTCAGAGCTGCATGGTCAGTAAAGACAACTACTCGAGAACCGAGTAGGTAAGATCTGAACTTATCTAATGCAAAAACAATGGCCAAGAGCTCTTTCTCAGTGGTGGTGTAATTTACCTGGGCAGCATCTAAAGTTTTAGATGCATAGTAGATGACCCTAGGCTGCTTGTCAATCTTTTGACCAAGGACGGCTCCCAATGCATAATTAGAGGCATCACACATTAACTCAAATGGAGCTGTCCAAACAGGTGCTTGGATTATTGGGGTTGTTGTCAATGCTTGCTTTAGGCAATTAAAAGCCTCCTTACACTTTTCATCAAATTCAAATGCCACATCCTTTTGAAGCAGACTGGATAGTGGCCTAGCCTTCTTGCTAAAATCCTTTATGAATCTTCTGTAGAATCCTGCATGGCCAAGAAAAGAACGAACCTCTCGAACACAAGAGGGGTAAGGCAAATGTGATATAACTTCTACCTTAGCAGGATCTACCTCAATTCCTTTTTCAGAGATTACATGCCCTAAAACTATTCCTTGTTTTACCATAAAATGACATTTTTCATAGTTCAAGACAAGGTTAGTTTCAATGCATCTGTTTAAAACTTTATCAAGACTATCAAGGCATGCATTAAATGAAGATCCATAGACAGTAAAATCATCCATAAACACCTCTATGCAATTTTCAATGAAATCATGAAAAATACTTATCATGCATCTTTGAAAAGTTCCGGGAGCATTGCATAGGCCAAATGGCATTCTCCTATAAGCAAATATGCCAAAGGGACAGGTGAATGTGGTCTTATCTTGATCCTCAGGTGCAATGTGAATCTGAAAATATCCAGAGAATCCATCAAGAAAACAATAGTGAGACTTACCTGCGAGACGCTCAAGCATTTGGTCAATGAAGGGTAAAGGGAAATGGTCCTTCTTTGTTGCTTGGTTAAGTCTCCTGTAGTCAATACAGACTCTCCAACTATTCTGCACTCTAGTTGGGATCAATTCATCCTTTTCATTTTTCACAACTGTGATCCCTGTTTTCTTAGGAACCACTTGAATTGGACTCACCCATTGGCTATCAGAGATAGGATAAATGATTCCTGCTTGTAGAAGCTTGGTGATCTCCTTCTTAACCACATCAAGGATTACAGGGTTGAGTCTCCTCTGGGGCTGTCTTACTGCTTTAGTATTTTCCTCCAGAAATATTCTATGCATGCACATGGATGGACTAATTCCAGGAATGTCTGCCAATGTCCATCCTATAGCCTTCTTATGTCTTTTCAATACCTGCAACAATTTTTCTTCTTGATTTTCATCAAGAGAAGTGGAAATTATCACTGGGAGCTGTTCATTATCCCCTAAGTATACATACTTTAGGTTCTCAGGTAGGGGTTTCAATTCTAACTTGGGTGCCTGCAAAACAGATGGAACTAACAAAGTAGATTTTGGTTCTGCTGTTTGCATCTCAAAACAGTTAGAATTTTCTTGAAATCCTGCATACAGCTCCTTATGGTTAACAGATATATCTAGAGACTCTGAATCAGAAATTATGTATCTATCAATTTCAGCACAAATATCACAACTTCCAGAATCATTGCATGCAAAACATTTGTTTGAATCATCCATGTATTCCCAATCAACATTAGAAAAATGTTCAAAAACTAGTTCATCAATAATGTCAATTTAGAAAACAGAATGATTTTCAGATGGATATTTCATGGCATCAAGAATATTAAATTGAACTCTCGTGTCACCAAATTCCATAGAAAGAGTTCCAGAATGAACATCTATTTTGGTTCGAGCTGTTTTCAAAAATGGTCTTCCCAAAATGATAGGAACAGGAATTTGAGGCATACCTTCTTCCATATCAAGTACAAAAAAGTCAGCAGGGAAAACCAGCTGTTCTACCTGAACCAAAACATCCTCTATAACTCCAGCAGGATAGGCAGTGCTCCTATTGGCTAGCTGAATTACTACACCAGTAGGTTGTAAATTTCCAAGAGATAAAGATTTAAAAACAGACATAGGCATAACATTTATTGAGGCTCCTAAATCTAACATGCAATTTTCAAATTTATTATTGCCTATGATACAGGGTATAGAAAACGTACCTGGATCTTTGCATTTTTCAGGAATATTTTCCTTACCAAGCAGTGCAGATACATTTCTTCCCATGCTTATTCTTTCATTGCCCTTGAGTTTCCTTTTGTGAGTACACAACTCCTTCAGAAATTTGGCATACTTGGGAATTTGCTTGATTGCATCGAGAAGAGGTATATTCACTTCCACTTTTCTAAAAGTATCCAAAATTTCTTTGTCTACTTCTTCCATCTTCTTGCTTGGAATTGCTTTTGGTGGGAAAGGAAGAGGGATATGAGATGGAACTTGGGGTGGTTGCTTCTCAGATTTGCTTGTGCTTGAAGAGGGTTCATCATTCTCAATTATTGTGGGCACATCTTTTTGTTTCTCAGGTTCTTTGGGTATGGGTATTTCAAGGTTCTTACCTGATCTTAGCTGAATTGCGCTCACATTTCTTGGATTTGCAGCTGGTTGAGATGGTAATTTGTCAGAGTTTTGAGATTGCAACTGGCTTAATGATGAAGCCAATTGCCCAATTTGGTTGCTTAAACTCTGGATGGTAGCATCATTCCTTTGTTGATACTCCAAATTCTGTGCAGCCATTTGTTTCACCAGATCCTCCAAAGAAGGGCCACTCGTGGGTGGTTGAGGTGTAGGTCTTTGGAAGGTTGGTGCATTGTTTTGAAATGGAGGTTGGGGATTTTGTTGTTGGTTTCCCCATCTCAAGTTTGGATGGTTCCTCCAACCTGGATTGTATCTATTGGTGGAAAGGTCATGGTTTTGTTGTGGTGGAGGTCTGTCATGGTAGATGTTTGCTGCATAGGCTTGGGGACTATTATTATCCTTTTCTTGTAGAGAAGGACAACAATCAGTGGGGTGCTCTTGTGAAGAGCAGATTCCACACACTTTAGCAGTCATGGATTTTTGATTTACTGCCAATTGTGTGACTAAAGTGGTGAGAGCATCAAGTTTGCTCTCCAATTTAATTCCAGATGAACTAGAATTGGAATCAAACATGGGTTTGAAAGAATCATTTCTCACACCAAATTGTTGAGAATTGGATGCCATCTTCTCAATCAGGTTTCTTGCTTCAGCAGCAGTCATATCTCCTAGAGCTCCTCCACTTGCCGCATCAATCATGTTGCGATCAACGTGGTGTAAACCTTCATAGAAGTAATGAAGAAGAAGTTGTTCAGAAATTTGGTGGTGAGGGCAACTTGCACAAAGTTTTTTAAATCTCTCCCAATATTCATAAAGACTTTCTCCAGAGAGTTGCCTAATGCCAGATATGTCTTTACGGATTGCAGTTGTTCTAGAGGCAGGAAAGAATTTTTCCAAGAACATTTTCTTTAAGTCATTCCAACTTGTGATTGATCTTGGAGCAAGATAGTACAACCAATCCTTAGCAACACCCTCTAAAGAATGAGGAAACGCTTTAAGATAGACATGGTCTTCTTGAACGTTTTGGGGTTTCATTGTGGAACACACAATGTGGAATTCTTTGAGGTGTTTGTGCGGATCTTCACCCGCAAGACCATGAAACTTAGGCAACAGGTGTATAAGTCCGGTCTTAAGAATAAAAGGGACATCCTCATCAGGATATTGAATACACAAACTTTCGTAAGTGAATTCAGGAGCAGCTAGTTCTCTAAGAGTTCTTTCACGAGGTTCAGCCATATTAGAAAAACTAGCAGTACTTTCAACAGATTCAGAAAAAATACTATCACTATCAATATCAACAAAATTATTATTAAATCTAGCTTCTCTAACTAACCTATGAAAAGTTCTTTCAATTTCAGGATCAAATGAATATAAATGCTCAAAAGTTCTTCTAGTCATACATAGCATACAACAAGATATTTGATCATGATGAGCAATAAATCATAAGAATCCTAAATCATGCAAAAGAAATAAAATAAACAAACAAACAAACAAAAAAAAATTTTTTTTTAAATTAAAATTTTCTTTTTTTTTTTTTTCAATTAAAAAAAAAATTAATTTAAAACAAGAGTTTTTCCTAAAGATCGTTGATCCCCGGCAACGGCGCCAAAATTTGACGCGGGCTGTCGTGGCCCCGTCAAATTAGTACATTAAAATTAATTAACGTAGTACTAGGGTGTCAACCTAGGTCGTTCTCTCAAGGATCAACACAAAAATTTAGGAAAAATCAAGTCTTAAACTAATTTTTAACAATTAAAAATAAAAACTAAACAACTAAAAATTTTTACAAACATAAGTTCACTAACATACAAATGGGGGGGGGGGTTTGATTGATTTTTGTTGTCACAATTAAAATTAAAACAAGGTAAATAAAGGATTTAAAACAATAAATAACAAGCGATTGATTTTCTTGGAGTATTGTAAATAAATTTATCCTTGGTTCACTAAAAATAACTTGTATACTTATTAATGTTAATTTCTTAGCTCAATTTGAATTGATCAACTAAGCGTCTTTTTCAATTCACAATTCCTTTACTTTCATTTAAAAATGAATATTTGAATCAAGCATCCTAATTAAGCAAAAGGAGTCAAGATCTTAAAATCTAGGAATTATTGAGCATACATAAGAACATCGCCTATATACATAATCTATTCTCAAATTATGGAATTAAGCAAACCATAATTATTAAAAGTGATTATGAAAATATTCATTAAGCATGCATATTTCCTTAATCCATTCTAATTTGAAATCTTATTCAACTCCATTTGGATAACTAAACCGATTAAGCATACAAATTCAATTAAACAAAATGGAATTAAATAAGTAGAGAATGATTATGAAGAAATAACAATAATAAAAGCATACTATATTAAAATTAATGACCTCAAAATTACATTACAACATTCTCCAAGAAAATCAATCTAAGGGTTTTAGCCCTCCATAATTACAACTACAACAATAAAACTAACCCGGAAATGGAGAAGTTGCTGGAGAAACTCCAACAAAGAAGAAGAAAGGCAGAACGTATGAGTGAAGGAGGGAGATGAAGAATGAATAAAGAATGGTGTGTTATGACCCTTGCTCTTGTGCCTATTTATAGGAGTTAGAAAGCAAGCTTTTGCCATAAAATATTTCAATGGAAGGAGCACTCTTCATTAATCAATTCAATGGTGCTCCATGATCAAGTTGAGTGCCTTTCCCACCATGCTTTGCCCACCTTCCAGAAGCTTGAAAACGTGTTTCTGGGCCAATTATTCACTCATGAATCGATTCATTGGTGGGAGGAATCGATTCATGCTTCCAAAATGCAATTCTGGGCTAATTTTACACGTATGAATCGATTCATTTGATGGAAGAATCGATTCATTGCCTTTGAAACTCAAATGAATCGATTCAAAATGCTGATTTTTGCATGATTCAGTCGTATGAATCGATTCAAGCCAGAATGAATCGATTCATGGCTCAAAATTTCACTTCCTGGTGCATTCAATTCGCATGAATCGATTCAAGAGGGGGATGAATCGATTCATTCCCCTGATTCTCCATATTTTGCACACTTTTTACCCTTTTTGAGATCCTTTTGAATATTTTCTTGATTCCTTTGATCCTTAGGCACTTTGATCTTCATTTTGGATTGGAATTCTTGAGTTTCTTTGATCTATTTTCTTTTGGCACAAATTAACAATCAAATATTACATAAAGATCAAATGATAAAAATGTGTTAAAATGCAATATGTTACACACTAAGTGATGGCAAATTATACACATTTAAATTGGAGAATTAGAGATAAATCATGCATCATCATGGTGCTACCCGGTCGTTTAGTGCTTGCTAACCTGGAGAGTATATCCGCTCTCGTATTCTCTTCACGTGGAACATGCTTGAACTCCACCTTTGAGAACTTCTCAGTCAACTCCTTGACACAGTTCAAGTACAATTGGAGTTGAGGTTCGCGAGCTTGATAATCTCCTAAGATCTGCGAAATCACCAGCTGTGAATCGCTACAGAGTGTCGCCTCAGAAGCTCCGATGTCAATTGCAGCTCTTAGGCCGGCCAAGCAAGCTTCGTACTCAGCTTGGTTGTTGGATGTTTTGAAATTGAAACGAAGGGAGATCTCCAGGTGTACTCCGTCATCACTTTCGAGAACTACACCTGCTCCAGAGCCTCTTTGGTTTGATGAACCATCAACGTAAATGGTCCAATGGACTCGAGGGTAATCCGGATCAGTCCCTGTCATTTCCACAATAAAGTCAGCCAGGACTTGAGCTTTAATAGCGCTGCGGGGTTCGTAGGATATATCAAACTTAGAGAGTTCAATAGACCATTTGATCATCCTCCCAGCAAGATCGGGCTTGATTAAGACAGAACGGAGTGGCAAATCCGTTCTTACTATGACTGGATGGGCGTGAAAGTACGGACGCAACCGTCGTGAGGCCCAAACAACAGCGAGGGCGGCCTTTTCAATTTTTTGATACCGGATCTCAGCACCTTGCAAGGTCTTGCTAGTGAAATAGACCGGTCTTTGTCCATCAGGAGTTTCTTTTATCAAGGCAACGCCCAAAGCTTCATCTGAAATAGCCAAGTACAGAATGAGTGTGTCTTCGGGGTCAGGCTTTGTGAGAATGGGAGGTTTGGACAACACCTCCTTAAGCTCTTGGAAAGCTTTTTCTTGTTCCTGTCCCCACTCGAATTTCTTGGACTTTTTCAGTATTTTGTACAGAGGGAGCGACCTGTGGGCCATCTTCGGCATGAACCGTGCCAAAGCTGCTACCTTGCCATTCAGGGATTGGACTTCTTTGAGATTCTTAGGACTTTGCATGTCTAGAATCGTTTGGCACTTCCCTGGATTGGCTTCTATACCACGTTGAGTTAACATGAAAGCCAAAAATTTCCCAGCAGGGACAGCAAATGTGCACTTCATTGGGTTCAGCCTCATGTTAAATTGTCTCAAACGGGTGAATACTTGGCGCAGGTCGTCAATATGATCGCCACCAACCGGTGTCTTTGCTATTATGTCGTCAATATATACTTCAACAAGTTTGGTGTGCATACCTTCGAAAACCTTCTTGATCATGCGCTGATATGTCGCCCCAGCGTTTTTCAGGCCAAAGGGCATGACTGTATAGCAAAAGACGCCACGATCATTTATGAAAGCTGTCTTCTCTTGATCCTCTTCGCACATCGGAATTTGGTTGTAACCAGAGTATGCGTCCATGAAACTCAGGTATTGATAACCAGAGGAATCATCCACCATCCGATCTATATTAGGAAGAGGATAAGGATCTTTTGGACAGCAGCGGTTGAGGTCCACGTAGTCAATGCACATTCTCCATTTACCATTGGATTTAGGGACCATCACCACATTCGAAAGCCAAGAGGAATATCGGATTTCCCTGATAAATCCGGCCTTCAGCAATTCCTCAGTTTGCTGACAAGCTGCTTTCTGTTTCTCTGGGCCTAATCGTCTTTTCTTTTAGGCCACAGGTTTCGTCTCTGGATAGACAGAAAGTTTATGACAGCAGAATTCAGGGTCTATGCCTGGCATATCGGCTGCAGTCCATGCAAAGAGGTCTTTAAACTCTTGTAAGAGAGCCAGCAGTCGCTGCTCTATTTCAGCATCTAGCTTGTCATTGATATGGGTGATCTTTTCTGGAGAATCCCCCAAGACAATGTCCCTGGAACTTCCATCTGGTGTGGGCTTTGATGGGTTGAACGGATCAATGTTCAAATCCGCTCTAGGATCCAGGTCGACAAGACTTACAGATCCAGCCGATGTTCCAGCATCATTAAGTTTCCTCTTTTTATTGGAGGCGTCCAGCTTTGTCATGTTGAGGCTAAGGTTGTAGCAGTACCTAGCCATCTCTTGATCACCCCGGATAGATGACACAGCATTATCCTTGTCAATGAACTTGATAAGGAGATGTGGGGTTGATACAACTGCCTCCATTGCATTCAGAGTAGGACGGCCTATGATGCCATTAAATGGTGATTTGACATCAATCACTAGCACCCGAGACCTAACTGTCCTGGCTCCTGGCTCGCCTTCAAACGAGATAAGGGTATCAAGATACCCTCTAGTTAATTGCTTTGCGCCATTGAAAGCTGTTAGTTCCTGCGTGTAAGGCTGTAAGTCTGAGTCTTTAAAACCCATTCTTTCAAAGCAATTATAGAAAATAACATCGCAGGAACTTCCCTGGTCAACAAGGATTCTTCGGACGTCCTTGTTGGCGATCACAGCAGTGATGACTACAGCATCGTCACCACCAGGAACGGTTGGGCCAAAATCCTCGTCAGAGAAAGAGATTGTGGGAGCCTCATTCCCTCCTCTGTAAGGGCGATTGTCCTTGACTTTCCCTTGCACAGATAGAATCATTCTATGATGATTCTTACGGGCTGTAACTGAAGCTCCTCCTCCAGCGAACCCTCCAGCAATCATGTCAATGACTTCACGTCGGCCCTGACGTTGTTGCTGGGGCATGCTATCTTTCTGTGCTGCATTATCGGTCATGACACCTTTTTGCTTCTCTGCAGCAGAGAACTTTCGAACTGGACTGGGGTTGTTGTCATCCCCATCGTCGGGATCTCTTTCTCTTTTCGCATTCCGTTCTGCCCTGTCAAAGGATTTTTCTTTGAACAGGTATTGCTTCAATTTGCCTTCTCTAATTAGCGTCTCAACCGCGTTCTTTAGAGCTTGGCATTCATCAGTGGAATGACCATTTTATTCATGAAAATCACAGTACTTTCGTGAATTTCCTGGTCTTTTCATAGGGGCTGGTCTCCTGATGCCATATGTGCTGAAAACTGGCCATCCGACCTCTCTCAAAATCTGAGATGGTCTGGCAGATAACTGTGCATAATGGCTGAAAGAATTGACATGCCTCTCTCGAGGTCGAGGAGGGTGGTTATCCACCTTAGGATTGGTGAATGGCCTCTCCATGCGTTCTGACCTCGTCTTCTCCTTACCCTTCTGGGTTTGGAGAGATGGTGTTGGTGGCTTTTTCTTTGCAGCCATTGCCTCCAAGTGCATCTCTATGCTCACATACTTTGAGGCTTTTTTCCTGAACTCCTCAAAAGTTGTTGGGGGGCTCTTTGCTAATGAAAGAGCGAAAGCTGATCCTGGCTGCAATGCCTCAATTACGATATGCAGCTTGATAGATTCTATGAGGTTAGGAACCAGGGCTGCTTCCTTATAAAACCTCCTCAAAAAATCTTTTAAGCCCTCTGTTTCACCTTGCTTAATCTGAGCCAAGGTATGAGACGTCTTGGGTACGTCTCTGGAGATGACAAAGTGGGTTTCAAAGGCAGCTGCCATTTCCGTCCAAGAATCTATGGATCCAGAAGGCAGGCCTTTAAACCACCCGAGGGCTTCCTCAGACAATGTTCGAGGGAACATTCGGCACATCACGTCTTCATCAGCCCCCAAGTACATGGCTTCAAACACATAAGCATCAAGGTGCTTAGTTGGATCAATTTCACCATTATACTTTCCGATGGAAAGTGGTTGAGTGGTTTGAAGGTGCTTGGGGATGCTGATGCCCATAAGTCTCCTTGAAAAAGGAACCTTCAGATTGTAAGACAATGGGGGTGCTGTTGTTGAATCTCTCTTTCTTCGGGAAGCTGCATCCTCAGAATCGCGAGTTTGTTCTCCCTCCTCAAACGTTGGGATCTTTGAGTACTGAAGAGTGGTGGACTTTTCACCATCAGTTGTGTGGGGAGTGTTTCGCGTGCGAGATGACTCTTTATCCTCGCTTTGCCTTTTTTCTCTTCGCAATTCAGCGAGTTCCCTCTGAAGTTGTTTGATCAACTCATCACGAGGATCAGGATCAGACACTGTTACTATCTTCTTTGAGTTGCCCCCATGAGAATCAAAGTTGAGTTTTCTGAAGGCGTTAGGATTGGTTCTGCCTTCAGCCTGATTTTCCATGAAGTCTTGTGCTTCGCCTTCCATGGTGGATTACCTACTCTGTCAAAGGATATGGGAATAACTTTATCGAGTCCCACCGGGCGTGCCAATGATCTGTCCTGGACCGGGGTCAAGAGATCCGATCTCAAGGCAGTCACGAATAGTATGTCAATACCGTCTAGTAGACCGGATGTATGTATATCCGATGTAGGTATCCGTTGTCCTTGAATGTGGATAGCGGATTGGGCGTTCTGGAGATCCTTCACACCGACCTAACGCGTTGAAGTGGGCGAATAGTGGTGTCACCTGCAAAGATTCTCCGACGCTCAAGTCAGTGATTATATTCCAAGTAAGGAATGTATTTTGAGAAGATTCAGTCGTCAAAGAGCTGAAGAAGAAGAAGATGCCTAACTTCAATCATGAAGTTAGTTCATATACCTGATTGGCTCGATTAACGAGGACTCGTTGGTGGGGAACCACCAACTCCCATTAGCATTATTATATTGCACACTTACCTGCATGATTGGGTCAAGTGGCTATTTTATATTGAGCATAGAGAATGTAGACTAGGATTAGGGGACAAGTTGACCATTCCCGTGAGCAGAATTTGGCTCGTAGTGCAGAGAATTATTGATCGATCCCTGTAGCAACAATCCTTGTCTTTTGCATAGTGACGTGTGTATTATCCGATGTCATGGTGTTATCCTGGATAACCGGTATAGGGAGAACGCCTGATACGGAATTACAGTCCGGATGTATACCGATGACACCGGTTACACGTAGATGTCTTATCAAAGACGTTGAAATATGTATAGCAGATCGGATACCGGTATTGAGACCGGATCAGGATATGTGATGATAATATGAGTATATACATGAGATGCAAATTGATATAGCATGGGATGCTTAAATTGATGAATAAATATGAAATATGATTGTGGTTTCGAGGATTCCACAAAAGACCTTGGGTGGGACTCAAGGCAAAACCTCTTGAGCGGGGCTCGGGGTTAGCCCGTGACACTACCGTTGTCACTAAGAGTGATTGTGTCACGTGAGAGGGCAAACGGTTTGGTACCAGTAAAACGGCCGTATCAGCTGAGAACTGAGTTATGGTTGAGAGCCAGTGTTGCAACACAAAAATTAAAACTTAATAATGGATCCATATAATTGAGCATATTCATGCATTGATATATGTTGATGAGAACAACATGAGTAGTATGATTATATGAGAATATGAGATTGAATGTTATATGATGAGGCTGTGTAGTATTGAATATGATTATATGTGTTAATGAATTGGATACTTGATCCGATTCAATAACTGTCATTTGACATGTATATGCTCACCCCTATTTGTGGATATTTTTACAGTGGACTTAGGACGTGATGGAGATTGGTGAGAGATCACCAAGATCGAGCGTGAAGTACTGTATATATATTGTATATAATGTACATAGTAGTTTTGTAGTAGCCTTGGCCGGCTCCTGTGTGTGACATCCCAAAAATAGGGGTAAATTTTTCACGATTTTATTATTATTAATCTATGAAACATATGAGTGGCGAAGCCATTTAACAAATTACCCTGGATCTATCAGAGACCTATCTCATATATGAAGATATGAGAAGGTAAGTTAAAGAATTTAACTCTTAATAAATCCATAATTAATAATAGCGGAAGTATCTTTAGTAAAATAATATTATGGAATTAAATTCTTAAAAGATCACTCATTTGAAATTAAGAAGCCAAGGTTATCCCAAAGTGTTCATAAAGCAGGATAGAATCATGGATTAATATGAAGAAAAAAGAAAATAATATATTTAAAGCTTTTTGGGAGAATCAGGTCCCCCTCGCTCAAGCGAAAACCCAATTCGCTTAAGCGAGCTTCGCATAGCACGCTTAAGCGAATCATGAAATGTTGAGCGAAAGAAGAAAATGAAGGTTCAGGGGTCACTTCGCTCAAGCGAACCCTAACTCGCTTGAGCGAGTAGTACATCTCTCGCTTGGGCGAAGCCAGCGAGCATAAGGCGAAAAACGCCCAGAATCCATCCACGCTTACTCGCTTGAGCGAACCCATCCTCGCCTAAGCGAGATTACACCCGAGAGCAATTTCCTGATAAACCCGAGAGCAAAACCTGAGACCAAAACCCTCTCGCTTGGGCGAATCCTCAGCTCGCTTGAGCGAACACCAACCAAGGTCCAAACTCTGATTCTAATGTAATTTCGCTTGAGCGACTTGCACAACCGCTTGAGCGAAAATGGAATAATGGCTCAACACTGATGCTGGGACGATCTCGCTTGAGCGAGTCCCATTCTCGCTTAAGCGAGAATCATCCAGAATCCAGAAATTGATACAGGGGCATTCTCGCTTGAGCGAGAAGCCCTCTCGCCTGAGCGAGTTTGACAGAAAAACAGGGGAAATGCAGAAATCACCCAACTCTCTACACCAAAACTCATTCTAATCAAGTTTACCTAATTTCAACACTTCCTATATATCATATTACACATTTAGAACTTATTCTAATAAATCATTCTTGTAAATTTCCATTACAACTCATCTATTGTATAAATCAACTCACTAACTCATCCATTTCATAAATCTAACATTCCACATATAAACTTCATTCATTCATCAAGATATGGAGAGTTTCATCATTCATTCATTAACAGGGTCATGATTGAAAATGAGTCATAGACAAAAGATCTCATTTTCCTCCATGACCTCCCAAACTCATCATTCATACAATTATCCATTCTAAATCCACACTATACCAACATACATTGTACTATACATTACATCTATTCCACATATCTATGTAAACCAAAATATTGCCGGCCAAGGCACTCTTTACCAAAAAGGGGCCTTCTTCACACTCCTCCTCCACAATAGCTCCAAAGCAATACCTACAACACAAGAGCTAAAAAGATATACCACAGGGAGAGTGAGTATACTTTCTCAATGACGAAAATCCAATAAATAGAACAATATATGCATGAATGTAATACAACTATCTCCTTCCCAAGAGGAGTTTATTTAATATCAATTAATCAATCAATAATTTTTCATTTCGATACAATTATTCCCTGATTCTCTCAGAATTATATCAATCAATTCACCATCACAATTTAGTAATTAAAAAGAGAGTTTCCATTCATATCTCATCATCAAGGTATCACACTATACCATGCTTTCAAACTGATGCACATGCTAATGTCATGAAAATGCACATGCACGGATCCGATTTCATTTCCTCGGGTGATCGCAACCACCATATCATATACTCATTCTCAATGGTTTCCCACCTCGCAAGGGGTACTCCCTCTAGCAACCTCACAAGGTGCTTCTCGTGACCGCAACCACGTTCAATATTTCACATAGGTTTCCCTCCTCGCAAGGGGTACTCCCGCCTCATAAACATTTCATATAGGTTTCCCTCCTCGCAAGGGGTACTCCCGCCTCATAAACATTTCATATAGGTTTCCCTCCTCGCAAGGGGTACTCCCGCCTCATGATCGCAACCATGGGCATCATAGGTGCTCGCAAGCCCTTTTTCATTTCCATCATCAAGTGATCACAACCACTTATCAACATCATCATGATATGTATGTCATGCCATGTATACAAAATACTCATGCATGCCTCAAGCTCATTTAGATTATCCTACCCTTTCATCTAGGGTATATTCATTTTCAACCACACAATTTTCCATCAAACTCATACACAAGAATCAACCTTTATATGAACTCAATCGTGTATCACACATAATAAGCCATCCATAGCCTCACTTAGGCTTCATCATATAAACACTAAATTTACATCATCATACACAATTCACTTCACATACACATAATATCACCTTTATCCACACAAACATGTCATACTACATTAATACATACATTATTATCACAATTTTCATGCATTTAGAAAATACACCCCTCTCCTACCTCAAGAGAAGTAGACCTTTGGGGTTGATGTTCCTGCTTCACCAATATTGCCAAGCCCTACACCAATCATTTATAGGGTCACATCAATTATTTATTCAAACACCAATTCAATATATATATATATATATATATATATATATATATATATACATAGGTGTACACATAATTCTTATCATGTGAAAACTATTTACCAAATTCATTCATTTGCCTACTTAGGCTTCGGGAATTCCTTTCCTTGAATTACAATCCCTTAGTATCAAAGGCTACAACCTAATTATTAGGTTATTCCATCTAGTAAGATCTCCACCAACACCTTGGTGAGTTTCCCACCTATTATGACTTCAAATCAACTTTATCATCATTTAATGTATCCACCACATTACTTATAATATTCTTCCCATCAACAAATATTAACTTTTCAATATTTTACTTTTCCTCCTAAAATTCAAGTTTAAGGTTTTCACCAATCCACCAACCTTCAAAAATGCTCATATACTTCTTTCTTTTACCACCATAGTTATAACTACCTCATAATCACTCATAAGCTTGTATTTATGTCAACTTATCTTTAGATTTCCACTTTTAAATTTTCTCCAACATTACTCATACATTTATTATGTTCTAACACCAAAACTTCAACTAAACTTCAACTATATATTTATGTACATGGAAAATGATCATAATCTTACCTCAATGAAAGAAAAGAGTGAGTTTACAAAAGATGAGGGAGTTCACACGAATTTGAGGAGTAAGGAGGAGAAAATAGTTTAGTTTCCAAGCTTCCTTGAAGTCTCTTGAAGGTTAAGAATGGAGGAGGAAGATGTATTTCTTTTTAATTTGAAGTTCAAGAGAAGGATGAAGAGGAATAATGAAGAAGAAGAAGAGAAGAAGAAGAAGGAGATAAGAAGAAAAGCATCTTCACGTGGAGAAGAAAATGCAACCGCCTTTTGAATGGGAAAAATAGGAATTTAGCATTTAAATTATTAATTCTTTATTAACTCTTCCGTTTTTTTAACAAACAGGTTCGCCGTTCGGGCCCAAAACATATTCTAAAAATTATTCCGAATATAAATTTGGAATCCCAATAACATTGTCTACGGCCCTGACCAACGGCATCTCAATCGGAGATACTTGGTCCGACACCTATATTTTATCCAGGTCAGTTTTCAGCTCATCTGACCACCATAATTCACCAACAGTTTCGAAAAACCTTGTTTAAGTCATTTCAAGAATTTTGGGATATTTCTTAGCCCAAAGTTAATTATCCAACATTTATTTTCCTAATTTATCTTCCTATTTTAAAAAATTCGGGGTGTTACACTGTGCATACATGTTCTGTTATATATGTATATATATAAATGCTTAGTTGAATAGGTAACTGACGGCTTCAACTGGAAGCCTAGACCTATGTTGAACATATGCTTGTTGTTATGGTGGATGATGATGTTATATTGTGAAGACCCTAGTTGGTCTCACCATATATATATATATATATATATATGTGTGTGTGTGTGTGTGTGATATTTGATATATCCATGAAACTATTACATTGCATAAATGAGTAGGTTATGTGATGACGAACTGCACATTAGAAGGTTGATGTAGTGATGACACTGTTATTGTTTTTTTTTCAAAATCCTATATTGAAATTGAAAGTAATTCGTGAAAAATTTATTTGGGTTTTAGAAACCTTGTTTTAAATATTAGGATGTTTTATAGTGGTATCCATTACCCGCCCCGCGGGTACTCGTTTAATTATTAATATTTATTTTTTATTAGATATATTTAAATATCTAAGTATTTTTTATTATTTTATGAACTGGTCTGGACCGGGGTCTAGGATCCGGTGTGGGACCAGCCACAAGAGTGCAGGTGTTTTAGGGTTTGCACACCGGAACTGTGAGTAACCGATGTATTAATCCGGTCTCTCAGTGGGAGAGGCCGGTCTTGTTGTCCTGGAGATCCTTTACACCAACGATTCGCGTTGTAGGGGGGCGAAAGGTGGTGCCACCTGCGAAGATTCTCCGACGCTCAAGTTAGAAGAGTGTATGAACTCAATGAACTCAATGAACACTCAAGCGTAATAACAGTAAAGTGTGAGATAGAACAACGATACCATGCATGTGTATTGAAATATGCTTCTTATAGTTGTACGTGAGAAAATGAGTCGTTGGATACAGGTGGGTCCCTCAGCTCTGATAGCGTGTATATTGTGTCAATCAAAGTGGCTCGACTTTCAGAATGTGTCAGGAGGGTAGGTCAATTATCAGAGTACGATCCTCTAGGGAGAGGAGAGGATAATCACCTTTTCCGCATAATCTGCTGACACGTCCACTTACTTTCTGAAGCCATTGATGTGACGTATTTTGCTACAAACAGTGTCTTCGTTGATAAGTTATCAGGGGCTCTTCTCTTGCTGTGAGGGAAAAGCCAACAATTATATAAATGTCCTGTAACAGTGAACATAGAACCGTTTTGGCGAAAATGAATGATGCTGTCGTGGAGTGAGGGCGGACGACCAGACAACGGAAATCCGGTGTGGCAACATTGAACCAGGACACCGGTTATCCTTATATGAGGTCAGTCTGACGTCACAAGTATGGGGGCCGGTATCTAGACCGGATCATCTGTCCCCTAGCTTGTATGAGGGACTGTTAAGTTGCTCATATGAGCTACACAACTCTTAAGAGAAGTCTGGATGCCGGTAGTACATTCTTGTAAGTCTCTGGGAGCTCGGTGGCGTCCGCTCTAATAAATGAGTGACCGCCCTTCTCACGTTGTGTACAACGGATTCAGACAGCATAAACTAAGTAATGGAAATCCCAAGAGTCTTTGAAAATCGAAACCCTTGGTATTCGAAAAGTGGTTGGGAGGCATTAAATGCGCACAGCATGATTAGACAATAAATGCGTTTTTTATGCAAGAGCCATCATTGCTCAAGAGTGTAACCGTCGATTGGGCTTATTGGGCCTGGATTCAAACTGTGTGGGGGCCCATTTTGCCAAAACGTTTACTGAAACGTTACTGTTTTCGCGCCCGTTTGTGGTGAAACGACGGAGTCGTTTCAATTTGAAGGGTCGCGTTTTGATGCAAGCCTTGTGACCTTCGATGAAGCACTGTGTTTCTTCGTTACCTATAAAAGGAACTCTTAGCAGATTTAGGAATCCATCCTTGCTCTCAAACTTAGTGAAACTCTGCTCAAATTTCCTTGGAATTTCCTTGTCGTCTTCAACTTCTCAAAGATCCTCTTCCTTTAGGTAACCTTCCTTCCCTTCAACTCCTTGCAATTTTAATCATTCTACTTCCATCATGCGCCCTAGAGGAGGCCACGCTGGTCCTTCAAATAGGGGGAGGTTTGGCTCTCGTGCCCCCCTTAGCCACCGTGGTGGGAGGATTCCAGGGAATCCTCCTGTGGCTGGGCGCCATCGCTCAGAGAGAGCCGAAGCTTCTTCCTCACGAGCGTCCTCTTCCTCTCGTCGCTCTGAGGTTCCCCTTGGTTCGAGGGCTACCAGCCGCTCTGATGAGGGGTCAAGTGCTGAAGGTTATCTCTCTGACGATGTTGCTTTTTATCACAGCACCTACGCATTCCACCGCGCCTGCACAACCATGGATCTTCCAGGACGTGGAAAAACACCGTTTCTCCGCTCTGCTGAAGGGTGTGTCAATGTTGTGGCACACCGGCTTGATTGGGAGAAACTCAACAGGGAAAAACCTTATTGCTGGGTGGAAGAGGAATTCCTAGAGATCCCTTCGCACCATGCAAGTGAGGAGGAGCGCACGGTTTCTTTCCGCTGTAAGATATATTCGGATAAGAAGTACAAAGCGCGATACGCTGTGATGGCTCCGCACCCTTCTGAAAGAATATGCCACAGCGTCCCTGACGCGAGGTCGGTCTACATGTACGACTTCGTTTTCTTAAAGCTGGGAGTACGCTTTCCCCTGACGGATTTCCAGATGGCCGTCCTGCGTTTCTTAGACTATGCCCCCTCACAACTACATCCCAACGGTTGGAGTCTTGTCCGGGCTCTGGAAGTTTTGGGGGAGCATTTTGGCTTCTCCGCCACTGTGGCCAAGCTATTTTACTATTGCCAGGTGGTCCGCCGAGCTAATAAGAAGGGCGGCCTTGGGTTCATTACTCTTCGTAGTGACTCAAGGGTTGTAAATTTCAAGTCTTATACGGAATCCGCAAAGGTAGATGGGCGCTCCTTCAAACACTACTACACGCGGGTCCAGATCCAACCAAATAAGCCAGTCTTCTGGCGGAATAAAGAGGGGTTTACCAAGTTTCCCCTTAGCTGGACGCACGAGCATTTTCTTCTTATGAGCCGTGCTTATTATACAGATGAGAGCGAACTTTCCCCTCATTCTGTTGAGGTCTTGAGCGCCCTGCAGACGGCCTCAAAGACCCTCAAAGGGTTTTCCAGCCGTCTTCTCTTGGCCGAGGATGGCATCAAAAACACCTACCTCCGTAACATCCGCTCTTATTCTCCTTGTGTTGTATGGTTATTCCGCTCTAGTTATTTTTCTCCTTGTATGCTTATTCAACTTTTCTTGTTTTACAGAACAAATTGAAAAAGCCTGCCCAGAGATGTTGTCGTTAAGGACCATGATGGCTGACGATGACTCCTCTTCTGAAGAAAATGACATCCAGGCGAAGAGGAACGCCACTAAAACTCCCCTCATTCCTCTGACTTCTGCGGTAGGAGATGAGGTTCCTCTCTTCGACGAGGAGGAAACCGAAGAAGCAACTGAGGCCGCTGGAGCGGGTGGCGAGGAGGCCGTCCCAGAGAAAAAGAAGAAGAAGAGGCATCTTGTAAAGAAGGCAAATCAAGAGAAGCCCTCCTCTGATGACCCTGTGAAGAAGCGTCAGAGGACGGCCGAAGAAACTGAATTAAAGAAGGACAAGGGAAAGGAACCCGTTCCTGAGTTCTCTGCACCTTCTTCTCAAAATGCTTCAGAACCGGATTCTGGGAACGGTCCTCCTCCGGCGTTCGATCCTCCGCGTGACTCCTTCCTTTCTCCTTATTTGTGGTTTCAAGGATCTATGCCTCCTACTCTCCCAAAGGCACGGTATTGCCTCCGCCCTTCCCTCGACGCTGCTGGGGTCCGAGGTGCTTGCAAGGCTGGGCGTTGGCAACTTGATGAACTGTCAGGCCTGCTTGAGTCCCTGAGCGAGAAAGCTGACTATATGGATCAGGTTGAAAAACTTGAGACCGAACTCGCGGTGAAGGAGAAATTCGCGGCCAAGCAAGCTGAAGTTCACAGAGGGGTGGAATCAGAATTGAAGAAAGCTAAAGAAACGCTCCAGAGGAAGACTGAAGAGGCAAGCCAAGTTCATTTTGCGAACAAGGCCCTAGAGCGGGAAGTTGCCGACCTCCAGAATAAAAACAAATCCATACCCCTCCTTGAAGAAGAATTACAACTGGAGAAGAAGAGATCGGCTAAGCTTGCTGACGATCTCAAAGTTATGGAGGAGGGTCGCAACAAGGACCTTGGGGAGTGGGAGTCTATTCGGAAGGAGATGCAAGCCCAAATTGATGAACTCAAAAAGGGTGGTGCGAGTGCTGGGCCTTCAGAAGAGGATTATGCCAAGGTTCAAAGAAGACTAGCTGCTGCAAAGGCCAAGGCTGCCAAAGCCTTGGATATATGCAAAAATGTGGCGTATGAATCTTTCGGCCTGGCCCTTCGTCAAGTCTATTATCGTAACCCTGGAGTAAAGCTGAATTTATACGGATTAGATCCGTTCTTCGAGTTCCATGGGGGAAGACTTGTAGAAGTTCATAAGGACGGATCGCACCATGAACCCCATGTATCTCTGTACGAACTGCCTCCCCTCCCAGAAGGCCAAAGTATGGAGCCTACAACGTCCACTGCTGCCTCTGGAGCTGAAGCACCAGAAGATGCCCAAACTGGGGTGGAGGACCAGACGGAGAAGGCGGGAGTGTCCACTGTGGAGGATCAAGCACCGGCCTCTTAATTTTATGCTTTCACTCATAGCCGTGTTCTGGGATCGGCTCCAGCTTTAAAACATTTTGTAACCTGTATATTTCCTTATTTTTGAAAATAAGATTCATTATTACTTTTCCTCAACTGTTTGCATCGAATGTGTGAGTGCTGAATAACTTGGTGTTATACAAAACACTTTATTATTTCCAATGCTTTGCGAATCCGTTCTGCGTGGTTACCTAGTTACTTAAAGCGTACTTATCACACTAGATTAAGATAACAAATTGTAATGAATAAATGACAATTAAGTTAAAGCACGCCCTGTCCCCAAGTGTAAGTTCATTGGGAAGGGAGAGTTTATCTCAAAGATTACCTTTTAACTTCTTAAAAGATAGAAATCCTTATCTGTCCTCGAAGATGTAGAGCGGGTACGTCAGTGTTCAACCGCTCCGGGGTGGATATTCCACCACCGAGGACGGACATTGCCTTTTGAATTTTGGCGCTTTGACAAGGGTAAGCTTTTACGCCTTTCTTTTGAGGTTCGGTTTGGTCCTACATCTCAGGTCTTCACACGGTATTCGGTTCGATCCTACTAACCGTACTTGGAGTTCGGTGCAATCCTACAGTCCAAGCCTTCAACACGGGGTTCGGATCAGGGCTAATCCTGAACCTACTACGCCCGTTACTCGGGGTTCAGCGCGGTTTCCTGTGTGAACCGGCCTACTGCGCCCAAGCCTTCGCATGGGGTTCGGTTTGTGGCCTTGAAAAAGGACCAGCCCTACAACCCATGTAGTCTTCGAATGGGGTTCGGTTTGTGGCCTTGAGAAAGGACCAGCCCTACAACCCATGTAGTCTTCGAATGGGGTTCGGTTTGTGGCCTTGAAAAAGGACCAGCCCTACAACCCATGTAGTCTTCGAATGGGGTTCGGTTTGTGGCCTTGAAAAAGGACCAGCCCTACAACCCATGTAGTCTTCGAATGGGGTTCGGTTTGTGGCCTTGAAAAAGGACCAGCCCTACAACCCATGTAGTCTTCGAATGGGGTTCGGTTTGTGGCCTTGAAAAAGGACCAGCCCTACAACCCATTCCACCTCAAGGAATTACATCGTCCGTCTTGAGGGGTCTTCCTCCGTTCTTCGAGGAATTATCTTATCAACTACAGAATAGGTAGTTGCGTTCATCCGTCCTGAGGTGTATGCGTATTAAACTACGGCTTTAAATCATAACACATAAGAAAAGTGAGAATGATAGGGCGGTGAAAGTGTATTCTTATTAAAATTGAAAATAGATTACACAAAGAGCATCGTTGGGGCCATGCCTCGTTAAAACCTTCTTGAGAAAACCCAATGGGAAAAAACTCAAGTAAGGAAAAAGAGTACACGCCGTCTTACCAACTAGCTGTAATACACTCGTAAATTCTGAGTGTTCCATTTGTTGCGGATTGGGGTTCCATCAAGTTCTTCCAACCGGTATGATCCCTTTTCAGTCACCTCCGAAACTCTATAAGGTCCTTCCCACGTCGGTGCTAGCTTTCCTTGGTGAGCAAACTTATTCCCCACACTGGCCTTTCTCAGAACGAGGTCTCCGGTGTTAAAAGCTCTGTACTGGACACGTTTATTATACCGGAGTGCAGCCTTTGCTTTTATTGCCTGATCTCTGACGAAAGCCTTTTCCCTTAACTCTTGGAGGACGTCCAGCTCTGATGCTAAGTTGGCGTTGTTATCTTCTGCTGAAAAATACTCCACACGAGCCGATCTTGTTTGTAACTCAACTAGGATCATCGCCTCAACCCCGTACACCAACCGGTATGGGGATTCGTTAGTTGAAGAATGAGGCGTAGTGCGGTATGCCCATAGAACATGACATAACTGGTCAGTCCATCCTCCTTTCGCTTCTCCCAGACGCTTCTTTAACCCCTTTAGCACCTCTCGGTTAGCTACCTCTGCTTGCCCATTGGTTTGGGGATGTTCAACAGATGAAAATATCTGGATTATCCCCAGTCCTTCAAGTAAATCTGTGAACTTCTTGTCTGTAAACTGGGTGCCGTTGTCAGTCACAATCCGCCCTGGCACCCCGAACCGAGCAATGATATTTTCGTACATGAAACGTCTTGTACGTGCAGAAGTGATATGCACTACAGGTTCTGCCTCGATCCATTTGGTGAAATAGTCTACTCCCACGATCAAGTATTTGATTCCTCCTGGCGCAGTGGGAAACGGACCCAAAATATCAAGGCCCCATTGGTAGAACGGCCGGTGTATGATGGAGATTGGAGAATTTTTGGCAAGCGTCGCACTTCCTCACGAAGTCTGCGGAATCCTGCTTCACAGTGGGCCACCAATATCCAGCCCTGAGGACTTTTCTCATTAGGCTTCGGCCTCCAGCGTGGTGCCCACATTGCCCCTCGTGTACCTCAGTTAAGACCGCTTGAACTTCATCTTCTCTTAAACATGAAAGATATGGGACAGAGAACCCCCTTCTGTAGAGAACACCATCGACTATAGTAAAATATGGCAGCTCCCTCTTTACTCGTCTCCTTTCCTTCTCGTCAGTGGGAAGTTGACCATCAGCCAGATAACGGATATAGGGAATGACCCAAGAATCCTCATATGGATAGCTCACCATGACAGCATTCAAAGAAGGATACAGAGGTATACTGGGTGATGTCAAAGTGCTTTGAACCACCGTTGTTGTGCTACCAGGCTGCTTTGTACTTGCCAATCTTGACAAGATGTCCGCTCTGGTATTTTCTTCTCTAGGCACATGCTTGAACTCTAAAACTTCAAATCTTCCCTTCAGCTCATTAACACAATTCAAGTACAATTGAAGTTGTGGTTCCTTCGCCTGGTACTCCCCCTGGATTTGCGAAATCACCAGCTGGGAATCACTGCAGAGTGTAACTGCTGATGCTCCGATGTCAATCGCCGCACGGAGGCCGGCCAAGCATGCTTCGTATTCAGCTTGATTGTTGGAGGTCTTGAAATTGAATCGGAGGGAAATTTCTAAGTGCACACCGTCATCACTTTCTACCACCACACCTGCTCCACAACCTTTGCTGTTCGACGAGCCATCGACGTAGATGGTCCAATGCGCTCGAGGGGTGGTCGGGTCCGCCCCCGTCATTTCTACTACAAAATCGGCCAACACATGCGCTTTGATGGCTCCTCGAGGCTCATATGAAATTTCAAATTCTGACAGCTCGATAGACCACTTTATCATCCTTCCGGCGAGGTCTGGCTTGCTGAGTACTGAACGGAGTGGCAAATCCGTTCTTACCAATACTGGGTGCGCATGGAAATAAGGCCTCAGCCGTCGTGACGCCCATACAACTGCCAGGGCGGCTTTCTCAATCTTCTGATACCTTCCTTCCGCCCCCTGAAACGTTTTACTAGTAAAATACACCGGTCTCTGCCCTTCAGGGGTTTCTTTCACCAGGGCTACACCTAGAGCTTCGTCGGATATTGCCAAGTATAAGATTAACGTTTCGCCCGGGTCAGGCTTAACCAGAATTGGTGGACTCGAGAGAACGGCCTTGAGCTGCTGGAAGGCTTGCTCTTGTTCCTCTCCCCATTCAAAACTCTTGTGTTTCTTCAGCGCCTTATACAAGGGGAGGGACCTGTGCGCCATCTTAGGCATGAAACGAGCTAAAGCGGCCACTTTCCCATTCAATGACTGGACCTCCCTCAAACATTTGGGACTCTGCATGTCCAGGATTGCTTGACATTTCCCGGGGTTAGCCTCAATGCCTCGTTGAGTCAACATGAATCCCAAGAATTTTCCTGCTGGAACGGCGAAGGTGCACTTTAAAGGATTTAACCTCATGTTGTATTGCCGAAGCCTAGTGAAGACTTGGCGTAGATCTTCAATGTGGTCTCCTCCAGCGGGCGTTTTGGCTATGATATCATCAATATAAACTTCGACCAGCTTTGTATGCATCCCTTCAAAGACTTTGTTAATCATGCGCTGATAGGTAGCGCCGGCGTTCTTCAGTCCAAAAGGCATGACGGTGTAGCAGAAAACACCGCGGTCATTGATAAAGGCAGTTTTCTCCTGGTCTCCCTCCCACATAGGAATCTGGTTGTACCCCGAATAGGCATCCATGAAACTGAGATATTGGTAACCAGATGAATCATCCACCATGCGATCGATGTTGGGCAGGGGATATGGATCTTTAGGGCAGCAACGGTTAAGATCCACATAATCTGTACACATTCTCTATTTACCGTTAGTCTTCTGCACCATGACCACATTAGAAAGCCAAGATGAATAGCGTATTTCCCTTATAAAACCTACTTTCAACAACTCCTCTGTTTGCTCACAAGCCGCCCTCTGCTTCTCCGGTCCCAACCTCCTCTTCTTCTGAGCCACCGGTCTGGTTTCAGGATACACTGCAAGTTTGTGACAACAGAAATCAGGATCCATCCCTGGCATGTCTGCTGCTGTCCATGCGAAAAGGTCTTTGAATTCCTGCAAAAGGGCTAATAAGCGTTGCTCCATAGCAGACTCCAGCTTATCGTTGATGTACGTGACCTTCTCTAGGGAATTTCCCAATACGACATCCCTGGAGCCACCATCTGGTGTGGGCTTAGATGGATTGAGTGGATCAATCTTCAATTCCACTCTGGGGTCTAGGTCAATAAGACTGACAGACCCTACCGCTGTTCCTCCATCGTTCAACTTCCTCTTCTTGTTGAATGCATCCAACTTAACCATGTTGAGGCTCAGATTATAACAATATCGAGCCATCTCCTGATCTCCGCGGAGTGAGGACACACCATTGTCCTTGTCGATAAATTTGATCAGGAGATGAGGGGTGGATACAATTGCTTCCATAGCGTTCAATGTTGGACGGCCTATGATACCGTTGTACGGGGATTCCACATCAATCACCAGAATTCTTGACTTAACCGTTCTTGCACCGGGCTCCCCTTCAAAAGAAATCAAAGTGTCGAGGTATCCCTTAGTAGGTTGCTTGGCTCCGTTAAACGCTGTGAGTTCTTGTGTGTATGGTTGTAAATCTGCATCACTGAAACCCATTCGTTTGAAACAATTATAAAAGATAACATCACACGAACTTCCCTGATCGACGAGGATCCTCTTGACGTCCTTATTGGCTATGACGGCCACAATCACTACTGCATCATCACCTCCTGGAATTGTTGGGCCGAAGTCATCATCTGTAAATGACACCGTCGGGGCTGTCACTCCGTCCCTGAAAGGGCGGTTATCCCTCGGTTTACCCTGGACTGACAGAATCATCCTATGGTGGTTCTTTCGTGCTGTGATTGATGTTCCTCCTCCCGCAAATCCTCCAGCTATCATCTCAATCACTTCTCGTCTGCCCTGCCTCTGCTGCTGGGGCATGTTACTTTGTTGGGCACCTTCAGCAATCACTACCCCCTTCTGCTTCTCAGCCGCAGTGAACTTCCTTGCTGGGTTGCGTGTATTATCATCTTCATCATCAGGATCTCTATTCCTTTTCTCCATCCTGTGAGGCTCATCCATAGATTTCTCCTTAAACAAATACTGCTTCAGCTTTCCTTCCCGAATGAGAGTTTCCACCGTATTCTTTAACGCCTTACACTCATCAGTGTTGTGCCCTGTCTGCTCATGGAAAGTGCAGTATTTACGTGGGTTACCACCCCTCTTGGCTGGGGCTGGCTTCCTTATACCAAAGACGTTCAGAGTCGGCCAACCAACCTCCCTCATGATTTGTGAGTGCCTGGTGTTCAACGGAGCATAGTGATCAAACGATGATACGCGCCTATCTCGTGGATGCTGACGAGCGTTCACAAAGTCTTCTCTAAAGGCATGCTTTTCAGGCCTCACTCTCTCCTTTTCTCTCCGTGGCTGCTGAGCGGGTGCAGAAGGCTTTACCCTTGTTGCAGTTGCCTCTAGATGCATCTCTATGCCCACATATTTGGAAGCTTTCCTTCGAAACTCCTCGAAGGTTGTAGGTGGGCTTTTTGCCAAAGGTAGGGCAAAAGCTGAACCTGGCTGAAGAGCTTCCACTACAATATGGAGTTGTATGGCCTCCGTGAGGTTAGGGACCAACGCAGCCTCCTTGTAAAACCTTTTCAGGAACTCCTTAAGAGTCTCAGTTTCTCCCTGCCTTATCTGGGCCAGGGTGTGAGAAGTTCTTGGGATATCCCTGGAGATGATGAAATGGCTTTCGAATGCAGCAGCCATTTCCTCCCAAGAGTCTATAGATCCTGAGGGCAAACTTTTAAACCAGCCGAGAGCTTCCTCCGTCAGCGTCCTTGGGAACATTCTGCACATGACATCTTCATCTGCTCCCAGATACATAGCTTCATAAACGTAAGCATCCAAATGCTTAGTGGGGTCAGTCTCTCCATTATACTTCCCAATCGACAATGGCTGAGTTGTTTGCAAATGTTTTGGAATGACAATACTCATCAACCTTCTTGAGAAAGGGACATTGAGCTTGTATGTCCCTGAAGTTACCACCGCCTGCTCCCTTCTCCTAGCACTGACTCTATCACCAGAGTCCTGTGTTTGCTCCCTCTCTTCATATGTGGGGATCTTCGAATACTGGAGGGTGGTAGATCTATCCCTCGCTGATGCATGGTGAGCGTCCTCTGCATGAGACACTACTCTGTCCCCAGCTCCTCCTCTCTCTCGCCTCAACTCCATCAGCTCCTCCCTCAGTTGCCTGATAACCTCATCGCGAGGGTCAGGCGTCTGCACTTGCACCATCCTCCGGGTTTGAGTTACAGGGGACTCAAAGACGAGTCTCCTCCCAGCCTGTTGATGGGTCACATCCTCCACGTGACCTTCCACGAAATCTCTCCCATCACCTTCCATTGTGACACCCTAACCTCTGCGAAAATGGGAATAACTCTATCGAGTCCCACTGGGCGTGCCAATGAACTGGTCTGGACCGGGGTCTAGGATCCGGTGTGGGACCAGCCACAAGAGTGCAGGTGTTTTAGGGTTTGCACACCGGAACTGTGAGTAACCGATGTATTAATCCGGTCTCTCAGTGGGAGAGGCCGGTCTTGTTGTCCTGGAGATCCTTTACACCAACGATTCGCGTTGTAGGGGGGCGAAAGGTGGTGCCACCTGCGAAGATTCTCCGACGCTCAAGTTAGAAGAGTGTATGAACTCAATGAACTCAATGAACACTCAAGCGTAATAACAGTAAAGTGTGAGATAGAACAACGATACCATGCATGTGTGTTGAAATATGCTTCTTATAGTTGTACGTGAGAAAATGAGTCGTTGGATACAGGTGGGTCCCTCAGCTCTGATAGCGTGTATATTGTGTCAATCAAAGTGTCTCGACTTTCAGAATGTGTCAGGAGGGTAGGTCAATTATCAGAGTACGATCCTCTAGGGAGAGGAGAGGATAATCACCTTTTCCGCATAATCTGCTGACACGCCCACTTACTTTCTGAAGCCATTGATGTGACGTATTTTGCTACAAACAGTGTCTTCGTTGATAAGTTATCAGGGGCTCTTCTCTTGCTGTGAGGGAAAAGCCAACAATTATATAAATGTCCTGTAACAGTGAACATAGAACCGTTTTGGCGAAAATGAATGATGCTGTCGTGGAGTGAGGGCGGACGACCAGACAACGGAAATCCGGTGTGGCAACATTGAACCAGGACACCGGTTATCCTTATATGAGGTCAGTCTGACGTCACAAGTATGGGGCCGGTATCTAGACCGGATCATTTTATAATGAGATAAACAAAATTTAATATTTTTCAATGATAATACTTTTAATTTATGAAGTTGTAATGTATAATATAATATTAATTTCAATTATATTTTACTAAAATAATATTATGTTTAGTACATTATACCATATTTTCTTCTTTATTAGTATTTTATAAAAATAATAAATATTCATAAATACTTCTGGGTACCTGCTACCCGCGAATACCCGCTACCCGCCTAAAACCCATGGATGCGAGTAACGGTAACATACTTCCCGCACCTGCCCCGCCCCATTGAAATCTCTATTTATAAGAGACCACCATTAGAAAATAATAAGAAATTAATAAAAAAAATAGTGATTTTGTTCAAGTCATCTTCCTTTCCCAAGGTTTGAAACTTTCGTCTCTCTCTCCCTGCATACAACCAAAATTTAATTATTTTTATTTAAATGTGTAAAATAAAAAAAAACTTCATATGAGTGAAAAGAAAAATATATGATGTGAAAATATAATAAAAGAATTTATAAAATAAGTATATATATAATTAACCATGAAAATATCTGAATGGGTAAAAAACATGTAAGTGAATAAGAAAACAATTTCTTGCAATGAACTATTTTTGTTTCGCTTTCAAATTTTCATTCACATTATTTATAATGATGATGATATTGGAATAAATATGTAATAGTAATAAATAACATAATTAATAGTAATGGTGAACTGGTCTGAACCGGGGTTTAGGATCCGGTGTAGGACCAGCCACAAAAGTATAGATGTTTTAGGGTTTGTACACCGGTACAGTAGGTATCCGGTATTGTAGTCCGACCTCTCAGTGGGAGAAACCGGTCTTGTTTTCCTGGAGATCCTTCACACCAGAGTTTCGCGTTGATGGGGGCGAAAGGTGGTGCCACCTGTGAAGATTCTCCAACGCTCAAGTTAAAAGAGTGTAAGAAACTCAGTGAATACTCAAGCAATGCAATAGTAAAGATGTGAGATAGAATAACGTAACCTTGCATATGTATGGGAACATGTTATTTATAGTTGAACATAGGAAATGAGTCGTTGGATGCAAGTGGGCCCCTTAGTTCTGATAGCGTGTAGAGTGTGTCAATCAAAGTGGCTCAGTATTCAGAGTGTGTCAGGAGGGTAGGTCAATTATCAGAGTACGATTCTGACAGGGATGGAGGATAATCACCTTTCCGTATATTTCGCTGATGATTGTACTTACTCTCTGCGATAATTGACATAGACACATTCCGCTATGCAGGGTATCTTCGCTGATAAGTTATAATGAACTCTTATCTCATAGTGATTCTGAGGCTAATGGTTATACATGACGTGGAGATGAGAGCGGGTGAAGCATCCATCGTAACGAGGACGGATGAAGCATTCAACAAAGTGAGAACGGATGAGGTGACAACGGATAGCCGGTGTGGCACTGTCTTCCTATGACACCGGTTGCCCCTCTAAGAGGTCATTCTGACGTCATAACTTTAGGGACCGGTATCCAGACTGGATCAAATGGTTATAGCATTAAAAATAATATATTATTATAATAATTCTAAAATAAATATTTATGATTAATTTATATAAATAATAATATAATATTATTTATAATATTAAGTTATTATAAATAATATAATCATGGTATAGAGATATATGACAGTTATATAATGAATAATATAATAGTAATACTAAGCGCAACAATTATTAATTTGATTTTTTAAAAATAATAATAAATAATAGTTGATCCGGTCTCAATACCGGTATCCGATCTGCTATACATAATTCAACGTCTTTGATAAGACATCTACGTGTAACCGGTGTCATCGGTATACATCCGAACTGTAATTCCGTATCAGGCGTTCTCCCTATACCGGTTGTTCAGGATAACACCATGACATCGGATAATACACACGTCACTGTGCAAAAGACAAGGATTGTTGCTACAGGGATCGATCAATAATTCCCTGCACTACGAGCCAAATTCTGCTCACGGGAATGGTCAACTTGTTCCCTAATCCTAGTCTACATTCTCTATGCTCAATATAAAATAGCCACTTGACCCAATCATGCAGGTAAGTGCGCAATATAATAATGCTAATGGGAGTTGGTGGTTCCCCACCAACGAGTCCTCGTTAATCGAGCCAATCAGGTATATGAACTAACTTCATGATTGAAGTTAGGCATCTTCATCTTCAGCTCTTTTACGACTGATTATTCTCTGAATACATTCCTTACTTGGAATATAATCACTGACTTGAGCGTCGGAGAATCTTTGCAGGTGACAAGACCATTCGCCCACTTCAACGCGTTAGGTCGGTGTGAAGGATCTCCAGGACGCCCAATCCGCTCTCCTCATTCAGGGACAATGGATACACACATCGGATACACATACATCCGGTATCTTATACGGTATTGACATACTATTCGTGACTGGCTTGAGATCGGATCTCTTGACCCCGGTCCAGGACAGATCATTGGCACGCCCAGTGGGACACGATAAAGTTATTCCCATATCCTTTGACAGAGCAGGTAATCCACAATGGAAGGCGAAGCACAAGACTTCATGGAGAATCAAGCTGAAGGCAGAACCAATCCTAATGCCTACAGAAAACTCAACTTCGATTCTCATGGGGGCAGCTCAAAGAAGATAGTAACTGTGTCTGATCCTGATCCTCGCAATGAGTTGATCAAACAACTTCAGAGGGAACTCGCTGAATTGCGAAGAGAAAAAAGGTAAAGCGAGGATAAAGAGTCATCTCGCACGCGAAACACTCCCCACACAACTGATGGTGAAAAGTCCACCACTCTTCAGTACTCAAAGATCCCAACGTTTGAGGAGGGAGAACAAACTCGCGATTCTGAGGATGCAGCTTCCCGAAGGAAGAAAGATTCAACAACAGCACCCCCATTGTCTTACAATCTGAAGGTTCCTTTTTCAAGGAGACTTATGGGCATCAGCATCCCCAAGCACCTTCAAACCACTCAACCACTTTCCATCGGAAAGTATAATGGTGAAACTGATCCAACTAAGCACCTTGATGCTTATGTGTTTGAAGCCATGTACTTGGGGGCTGATGAAGACGTGATGTGCCGAATGTTCCCTCGAACATTGTCTGAGGAAGCCCTCGGGTGGTTTAAAGGCTTGCCTTCTGGATCCATAGATTCTTGGACGGAAATGGCAGCTGCCTTTGAAACCCACTTTGTCATCTCAAGAGACGTACCCAAGACGTCTCATACCTTGGCTCAGATTAAGCAAGGTGAAACAGAGGGCTTAAAAGATTTTTTGAAGAGGTTTTATAAGGAAGCAGCCCTGGTTCCTAACCTCACAGAATCTATCAAGCTGCATATCGTAATTGAGGCATTGCAGCCAGGATCAGCTTTCGCTCTTTCATTAGCAAAGAGCCCCCCAGCAACTTTTGAGGAGTTCAGGAAAAAAGCCTCAAAGTATGTGAGCATAGAGATGCACTTGGAGGCAATGGCTGCAAAGAAAAAGCCACCAACACCATCTCCCTAAACCCAGAAGGGTAAGGAGAAGACGAGGTCAGAACGCATGGAGAGGCCATTCACCAATCCTAAGGTGGATAACCACCCTCCTCGACCTCGAGAAAGGCATGTCAATTCCTTCAGCCATTATGCACAGTTATCTGCCAGACTATCTCAGATTTTGAGAGAGGTCGGATGGCCAGTTTTCAGCACATATGGCATCAGGAGACCAGCCCCTATGAAAAGACCAGGAAATTCACGTAAGTACTGTGATTTTCATGAACAAAATGGTCATTCCACTGATGAATGCCAAGCTCTAAAGAACGCGGTTGAGACGCTAATTAGAGAAGGCAAGTTGAAGCAATACCTGTTCAAAGAGAAATCCTTTGACAGGGCAGAACGGAATGAGAAAAGAGAAAGAGATCCAGACGATGGGGATGACAATAACCCTAGCCCGGTTCGAAAATTCTCTGCTGCAGAGAAGCAAAAAGGTGTGATGACTGATAATGCAGCACAGAAAGACAGCATGCCCCAGCAACAACGTCAGGGCCGACGTGAAGTTATTGACATGATTGCTGGAGGGTTCGCTGGAGGAGGAGCTTCAATTACAGCCCGTAAGAATCATCATAGAATGATTCTATCTGTGCAAGGGAAAGTCAAAGACAATCGCCCTTATAGAGGTGGGTTGGAAGCTCCTACAATCTCATTCTCTGACGAGGATTTTGGCCCAACCATTCCTGGTGGTGACGATGCTGTAGTCATCACTGCTGTGATCGCCAACAAGGACGTCCGAAGAATCCTTGTTGACTAGGGAAGTTCCTGCGATGTTATTTTCTATAATTGATTTGAAAAAATGGGTTTTAAAGACTCAGACTTACAGCCTTACACGCAGGAACTAACAGCTTTCAATGGCGCAAAGCAACTAACTAAAGGGTATCTTGACACCCTTATCTCGTTTGAAGGCGAGCCAGGAGCCAGGACGGTTAGGTCTCGGGTGCTAGTGATTGATGTCAAATCACCATTTAATGGCATCATAGGCCGTCCTACTCTGAATGCAATGGAGGCAGTTGTATCAACCCCACATCTCCTTATCAAGTTCATTGACAAGGATAATGCTGTGTCATCTATCCGGGGTGATCAAGAGATGGCTAGGTACTGCTACAACCTTAGTCTCAACATGACAAAGCTGGACGCCTCCAATAAAAAGAGGAAACTTAATGATGCTGGAACATCGGCTGGATCTGTAAGTCTTGTCGACCTGGACCCTAGAGCGGATTTGAACATTGATCCGTTCAACCCATCAAAGCCCACACCGGATGGAAGTTCCAGGGACATTGTCTTGGGAGATTCTCCAGAAAAGATCACCCATATCAATGACAAGCTAGATACTGAAATAGAGCAGTGACTGCTGGCTCTCTTGCAAGAGTTTAAAGACCTCTTTGCATGGACTGCAGCCGATATGCCAGGCATAGACCCTGAATTCTGCTGTCATAAACTTTCTGTCTATCCAGAGACGAAACCTGTGGCCCAAAAGAAAAGACGATTGGGCCCAGAGAAACAGAAAGCAGCTTGTCAGCAAACTGAGGAGTTGCTGAAGGCCGGATTTATCAGGGAAATCCGATATTCCTCTTGGCTTTCGAATGTGGTGATGGTCCCTAAATCCAATGGTAAATGGAGAATGTGCATTGACTACGTGGACCTCAACCGCTGCTGTCCAAAAGATCCTTATCCTCTTCCTAATATAGATCGGATGGTAGATGATTCCTCTGGTTACCAATACCTGAGCTTCATGGACGCTTATTCTGGTTACAACCAAATTCCGATGTGCGAAGAAGATCAAGAGAAGACAGCTTTCATAAATGATCGTGGTGTCTTTTGCTATACAGTCATGCCCTTTGGCCTGAAAAACGCTGGGGCGACATATCAGCGCATGATCAACAAGGTTTTCGAAGGTATGCACACCAAACTTGTTGAAGTATACATTGACGACATAATAGCAAAGACACCGGTTGGTGGCGATCATATTGAAGACCTGCGCCAAGTATTCACCCGTTTGAGACAATTTAACATGAGGCTGAACCCAATAAAGTGCACATTTGCTGTCCCTGCTGGGAAATTTTTGGGTTTCATGTTAACTCAACGTGGTATCGAAGCCAATCCAGGGAAGTGCCAAACGATTCTAGACATGCAAAGTCCTAAGAATCTCAAAGAAGTCCAATCCCTGAATGGCAAGGTAGCAGCTTTGGCACGATTCATGCCGAAGATGGCTCACAGGTCGCTCCCCCTGTACAAAATACTGAAAAAGTCTAAGAAATTCGAGTGGGGACAGGAACAAGAAAAAGCTTTCCAAGAGCTTAAAGAGGTGTTGTCCAAACCTCCCATTCTCACAAAGCCTGACCCCGAAGACACACTCATTCTGTACTTGGCTATTTCAGATGAAGCTTTGGGCGTTGCCTTGATAAAAGAAACTCCTGATGGACAAAGACCGGTCTATTTCACTAGCAAGACCTTACAAGGTGCTGAGATCCGGTATCAGAAAATTGAAAAGGCCGCCCTCGCTGTTGTTTGGGCCTCACGACGGTTGCGTCCGTACTTTCATGCCCATCCAATTATAGTGAGAACGGATTTGCCACTCCGTTCTGTCTTAATCAAGCCCGATCTCGCTGGGAGGATGATCAAATGGTCTATTGAACTCTCTGAGTTCGATATATCCTACGAACCCCGCAGCGCTATTAAAGCTCAAGTCCTGGCTGACTTTATTGTGGAAATGACAGGGACTGATCCAGATCACCCTCGAGTCCATTGGACCATTTACGTTGATGGTTCATCAAACCAAAGAGGCTCTGGAGCAGGTGTAGTTCTAGAAAGTGACGACGGAGTACACCTGGAGATCTCCCTTCGTTTCAATTTCAAAACATCCAACAACCAAGCTGAGTACGAAGCTTGCTTGGCTGGGCTAAGAGCTGCAATTGACATCGGAGCTTCTGAGGCGACACTCTGCAGCGACTCACAGCTGGTGATTTCGCAGATCTTAGGAGATTATCAAGCTCGCGAACCTCAACTCCAATTATACTTGAACTGTGTCAAGGAGTTGACTGAGAAATTCTCAAAGGTGGAATTCAAGCATGTTCCACGTGAAGAGAATACGAGAGCGGATATACTCTCCAGGTTAGCAAGCACTAAACGACCAGGTAGCATCACTACGTTGGTTCAAAGCACGCTAACGTCGCCCAGCATTCCTCTTTTCCCTTCTCTAAACGCCATAATGACTGACTCCCTTTACGGAGATACATGGATGGCTCCTTACATCCGTTACTTGGCTGATGGACAACTACCTACGGATGAGAAGGAAAAAACGAGGTTAAGGAGAGAATTACCATATTTCACTATGATTGATGGTAATCTCTACAGAAGGGCACTGTCTGTGCCCTATTTGATTTGTCTCAAAGAGGATGAGGTGCAAGCTGTAATGGAGGAAGTGCATGGAGGACAATGTGGACACCACGCCGGAGGAAGAAGCTTAATGCGAAAAATCCTCAGAGCTGGATACTGGTGGCCCACAATGAAACAAGACTCCATTGACTTCGTCAAAAAATGTGACGCTTGCCAAAAATTCTCTAACCTTCACCACACACCGGCGGAAGAACTCTTCACATCCGCTGTTCCATGGCCCTTCTACCAATGGGGATTGGATATTCTGGGCCCCTTTCCAACTGCTCCTGGGGGCATCAAATATCTCATTGTAGGGGTCGATTATTTCACTAAGTGGATAGAAGCAGAGCCGGTGGTGCATATTACTTCAGCCCGAACTCGACGTTTTATGTATGAAAACATCATAACACGGTTCGGGGTCCCAGCACGGATTGTCACAGACAATGGCACCCAGTTCACGGATAGAAAATTCACAGATTTACTTGAAGGGTTAGGAATAACCCAAATATTCTCATCCGTCGAACATCCCCAAACTAACGGTCAAGCTGAAGTGGCCAACAGGGAGGTGCTGAAGGGACTAAAGAAACGCCTTGACGAAGCCAAGGGCGGATGGACAGACCAGCTGTGTCATGTCCTATGGGCATATCGGACAACGCCTCATTCATCCACCAATGAATCCCCATATCGCCTAACATACGGGGTCGAGGCAATGATACCTGTGGAACTGCAGATTGCTTCCACAAGGGTTAAGTACTTCTCTGAAGAAACCAACAATGCTAACTTGGCATCCGAAATAGATGTCATACAAGAACTCAGAGAAGACGCTTTCATCAGAGATCAAGCCATCAAAGCCAAAGTTGCTCTCCGGTACAACAAACGAGTCCAATCAAGGACTTTCAACGTTGGAGATTTGGTTTTGAGGAAAGCAAGTATAGGGAATAAATTCGCCCATCAAGGAAAATTGGCCCCAAACTGGGAAGGCCCATACAGGGTATCCGAGGTCACTGGCAAAGGCTCTTACCGCCTTGAAAACCTTGATGGCACTCCAATCCGAAACAAATGGAACACCCAAAACTTGCGCATCTACTATAGCTAGCTGTTTCTACACTCTCCTATCCTTATCTTGGATTGAATACTGGAGAATTTATTTCCACAGCTACGCTCTCCTTGTAATTCTTATTTTTGATTTAATAAGAATCTCTCATAACCATTTAACTCTTTCGAGTTTTTCTTATGCTGTGATTTTCAGTTTATCCGGTGTACAGAAGCATATTCAGGGCGGATGATCTCAGCTACGTATTCTGTAGTTGACGATGTAACTCCTCGAATATGCGCAACGCACGAGAATATACTCAGGACGGATGATCTCAATTACCCATTCGGTAATTGACGATGTAACTCCTCGAGTGTGTCTAAGCATTGAAGGCCCAGATTGTAGGATTAAACCGAACTCTGGGTACGGTTAGTAAGTTTGGCTGAACACCGGTGAAGGCTCGGACTGTAGGATTAAACCGAACTCCGAGTACGACTAGTAGGATTAACCGAACGTCGGTGAAGACCTGAGTTGTAGGATTAAACCGAACCTCAGGACATGGGTTGTAGGGCTGGTCCTTCTTCAAGGCCACAAACCGAACCCCATTCGAAGACTACATGGGTTGTAGGGCTGGTCCTCTTTCAAGGCCACAAACCGAACCCCATGCGAAGGCTTGGGCGCAGTAAGCTGGTTCTTCTTCAAGACCACGCTGAACCCCAAGTGACGGGCGCAGTAGGTTCAGGATTAGCCCTGATCTGAACCCCGTATCGAAGGCTCGGATTGTAGGATTAAACCGAACTCTGAGTACGACTAGTAGGATTAACCGAACGTCGGTGAAGAATTGTTATTGGATAAAACCAAAAATCAATTGGAGAACGGCTAGTAGGATTAAACCGAACGCCAAATATGACATGGGACAGTAGGATCAAACCGAACTCCAAACACAACAAGTAAGTTATACTGAACTCCAGATTAATACTCTCTTATGAAGTTCTTTATTTGGAAGTTTTATAGCTTATAATTCCGAGTCATCAATTCTTCAATTGAGACCTAACTCATAAACTCCGACACAAATAATTCACTAGGGTACGCCACAATCTAAGGTATATTCACCCGAAATCTCTCAGTCGGAAATATTTGAAGAGGAATGTCTATTTTAAATCCTCATTCTTAAAAGCTCTCACGAGAAAATCTTACTCAGAGTTTATTCAAAGTGATAATCACCCAATGATACTGGGGGACAACATAAACGGTTTAACGAATGTCTTGAGGAATGAACTCTCGTCTAAACGATCTCACAATCATTCCCCTTAAGCCGTTCTTATAACAATGATGTGTTCCCTCACAAGCGGTGATCTTATGAAATTCATTTCGCATGTATACGTCCGGTATGGAGATTTTGTTTTACAATCCGATCTTCATTACTTAAATCCGGAATAATACAATACACATGCAATCCCTCTATTAAAGTTGTTTTTCACTAAACAAGAATGGAGGTAAAAAACTCTTTTATTGATTAAATGAGAATTACAATTCGTGTAATAATCCGGAGCTGATCCCGGAACACAGCGAATTTGAATCAGTAAAATGAAAAAGGAAACAGGGAAGGACGCTACTTTCTCTGGCTTGAATCTCCTTCTTTCCCTTTGCCTTTGCCTCCGACCTTGCCTTCTTCAGTGCGAGAGCTCGTTCCTGTGCTTATGGACTTCAGGAATGAAGGTCCCATTGATTGGCCTGCAGGTAAAGGAGCGAACTTGTAAGGAGTGTTGGGCGGACTTTCATGATGCTTATCAACTATGGCCACCAGTTTCCCTTGATGAAACTCATAGAACGGGTCAATACCATTCAGATTAAGTTTCACCTGGGGATTCCGGTATTGAATTTGACGAACAGCCAACCCAAAGGATTCCTTGACTGCCTGATCACACATATCCACAGCCTCGTCAAATTCCGCTTTTGTGTCCGCCAACTTTGAGAGCAGCTCCTTCTCCTTACGCGACCAATCTTCGGTTCCTCGAGCATAAACAACTTTGACTTCCTTAAGCTCCTCTTCCAGCTTTGAAGAGCGTTCCTTCTCCGCACAAAAACCGGAGTGGAGGTCGGAATTGATTTTCTTTTGATCAGCTACTTGGGCCTCCAACTCCTTGGCAAGATGTTTTAGCCTGGCAATTTCTTCATCCTTCTTATATCCTTCCTCTTTGGAAGCTTCTAATTTACTTTCTAAACGAAGGATGGTTGCCTTGTCCTTAGCAGCAGCAACGCTAAGGTCATTAACCTTGCCAACCAACGAGCTCAGCCTCTCATTCTCTTCTGGAAGCTTGCGAACCGATCTTAAGAGCCCGGATAATTCTGCCAGGTGCTTCTGTCCGGCATCGCAAGCTTTGGCTACTTCATCGCTTATCAATGAGGGCTTCAGCTTGTACGGAGTCTCAGGAACGACCTCAGGAACAGAACCCTCGTATACCAGATATTGTGCAAGACCGGAGCTACTTTGAAGGGGGCGAGTAACTTTTGGTGCAAAGTAAGTCGTTATTGGCTTTGCACCATAAGTGATCCCGTCGCCAGGAGCATCCGGAGTGGACCCTGCATCCAAAGCGGATCTTTCCACTTTCTTTCCCTTTGAAGGCTCCGGATCAGCACTCTCACTTGAAATTTTTTGTTTTTTCGGAGAGGGTTGACGATCCGAGGTCCTTGAGGAACCACGTTTTATAGTTTTCTTCTTTTCTCCGACCTTCTCAGCCGCAACCTTCTCAGATCCGCCCTCCAGTAAGGGAATATCGTCACCAGCAGATGAGGTTAAAATGATGGTCTCCGCTGTGGCTTTCTTCGAATTCCGTTTCGCCTGAATGTCATTTTCAGCTGCCACGGAATTCGCTCCAGCTTTGAGCCCCTTCAGTTTTTCCATCTCTGGAGACGCAGCTTCAATTTCAACTGCAAAACCAAGCAACACGGTTAGAAATCAACTACTTCAAGGCATGATGCGATAAAATATGAATATTAGCGGGAAAATTACGCAGATATTCCTCGCGGGTAGACCACGATCCTAACAAACGCCTGCAAGAGAAAAATTGATGCGAGGCGGTGTAAGATTGAAGGGCGGAAAGAACGGAAACTGAAGACGGGCTTAGTTCATCCTCCTCAGTGTAGTACGCCTGGGAGGTCAGCAAAAAGTGTTCATGCGTCCAAGCCACTGGGAACTTCGGAAGCCCATCTTCAGTTAACCAAAAAACTGACTCATCAGGGTGAACGCTAATCTTTGTGAAATAGGACTTGAATGAATGTCCATCAACTTTGGCGGAGTCAGTGTACGCTTCAAAGTTGATAACCTTGGAGAGAGTCCGGAGGGATATCAAGCTCACTCCCCCCTTCTCTTTATTTGCACGACGGACTACTTGGGCAAAATAGAAGAGCATGGCCACCGTCGGCTTGAAGTTGAAGTGCTCCCCAAGCACTTCAAGAGAACGGACTAATCCCCATCCGTTGGGGTGAAGCTGCGAAGGAGTGCAGTCCAGGAATCTCAGAACCCCCATCTGAAACTTCGAAAGAGGAAACCGCACACCAAGGTTCAAAAATAAAAAGTCATACATATACAAAGACCTTTCGTCCGGAGTATGACAAATTCGATCGGATGGCAACGGGGCTATCACCACAAAACACTTCTTGTATTTATCCTTCTTGAAGACCGTGAAACGCGGCTCCAACTCCGCTCCCCCCTCTTGAGCATGAACTGATGCTATTTCACGAAACTCCTCAGCCACCCAGCTGAATGGGCATTTCTGTTGGAATTTCACCCAATCTATCCGGTGTGCAACCACATTGCAGAGGCCGGATTGGGTCTTCAAGATATACTTCTCGGAAGGGGATTCCCCTTCAGACGACTTCCTCCCAGTAGCTTTCTTTGTCACCATTGTGAAAGCCTTGATGCTGCGATAAAATTCCACATCATCAGAGACATATAAATCCCCACTCTCGACACTCTCACTGGAGGAGGAAGACCCTGAAGAGGGTATAATCACCCTTCGCCTTTGATATTGCGACCCCTCCCTCTCTGTATTTCATGGCCTCGACTGAAGGATCACTGGGATCCTCCCACCATGAACGCTAGGGTTTTGAGTCAAAGCCCTTCCTCCTCTTCCTCTAGGGCCAACGCCACTGAAGCTAACACCCTTCCTAGGCATTCTCAAATATTGAAAAGAGAAACTGAAAACGAAGGGAAAGTGGTTACCTAAGGATAGTGAATTGAAATTCACAGAGGTGGACACGAAGAACTTCTTGGAACTTTCGCAGAGGTTCGTCAAGGAAGCAAGAAGAAATGGTAACTGAGATTGCCAAATATGTCTATATCAGGGCACCAAAATTTTTCAAATACCCATTAAACATAACCTGTCGTTTACCCCCAAACGACTTCCCGTTTAGTGGACCAAAATTGTCGTTTAGTACATCAAGGCGCGAAGATGCCATCATTTTGTCACAAAGCCATCGAAATGGGCCTATTAAAACCAAATACTAGGCCCAACAAGACTATGCGTGACAGTTACTAAGACATGCACACTTAACGCAATAATGGCGCGCCCACGTGAATTAAGGCATTAAATGTCCAATCATTAGAAACGTGGCCACCATTACTCGAATACCAAGGGTTGCGAAATTCGATAAACTTCTGATATTCCCATTGTCGAATCCGCCCTTAAAATTTCATCACTACGGAACATGGCTCCAAGAGCGGATATTTACACTTCGGTGCAAATCCGAAATCCAGACGTACTATGATCAATATAGCTCATATGAGCAAGTCAACTGCTTCCTCACATCAGCTAGGGGGCTAGTAGAGGTAAGACTCGGATTTCGGATGGAGCGAAAATTGCCAATTGAATCCGCACTCCTTTGATTGGAATAATCACACCAGGACGGATGATCTCAATCACATATTCTGTGATTCGACGATGCAACTCCTGGTACGAAGAGCTCCACTAATCATTCCAGGACGGATGATCTCAATCACATATTTTGTGATTCGATGATGTAACTCCTGGTATGAATCATTCCAGGACGGATGATCCCAATCACCTATAAAGTGATTCGACGATGTAACTCCTGGTATGAACAATTCTCATCATCATTCTTACGATGAAAGTATTCACTCAATCCGTACTCCTACGATTGAAAAATGTCTCCAGGATGGATTATCTAAATCACTTAATCTGTGATCTGACGATGTAACTCTTGACGATGTGTACTTTTCCAGAACGGATAACCTCAGTCACCCATTATGTGATATGACAATGTAACTCCTAACGCGGTGTACCTGCCCAGGACGGATGATCTCAATCACCCATGCTGTGATCTGACGATGTAACTTCTGGCGCCATACACACCCAAAGGACGGATGATCTCAATCACCTAATATGTGACCTGATGATGTAGTTCCTGGTATCGTACACATCCCCAAGACGGATGATCTCAATCATTTATGAAGTGATTTAATGATAAAACACCTGGCATGATCAATACTCATAATCATCTTTATGATGGAAAATTCCGAAAGTCAGTCCGCACTTTCGCTTTCTAGTGGTATTCTCCCAGGACGGATACTCTTTATCACCTATTCTGTGATACAACGACGTAACTCCTGGCGTAGAAAAAACTCCCATCATCATCCTTATGATAAAGGACTCAAACACCACTTCCTTGCAGTTCCCTAAACTTGGAACAATATTATCATCTCCTGTAAGAATATTACGGATTAAAAGCAGTCATCCGTCCTGTTACACTACTCTACTGAACAGCGGATCGACCCATCTTTCCCCAAGAGAATTAAGAAAATTAAGGATCACGCCCCAAAGACAGGCACCTTCTTCTTAATACACACTTGGGGACATGTATATATTTATCCGTTCTAAATTTTATTTGTTGTTTAATCTTCCGAGGCTATTATTTCAATCCGGCCTTAAGATTAATTATACAGAACGGATTAGAAACGATTTAAATATACATGAAACGACAAAGACAAATTTCTTCAATCAAAACTCATTCATTGAAATGAAATTACATACAATAGTTTAAAATCCGGAGTTGATCCCGGTACACAACTATACATGTAAATGAAAACAAAACTACTGAGGAGGAATCTGTTCTTCAGTCTTTGGTGCCTCTTCAGCACTGGGCTCTTGTGCTCCTTCCTTTAGAACCTCCGCAGGAGTCTCGCCTCCAGGAGCCTCAGCCCTTTCTTCAGAAGAGGGAACCTCGGACGCAGGGAAGACGTAGTCAGGTCCCATGGATTGACCCTCAGGAAGAGGAGCCAAACCATATAAGGACGTCGGTGGATCTTCGTGACGACCATCCACCACTGCGACTAACTTTCCCTCATGGAATTCATAGTACGGATCCATCCCATAAAGGTTAAGTTTCGCAGTGGGGTTGCGGTAGAAGACTTGGCGTATGGCTAGGCCGAAGGACTCTTCAACAGCCCGGCTGCATATGTCAACAGCTTCTTCTCTCTCAGCTTTCGCTGTAGCCAATTCTCCCCGCAACTTGGACAGCTCCTCACTGGATATCTCGGGCTCCACTTTCCTAGCCTTCAGTCCCTCTATCTCAAGAAGGAGCTTCTTCTCCCTTTGAGACCACTCCTCAGCATCAGCCTTATTTTTATCCTGGCTGCTGCGGAGTTCTTCCTCCTTTTCTGCCACTTTGCCTTCCAAGTTTTTAAGATCGCCTTTGAGCTTGAGATTCTCTTTAGTTATGAGATCCCCAAACTCCTTAGACTTGTTAAGACGATCTTCCATTAACTTCATGGCGGCTTTGTCCTTGTCTGAGGAAAGGTTGAGCTCTTCTAATTTGTCACTCAGCTCCTCAACCTTGTCGACGTTCTTAGCCAACTCGCTGACGGAAGATAGCAATCCAGCAAGTTCGGCTAGCTGCCACCTTCCGGCCTCACACGCTTCTTCAATTTCTTTAACACTAAGCGTAGGCCGGAGTTTGTACATCGGTGGTGGAAGAGAGGCAGGAGTAGAACCTTCGTAGGAGAGGAAGGGGGTGAGAAACGAGGTCGTTGGGAAGGAGGTCGGCCCTGATCCAGAAACCCCAGCAGCAGTGCCTTTATTGAGATCGGAGGAAGCACCAATCCCTTCCGAGGTTACAACAGTCTTATCCTCCGGAGTCTTACGCTTTTTGGACGGGCCTCCCACTGAATCATTCCTGATTTTTCTTCTCCTCTCAGAAACTGGAGGTTGACCCGAGGCTGCTCCAACATCGGATGAACCACCCTCAACCAGTGGGATGTCCCCTTCAGCATCCGAGGTCAGGATGATTAACTCAGGACGATCCTTGGTTGAGGGCCTGGGCTTCACTTCATTCTCACGGGTGACGGATTTACCAGCCGCCTTGAATTTCTTTAATTTGTCCATCTCCGGAGTCTCTTGTTCTATTTCACCTACATGAACAAACACAAGATGTCAGCAACTACAAATATTCTATATATATTTGGTAAAGGAGGAAGATGAAATAAAACGAGAAATACGCAAATATTCCTCCCGGACTCCGCTTGAGCTACTTAGCAAACGCCTACACGAGAAGACGTGACTACCTGTAGTGTGCGATTCAAGTGTGAACAACGCTCTCGACGTCTCACGAGACAGATCGGATTGATCAGTGTAGTACGCGTGTGAGCTCAAGAGGAAATGTTTGTGTGTCCAGCTCAAGGGAAATTTGTCAACGTCCTCTTCATCCTTCCAAAATTTTGGTTTGCCCTTCTTGATGGAGATGCGAGTGAAGTAAGTCTTGAAGGACTTCCTGTCAACCTTGGCAGAATCTGTGTAAGACTCAAAGTTCACAAAGGAACAGAGAGTCCGGAGAGTCACCAGACCAACTCCACCCTGCTTGTTTGCTCTTCGAACTACCTGAGTGTAGTAGAACAACATCGCTACAGTTGGTGTGAAATTGAAGTGCTCCCCAAGCACTTCGAGAGCCCGGATGAGGCCCCAACCGTTGGGATGAAGTTGGGAGGGTGCACAGTTCAGAAACTTTAAGACACCCATCTGGAGTTCGGTTAGGGGAAAACGAACTCCCAGATTATGAAAAATAAAGTCATACATGTATACAGAGCGGTCATTAGGAACGACGTGGCATATCCGCTCTGTCGGAAGTGGAGCGTAAACCCTATACCACTTTTTTGCCTCTTCATCCGTACTCAAAGTAAACCTCGGCTGGATCCGGGATCCCTCCTCATCCGCATGACGGGAGGCCAAGTCCTTAAACTCACTGGACACCCAGCAGAAAGGCCATTTAGCCTGAATCTCCTCCCAATTTAGCCTCGAAGCAACTACGCTGTAGAGACCTTCTGCTGTCTTCGAAATGGCGCTATCTCCAGAAGATCCTTCTCCAGTTGCCATTGGAAATATCTAGACCGAACTCCTTAATCTACGATAAGAAATAAAATGTCGTCAGAAAGTTGCAATCATTACTCACTGCATTTTTAAAGCAATTACAATCAGAGGGCGACTCTGAGAAGGGAAAGGTCACTTCCCGCAGTGAGTAAGATCCCCTTTCTGAGCGACGCGATTCAGTCTTAGGAAGAATTATAAGGATTCTTCCCCACGACTATTAGGGTTGAGGGAAACTGATTCCCCCCCCCTTTAGATGAAGCCTACTTTCTATAACTAAGAGTGGCAAATCAAAGCGAAACTAAAGCGACAAGGAAGAGATAGTTACCTCAGATAACAGTGATGAATTTGAGGAACGAAGAAACCCTCGCAACGTAGGCGATAAACTTCCTTGCAAAATTTCTGCAGAGTTTCGTTGAGAAAGCAAAAGCAAGTGGAACCCAGAATCCACTAAGTATTCCTTTTATAGGAAACAAAGAGGATCGGTTACCTCCTCTTGAAGTTGTGTCGTTCTCGATAAAACGCACCTGTTCACAAGCGAAACGACACAACCATTCCAAATTCTTGGGTGTCAAAACGATAGCGACTCAGCAAAGGGCTATCCACTTGGCCCAAAAGTTTTGAAAACTTCAGGCCCATTAAGCCCAAAACGACGGTTAATGAGATTTTCATCTCAGACGCAATAATTGCTTGCCCACGTGATTAAAAGCATTAATGTCTAATCATGCAACGCAATTTACGCTTTACAGCCGTTACACGAACTTCAAGAGCTTTCAATTCCAATAAACTCTTGAAATTCTCACACAATGAATCTTTGTCTGAATCCGTTGTGACAGTACCGAAAGGTCTTTTCTATTAAATTCAGAGCGGTTCTTTACGAATGACAACAGATGCTAAGGAACTGTTACACACGTAAGCTTACCGATATTAAGACCTCTCGCAGGTTGAGTAGCTTATGTGAACAACTATTCAGTCCCTCACACAAGCTAGGGGACATATGATCCGATCTCAATACCGGTATCCGATCTGCTATACATAATTCAACGTCTTTGATAAGACATCTACGTGTAACCGGTGTCATCGGTATACATCCGAACTGTAATTCCGTATCAGGTGTTCTCCCTATACCGGTTGTTCAGGATAACACCATGACATCGGATAATACACACGTCACTGTGCAAAAGACAAGGATTGTTGCTACAGGGATCGATCAATAATTCCCTGCACTACGAGCCAAATTCTGCTCACGGGAATGGTCAACTTGTTCCCTAATCCTAGTCTACATTCTCTATGCTCAATATAAAATAGCCACTTGACCCAATCATGCAGGTAAGTGCGCAATATAATAATGCTAATGGGAGTTGGTGGTTCCCCACCAACGAGTCCTCGTTAATCGAGCCAATCAGGTATATGAACTAACTTCATGATTGAAGTTAGGCATCTTCATCTTCAGCTCTTTTACGACTGATTATTCTCTGAATACATTCCTTACTTGGAATATAATCACTGACTTGAGCGTCGGAGAATCTTTGCAGGTGACACCACCATTCGCCCACTTCAACGCGTTAGGTCGGTGTGAAGGATCTCCAGGACGCCCAATCCGCTCTCCTCATTCAGGGACAATGGATACACACATCGGATACACATACATCCGGTATCTTATACGGTATTGACATACTATTCGTGACTGGCTTGAGATCGGATCTCTTGACGTTAATTATAATATACATAGATAAAAAAAATTACACTTGAATATTTAATTAAATAATTTAAAAATAACTTATGAAAGTTTCTGGTTATTTACCTCATCTCTACATAAATTATTTCAAACACTCACTTACACTATTACATCATATTAGTTACACATTTATTTATTCAAACACATATTGTAAAGGTGAAGATAAATGAGAATGGTGTGAGGAGAAGAAAGGGGTAGCAAACCAATGAAAGACTATTCATAAGAACAACTGAAATAGGATTAAAACATAAGAGGTAAAATGTGTCATCCAAGACTCATTACTTGATAACCATTAGAGGTAATGGATAGATCATTGTGGTGGTGCAGTTACCTAAACTCCCCTAAATAGCTTGGTGCACATGTGTCAAATAAAGGCAAGAAGTCTCTACCATGTCAATGTGAAAATCTCCCTTCAAAACACAAGTTAAAGAAAATGGTTTTAAAAGAGAAAAAATATAGTCTTTTCTGTTTCCATTTAAAACTTGTACTTTTTGGGACATCTATGTTGGGATAGTTTTAAGAATTGACTAAATATGAAAAATTCATGCTCAACTTGAATTCAAAGACATGAAGAAATGGTTACAATTCAACTACACTCACTCATAAATAGGTATCAATTGATAACATAAGGACTTGGAGAAAGCCAGGCACATCAAGGACAAGTCAAGCAAGTGAGAGGAGTACTCAACCTAGGCAAGGACTCCTTTAGTTTAAGACCCATGGTCCATCTCAAAGGGGATCAAGACATTAGGAACACTATGTCTAAATAGGTTTAGTCATTATACAAGTTTGTAGACTAAATTGAGTCAGTTAAAAAACAAAGACTAACCTCAATTGAAAAATTTTCATTAGAAGTAGTGAATAAACACAGGATTTTATAGATTTTTACATCTTTATAGGGTTAAACATAACCACTTTTAAACACCTTCAAGATCTAACTTAACAATGATTATACCTGGTTCAATCAAGTACAACAAAGAGTACATGGGATTTCTTTTTTTAATTTAGTGAAAAGGAACCACACAAATCTCACCTTTAATTTCCTACGCTTCGGTTACTATTTACTTGTTCTTCATGCTCTTCGTACAAAAGTGCTAAAACTTGACACTAAGAACCATTGATTCCATAAGTGAGTGACAATCCAGCCTTATACATATTGAATGACTAGGTAGTGGTTCAATTGCCCAAAATACACATAAATAGAATGTAATCAATTTATGACATTCCCTACAAAATTACAATTAAAAATAAAACGTTGACCCGCAAGTAATTTCCATTTCAGATAATGAACATTTTTCTTATTCTTTACGCTTCGATTGGATGGAGATATGAAATGTTATGGAAAAACTAGGAAGGAAAGAGTTAGATATTGTTTGAAATGATAAAAAAAGAAAGGAAGTGAAAGAAATTGAAAAAATGAATTTTTTCCTGTTTGAATGAATGAAAAGAGAATAGATAAAAATAAAATAATTATATAACAAATAAATTGAATTTAAAATACAAGAAAATATTTTTTATATAATAGTAAATTTTAACACATAAAAAACTTATTTTTGAATTTTTTATAATTTCTATTAATATTCATCAAGTTATTAATATGTATTGGTCCAATGAAGTTTGAGCAAGACAAAATGACAATAGTCATGTTGTGTACATACACCTAAACACCACATGAAGAATATGAAAGACCTGAGATACATCAAATATAACAACATTTAAGGATTAATGATCTCCAGGGAAAAGTTCAAGCTAATTTGTATAGATATCACACTCCAAAATAACTACCAATATTAGTAATAATATACTCATTGTTTGGACTTTGGACTAAAAGATTACGGCTATGTTAATTTTAACTAGCCATTACTGCTGAACCAAATAGATTATGCAGGTGCTTTGCCTTTCCCCTTCCCCTTGGACAACGCCTGCAAACCATAAATTCTATTAGCTATCTTCTGCAAAACACCAGTAATGCATTTCAAATCATATGCATAAGAAAGAACATAATTCGACAAGTACTTCTCTTGAAAGGCAATACAACACAAAGTGGTTTTCCGAGGGTAATAACAAACAAAAATTCAAAGGAACCAATTCAATAAAGTCCAAGAATTGAGGTTTGTTCATAACTTATGCATGTTATTCAAAAGGTTGGTACTGGAAATGAAAATCAAATGAATATACTTGTTTGTGCTATACAAAACACCCATTCATTCTTCTTGGAATATAATGCAAGAAAATAAGAATGCATGTAATTTACCAATTCGGTCTCATCAATTGACTTGAGCAGCATGTTTTTCTTTTCTTGATAGCACACACCACACCAACCAGAAAAATCAGTTTTGTATGTTTTCATCTGTCTAAAAACAGAACTGCATAGAAATAATACCATTTTCATTAATTTAAATGAGGACCAATATATATAAATATAAAAATAAAACTCAGGGTAAAACGATAAGGGAACATTACATTCCTAGTTAATCCTACAATTAGCGGCAACATATAACTTTCCGTCATAAAAGTAAAGAACCAAATTGGAGAATTAGCATTAGCAATGAAAATAATGTAATTGAACTTCATTATTTCATGTTATGTTTTCAATTATTAATTCTTCATATAAAGTACATAAAGTGAGCATAGAGCCAAATACAATTTTGTTTTGGTGAAAAGATCGACAACCTAGGTCAAAGAAATATGCATAAAGATGTTTCGAAACTGGAATTTACTATCTTCATATGAAGTTCTTTAAGACCTTTCTAGCTTTAAATTACACTGAATCAAACACTAACTTGCACCCACCCAACCACGCTCTTATTTCTCTATCAATTTTGTTAGCTATCTTTGCAAGTGAAAGAGGAAAAGTAACGAATGAAAGCACCTTCTACACCATAGAAGTAGGTTGAAACGATTTCCTGATGTTGTAGCTCTAGCACCATGGCGATGACGACCATGATGAAGCACAGCTCGTCCAGGGAAATGAAAATAGTCATAAATCTCCTGTTTCCAAATAATGGACTCGGTAAAAAAATGTATGAAGCATGCATATGGTTGATTCTTGAACAACATAACAAGCATTTTTTTCACTAGACTATCACTATCCATCTAATATCATATTATGTGAAATCATCATGCAAGGAATGCATAAATTAGAAATCAATACACTTCTCTCATGCATCACATGCTTCAATGTTCACATGGCCAATCAAATTATTTCTCCAGAAGCAAGGAAAATAATATAAACAATTATATAGTTAAGTGAGCTGCATAAAATATATCTCACAGATTAACTAGGATTTCTATCCACACCAATATCCAAAGAACATATAGTTTATTTTGACTGTAGAGCAATGTATGCATATCGTGAGAATGGAAAAAACATTAAGCAATACATCTTCCTAGTTTAATCTACTTTTAATTTCTTTTCATCTTCAACACTTACCTCTGGATGGCTTATTGTGTGTAGATGTTGATCGCATCGCATTCCCCGAAAAAACAACTCCCCTCCAGAAAATTGCCTACCCAAGCATACATTCAAGGTTACCTCAGCATCATCCACATGGAAACCTATGAGTGTAAGACTATTGGTTAGATTTCAATGCTAAAATCAAGTTCTATAGGAAAAAAATTAAGAATACATGCATATCAGATAGAGAAAGGAATATAACATCAATAAAAAATTCTTTTCCTATAAAGAAGATTTTGATGGCTCTTACCTAAGTATAAGTTCAAATTACAAAAGTGCACAAAATAAAGTTCTTAAAAATATTAGCAACCAAAGTTGTATAGCAATAATTATACAGGTCTGCAAGATTTGAATATAGGTGGCAAGCCTTTTATAGCATGAGTGTCCAATGTCATAAACATGGTCGATATAAAAAGTCTATTTTATTTATAGGTAAAATAGTTCTATCAAATGCAACAAAAAAAAACGTACTAAATATACAACCAAAGGGCCTAAAATGTTACAAGGAAACTTAAAGCAATACATGTCACATTCCAAGACATACTAGAATATGATTTTAATGTAGGACATATCAAAATCAAAGATAAAGAAATCCTAATCAAGCACAACTCTTACCCATGTCAATATCTTTATCTTCACCATATTCAACAATAAAACCATGATGAGAATCCAGAGTTGTTCCACCAATTTCTGCAAAGAATACTGTATAACAAAGAATAATTAGTTAACTAAAATAAATGTTCAAAGAATAAAAAACTTGCAAGAGGCTAGCAATTGTCTAATCTATTCTAGTCAATAAATACATAAATGCAGTGACCAAATCATATAAAGAGCAAAACTAACAGTGCAGAGTGTAGGCATCGTTCACCTTTTGACAAAGGAGAAATGAAGTCTTTCATAAGCTTATCAAGCATGGTTTGAAATCCAAAGTCATCGAGTACAACACCGTATTTATTTATCGTACTGGGACGAATAACTTGAAATTTTGTTGCATTAACCCACTTCTCAAAATTTTCAACCTAGGGAGATCAAAAATAAAATAAACGTAGACGAAATATATGTATAGGCATCCACTTACAAATTCTAACTTAAGGAAGAATGATATTGCTTTTGCTTATACCCCGGTAATCAAAATGATAAAATACCTCTGATACTAATAACTCACAAAACCGTGGTTGAAGCATCTCGAATGTGAAAATGCCTGGAGAAGGCTCAGATATTATACTTCTAAAGCTTTGTTCTGTATTCTTTTTAATTGCTTTCAGAAATGTTGGGACAAAGAATTTTGAAGGATCAAGAGTGTACAGCTTTTTATGCAAAGGCTGCAAAAAAAAAAAACCCATGAAATTTGAGCATTAAAAATTATGTTTTATGAGTAATAGAGCAAGTGGTTTTGATTGGAATATTAGATCTTCCACATTAGCTCACTAGGTGTTTAATAAACTAAACAAGAACCAAGTGCCCAAGAAGATGACAAAATTAGAATTCATTATACTCTGTAGCAAGATATGAGAAAAGAAAATCAATCAAATGCACAATGTACAGTGAACTACTATACTTATCTTTTATAACCTATATGAACGGCTATACTTATTATGGTAACATTAAAGTATCAATCTAAATTTTGAGGAAACAATTCTTCTAGAATTCATAAAAATAAGAAATTTAAATATTGTTTTCACATCATTTTGTCAATCCATGCCAAGTAAATCCATCATTTTCAAGTGTATAAAATGTGAAAATGTTGTTAGGATAAATACCATTGAACGCATACTCTCATTTAAATACACATTTTATGTCAAAACAACATCAATTAAAGAATTGCTTTACTTGTTTTTATTATATATTTAGTGAATGCTAGAGTTGCTGCCTTGTGGTCTAAAGTTTTCGGAAACAAAGTTCAAATATAACTTTATTATATATGCTTCATTGTTGATGTTGAAATTATTAACAAGTGTCCATTTTAAAATGTAATATTCACCAAATCAATCATAGGTGTTACAACATATAAAATTATATTATCATATAATATCTTAGATTATTATATAGGATTCATTTCCTTATTTATACAACATCTTTTAGGAAGAAGAAGTGAAGGAAGTGGTGTGGGGTTTTCAGGGCCTGGTGGATATCATTTCAGCTTCATTAAGCAGTTTTTGGATGTGGTTAAACCAGACTTTTGTAGATTCATAGATGAATTTCATTTTCATGGTCGAATCGTGAAAAGGGCCAATAGCTCATTTCTAGTTTTAAGTTTAAAGAATGAGAATCCACAAGATATTGGGGAATTCTGACTGATTCAGCTGGTTGGGTGCTTGTATAAAGTTCTATCAAAGTTACTATCAAATCGGTTAATAATTGTGTTAGACGGTTTGGTTTCCTCTAATCATTTTATGTTTATTCGGGGGAGACAAATGAGACAGTGGAAGATGCAAGGACAAGAGGAACAAAATGCTTTTTATTTAAAGCAAATGTTGAGAAGGCATATGATTCAATGAATTGGGGTTTCTTAGATTAATGTAATGGAGCAGATGAATTTTCCATTGATGTGGAGAAAGTGGATTGAGGAATGTTTGAAATCAGCTTCTATATCTATTTTTGTTAATGGAAGTCCTACTGAGGAGTTTATACTAGGAAAGGGATTACGGCAAGGTGATTCATTGTCTCCTTTTTTGTTTGTATTAATGGCAAAGGGGTTGAGTTTATTGTTTCAACAAGCTAAGGTGTTGGGAGAGTTTAGGGGGTGAAGGTAGGTGAATGGGTGTCTCATTTACAGTATGCGGATGACACTTTGGTGTTTGGTATAGTGGAATTAGCAAATGTGTTGAGTATTAGAAGAGTGATGCAGGTGTTTCATATGTGTTCTGGTTTGAAGGTTAATTACGTCAATAGCTCGGTGGTGGGAGTTAATGTTCCATCAGAGTGGTTGCAGGCAGTTGTGAATATTATGCAATGTAAAATTAAAGGACTACCATTTAAATATTTGGGGTTGCCTGTTGGGGATTCACCAAGAAGAGAGAAGGTATAGGAACCGTTGGTGTTGAAGGTAAAAAGGAAGCTAGCTGGGTGGAAGTGTAGGTGTTTATCTTTTGGAGGGCATATCGTTTGATTAAGTTTGTTTTGTCCTCTGTGCCAATTTATTTCTTGTCCTTCTTCAAAGCTCTCACAGATATTGTTTCTTCACTACATTCTTTATTGTCTAATTTTTTTTAGGGTAGAATGAAGGGGAAGAGGAAAATTCATTGGGTAGCTTGGAGGGATGCGTGTTATTCAAAGGAGAAGGGCGATTTGGGGTGTGAAATGTGGAGTTTTTAATATTGATCTTTTATCAAAGTGGAAGTGGCATTTATTAGAAGATAGACAAAGTTTATGGGTAAGGGTGTTGATGTCTAAGTATGAGGAGATGGTGGTCTTGAGGGGTGAGTATGATACAAAGTCATCCTCATGGTGGAAAGATATATGTAATATATATAAACGAGAGGGTAGCCGAAGGGGTCATGTGGATTCGGGTTGGTGGTCAAGAATGGTAAGGAGGATAGTGAGGAATGGTAAAAGTACTTGTTTTTGGAATATAATTAGTGGGGAAGGATGTCATTCTGGGAATGGTTTCCTTGGTTGTATTCTGTAACCATGAATGAGATGGAATCAGTTGCTAGTGTGGTAAATAGAGATTGGGGGGAGATTGGTTGGAGATGGAGGAGGCAATTATTTGATTGGGAGAAAAGCTTGGTGAAGGAGTTGGAAGAGGTGTTGAGGGGGTAGAGATAAAAGAATGGGTAGATGACAGGTGGGTGTGGTTAGGGGAAGTGGATGGAGAGTTTTCAGTAAAGAGTATTATCAACTTTTATCAGCATCTAATGAGGTTCCAGGCATTTTGTATAAGAGTGTGTGGAACAAATTTGTACCTTTTAAAGGTACAAGTTTTGCGTGGCAAACAATAAAGGAAAGGATACCAGTGCGAGTCGAATTGCTAAAGCGTACCTAAGATATGTCCAATGTGTCAAAGCTCAGAAGAAAGAGTATCTCATTTGTTATTCTCTTGTGCTAAAGCATATAAGATATGAGCTAAATGTTTACAATGGTGTGGTGTATCGAGTGCTTTAACCAATGATGGTGGTAGTCACTTGATGAGTTTTATTGGAATATTCTCCAGTAATAAGGACAACAAAAAAAGTGAAGTGTCATTTGGTTTGTTGTGATTTGGTCCTTATGGTTAGAGCGAAATAAGGTTGTCTTTGATGATCATAATCTAGAACTAGATAAGGTGTTTATTTTGTCCAAGTGAGAGTTTGGTCATGGTTAAAACCCCGAAAATCTTCTTTTTGTTATTCTATGTTTTGTTGAATAAAGAATTTGGTAATGTGTATTATATCATGCCTAACATTGACACAAATACTCATAGTTGTATATTTATATTGAATATATCTTATACTCAATCATTTTAAAATCTATATAATATTTTGTTTGATTCTTAAAAAAAAAGGTTATCATATTATTGTAAATAGGAAATAGTGCTCTACAACATGCAAAGATTTTCTTGTTTATTTTATCCTTTTTCTACTTTATAAACAAAAATAGCTTTGAAGGTAGAGATAATACTTATTACATCACAACATACATTAAAACTAGGAAAGAGAAAATTATGCAATAATAACCACTTTACACTTTCTTGGTATAACAAAATGATAAGAATATGAAAAATAAATGTCGTCTAAATGTAGAAGTAGACTCATTATTAGATCAAACCATTGAGATTTTTTAAACTTATTTAATTTGAGAGTCTAATTTAGTTTTGTCACATTCTTTCCTTGATACAATTCTCCATTAAGTTCAAACAAGAAAAATCAGATAAAAGTGGGTCAACAATTAAAATTTAGAGATTGCTTACCTTATAGTTTGACAATATTTTCTGTCTGTACTCTCTTCTTTTTTTATCCTACAAGAGAACATTTGAACCATCAAAAATGAAAATTGTGTTAAGCTAAGAACAAGAAATGCTAATATAAATTTCAAAAAATGTTGCTTAAGGCACAAGGTAAGCAATTGTGGAACAGAGAAACAGAGAAAGTTGAAAGTGTACTCTGGTATGTTGTTGTGGAGGGAGATAATCATTCAAAATGTGACGAATGTAATTGGCCTTGTCATTGCGAGGGACGTTGAGCATGTTGATTGGGAGGTAGGTCTCCATGTGAGTAAAGATCTGAGAAGGGAAATTTGATTCCAAGTCATTGTAATTTTGTGGCACATGATTATTGTTCGGTCTCACCATCAATCTCCCATTCTGCTTCGATTCCTTTCCTTCGCCATCGTCATTCTCCCTTCTGGTCACCGGAGCCTTCCTGCGCCACCATTCTCAGAGCATCCATGAGGGTTCAAATATGAAACTCAATTTTGAAGAAGGAAATCAAATTCCCAAAGCCTTTTTCCCTTGTTCAAAGCAAAGTTGTTCAATAGATTTTGTAAAATTTTCAAATATTTAAATTAAGGGACAAAAATTATGCCTTTAATTTTAATGAATAAGACTTCAATCACATATTAAAATTATCACCAAAAGCTGATCCAAATAAGTACTGGGTATAGTTAAACTGCAGGTAGTGTAGTTTATATAATTGCAAATACGTACTAAAAAAAAGGAAGATAAGATGTGAGTAGTACCTTCGGGAGGATCTTCTTCGCTTCATGATTAGGCTTCAGTAAGGCGAGTTACTTTCAACTGTATCACTGTAAATGTCTAATTAGATAAACTTAGGTTTTCAATGAGGCAAATTGCTTTCAATTACGTGATTTCTCAATTCAGAATTTGGTTAAATAGTCTTGCTTGTTAGATGCATGTCACAAATTTGAGTGTATCACCACAAATGCCAATTTAGATAACCCTAGGATTTTAATGAGGCAAGTTACTTTCAAGTACCGCTACCATCCCGCTTTATAGTTCAATTTTATTACTTTGATTTTCCATTAAATTCACAAATGCAACATAGATTCATCCAATTGGATCCAAATCATAATCCGTGATCGTTTAATAAAAAAATTATATTTTTGTAAAAATTAAATATATTACATAGACACATAAATATGATATAATTGTTTTTAGCAAAACCCAACTCAATGTGTTTTTGTTTGATTCCATATGAGACTTATTTTTTTAGCTAGATTCAAAATAAGATTTGAAATAAAAATAAAGAGATGATAAGATGTAAGTAATACCTTTGCGAGAATCTTGGTGTATGATTAGGCTATGAGGCGAGCTACTTTCAAGTGTTCTGTAGATGTCGAATTACGTAACCCTAAATTTTCTACAAGACGGCTTACTCTCAAGCATCCTGATGTCTCTCTTTTGAGCTCAGTTATATAACCTTGGTTTTCCGCTAGATTCACGAATGCAACTTAGATTTGTACAAATGGATCTAGTTCATAAATGTGATTCTTTTATAAAAATTTTGTAATTTTTGTAAAACATAAATATGTTATATAAACATATAAATATAATATAACCATTTTTAACTGAGCCTATCTCATTGCGTCCTTATTTAATGTAACATTTGTATTTTTTAAATAAGAATTAAACATTATATGTGGACCTATATTATTTTTGGCTTCACTCAACTAATTTTATTCTTTATCCATTATATTTTTTTGAAAAATAAACATATATGAATAAAAGATAGATAATCTTGAAAAAATCAACTCACATAGTGCCTATTCAATATATATATATATATATATATATATATATATATATAAGATGAGCGAGTTACTTTCAAGTGTATCGCGATGTCGAATTACGTAATCCTAAATTTTCTATAGGACGGCTTACTCTCAAGTATCCTGATCTTTTGGGCTCAATTATATAACCTTGATTTTCCGCTAGATTCACAAATTTCAACATAATACAACTGGATCTAGTTCATAAATGTGATTTTTTTATAAAAATTTTATATTTTTGTAAAACATAAATATATTATATAGACACGTAAATATAATATAACCATTTTTATCTGAGCCTATCTCATTGTATCCTTATTTAATGTAAAATTTGTATTTTTTTAATAAGAATTAAACATTACATGTGGACCTATATTGTTTTTGGCTTGACTTAACTAATTTTGTTCTTATCCATTATATTTTTTTTTTGAAAAATAAAAACTAATTTTGTTCTTATCCATTATATTTTTTTTTTGGAAAATAAATAGTGCCTATTCAATATATATACATAGGATATATCTTATTAGAAACATTATCTTATGTAAGAGTAAAAAGAGCGAGTTACTTTCAAGTGTATCGTCGTAGATGTCGAATTACGTACCCTAAATTTCTACAAGACGACTTACTCTCGAGTATCCTCATGTCTCTCTTTTGAGCTCAATTATATAACCTTGATTTTCCGTTAGATTCACGAAAATTATGCATTTAAATTTAATGGATAAGACTTCAATGACATATTAGAATTATCACCAAAGGGTGATCCAAATAAGTATTGTGCATAGTTAAATTGCAGGTAGTTTATATAATTGCAAATACTAGAAAAAATGATAAGATGTGAGTAGTACCAAGGCGACGAGTTACTTTCAAGTGTATCACCATAGATGTCGAATTAGATAAACTTAGGTTTTCAATTAGGCAAATTGAATGTACGATGTCTGATGTCTCAATTCAGAATTCAATTATATAGCCTTGTTTTTTTTAGATTCATGAATGCAACATAGATTCATCCAATTAGATTCATGTCAAAAATTTGAGTGTATCACCACAAATGTTAGATTAGATAACCCTAGGATTTTAGTGAGGCAAGTTACTTTCACGTACTAACGTCTCGCTCTATAATTCAATTTCATAACTTTGGTTTTCCATTAATTTCACAAATGCAACATAGATTTATCTAATCCGTGATCATTTTATAAAAAAAATTTTTTGGTGAAAATTAAATATGTTATGTAGACACATAAATATGATATAGTTGTTCTTAGCTAAACCTAACTCAATGTGTTTTTGTTTTTTGTTTGATTCCATGCGAGACTTATATTTTTTTAGCTAGATTCAAAATAAGATTTGAAATAAAAATAAAAAGATGATAAGATGTAAGTAATACCTTTGCGAGGATCTTCGGTTGTCTTCAGTGTATGATTAAGCTCAGTGATGAGGCGAGTTACTTTCAAGCATATCGCCGTAGATGTCGCATTACGTAACCCTAGATTTTCTACAAGACAGGTTGCTATCGAGTATCCAACATCTCTCTTTTGAGTTCAGTTATATAACCTTGATTTCCGCTAGATTCACGGATACAATATAAATTTGTACAACTGGATCTAGTTTATAAATGTGATTCTTTTGTAAAAATTTTATAATTTTTGTAAAACATAAATATGTTAGATAGGCACGTAAATATAATTTAACCTTATTTAATGAAAAATATTAGAAGGATAAGTCTTATTAATCTCAAAGAATAATTTTAAAAAATTATTATGTTTTAAATAAAATTTAAAGATACAGTCATTTTAATAAAATAAAATAACCATTTTCAATACAGGTAAAAAAAATTATATTAAGAATAGAGGAAAAATACTAGGATCAAAAACTTTTAAAAAATTACTAACTAAAATCAAAACATGCAACAAAAACTTGATTAAGCTTTGTTATTATTTTAGGCTGTGACTGTGACCGTGTGTTCATGTCTCATGTGTGATTTTGGGAGGATAGACACTCCGTGTACGGCCACCGGCGTCAGCATTGTAAGCAATGTTGAGGCAATCAAAACTCCTCCGCCACCGTCACCGGCTGCAACCGTCCACGTTTCCCTTTCTCCGGCGTTGCCACAGCGATTCTCCCTCAAATTCCGAAAACGATACCGAAACAATAGTGACCCAAGTGGTAGAGCTTCTCCAACACCCAACCAAAGAATGGAACCACGATCAGCTTCGTCCCTTTCTCTTCAACGCTTCACCTCTTTCCTCTCACCAGTTCCTCCAAATCACTCTTCGCTTAAACTCCATTCCCAAAGCTCTCGATTTTCTCAATTACCTCACAGACAAAACAGAGTACCTCTCTTCCGTGTTCCAGGGCGTTCTCGAGCTCGCTACTCGACACCCCAACTCGCAAAATGAGCTTCTCATGCTTCACAGCTATCGAAAATCTAACGACCGTAGTATTCCTCTCACTTCCAAATCGGCTTCTCTTCTTTTGCAATGCTTTGAAAAGGCTCAAATGTTTGACGATTCGCTTCTTCTGTTCAAGGAGCTCGACCCTTCTTCTAAAAGTTCCCGAATTTGCAACGGGTTGCTTAGGGGGTTGTTGAAATCGGGTCGTACCGATGACGCCCTCCGCGTGCTCGATGAAATGCTTGACCCGGACTCTGAGGTTTCTCCCAATGATTCCACGGGTGAAATTGTTTTCGGGGAGTTGGTGAAGAGGGAGAGTAATGGAAGAAGCTTTTCTGATAAGGAAATTGTGGGGTTGGTTATTAGGCTATGTGAGCATGGGGTTTTTCCAGATGCATTTAAGCTTACCCAGATGATAGCCAAGATGTGTGGGAAGCGGAAGAACCGTGTAGCGTGGGAGCTTATGGATGGTCTGATGAGATTGGGGGTTCCAGTTGAAGCTGCATCGTGCAATGCCTTGTTAACAGGGCTTGGAAGGGAGAGAGACATTCAGGGGATGAATAAACTGATGGAGAAGATGGACGAGATGAAGATACAGCCCAGTGTTGTGACCTTTGGGATTCTTGTTAATCAGTTGTGCAAGGTTAGGAGGATTGATGAAGCATTGGGGGTGTTTGGTAAGTTGAAAGGGAAAGGAGAGAGTAGAGGGGTTGGAGTTGAGCCTGATGTGGTCTTGTTTAATACTTTGATTGATGGACTTTGTAAAGTTGGGAGGGAAGAGCATGGTTTGAGTTTGTTGGAAGAGATGAAAATGACGTGTAAAGCTAGGCCAGATGCTGTTACGTATAATTGCTTGATTGATGGGTTCTTCAAGGCTGGTAACATTGGTAAGGCTCATGAGCTATTTAGTCAGATGATTGAGGAAGAAGTAGAGCCCAGTGTTGTCACCCTCAATACGTTGGTTGGTGGTTTGTGCAAGCACGGGAAGGTCCACAGTGCGGTGGAGTTTTTCAACGAGATGAAAGGGAAGGGCCTGAAGGGAAATGCTGTTACTTATACTGCACTGATATCTGCCTTTTGTGGTGTGAACAATATTGATAAAGCCATGCAGTATTTTGCTGAGATGTTGACTTCTGGATGCTTTCCAGATGCAACTGTTTACTATAGTCTCATATCTGGTTTATGCATTGCTGGAAGGATGGATGATGCCAGTGTCATTGTGTCAAAGTTGAAACAGGCTGGATTTGGTCTTGATGTAGCCTCCTATAATGTTCTCTTCAGTGGATTCTGCAAGAAGAAGAAGCTGGAAAGAGTTTATGAAATGCTTAAAGAAATGGAAGAAAATGGAGTTAAGCCTGACACAGTCACATATAACACTCTGGTTTCCTACCTGGGTAAAGTTGGAGATTTTGCGACTGCCAGTAACGTGATGAAAAGGATGATCGAAGATGGTCTTAAGCCCTCTGTTGTCACATATGGAGCAATTATACACGCGTATTGTTTAAAGGAGAACGTTGATGAGGCCATGAAGATTTTTGAGGAAATGTGCTCTACCTCAAAGGTTACTCCCAACACTGTGATTTACAACATCTTGATAGATGCTATGTGCAAGAAGAACAATGTAGAAGGGGCTGTTGCTTTGATGGATGGCATGAAAGTGAAGGGGGCTCAAGCAAACACAACAACATATAATGCTATTCTCAAAGGGGTTCGGGATAAGAAAATGTTCCCGAAAGCATTTGAACTCATGGACAGAATGATTGAAGATGCGTGCAGTCCTGATTATATAACCATGGAAATTCTTACTGAATGGCTTTCTGCAGTTGGCGAAGTAGGAAAACTGAAATGTTTCGTTAAAGGGTATCCGGTCTCCTATGATCCAGCATCATCTCAAACTTGAATTTGTTTCTGATATGCCTGAGCCAAAGTATAGATGTAAGGTTTTTATCTGTCCAAGCTCTACAGTTTGATATTCCTTTCCCTTTGAGCTCATTTTTAAAAATACTAGCTTAAATAATCAGTAATCCTTACTATTTTATTAGATTTTCAAATTTCTGTTACAAGTTTTAGGGACTTGGTTAAAAAAAATTATAATTAAGTCTAACTTAAAAATAGTTAAAGGCATGTATGCGACTTGCTTCTTTAGAAATTTTATATGTAAGGACACTATTGTGCATTTTAGTTTTTACCTCTAATAAGTTTTTCATTGTTTATTATCTAACATGTAATTATCATTTCCCCTTCGTTACTCCTTCTAAAAGAATTTATACACTCTTCCTCCTTTCCTCACCTGCAATGAAACAAGATTTGTTAGATTTTCATGTGACTGGTCAGCTTCACCTTGACAAAAGGCAAAATGGTTTCCAGGATCAAAGGAGACAAGCGCTCCAAGGTCGACTGCATCATTGTTGTTGGGGCCCCTGCAACGCTGACATGGATGACTGGTTAGTTTCCTCCAGGGAATTGCAACTGGTATGTAAGTTATCATTTTGTCTCCTTCCTAGGTGGAGTTTTTGACAGAGAACGACCTTCAACAAAGAAGGATCTGAGTTTGCTGTACTTGGTCCTCTCCTATTTTTGAAGTCATTGCCTCAGGTTGCTTTAATTAGACATATATATTGCATTTATTCATCTGGGTGTAAGATATACGCATACAGGCTTATGGGAAGAGAAGACCCCATTTAGATTATGAAAAAGTTTTCAGTTTTATTAAAACAGTCATTATGTTTCCCGATTTTAAAAATTTATATTAAAAAAGTGAAAACAGGAAGGAAAAAAAATGTTTCAGTATTTCCTATATAAAATTTTGGAAATAGAATGTCAGTTTTATAATTAAAATTAAAAAATAAAAAATAAAAAATGAAAACAAGAAACATTTTCAAAATCTAAATGAAAGTTATTTCTTCCTCATCTGGAATTAGATGCACAATTTTATGTGTTTTGAAACTTTGACCAAAGAATCAGTTTGGATTAGCATTGATCTGTGTGCAAACCATGCTTGTTGGAATTAAAAAAAATTCACACACACTCACTAAAGTTATGCAGGCTTTTGTCAGGTATATATGATCCACGATCTACTTGGTAGTTTGGACACATTTACAATTCAGGCTCAAGTCCGAAAGTTAGCATCAAATTTTGATGCCACCCACAATCAACTTTCTGTGGAAAACGCTTGCTTCCAGTCTTGGATTTTAAAAACTAGGTGTATGGATAAGTTATCTGCCTATATCTGAGTTTCAAAAGAAGTTGAACTAATCAACACCATAGAAATGGTTCTAATGGATTGACCTGTGCTCTCAAGCCTTGGAACTAAATTTAATGACTTGTGCCCTCAAGTCTCAAGATATGTAAAGTTGAAATCTGCTGACTCGATCTTACTTGAAATTTGAATCTATACTACTTAGATAAATATAAGTTTTGGCATCCAGTTTCATAGTTCAACTTGCATGAAAGTAGCACTTCTTCAATGGAGATTCAAGCAGTCACTTTGATAAATGTCTGAAGTAGTACCAAACAGACATATGAAAGCCGAATACTCCCAATAATGACCATAAACATCTCTTCCATTGGTTTCAGGACAACTTGTTGATGTATCACGTAAGATCAGTCTTCATACTTTGCACCAAAATACATGAACTTGATAACAATAAATAATGATCCACATATAAGGATTCAAAGCATATGAAGAGAACGAAAGCTATTTTACAATAGAATCAAAACAGATAGGATTCTTCGCGCACTTTCCAGCTTATCAATATTCTGAATAATATGTTCTTCACAGGTTAAGTTAATTTTATATAAGAAATTTATTAATAAGTAATTTATACGACGAAGATAACAGCTTTAACAATAAACTTAATTGAAGCTTAATCTATTTTGATGTATTTCACTGACACTGGTGAATATTAATTATGTGCCAAATTATGAATGATTTTAAATGTAATTTTCCCCCAGTAATACAATCTTATTAAATTTTTATTTGAAATAAGATAAATAAATTATAATTTCTCACAAAGAAAGGATATTTGGTTTCATAATATATAGTTTTTTTTTCATATGCATTCAGTGAGATCAATAAATTGGAATGCGATAAATTAACATACAAAAGTTAAGTGACTTCAACCATGAGATTTCATTTTAACCCATATATCATTGACTTCACCAATTACTATTATGCATCAATATTTAGAGTTCAACAACACATAAGAAAATATAACAAAATTTTCAAACATATTCACAATTCATATATTATGATTATGAATTGGTATCATAATTATAAACCGTACAACGAAAGTAAGTACACAAAAAAATTGCAAACTGTGCCTGTAGCCCTCTACCAATTCAATACATATCTGATTTTTAAAGCATTTATTATATCCAAAGCAAGCCTATTTCTAGTAACTATAAGACCAAATTAATCGAGTGGTAGCAATCGGCCATGTGCTTTATACTACATATAGACATGTATATCCAAATTATATACTAAATAAAATATTTGGCTGAGATCAACTGCAAAGAATGGGTTCTCTAACCGCAAAGCAATCTAGATTCCATAGCATCATAAGATAATTAAAAGTTATAGTATAACCTACTGATATTCCATCATTCCATGAACAGTGACCAATTCTGTGATGCTTACTAGAACAACCTAAGACTAAGAGTATACATAAGTGAAATGAAAATACATGAACACAAAATAATCAATAGCAGAGGAGCTCAAAAATATAAAATAAAATCAACTACTGATAAACTCCCAATAGACATTAAGAAGGGCTTCTGATGACTTCAGCAAGCAACACAATCCAAGAGGACATTCAAAATTGTAAACAAAAGCAGCACCCAAAGCAAGTAAAAAATAACTTAACCAAAGTCATTAGAAAAAACATAAACTACCAATATAAAATCAAATCAAAGTTCCAAAGACATAATAAGATAATATGGCGGACGATTTCAGTTTTTTCTCCAAATTTCTCATTGTTCAATCAACTCTCTACCTCACAGTTACAATATCATCAATCTTCAAAATCATCCGCACACACTCTGTTGCCAAGGTGATCGCACTCGTGCTCACCAGCAGCGGCTGCACCACATTCTCCTCCAAAATGTTAGTAATCTGACCCTTCCTCACATTGATTCCAGCATTTATCTCACCCTGCGCATGACGATTCCTCAGCTCAGTAACAATCGTAATCGGGTTCAACCCAGCATTCTCTGCCAGAGTATAAGGAATGACTTCAAGTGCCTCAGCAAACGCCCGAACACAGTACCCCTCCATCCCATGCAAAACCTTAGCCCAAGCACCAAGTTGCCTTGAAAGCTCAATCTCTGGTGCGCCGCCGCCAGCAATGAGAAACCTCTTGGCAACCAAACACCTAACAACACACAAAGCATCATGCAAACTCCTCTCAGCCTCATCAATCACAAGCTGGTTAGATCCACGAACAAGCACAGTGGTGGTTTTTCCCATGTCCTTAATACCAGTGATCTTCACAATCTTGCCATCACCAAGAGAAACTTCTTCCACAAGATCAGCATGACCCAACTTCTCAGAGCGAAAATGCTCAATGTTAGCAATGGGCAAACAATTCAAAGTCTTGGTAATGAACTCAATCTCATCCCTCTCAACATCCTTGATCACCAAAATCTTAGCTTTGGCAAGATAATGCAGAGACAAATCAGTGACAGCATCTCTCAAAATGCTCTTTTGAATCAACAAAACATTACAACCAGTGGCCTTAATCTTCTTAATCATGCTAAGAATATAACTCCTCTCTTCCTTCAAAATCCTATCCATTTGAGAGTAATCACTCACCACAATGCTCTGCTCAATGTCGGTTTTAGGAGGAGAAATCTGGAACTGAATAACTGCAATTTTGGCGTTCTCCATCCGGGTTGGTCCGCCGGCGGCGTGGCTGACCTTCTTGTCGAAGACAAGGCCTTTGACGAGCTCAGTGTCGTCAACAGTGCCGCCAAGCTTTTTGACGATCTTGATGTCGCGAAGGTCGACCATCTCTGGCTTGGCAGGGTCGACAACGGAGAGGACGGCATCGACGGCTAGGGGAGCGAGGAGGGTGGAGTACTGGCTGACCACCTTGCTGTTGAGGGAGGTACTGGCGGATTTGACGAGGGAATCACGGTCGGAGAGTTCAACGGGGACGGCCATGGCGGTGAGGACATCGATAGCTTTAACGGAGGCCTTATGGAGGGAATCAGAGACGACGGTGGGGTGGATGCCGTGGGAGAGGAGGAGAAGGCACTGTCCAAGGAGGGCGCCAGCGATGACGACGACGGTGGTGGTGCCATCGCCTGCGGCGGAATCCTGGGATTTGGAGAGCTCGACGAGCATCTTGGCGGCGGGTTGGAGGACCTGCATCTTGTTGAGGATGGTGGCGCCGTCGTTGGTGATGATGACTTCGTCGGAGGAGGTGGAGATCATCTTGTCCATGCCCTTGGGGCCAAGACTGGTGCGGACGGCGTTAGCGACGGAGCGTGCAGCGATGATGTTGGCATGGCGAACGTCTTCCTTGCGCTTGTTGTCGACGTAGGACTCGGTCTTGGAGGATCGCTGTTGAGGAGCCGCGATTGTCGCCATTGCAGAGCGAAAACCCTAACCCAAGTGAGAGTGTCTGCGAAAACCCTAATTTGTCTATGCGAGGGAGGGAAAGAAGAAAGACACAACGAAATGAGTACTGAGGAGTTTTGATTTTCCGTTTTTCTAGCATAGTCTATGGGTTTATGCATTATTTTATTTTATTTTATTTTTTTGTTTTTTCATTTCTCCTATACTTCTCTTATTTGATTTTTTTCTTTTATGTATTATTCAATGAGAAGGTTGAATATTAGTAAGAATTTTTTAATAGGGGTTAATTAATTTTAAATTGTGTCAGATCGATATTAATTATTAATTTTATTTTTATAATTGATTACTGAATAAATATCAAATAAAGAAGATATTTCAATCTTAATATTATGGTTTTCATACCTATATTTTTAACCATTCATATTTAATTTTTATAATTTATTTAACTATTAAAGTTGAGTCCATCATCATCCTAAAATAATGATATGTTATATATTTTTTCTTCTATAAAATTATGATATATATTATACAATAAGTAAGTTTTTACATTATAAAAGTCATACATTATAAAATTTTACTATTAAAATTGAAGAAAAAGTGATTCATTTTTTATAGTAAAAAAAGGAAGATAACATATAAAGAGCGAGGGGTTAGGGATGCAAAACCGTTTAGTGTCTGCGCAGTGTCGCTCATCTCCTCCCTCAACTGCAAAGGCACTGAGAGTTGGCACCACCACCACCACCACCACCACCACCACCACCATGCCTACACCTTACTCCGGCGTATTCAACGGTTTCATCAGATTCAGAGCCATGTCACGCCTTAGCTTCACTCCTCTCAGACCTTCCCTCTCCACCACTCCCTTTCACCGCACTACCATTCGCCTTCGTGTTCCCTCCTGTTCCACTCCCCTTCACCTTCGTTCTAACCACAGGACCCTCACCTTGCCGTTTTGGCACCAACACACCTCCTCCTACGGTCGTTTCGCCTATCAGGATCATTCCAGCGACGATTCCGACGTCGAATTTGCCTCCTCTCACTCTCACCCTCAACAATTGGTTTGCCTCCTTACCTTACTCTCCATTTTTCTCTGCCCTAAATATTACTTAATACTAATTAATTAATCCTCTATACATTGCACACTTGCTTCCGTATATTCGTAATGATGTGTTTGGTTGGTGTTGATTGTTGTTTAGGGTGATTCAACACTCGAAAACCTTGATGAGTGGAGATGGAAGCTAACCATGCTTCTTAGGAAAAACGACGAGCAAGAAGTTGTGTCCAGGGAGAAAAAGGATCGTCGCGATTTTGAGCAGCTTTCAACTTTAGCTACTAGGATGGGTTTGCATAGGTAACTGCAGTAATGTTAAATTGTACTTCGGCTTTGTCTCAAGTTCTTGTTGCATTTTATTTATTAAGTTTATTTGAATAAATTGTACCTTTTGGCAGCCGGCAATATGCAAAAATTGTTGTGTTTAGCAAGGTACCTTTGGCAAATTACCGCCCTGATTTGGATGATATGCGTCCGCAACGAGAGGTATTCATTACTTTCATCTGAGCTTGTTTGGTTTTCTATTATAGTGAGCATGCTCTTCTTCTGTGAATTTTTATGCATGGACCTTGATTAACTAAATGAATCTGTTGTGGACCGACAAATTTGACAACATGATGGCAATTGAGTTTTAGAATTACTATTTACCTTATCAGTGATGCTGGGGGCAGAGTTGCGGTTATTGATGGTAGGAGTAGGGGTTGTGTTAATGGTGACAATATGTGTGTGGGGGGGGGGGAGGGGGGAGGTGTTGGTTGGTGGCAGCAATGCAAATGGTAGTAGAGGGTTTGGAGACTGATGTGGTGTTTGGGGTATTGAACTTAGGTGGCTATGGATGTTTCCTTCAATGTGCAGGTGATAACTGAATTTAGGATGCAAAGTGAATATTCCTTACTTTTGCAGACTTGAAATTTTAAGCTTTTGGATGAGGGTTGATAACTGGGAAGCCAATGTGTAGTTCTTCTTCAATTTCTTGAAATATGAAAAGGTATTGAGATTCCAAGTTTAAATGGAACACAAGCAGGAAATTAAGAGCTGCGTCTCAACTCAATTCCCATCTTATAATGATAATTTGAGCACAATTTCCAGCACTAAACAGCATGCTAAGAGTTGTTAATCGACAATGTCCTTTTAATTGTTTTGATTCTATAAAATTGTGTCATTTAATAGATTCTCTATCCTCCCTTATATCTATCTAAATCGACCACTTTTTCGATGCTCTTATAGGTAATCTTACCATTTGGTGTTCATAGTGAAATAGACAGGCATCTCCTTGCCCATCTTTCACATAAGGCTACAAAAAGGTTAGGTTCTTTGGATGATTCTTTGCATAGATCAAGCAATGATAGAAGCATTCCTGCCAATGAAGGAATTCATGAGCAGATGGAGCCCATGACCCCTAATAGTGTTGTCAAGGAGAAAATCCTCCGACAAAGAAGTTTTAAACTACGTTATCAGCAACAAGATTGGCAGGTTTATTTACTTTCCCAGTCTTAAATGCATCTCATATGCCATTATAGTCTCAGCTGGCATGTTAACGGCTTGACCCAAGTCCCGTTCATTGTGTTAGGGTGGGTGTGAATTAATGAAAGCTATAAATTGTAAAATTATTTTGGTGCAGCTGTGTTTCTATTTTCTAGTGTATTTATTTAACATTGTAAATTTTTTAAAATGGACATGGGGTTCAGCCGTGATCTTTATTGTAACACTTAAATCTCTAAATTTGGTAAATACATTTTTAATGGATAACAAAGGTATTGGAAAATCAAGTTAACTACAGGAATATGTTTTTTGATTGGAACTGTCTGACTTGCTGATTAATGAACAATGATTGAGTATTCTAGATTTTGGTAGTTGTAACTCATGTTATCTGGTTTTTGACTTTGATACATACATCATGATGGCTGCTGTTTATTGAGGTTTTCTATCAATGAAAATTCCTGTACTTGGATGTCCTTTGTTATTGTTTTATTCTTTAAAAATGTTATAACAGATGTTAGTCTATCTATAGGAGTCTCCTGAAGGGCAAAAGATGCTTGAATTTCGTAGAAGTCTTCCCGCATTCAAAGAGAAGGATGCTTTTTTGAAAGTTGTCTCGGAGAACCAGGTAAAAAAGGGAATGGTGTTCTCGGTGATTTGTAGTTTATTATTTGATTTATTTATTACCTTCAATGATTGGGTTTCTTCTACAAAAGGAACCAGGGAAAACAAATAAAGCCTATGGAATATCATACCCACATATGATCCTTTATATAAAATACCATTTTATACTTTATAATTTCTTCTTATGAATAGACTTAGGTATTAGGGTCTTCTCTTGAATGATGTCTTGTGTGTTCAACATGGTTTATATCTCAGTTGCAAAATTTGCAGTCTCTATTTTCATAGAGTGAGTGCAAATATTAGCACAATGGTAAGGTTGCTGCTTTGTTACTTGGAAATCATCAGTTTAAATCTTGGAAGTGGCCTCTCTGTTTGGTAAGCATGTAAACCAGCTAGTTCTGTGGTCGGCCCTTAGTTCAATGGTTCTGTGACTGGTTTGAATGATTGAATCACTATATTAGACAGGATGGACTGATCAGTAAAACTGGCTGCTTCTGGTTTTCTTCATTGTATCCTCCCGACCTCTCCCATATCTGAGTGGTGGGACCTAATCACCATTTTATTTTCATAGTGTGCAGGCACAGCTCATACTATTGTATAACATTACTTATATTGAAATACATGGAGCTTTTTTGCGGGCATGGACTAGATTACATATTTAATAGAGTTGGCATGTGATAGATTAGAGTGATTGACAAATTAAAGACCACATGTGGAGAGATAAATTTTGGAATACATATTTTTGGAGAGTTATTGAAAAAATGTGAGAAATTTGTCACAGTTTATAAATTAATTAACAAATCATACATCATGCTTATGTCGAATTTACAAGAACAGGATCTGGTGGACTGCAAGTATTTTTATAATTTTGTAGCAATCAAAAAGTTAAGAATCAATGGATGCAACTTAAAATTTCTGAACCAAATAATAATTTGTATATGGTAAACATAAATGATAATATTTACTTCTGCAGATTTATTTTTTGTTGAGACTATGACTGCCATTATGTTTGTGCAAACTATAATTTATACTAAGCAGTATCCCAAATGAAATTTGCAGGTCGTTGTTGTATCAGGTGAAACTGGTTGTGGTAAGACCACACAACTTCCTCAATATATATTAGAATCTCAGATTGAAGCTGCACGTGGAGCTATGTGTAACATTATTTGTACTCAGCCTAGAAGAATATCTGCTATGTCTGTTTCCGAAAGAGTTGCAGCCGAACGGGGAGAGAAATTGGGAGAATCTGTTAGTTTGTGGACCTTTTGTGCTTGCTGATTCCTGAATCACCTCAACTTATATGCACAACTAATAAACTTTTCTGCTTGATTTTGCTTCTTAAAGGTTGGTTACAAAGTTCGTTTAGAGGGTCTGAAAGGAAGAGATACTCGTCTTCTTTTTTGCACCACAGGTGTGTTATTGCGGAGACTGCTTGTAGATAGGAATTTAAAAGGTGTAACTCATGTTATTGTTGATGAGATTCATGAACGTGGAATGAATGAAGGTAGCTACATAATTGTTTTATTCCAATGTTGTTTCATTTTATTTATGGTTAAGATGGTACTCACCGCTGACTTTCACATCTCAGATTTTCTTCTCATTGTCCTGAAGGAACTTCTCCTTCATCGTCCTGATTTGCGATTGATTTTGATGAGTGCAACCTTAAATGCCGAGCTTTTTTCATCTTACTTTGACGGTGCTCCAACCATGCACATTCCTGTAAGTTCAGGATAATCATTTCTGTCATTTGTGTTGAGGTCCAATTGGTGTTTCACTAACATGTTACATGTCTATGTTAGAATATATGCAATTATATTATCATACGATAATATCTTAGAAGATCTCATATTATTATCTAGGATTAGATTAGATTTCTTATTTCCATCATATCTCTTAGGATTCATTATCATAGTTTCATTTATTATTATGATTTATTTCCCTAATTATATAAAATCATAATTAGTATAAACAGGGAATAGTCCTGTAGGTTATGGACACATCTGTACGCATCAGCATATTGTAATTCTCTCAATATCAATTTTTCTTTCATCTCTTTCTCTCCCTCTATATCTAAAACCTCATAATTTCAACAGTCTAAGCATTGATTTTTAGCATTCATAATATTTGCTCTGATGTGATTTTTATTGTGAACTTGTCAATGATCAATGATATTACATTTTTCATGGAGATGGTGGCTTTTATCTATATAAACAATTGTATAAGCTTTTAATAAGTAAAACTCTGCACTTTAGTGGTTCAACCACTTAGCTGTTGACATAAAAGCCCTGGTTGGTATTTTTTGGCATATTAACTTTTTAATGTAAGATGGTAAACTAATTAACAATTTATTTGTGTTAGTATTGTTACATTTTACTGCTTTGGCATATCAGTGTACATTTGCTTACTGGTTATATGAAATATATGACAAACTTATTTTTCTTTTGAATTTTTTGGGATCTGTGCACCTTCTAGGGTTTTACATTTCCAGTTCGAGCACATTTTCTTGAGGACATTCTGGAAAGGACTGGATATCGGTTGACACCTTATAATCAAATTGATGACTACGGTCAAGAAAAAACGTGGAAAATGCAGAAACAAGCTCAAGCTTTCAGAAAAAGAAAGAGCCAGATTGCTTCTGCCGTGGAGGTAAGCAAGTTGAGTTGGAAAGTTTGCTTATTTATTTTATTTTTATTTTTTAAGGTCCATAACATTCTTGGCTAATTCTGTTTACTTCTGTTGATTCTACATAGGACTCTTTAGAAGTTGCAGACTTTAAGGGGTATAGCCTACGCACACAGGAGTCATTATCTTGCTGGTCCCCTGACTCAATTGGTTTTAACCTTATTGAACATGTGCTTTGCCACATTGTTAAGAATGAAAGGCCAGGTGCTGTTTTGGTTTTTATGACTGGTTGGGATGATATAAACTCTTTGAAGGATCAACTCCGAGCTCATCCTTTGCTTGGTGATCAGAGCCAAGTATTACTTCTCGCATGCCATGGCTCGATGGCCAGCTCTGAGCAGGTGACCTTGCTATTAATAGACTGATCGGCAATCACAGTAGATAGTACTTGTCATTGTTTACAATTTAATTTAAGACATCTAAGAGCCAATTTTGTCTTCAAGTATTGGAAATAAATAATAATACCTACAGTTGTTGAAATTTTGTATATTGTACCGAAAATGGTGCTTCATTGTTGGTTTTGGGGAGAAAAGGAGGCACATTCTAATACCTGAGTTGAAAGCAAGATTTTAGAAAGTCTTGTGAAACATGAATTTAACTTCTCCAATTTTTAAAATTTTTGGTGATAAGCAATTTGCTGCTGTCACTGATTATTGATGGAGCTAATGCAGCGCCCCCTGTGGTGCAGATTTCTTTTCATATTGAAGCAATTAAATATCCATGCTATGACTGAATGATCACATCTCTATTTCACCATGTATTTATTCTGGTCATATTTATGGATTGCAATATGATTGCTAACTGATTTTGTTTTGTTTCCATTTTTCCTCCTCTGCAGAGGTTGATATTTGAAAATCCTGAAGGAGGGTTGAGGAAAATTGTTCTGGCAACTAATATGGCCGAGACTAGTATTACTATCAATGATGTTGTCTTTGTAGTTGACTGCGGAAAAGCAAAAGAAACATCATATGATGCATTAAATAACACTCCTTGTTTGCTTCCATCTTGGATCTCAAAAGCTGCTGCTCGGCAGGTATATTTGATCATTCAACTTAGTTACGTGGATTTGGATCATTTGAGAATAATTTTCTCTATCTTTTCAATTGGAGGATAGTCAAACTAAAGGGTTAGAGGAATACCTAAGAAAGCTTCAGGACAAACCATTAAAAAAGACCTTGCTCCAAATAGCTTTTTACTGGAAATTCGGTTTTTGATAGAGCCAATGGATTAGGGTTGACTGTTTTTCATTGTAAACATAATTTATTATTATTGGCTTAAATATGTTCAGCTCCTATAAATATAGCTAATTTTGATTTTAGTCATTTAAAATTTGAAAAGCTTTCTATTAATTTTGGTCTTTACAAATTTTATAACCTTTTGATAAATTGATAATGTGTCAAACATCCAGACATGCGATGTGATATGTCACAAACCACCTTAAGCATGATTGCTGATATGATGAGTTCAGATGCATGCCACAATTAAGTGATAACATGGATCGTTTTTAAAAAAGTGAAAATTGAGAATTTTTAGAGCCTTTAGGCTTTGGGAGGCGCAGTCCCTTGAAGAACTGCTTTGTGTGTGTTCTAATCTGTAAATTGTGGAGTTCTTTCCCACTGTTCCTAATAAACATTCCAGGTTTTTATCAACTTTTGATGGATTTCTGAAGTTGTTGACTAATGAATGGGTGCTCATATGTAATTGGTGTTGCTATCAGGCTGACCACATAATTTGAGTTGTTAAGCTATCATACAGTCATCCCATGTCTGTGTACAGCTTCATAATGTTTTCTTTCTCAGTTCATTCTTTTTTATTAAACGTTTAGACATTTAACTTTTCTGGTTGCTTAGAAAGTTTTCTTTTCTTTATAGAGAAGAGGAAGGGCGGGTCGTGTTCAGCCTGGTGAATGCTACCATCTTTATCCCAGATGTGTTTATGATGCTTTTGCTGATTATCAATTGCCAGAGCTTTTAAGAACACCTTTGCAGTCCTTATGTCTGCAAATCAAAAGTCTGCAACTTGGTAGCATCTCTGAGTTTTTGTCTAAAGCTCTGCAGCCTCCAGAGCCTCTTTCGGTAAAATTCTTCACACATACTTTGAAATATGATGGTTGTTATTTGAATATATTTCCTAAGAATTGTATGTGTTGAATTCAAGACATTCTGCTTCCAGTGTTTTATTCAATTTATTATGTTGTTAATTAATTTCATTCTGCAGGTTCAAAATGCTGTTGATTATTTGAAGATTATTGGGGCCCTAGATGAGAATGAAAATTTGACAGTTTTAGGTAAAATAACTACGCATCATGGTCTCAGTTTCTCCTGCCGTTTTTATATTAAAGATTTTTTTCTCGTCATTGGTTTCTCCTAGCCTTTTATTGTATTATTTTGATTATTGCTCAGATAGTTACAGCTGATATTGAGTTTGTTGAAATTGCGGGGGTTTTAGGTATAGAGGGAGAGAAAGAGATAAAAGATAAATTGATATTGAATTTTAATATGTTGATGTGTACATAGAACCTAGAGGTTTATTCCCTATGTATACTAATTATAATCTTATGTAATTAGGGAAATAAATCATAATAATAAATGAAAATATGATAATTAAGCCTAAGCGATATGGTAGAGATAAAGAAACTAATCCTAGATAATAATCTAAGATATTGCCAGATATGATAATATAATTTCCTATGTTCTAACAAAGTTGTTAAATTTCAGGGCACAAGTTGTCAATGCTTCCGGTAGAGCCCAAACTTGGCAAGATGCTCATTTTGGGAGCTATCTTCAACTGTTTGGATCCTGTAATGACTGTTGTTGCTGGTCTTAGTGTAAGAGATCCATTTGTGACGCCGTCTGACAAGAAGGATGTAAGTTATTGTAATGGCTACTGCTGTTCTTTCCTTCCACCAACCCCATTCTTGTCTGTTGATTTTGGGATAATAGACATGTTGGTGGGTTTAGTTTTGATGTTATCAAGTGAGACCAATTACTTTTAATAATATTATCATTGGAATTAAACCATACAAATTCATGGATTCATGCTGTTTTGTGTATCAACTATCAAGCACGCACTCTGTATTGGTTCATTTTTCATATTGAAAATGTCATTGTGTTTTGGTTTACTCTTTCTCATAATTAAGTGTTTTGTGGACAGGAGCCTGGTTTCTATTTAATTGTTTGCTGTATATGTTTTATGCAGCTCGCAGAGTCTGTCAAGGCCCAATTTGCTGCTCGTGACTATAGTGATCATCTTGTACTTGTCAGGGCTTATGAGGGTTGGAAAGATGCTGAAGCACAGCAAGCTGGTTACGAATACTGTTGGCGAAATTTTCTTTCTCTTCAAACACTTAGGGCCATTGATTCTCTACGAAAGCAATTCTTTTACTTGCTCAAGGATATTGGTCTGGTTAATAACAATTCTGAAATCTATAATACATGGAGTCATGAGGAGCATCTAGTCCGAGCAGTCATCTGTGCGGGTTTGTTTCCCGGAATATCTTCTGTTGTGGTAATCCATTCTTTAGTCCTGTCAATTTGTGTGATGTTTCAAATTTTAGTTGTCAATTTTGAATTTTCTATGGCTCTCTGTTTCCATATATATATATATATATATATATATATATATATATATATATATATATTGTTATTGTTAATTTGTTTTGCTGCAGAACCCATTCTCTATTTCTACTAACATACCTAAGACTAGAAAGAGAAAAATGAAAGAGAATTTTAGTGATTAATGATGGATTACAAAAGGAATACTTTGACAAAGATACCCTCTAACCAGCCCAGAGCCTATGGCTCTCTCACAGAGATGCTTTATGCATTCTGTGCCAAGCTTACAGCTTCTCAACACAACTATTACTGTCTATCTCTCCCTTAACACCACTTTCATTTATAGGCAACATGTCTCATTTATTCACTAACCCAGCCCACAAACCAACAACTAACTACCAAACCCTTTAACTAACTACCGCAATAACTAACTTCAATTTGAACTGGAATACTAACAGTAGGTACCTAACAGGCTAAGACATACCTGGGTACACACATAAAGGAGCCATGAGGGCTTACTTACAATCCCCCCCACCCCCCACCCCACCCCAACTTCCACTTTTCTTATTTTCATAATTTCTCTCAATGGATTGTTGATGATATGAAACTTTTCTAAATCAATGTCACATCATATCTTCATAACACAAACAGCAAAAAAAGGTGTCATTTTATCAAATCTAATGTCACATCCTTATTAATGAAAGTGTTGCCATATCAACAGCAAGATATAACCCCCAAGGGGTGGGGGACTTGATTGGCCATGGATGTAACAATAGCATGGTGAATAAGTGGATATTAATTGATGTTTGTTAAAATTAGGAACACCAAAATTGTTTACAATTTTATAATAAATCTATCAACGCTGCTGTTACATGCCACACTCTTGATACTTTGTTTCCAGGTCAATTGGATTTTCTGTAAAATTTTTGGCAATAACTTGAATGGATTATTTTTTTGTTTATGCCTCTTGAATGGATTTTTCTGTATCTGTATATCATGTATGTGTATGTCAATCCCATCAAGATGTGGAGAGAATATTGTCATGTTTTATTTATGAATTTGTTGCAATTTATCATGTAATTCTTTTTTATGTGAGGTTGTACAAATTTTGTGGTGCAGAACAAAGATAAGTCAATAGCTCTAAAAACAATGGAGGATGGTCAGGTTCTTCTGTATGCTGTAAGTTTCTTCAAATATCTTTTTTTATCAATTCTTATTTTGTTATGATCCAGTTTTAATTTGAGGAATATGTCAAACATTGAAGTTCTAAAATTTTGGTGCTGCATCATGTAGGGCTCTGTAAATGCTGGGGTACCACGAATACCATACCCATGGTTAGTGTTTAATGAAAAGGTGAAGGTGAATTCAGTATTCCTTAGGGATTCAACCGGTATATCTGATTCAGTGCTGCTCTTATTTGGTGGGAATGTATCCAGAGGTGGACTAGTAAGTTCCTACCTTATTTCCTCTGCCCTGTTTTACCTAGATCTGTTCTTATTGATTGTAAGTACTGGGTGTTTCCTTTCATCTACTTAGTGTGCTTTGTCATGTGATCCTTTTTACAGGATGGTCACCTGAAAATGTTGGGAGGGTATTTGGAGTTTTTTATGAAACCAGAATTAGCCAAGACTTACTTAAGCTTAAAGAGGGAACTGGAAGAACTGGTACAGAGAAAAGTAAGTTCAAATCGTACCTATCAATTTCTTCTGGGAATTATTTAGTGTAGCCACATTTTTCCATCAGTTTTTTAGCCTCTTTTTAAGTCTCCGAGTACTTAGTTAACGCTTTGCATTTGCAGCTTCTGGATCCCATGTTGGATATACAATCACATAGCGAGCTCCTTTCAGCTATTAGATTTTTAGTGTCGGAGGACCAATGTGATGGTAGATTTGTCTTTGGCCGTCAGGTCCTACCACAATTAAAGAAGGAAAAAAAGTCCAGAAGTGATGGTGGAGGTGGGGATGATAATTCTAAAAACCTGCTTCAAACATTCCTTAACAGGGCTGGGCATCAATCACCAACTTACAAAACAAACCAGCTGAAAAATAACCAATTCCGTTCTACTGTCATATTCAATGGCTTGAATTTTGTTGGTAAGCCATGCGGCAGCAAGAAAGAAGCAGAAAAAGCTGCTGCTGCCGAGGCTCTTCTATGGTTAAAAGGGGATTCACATTCATCTGATGATATTGACCATGCATCAGTGCTTTTGAAAAAGAGCAGCAATAAACGTAGGAAAAAGTCATTCAGTGTTGCTAAATGGAGTTGAGTTGCTTTTAAAAGCCTATCCTGGATAAATTTGCTATTAGGGAAGAACTTGTCTAGACGATGGCTATGGTGCAATGGATTCAAGGATCTTTCCGGTCATAATTTTAACGAGTGTACAGAGATATCAAGGGAACTTAAATATGACAGGTACAGATCTGAGCCCGTGTTTTTGTAAAGGGCGATTCTGATTGCATCCAGGGTCTATCTACAATCGGGGTATGTGCATATACGTGTATTTCTGCAATTGCTATTGGCTAATTTGGTCCAGAGCAGAGATTGACTGGCGGAACAGCTTATGTGCAGAAGAATTCTTCTAATAGAGGGCATAAGCAGCTAAAATTTGTACCCATATGCTGATAATGCAGTCTGTTTTGCATTGCACTTGCGGTAAAGATAATTTTCTAGAGGATTCACTTGCGATAATTCATTGGGGGACAAAACATTGTACACGCTCAAGACCGCGCATTTTATGAAAGATATATCTGTGTGCTTATAAATTCATAGTCAGAATATGTATTTAGGATGAATTTTACTCTCAAAACCCTCTTATGAGGCTTGTTATCCCTGAGATGGATTCTTTTCGCACCGATATTGTAAGCTGTAGGAGGTTATTGAATCCAATAAAAGGGGCAGATAAATTTTTATTACTAAATTTCAGTCCCTGATTAGATGAACAATAATGGATTTAAGTAATCGTCTACAACAGCTGCATCAGATTTATTGTCTTGGTTATTGAGCACCTAATTTATTGTGTATTCAAGTTTAAAAATCAGTAATACAAGTTAAAACTCTTGATTTTACCTGATTTGAGTTTGAACAAAGTATACTTAACATGCCATGCAAATAGGCCACTGAACATCGTTTTCTTTTCCATACAAAAATTTGGTAGCATATGATGACTTCTTTGTCCTTTATTCCGCAAGCCACTTGTTCAAAAACAATTGATAAAAATCAAGCAAAAATAAATAAATTCTGCTATCAGATTATGATCTAATACGAACCATGACATGACAGCGTTTTTTTTTTTTGAAAATCATGGCATGAATTGGTAACAACTTTACTACGTCTCTAGACTTCTTTTTTTTTTGGTGGTCACTACGTCTCTACACTCAGCTTACTTGATTAAAAGCAATACTTACTAATGCAATAGCTCAAGTGCTTTCTGCAATGTGGGCCTAAACCTATTAACATCAAGATTTACGTTTTGTTTGTCCAAATACACAGACTTGAAAACATCCCATCCTATTTTATCCATGGGTGGAGGTTCCTTTAGAAACATGTGATCTAGTGGATACTGTTGTATAAGAGTGCTTTCTTCCAACCTTATTTTGTAGTCCAAGTATTTTATGTTCATATCCTTTGAGGGCTTTCCAAAGTCATTTGCGGCAAGCCATTCCAATGCAAAGCCACCATAAGGCACAACTTGGATGAAAACTGCATTTTGTGGAAGGAAAATTATGTTGGTGAGACCAGCACCATGAACTCCCAATAACACATCACAAGAATTCACAGCATCTGCAAACCCCCACATGCTCCCCACAGCTTCCTTAACAATCACTTTAAAACCCAAACTCTTGGCCATTTCTGCTATTTGAGCTGTGTTTGTGAATGATCTTGATCTTTTTCTTGAAAGAATCATCAGCCTTGGCTTTTCATGTTGCCCATCTCTCATTTTGATTGCTTCAACTCTCTTCAATGAGTAGGAACTTCTCAAAAGGTCCCTGAAATCTTTCATTGAATATGAGGACTTTTGAGGGTCAATGCTTAACTCTTTGTGATGTCTTTTTAACCCCACATTCACCCTTGGGAAACAATGAACCTCATCATCTCTATCAATGTCCATGATCTCATAGTTTGAGAGCTTCTTAAGGAGTGGTTTGTGCTTGGAAATCCACCAAGGACGGTGATCTGTTATCATGAATTGTACTTCTCCATTGAATTCTCTACTAGTCAGAAACAGTGGAATTACAAGGTCAGAGAATTCATGGAAGTGGTTTCCAACATAGCCTCCAGTGGAAAATACCACAGCTGGAATGTGGTGGTATTTGGTGCATTTGGGGACTTTCTGGCTATCATTTGCTGCTTTCACTGACCATTCTCTTACACGAGTCATTGCTTCTGTGTCATCCTTTCTCGCATAAGGCTTTACACTCCGTGAGGTGTTGTTTTCCAACATGGTTGTTGCTTTATGTGAAACAAAGTAGACAGAGGAGGATTTTCCATGCACTCGGATATCTCCCTGAGTATGGCAAAATTCTGTTCTCTCTTCTGAATTGCATTGTAGCTCCTCTTTCTTTGCTTCTATTCCTTCAACAGCAAACACAAACAATGATTATTTGCTTAGATATAAAGGTTCTTAATTAGAGTATCACTTATCTCAAAATTTTGGCCTTTCTCTGAGAAGGGTGTTTGTATATATTAGGGCTGTTTGGTGTCAAGAAAACATCTGATGTTTTCATTTTTTATTTTAAATTATAAAATTGTCTCATTACTTTTTATATTATTGGAAATAGTGAAAACAAAAAATTATTTTTAATATTTTCTGTATAAACTTTTAAAAACAGAAAATAATAGACAATTTTATAATTAAATAAAAAACAGAACATGAAAACAAAACATTTTGTGAAATTAAATAACCTTTTAGTGTTTTAGATTGCCTTTAACTATTTGTGGAAGGCTTTTGGTGCCACAAATTGATAGGTAGTAATAAACTCAATCATTTGTCTTAAAATACTATAATTAGCATCTAAGGTTAACTTATTCATCTATCTATTTTCTAGATGATTTGGATATAATATTGGTACCGACATCAACACGCCCGTACCGGTAACCTGTAGCATTCGGTACCATGAAGTAACACCCACGATAGAAAATATACATGTAGCCCCATTCCGGTCTAACCGTAACCAGTATGATGAAGAAACATAGAGGGTGTTTGGTTTGTAGTTAGGAAAACGAAGTTGAGTTGAAGTGAAAAATTTAAAGCTTGATATTAATTTTTTACACCGTTCGAGACAATCAAAACTCAGTTGACCCGTATGATCAAAATCCCCCCTCAACTTAACGGAGAAGTCTCCGTTGGCATGGCCTGTCAAACATGCTCATAATCATATAGTAGTGACATTAACATATATCAGATGAAACTTGCAAGGGTTTTAAGAATCATTGCGTTTATAACAGGATTTTTTTGTAAAATTACAGAAAAGTATGGACACCCCCAGAATCAGAATCACAAGGCTTACCCCTGTGACATCTATAAATATTATGAATTCATTATACTCAAGTAAGTTACAAAAAATTACTAACATTCATCCTTTTTATCTACACTAGACTTGAGGAGAATATACTAGATCTCCGTCGAATAATATAAATATACACACGTTATAAAAACCTAAGTAGGTACCCTATACCGACCAGATCACTAAGAGTGTTATCTCTTTGGCTAAATCACAAATAGAGATGATTTGAGTAACCTATACTTGTTTTAGCCTTGTTGAGATTAAGATGTCTTACCTCTGGCTATTTGTGAAGAGACTCTGGTCTCGTTGACCATCAGCAATTTGGTGTCAACTAGTATGGAGAGCTTGAGGTTCACTGTGAAGAAACAAAGAGGTTCACTGTGAAGAAACAAAGGAAATTAAAGATATACTTAATGCTTACCATGAACATGATCTTATAAACAATAGGAAATGATAGCATTTATCTGCATTTTCATGCCAAAGCACACTATACAATTGTAGCTAGTCTTGGATAGTGGAATAGTTGACTAATGCAAGTGGATAAAGAGTAAAGAGTAAGAAGTGAAGCACTCACAACCATGTAGAGGAACCAAGTAAGGCTTAAACACTGTGCAAAGACTGAAAACTATGAGCAAGCAGCTAAGAAATGCTCCATATCCCAACCTTTTTTGCTCATAACGACTAAAGCTTTTGGCAAATATTGAGTCATAAATCATTTTTTTTATGATTCAAGAACACACCCTGCTCTACAATGCCATCTCACACATATAAGCCATTTTGATCAAAACCACAAGCTTATTATTAGTGGATGAGCATGAAAATCATTATGGTTTGAGTAGTCGGCAAATAGCAAGAGTTTCAGACACTTCTATATGACAAATGGAGGAAGGTTAAGGTGCATTTTTCTATTGAAAGTTGCACCCCACGTAGTTGTTATATCTTTGAATCAATAGGATTCTCCAAAGGCAATATTTAATAGTGAAGGAAAGGGACCCTGTGGTTGACTGTTACGAAAAAAGGAACATTTTTAATGAATGGTATTTGGTTTGGTTATATTTTTTTCACATATGAAGCATGAACTGCCAACCGTGGAACCCATCTTTGAAAAGTATTAACCAACTAAAGCTTTTGTTTATGATGTAATTGGTATCAATCAATTATTGCTTTGCAGCTCTTGAAATTAATCACCCTTACGTGGCACCGCTACATTACCATACTTGGTGACACATATCTAGCTCAAGTGAAAATTTCACTTGCAGAATCTCTGCATGAAAATAGCAGCTATTTTAGTTAACTTCATGAACAAACAACCCAGGACAATCAATCACTGCTTTGTAGTGTGATTGATATGTAAAAGCCATTGCATTAAAGTGTAAAATGGACCAACTTCTTAGAGCTTGATGGTGAGTTATAATATATGTAGCTTGTCACATGGAGATGAAAAAGCAAAGCAAAATGCTACAATATATTGCTTAATTAGGTTTTTTTGGAATACAAGTTTCATGGTTTCAATTTGTTCACTAATAAGAAAAAAATAGTTTGTAATTAGTCCCCAGAAAGAAAAAATAATATTTGATTTTAATATCCGTTGTTAGTCCTAGTGACATCATTGACTTATTAATTACATCATTATTTAATAGAAATTAATTAACAAAATGAACTAACACCTAATATTATTTTTATTTTGTCAATAACTAATAGGAAATAAATTCAAACCATTAAATATTTATAGGAATTAAAATCATATATGCAAAACAGGCTTAATTCATTTTCAAACTTCACAGAGAGAATCCATGTTATAGTAATATATTAATTCAATGTAACACATTTTCATACACTTCACCACACTCATGACTTGAAACTTGGAGAATTAAATATTTAAGAATGAGTCAACATTGAAACGGGATACATTTTAATATATCATATAAGAAATGTATTGCATCTACAACAAAGAATTGAAAGAGAAATTATATCAGTTAAAATGAGTTTATGCGATGAAAAAAGCTTAGAAAACATAATATTTATTGTATGAATGTAAAATAATTCAAAGGAAAATATTGTTTTAATGCTTAATATTGCAATAACAAGTACTTGGTATGATGCATGGTTCATGGAACACATTTTACTTAGCAAACGTAAGATAGAAAACAAGGGAATTACTAATGAATTGTCGGCATAGTGATCTAATTGCAGTAACAAAAGACGTGTTCAAACAAAACGTTTGGTAGCATAGAGCAAGACATTTTAACAATATCACTTTTTTTTTCCTAAGTTTTTGGTGGGTTGCATGATGATTATATATACATAGAGAGAGAGGCTAATTTGGTATCATATGTTTTATTTCTTTCACTAATACGTGTCTCTTAAAATAATTGAATGTTTGATTATATAGACATAGATAACTCTAAAAGTAAGAATTGTTAATGGATTTGATGACGTAGAAAACGCAACCACCCTCCCTAGGACCCCTTACCTAGCAGGTTGAAACATTTTAGATACTTGTTGCTCATATATATTACTACAACTCATCATAAAATAAATTTCTTATTTTTGTAATTTTAGTGATCTATTACTACAACTGTTTTTTCTTATTATGGTAGTTTTTTTTATATATTAATACACTTTTTGTTGGCTCTATTTAGTTTTCCGTTGGGTTTGACCAACTTTAAAAAAATTCTACTGTTAAACGGAGTTTTGTTTTTCTTAAAAGATATGATGGATCAATATTAACATTTAGATTTTTTTATTTTCATAACTTTATTTTTTCAACTGCATACTAATACAGAATTAGAGTAATAGCGCTTAATTTCTCTCTCACACGCATATTCATGCATCTTAGGAATTCAAAATATTTTAGTAACTATGTATATAGGTGTGTGTGAGAGACAATAATCTGGCACTCAACAAAACCTTGACCATAAAATGTGCATGCCAATATTGATGTTTATAAGTCAACGTTAGGTAGTAAATTGTGGGATTAAGATAAATCATATGATATATGTAAGTAACTAAAATGTACTTAGTGGTTTTCTCTTCCCAACTGAAAATTTATATGTTCCAATTGTTAGTAGTGTGGTAAAAATATGCACACAAGTCATGTTAAATAGCTACTTTCATCTTATACTTGTTCTTTTTGGCGTCATTTTGGTTGTTCAATTGACCACTCTGTTTTTTCTGCTATAGTTTTAATAAATAAATATATCAGCTTTTCTTGGATTTTCCAATGCTACAAAGTTGTTTTACTGTTACCATACAAGTTTTGGGGATTCTTTTGGAAGACTGTTAGAATAGGTGAGTTTTTTTTTTTAATACTTCCAAGAATGTGCCCTTAGAATCTTTTTTGCTCACAGTTTTCATAGCTTGTTCTATGGACATTATATGGACTCATGGCATATATTTTATAAAATAACGTATATTTTATGAAAAATAGTAAATACTATTAATTAAATGTCTTACTTATTTAATCATCTCATTTCTATGTCATCCTTCATCATTAAAATGATTTTTTAAAATGAAAATTATCATTTTTAGATTTCTTTTATTTATGGTAAGTTTTCTTTTCCCCTTTTTCTTTTTCCCATATACTTTAGTGTCATATTTCCAAATACCTTTTTTTAGTTTAAGGGAGTCTAATCCAATTAGTTGATCATTTATTGTAAATTTTTTATAACATGTGTAATTGTCTTGTTGGTTATTAAAGGAAACTAGAAAATGGAATATATACATAGTGTGTTTATTTATTTAACATTTAAACTACCTTGGATTTTTGACCTAGAGTTCAATATACTATATATCATAGGTAAAATTAGACTTCTTGCCCCTTTTATTCTAGGTTAGATTCAAATATATTGTAAGAAATCGACACATTTAATTTAAATAAATTTTCTTTAATCTCTTGGCAATTGTAAACTAAAAGGTGTTAAAATGTTGGTATCGGTCAAAGATATATTTAGTATAATTCTCTTTAAGACTTTTATCAATCTTTAATTTATAAGTTAACTTTTAAGGCCGAGTTAAGTTTAACGTACTATTTGTGAGAGGTTATGTAGAAAATGTTGAATCACTCGTTGCGCAAGGCAATTGTTGATTTGGATGCATTACACAAGCAATAATGAATGGTGCTGCAGTATAGTATGATCTCAGCTATTCTTGGTTTTTTATTAGGGCAGCTAGGAATGGCAAGTGCATTGGATACCTCATGTGGACAGTCATATGGGGCAAAGCAGCATCGAAGGTCCATGCTTGTTCTTATGATTGTGAGCATACCCCTTGCAAGTGTTTGGGCTAGCACAAAATCAATTCTCATTTTCCTTTGCCAAAACCCTGAAATATCTGCAGAAGCTGGAAAATATGTTCAATTAATGGTTCCAAGCCTTTTGGCCTATGGTCTTCTTCAGTGCCAAAACAGGTTCATACAAACCCAAAATATTGTATTTCCAATGGAATTAAGCTCTGGAGTTACTACGTTTCTGCATCTTCTTGTGTGTTGGATTATGGTATTCAAGTCTGGACTAGGAAGCAGAGGAGCTGCCTTAGCAAATTCTGTGTCTTATTAGGTGAATGTTTTGATACAGACACTCTATGTCAAGTTTTCTCCTTCATGTTCAGAAACATGGACAGGCTTTTCCAAATACACACAAAGGGCAATGTTTGTTCTCATGATTGTAAGCATACCCCTTGTAATTATTTCGGCTAACACCAAATCAATTCTCATTTTCCTTGGCCAAGACACCCAAATATCTACAAAAGCTGGAAAGTATGCTTATTGTTGATGTTCTAATTGTATGATTTTAGTCCATTAATTAATTTATATGTTTATATTTGGTCCTTAATTTTTAATTATATAATTATAATCGCTAAAGTATTCAATTTATGGACTCATTTGATACTTCAATCTATGTTTGGTTCAATTGATAGTGCGGACAGAAAAATTAGGGTAACAAAATATTTTAATATAATATTTATAGAATTTAATTTAAATTCATTGTCAATGTAAAAATCATACATCTAATCATGGATTACTATGTAAATAGTTAGTCTTAATTTATGAAATGATTACTTTAAGAGTATATGTAAGATGAATTCTAATTGATCAAGAATATATATATATATATATATATATATATATATATATATTTTGACAGTCTATACAAATTAAATTCATATTTATATTTTTATTTCTAAAATAAATATTTTATATAATAATAATAATATGACGCTTAATCAATATTTCTATAAATCATTTTTTACACTAAACCGTGTGTACAAATTAAATGTTTATGATGATTCCATATATGTAACATATCCTGCTCTTAAGAGTATTAACTTCAAATGAAAATTTCAATTTTGATTGAATACTGTTACATTTTTTCAATCTCGTGTCTACTTCTTAGCATCTACCTTAATTTGATTATATTCTTAAAAATGTATAGTTGTTCTGTTTGGTCATTCTTGTTACAAACTTTTTAACGAAGATTTTATTAATAGAGAAGAACAAAAAAAAAAAATACAGAAATGAAGCATTCAGCTCAAAAGATTTCTGAAATCCCTATCCATATCTGTTCAGGATTTATTAAACTTCTGCATTCAAATCATATCTATAATGTTTGTGGGCCACCTCCGTGAGTTACCCCTCGCAGGTGCTTCAATGGCCACTTCTTTTCTCTCTGTCACTGGTGTTAGCTTATTGGTCAGTCTCTCACTTCATCTCTCCAACACCCTTTTCATAAATTTTCACTCTTGCTTTATGTTTCTATGCCTAGTGTTCTTTTAATAGGCAAATGTTAGTTTTTGTTAGAATTGCTAGGAGAGGGACTTGAACTCACATTCTTTTTTAACACTCACAAATCTTATATCTCCAAAATGCTAAGTTACAATGTCCAGTGTTGTGTGCTCTACTCGAAGTGGTTAACTATTGGTTTGTTTTTTATTATGACAGCTTGGAATGGCGTGTGCTTTGGATACTTTATGTGGGCAGTCATATGGAGCAATGCAGTATCGAATGTCAGTAAGTAGTAGTAGTAATGCTGGAGCTGGGATGCCAAAAAAAGTAATATTGTAACATTTGATTTTCCAAGCCTGTAGCATGAATTTCAGCCCATATCTGATTTAACTTGTGTATGACTTCATCATTGTTGCTGATAGTAGCTTATTCTATTCTAAGACTTCATCTAATGGTACCAACTGCTAACCATAATTAAATGTTCAATACAAGAAGCCTTTCAACAAATCAAGCAGTATATTAGACCAGCACCTTCCGAGGGATGCTCATAACGACTTGGAGATATCAAAAAGAGCAAGCTTACAAGTGTTGAACACCATAATACAACCCAAAACCTTAAGACATTAAGTGTATGGATCCTGACACTTGTAAACCATTCAATCCGCTCATATCTATTTAATGTGGGACTAGGTCACATTTGGATTCTTCAACATTAGAAAAATAGAAACATATAGTATTCCATGCCAAAACTTCCAAATTTCCAATATATATGTCCCATATAAGATTTGATTTTCTATGGATTTATAATGCATAAAATTTGTGGATGAAATACTTACAATAAAAATTTTAACAGCCAAGTTTAGGCTGTAACCATTTTTCTGTGAGACTTGCATTTTATTTCTCAACATGACTTAAAAGCATGATCTAGAACCAGATAAAGTATTTAAAACTTGATGGATCCGAAAGAAAAACAAAATCTTTAAGAACAAAGCTTGCGGTGAGCAGAGCACTCAATTAAGGTTGGAAGTATGATATTGTAGGTTGGCTACATAGTTAGAATTAATCTTCAATTTATCTCAATTGTAGGTACTGCTAGAGGATGTGGTTGGCAAAAAATTTGTGCATTTATCAATTTAGGCACATTTTATCTAGTTGGGATTCCATCGGCTATCATATTTGCTTTTGTATTGCATATTGGAGAGAAGGTAAAATAAGTCTCTCCTTTGTCTGTCACATAACAACAGCATTGTCTTATTCTCATATTCACAGAAATTTCAATCTTTTGATATGTTTTTACCTTCTAAAATACTTGTTTAGGGACTGTGGCTGGGGATCATATGTGAACTTGTTGTTCAAGTGTCATCTCTACTAATCATGACATTACGTACTGATTGGGAGGAAGAGGTGCCTTGCTTTATCTTCTTTCTTTTGATCATTTTGTGATACTAGTTTGCTGATGGTTTCTCTGAATTTTTGTTTCTTATTCAGGCAAAGAAGGCTGCAGACAGAGTTTATGATTCAATAACCCCAGATAACACAGTCTCCTGAAGCTGTCATATCTTTTGGGCTACATGTTCAAATCAAACATTTAGATTAAAGAATGGCTAGTTTTGTTACTACGTTCTTTCGGTAGAAACAATCTAAGTACAGTTCTCTATGTCCGAAAGAATAATCTGATCTTGATCATCATTTCTGTACTACTATTAGTTACCATTACCATTTAGTGTATTATATCTCATTGATATAATAAAGGAATGATTATTATAATGTTTTGCGGGTTGCTATAGTATCAATGTATCATATGACTATTACACTCAACCAGTTTAAACCATTTCATGAATGCTAATTTGATAGCATATATTTACAAATTTATTAAGCTATGCCCAACAAAATGTTAAAAGAGAGAAAGAACAAAAATTGCATCTTATTTGAAGGATTTGGTTATTAGCTGAACTACAAACAATCAAACCACAACTGTAATAAGAGATTAGATGATTAAAAAACCAATGTTTCCTGGCTTCTTTGCAGGTTTTTCCAAAAAAAAAAAAAAATTTCTTCCAACAGTGTTAGAGTGTCACGGTTCCAATTAAGCTGGTTTGAGTTGCAAGTAAACTAAAATGAGTTCATCACCCCCTTCATGGCTTCAAATCTTGGCTCCTTTGGCTGGAATTTCAGTGTAGCATAGAGCCTCATGTAATCCTCAAACACAAATTTCGGGTATACTTTGTCTATCTCCTGTGCTTCTTTGTCCAACAATGCTGGTGCGGGGTAGATAACAGCATCACTTGCAGGGCTGTAGAAAGAGGCTATGGACATTCTGGTCCCATCGATTCGAGCAATCACACGATGCTCCACACTCTTGTATTTCCCATTGGTGATGACCTGTGTTCACCAAAAATGTTTGATGAGAACTATAATCACAATAGAAGAGTATTTCATTAGACTGTTAGGCACATATTATACTAGTTAAAGAATGTACCTCAAGCTGGTCACCAAGGTTAACAACAATGGAATGGCGCATTGGGGGCACATCCACCCATAGGCCATCTTTCAGAAGCTGCAGGCCACTGATCTTGTCATCTTGCAAGAGAAGGATAATCCCTCCAGCATCTGTATGGGCACGAAGACCCTTCACTAGCTCTGGCCTTGGGCATGCAGGGTAGTTTGCTACCTTTGTGCCAAAATTTGGACCCCTTGATCCATAGAAGGCCTTCTTCAAGTACCCTTTCTCTAATCCAAGATTTTCACATAAAAGGTCTAGCAACTCTTCCGCAAGTTTCTCCAATTTCTGTGCAAACTCCTTCATTGCCTTCCTGCATCCATTCCTCATCTAGTTTAGACTACGTCTTTGTGTTTTATGTTGATAATAAAGGTAATCATTAGGCTCCAGAAAATATTTTTTTTATTTTTTAATTATAAAAATTTCATTATTTTTTTTCAAAGTTCATATAATAAAAAAGTTATTTTTAAATGTTTCTTGCACAAATTTTTGAAAAAAGAAAAGATAGTGACAATTTTATAACTAAAGTGAAAACGAAAAGTAAAAACAGCTAATATTTTTTGAAACTAAACTACCCTAATATCAAATTATCATTTTTCTGCCAAATTTCACATTTAGTTTAGTCAACCATCGGCAATATAATGTGTAATGCATGTGCATGCATCTTAGCTTTCAAATTTCAATTTCTCTGACCTGTACTCTTCACTGAGATCAGGGATTTCAGAGATGTTGGAATCTGGGAGATGACGCAAGAAGAAGGTGCTCTCCCAGTCCATGTCCTTTACTTCAGCTTGGATAGCCTCTAACCCCTTACTTGCCACTACCTCTTTGAACCTCAGCTCCATGCATTTCCTATAATGCTCTTTTGTTAACCTTCCCACTGTATCCAATAGGTCATGGGGTATTCCATGACTCACCAACTACAATAACATAGTTATAATGAACAACATTAAGAAAAATTTTAGGTTGCAAATGCAAATATACATATACTTTTGGGGTACCTCAAAAAATCCCCAGTTCTGACAAGCATCTTCAATTTGCTCTAGGATAGTTTTTCTCTCCACACCATTGAGATTCTCCAGGCTGATCACAGGGAAGTGTTCCATTTCTCACACTTTAACTTTCTCTTAGTAGTCTTAGTATGTTTGTCTATGCATGTTGGGAAGCAAGGTGTGTGGTATTTATAGTGAGATGCAAAGAGTACAGTGAAGAGACTAGGACTAGTAAAGTTCTACTGTGAGCCTCATGAATAATGAGATGCATGCTTAGTGCTTACTAAGTCCAATGTATGTCAAGATCACTTTGCGCCTTTGAATTGTCTACTTGGATTCATGTGGAGGCTAACCCAACTTTCCAAGCATTTTCATTTGTACTATTTGTTTCTTGGAGTTTATGCTAGTGGTTTCTTAGAAGGTGGCACAAGCTATATCAGCTAATGCAGTTCACAAGTATAATGTGCATGTCCTTCTAGCCTATCTTGAAATGCAACATTCCATTGGCTCAAAAGATAAAAATTCATTGAAAAGAATACAAACTCAAATTGTAGGTCTGGAAATAAAGGTGGCTTTTTAACATGATTTGATTTTTTTAAGAATCCAATGATGTCTTCCGGTAAGTAAACATAGCGTGTTACAAACATCCTCATTAAAAACTCCTGTAGTTGCGAGAAAACGATTTGCAGTTAATATATTTTTTTTTATGTTTTTTATAACAGTTATTTTAATGATTGGTGTGAAATATATTTTTTACCTTTGTTGAAATAACCCATATAAAAAAAGTTATTTCATACCAGTTATTTCAATAACCTTTTGCTGAACATTACACGTTCAATTCGGTCTGAAATCCTTATGTTGCTTACAATTTATGTTTCCCAAGGTGCTGAAGCTTGGAAATGTGGCCATTTGAAGCGATGATTCTCCTATCTGGTCTTCTACCGATTTTATTTTTGTTTGTAAAATCTATTTTTACTATAAAAATTGTATAACATATTTGACAATTTTTTTAAAATTTATTAGTGTCTTTCCTACTTGGTCAAAAAAAGACTAGAGACAGATAAAATGATTCGATTACACCCGTTGGCATAGTCTCATGAAAGGAATCCTTTGTTGACACTTTTTGTTTAAGGATTTACCATGTGCAACTTTACATTGAAAAAACAAACATTTTATTAAAAATTGTATTGATTTTTTTTTAAAATCACAATAGCTGTATTTATGTGAATTTTAAATAAAAAATATTCATTTGTAATTTTTTATCTTATGCAGGTTAAATAAATCGTTTGTTTAATATAAAGGCAATACAGTATCAAAATAATAATTATAATAAAAGTCAACTTCCTAATTGATTAAGAGGGTGATATTCCATGTAAAAATCTGAGCTGTATTCAAGACTTAGAAAGAGAAAACAATGGCTTTTACATTACATATTGTTTAGTCTACCAAGGTCCAATGCATTATTGAGTTATTAGAAGGAGGATACTCAAATTAAAGCACTGCAATTATTTGATAGGCACCAGCAAAACCAAGTAAATATCTACAAGGGTGACAACATGACGAAATTGTACAATTCCAAAGTCATTTTCTTACAAATATCCAGTGGCTCTCTCTTGTATTTTGTTCACTTTTCTGTTTTATTTGCCTTGTGTCTGTGTCGCTCCAAATAAACAATGGATAGAGAAGATCAAAAGCCATTTCTACTGTCTCCATTGATACATATCACGGTGGAAGATAGACTCAAAGTTGATAATAGTATACAGCTAAACAAGGATAAGGCAATAGAAAGAGAGGAAATCTATGAAGAAGTGAGGAAGCAGCTATGGCTAGCAGGGCCATTGATATCTGTTTCTATACTAAATTATTGCCTACAAATTATATCTGTTATGTTTGTGGGTCATCTTGGAGAATTGCCTCTCTCTGGTGCTTCAATGGCCACTTCTTTTGCCTCTGTCACTGGTTTCAGCTTATTGGTAAGTTGTGACTTCCTTGGCTATATGTGTGTCTATGTTAGTACTTTTTATCATTTCCAATTGATTCTATTCTTGATTTGTTGGAAAGGAGAGTAAATTGTCACTGGTTTACTTTACATTAAGAAACAAGTTATTAAGTGGAATGTGTGTCTGTGTTAAGTATTGTTAGCACTATGCCAAATACTATTGTGTGGCAGCATTTGTTTCTGAGATATTAATTGTTGTTTGTGTGTTCAATCAAATAGGTGGGAATGGCTAGTGCATTGGATACCTTGTGTGGTCAGTCATATGGAGCAAAACAGCACCATATGTTAGGCATACACATGCAGAGAGCCATGCTTGTTCTTATGATTGTTGGCATACACCTTGCAATTATTTGGGCTAACACAAGATCCATTTTGATTGCCCTTGGCCAAGACCCTGAAATATCTGCAGAAGCTGGACAATATGCTCAGCTAATGATTCCAAGCCTCTTTGCCTATGGCCTTCTTCAGTGCCTAAATAGGTTCTTGCAAACCCAGAATATTGTGTTTCCAATGATGTTCAGCTCTGGAGTCACTGCTTTGCTGCACATTCTTATATGTTGGACAATGGTGTTCAAATCTGGACTTGGTGCCAGAGGAGCTGCTATAGCAAATGCCATATCTTACTGGATTAATGTCTTGATCCTGACACTCTATGTCATGTTTTCTCCTTCTTGTTCAAAAACTTGGAAGGGGTTTTCAAAAGAGGCATTTCATGGCATCCCCTCTTTTCTGAGACTGGCAATTCCTTCAGCTGTTATGGTTTGGTAAAAATAATGTATTCTCTTCATACATTTATACTAACAATTCTTACTAGGAAAAAAAAAGTTACATTTTGTTGCTTTACCCAATCTTACAAAATTTATTCCAATTTTCATTTCCATTAATCCCAAACAGCTTGGAAATGTGGTCATTTGAAATGATGGTTCTCCTATCTGGCCTTCTTCCAAATCCAAAACTAGAAACATCGGTGCTTTCTATCTGGTTAGTTGGTATATCATGTTGAAGATTCATTTTCAATGCTACACAATATTATCATATTTTATGCCTTGAGTTGCTACATACTGGACATTATTGTTGGATTTTATGACCCAATTTTCTGTTTAATCAGTCTGAATACTTCAACAACTATTTGGATGATCCCCTTTGGACTCAGTGGAGCTGTAAGGTGTGTAGCTATTAACAAAATATTCAAAATCTGTAGTAACAGAATGCTTCATACTCTTATTACTTTGTTCTAGTACTTGTCTCTTGCTTATGTATTGTTGAAGTTGTAATAATATTGCATGTTTCCTTACAGCACTCGTGTCTCAAATGAACTAGGAGCTGGTCATCCAAGGGCTGCACGTTTAGCTGTGTATTTTGTCTTTATAATGGCCATTATTGAGGGCATCTTTGTTGGAACAGTTATGATACTGATACGCAATATTTGGGGCTATGCATATAGTAATGAAGTAGAAGTGGTCAGATATGTAGCTACCATGTTGCCAATTCTTGCTACATCTATTTTCCTTGATGGACTCCAGTGTGTTCTTTCAGGTGTTTATATTATTCTATTTCTTTTATCTATTGCCCTAATAGAGTCACATATGAGTAGAAAAATCTCCAATTCAAAATGCTTCATAACATATTTTCACTGAAAGTTGCTAATATTACTAAAATCATTTGGACTAATCTTAATTTTGTTGACTCTAATGCAGGAACGGCTAGAGGATGTGGTTGGCAAAAAATGGGTGCTTTCATTAATCTAGGATCATACTATTTGGTTGGGATTCCATCAGCTATTTTCTTTGCTTTTGTCATACACATTGGTGGGAAGGTAAAACAAGTCCATTTTCTTCTTCTAAATCATTCTTGTGACTTTGGTCATTTTCATAAATAAACTACTTGGTATAGGGGCTTTGGCTAGGGATCATATGTGCACTCCTTGTTCAAGTGTCATGTCTTGTTATCATTACAACACGTACTGATTGGGAGCAAGAGGTTAACTTTCTTACCTTTGTTACTAATATGATCACTTGCATCATCTTTTTTATTTTTATTTGATGAGCTTTGGGGATGTTGATAATGATATGTTTGTCATTTTCAGGCCAAGAAGGCTAAAGAAAGAGTCTATGATTCAATGAGAGCAGAGAGCATATTGTCATGAATATTATATATTATATCGTATGATCTTTCCACTTATATATATTTTAACTGCTGCCACTGTGAAGAGAGCTTCTGTACATTCCAAGACAATGTTGATAAGTGTGAAGATAATCTTGAATTTTATCAGAAATCAAGTCCCTCAAATGAGATCATATGTGTGTATATAATTTAGGATTTTAGCTTTTAAATAGAAATATAGCTTTAACTCTCTTTAATCCATATTATATAACATTTCTCTCCTCTTACAAATTTGCCAATTTCTAATCCTCGAGTCTATACCACATGAATCCATTAAATGGTTTTGGCACTATATTCTTCAATCAAAATTAGAATTCCACCTCTATAACGTGTATTCAGCTTTAATGTTGACTTTGCTATACCAACTATTAATGCGAAACATTAAATAAATTGTATGTATAATTTGTCCTAAAAAGAAGGGTATTAAGGGCAAAATTCACTCCGAAAGGGATTTGGATTAGCTCTGGTGGAAAAGACGTGGTTGGTGTATTTAAATATATTTTTGACTAAATTATTATTCCATTCTTTTATATTTTTTTAAAATTTTAAGTTATACTTATAACTTATTTTTAGTGAGTTAGATGTTTTATTTTTCTAAAAGGTTTCACTTAGTCCCTCTTAGTATAATTTTTTATTAATTTCGTCAACTCTGATAGGTCATTAACATTGTAGACATAGTTATTTTATGGGTTAAATAATACCGGCTACTACATGTGATGTCCCCACCTAAATTTCTCTAATTTACCTCAAAGTCTAATAAAAATTAGAAAAAAAATTCACAATTAGAATTGCCTCTGACGAATAAACCCTAAGAACCTAAGTTGTACGTAACATTAAACAACTATGGAACCCTCGTTTTATCTCGGTAATCGATTACTTAATCAATTATTCACGAGCAACATGTGCAAGAATTCACACTTTACTCTCTATAATCGATTACCAACATAAAAAATTGCAGAATTATGTAGATTTTGACCTTCAGGCTAACTTCGCAATCTCTAACTTATCTGTTTGACCTCTGAATGTTATGAAACTTTATGAGCACTATCTATAACTTATTTCAGACATATAAACCATACTCAAAAACCACTTTCATTCAATTTTTACACCAAAACCCTATCAAATCTCATCTAAATAGCAATCTCATTGCACACACAAATTTCAAATATGCCTACAGGTTTATTGGTACTTCCAGAGACTTCGAATCCTGCTGAAACTCAAAATCACTCTTCTAGTTGGCTTAATAGTCATTTCCCTTCTGGAAATCTAATCTCAAGTACTTGGATTTATCAATCCCAATTGCAAACTATGTATCATCATTCACATCATTAACCATACAATGCACCATTGACTCTCATTCACGGTTAATTAGACTCGCTAGTATCCGAATACTAAAAATGGAATAGTCGCCAGCTAGGGGTCCTGCTTGACACCCCATGAACCCTACTTGGTTCACTGAGCCCTGCTTGGCTCTACACCTCAACCATTAGGTCCTGCTTGACCACCAGATAGCTCAATGGGATCCTTCTTGACCATTAGAGCCAAAACTGAGAGGCGAAATATACTACACAGTCATCTAAACCACACAGAATCACATATATTCAATTTTAAACACTTCCACTAGATTAATTAATTAATTATCTTTATCAGTTCAGCGTCAATGGCTATAAATACAATTCAAGTCATCACAGATATTCAATTTCTCAATCTAGCCACTCAGGCATTCATTTTCAAATAAAATGATGGTCATTGAGGCACACGCTATCTCTCAATCCTCTTTTCATCATAATTTACTTTCACATCAACCAAAAATCACTCAAGCACAATAATATTTCATCAATATCATAATAGTCGCTCAGGTGTAAACATTTATCAATATAATTTCAATCATAATATTGATCAATCACTCAGATACAATTTTACACATATACTCAGCTGTAGTTTCATTTACAACTTCTCATGCAACATCAGGTTCATCGTTCTATGTTTGGAAACTCATTCCAACATCTGTATGCTCATATATGCATATGTTATCTACTCAATTTCAATAAGCACTAATTATCAATTTCATCATTTCACCACTATACATAATTATGCATCATAACTTCTAACTTTTCATTCTCATCATTACTAACTCATCTAATCACTATTCCTACTTAGAATATTTATATCGATTACACTATAATTAAACTAAGCATTTAATGCTAATTATACTCATTTTTTAAAACGCTAATGGACGTCAAATAACATTTCTAATTAATTAATACTTTGAACACTCATTTACCTCGATTCCAAGCTTCTGACACTTTCTTTTGATGTCGGACATGCCCAATATCTAAAAAGTAAAGAATTTACAAAGTGGGTTAATATTAGGGATGTCAATGCAGGTTACCAGTCCCTGCTCTGCCCCGCCATCAACTCACCAAAATACAGGGCGGGACGAGTTTGGCTCCTTATCGAAGACGGATTGAAATTTCTGGTTCACCCTATTTTAGGGGTGAGCCAGGGCGAATTAGCCTACCAACTTTTAAAAATTTTAAAAATTAAAATTATTTTTGTATTTGAAAAAAGTTTTTAATAGGAGATTGGTTAATGGTTGGTCCACTTAAAAATATAAAATAATAGAAATTGATAAAAATCAATTAACTTGTTGTTTTTAATAAGAAAAATTTAATTAAATTAAAATATAAAGTAGTATACCACTAAAATAAAAAAATTGAATATAATTATATTAATAATTCTAACTCAATACCTTATAATAAATTAACAATAATAAATAAAGACTAAAACATTTAAGTTTCCATTAATATGCAATAATAAAATGTTCAATATCTATCCAGAATAAATAATCAAACCAACATCAATCATTAAACTAGTCAAGTTTATTTTTTAAAATAGGTTATTAAAGTTATCAAATTACCAGTAACAACAAGAATCAAACTAGTAAAGTGCATCAACCAAAATTTTTTATAAGATATTAAAGCATGTCCTGCCATGCCAAAAACCCATAAAAATATAGGTTGGGGCAGCCCAATTTTGAACCCACCGCAGAATAAATTTGGTCAACTCGCCCCACTCCGTTTTAGGCAGGTTGACCCACCAGGCTCGACCCACTTTAACATCCCTAGTTAGCATTTTGACCTCCGAATCAAAAACCCGCTTTATTGAAACAACTCCCAATACACTTTTAAGGCTCCCGAAGCTTTCCTCGATTAATTCCGCTCTTGGTTCCGAGTTCCGCTTCGGCTAACGTCTCGTCCACACTCCGTCCATAACCTACGAGAACCAAAACGAAAACTCATTAATGTCATATCAAGACGCCGTATCAACATCTCATAGTAAATTATATTTTACCACCACAACTTAATTCAACTTTAATTTCTTCAAATTAATCACCAAATTAATTACTCTAATTTTATTATTTTATTAAAAACTCTCAATTAATTTATAATAATTTTGGAAATTCCTAATTAATCTGAATAAATTTTTATTTAACCCCCAATATTGCTTAATTAATTTTATGCAGCAAAATAAATTTTAATTTAACACCAGAGATGTTACACTACATGTGGCAGATGTTGCAGACGTAACAGTTTTCCATATCAAATGTTCATTAGCGACTCTACGCGTCATTTACTTTTCAACCAATGAACTATTGACACGTGAAGTCATCATGTCAACAACATCTAGCACATGACATTTATGACATCAAATGAGGACATGATCACATGTGATATTTGTTTGTCACGTTATGATTTCATTAACAAAGTTAGTTAATAAAAATTTGACAAAGAAAACTCAATTAAAACATTTTAAAAAGATAAAGAACTTAATAGAATAAAAAAAAGTTAAGGGCATAACTTAAAATTCACTGTAAAAATAAAGGATTAAAATAATAATTTAACTTACGTTTCATTATTTTATGATGATAGTTTTAAAAAATAGTGAAAAAAATATTTTTAAATTGTTTTTTAAGACAAAGGATATAAAAAACCATTTAATGTCGTATTACTTGTTTTTGCCAATTGTTTTAAAAGTTGATGTCAGATTGTATCTAATCCAAATCCCTCTAAAAGTTGTAATACTTTAAATAATGGTTCAATTTTGTTATATTTTTGGTGAACCTCTCTGATTAAAATTGAAGATTAATCTCTATAAGATATAGAAATAACTAAAAAATAGGTCTTGCCCCTTTAATAAAATATTTTTTATATATGTAATAGAATTTGAACTCCTTAGATCATACTTAAAAAACTTGAGTATCTATTTAGTAGGATGGACTTTGTTGACGTTGAATTTTGTTATATGATATAACAAACTAATATTCTTTTCCAGTAGTGTTAAGAACATATGGAAGAGAAAGAAAACAACAGAGCATTGTGACAGTGAGCAGCAGAGAGAGCATATAGCAGCAGCTGCAGCACAAAGCACAAAATACAAAATACAAAGCACAGAGGATCATGTGGAGTTACTGCTACTAAAGCTTGGTCCATATGGTGTTTCTTTCTAACATTCAACTGAGTATAAGAATTAGAATTCAACTTTTTCTTCAATTTTAATTTGTTTAATTATGAGTTGGGACTTGAAAGATGGTTTTGCGCAGCCAGCTTTTATGATCAGACCCACAAGATAAGTAAAGTTGGACCAAAAATCATTGCACATAAAGAGTATGTACATTTAATAAGGTATTTTAATGATGCATTCATAATATTTTTTTTCCCTTAATTAAAACCTCATTTCTTTTTGAAGTAAGGTTGTTAAAATGGGCTGAGTATACAGAGTTGATTCATCAATTAACAAAAAAATACAAGAAGAGTTGGGAGAACTTAGCTATCACAACATTTAACTTGCCCCTTTGACCCGTCAACCATACAAGGTTTTTGACAGGACAATGCAAGTTAACCTATCGGGTTAGTTACATTTTTTTTTATGTTAGACTCACTTATTTAGACATTCATTACACTTAAATTATTTGTTGGTATTATTAATGTAATTATGTCCAAAACTTTTTATTTTAGCATATTATTTCTTGCTCTTTATTATGATTCAATAAACTTTATCTTTTTTACTTCTTAACAACAGTAAGTTAATTAATTCTTGTTTATTATTATTACATTATTTTATTTTCTATGTGTTTTACTCCTTTAATTGATAATTTTGATTATTATTTATATTTTTAGGGCGGTTAGGTGATTTAACTCACACCACTAGTAAGCTTACAAAATAAGAATTTTTTGGTTTTTTTAAACCCAACAGGTCAACCCACCAGCACGCCCACAAAACGAACGAGTTAGAAAAACCAACCCGCCTTCGATAGATAGCCAAACCCGCCTCACCCGACTTTCGGCAGATTGACAACAAGGGTAGGGCAGATTAACCCATTCTAATAGCCTTATCTAGGAGTGAAATAGATTGCATCAAATTAGGTTTTATCGTGACTAATTCCGGCCTATTACTTAATTATGAGACATGAGTTTGACCCATTACCTAAGGAAGTAAATCGAACGTGGATAGTAGTTATCCATCACCTATATCCACGAACGTAAGTGCTATCTATGTCTTATCTATATCTATGGGTATATCAATAATACAAATATCTATATAAAAAAAATGTCAGTGTCTTGTAGTGAATGCTTATGATTGATTTAATGGAGTCTTTTACCTTTTTCATGCCTCTCTTACATGGTATTTATATATATAAAAATACTTTGTCCGTCAAGGAATGAAAGAGAAACTTTTCAAAAGTTGATGAGTGAATATTGTTTACCACAAGGTATACATTTTTTGATAGTTTTTCTTACTTTTCTAGTTTGATCATGATGTTGTGATAGTAATATCAACTTGGGGATTCAAAGTGCCTTTTATTCTTGAGCATGATTCCTAAAGAGCCTTGGAGAGACAACCAAACTTTAAGTAATACACATACTTTACTTGGCCAATTCAGAAATCTTGTAAGTCTTGTGGCAAACTTTAAGACTTGGTTACCACAATACATTTAATACACTCATTAGTCTTTAACAAACTTTTTCAATTAAGTCATTTCTTTTTGTTGTCACAAAATTTTGGGATACAACGTCTTTGTTCTAGTAGTTTCTTCCAAAATTGAAGGTTTTGGTAGGAAGGGAGAATGCATTTAAAATATTTATAAAAAAATCATTTTTTTTGTTTGCCCACATTTATTATTTATAGCAGTCATTTTTATAAGACCCTGTAATATTATTTCTTGAAAATTTTATTTTTTAATAAAAAATTTTGTTGTTCTAGTTAATGCATTAAACTTGCTAACTATTCTTGTTATACTTTTAAATTTACTCTTCATATGAATAAAGAGGGAGAAATAATTTTTTTAAAATTTTTATTGATATGACAAAATGTGTTTAATAAGGGTATGTAAGGTAAAGAAATAATAAATCCACATCATATATTAAAATTGATCTTATAAAATGATCGAAAGAAACTCTAAAATATGTCTCATAAAAAATATGGGGTTCCTCAATGTACCCTGTTACACTCCTAAATCCTTTTTATAGAATCATATTACATTATTTTGTACAAATTAAGAAATCTAATCATTTTTAATAAATTCATTTAATTTGACAATAATTTTTTTATACTTATAAAACTATCCTCATATTAATGAAAAGAGAGGTGTTTTTTAAAATTCTATTAATATCAAAAAAGAAAATATAATTAAGAATATATGTTGTAAAAAATAATAAATACATATTGTAAATTAAAAATGTTATATAAAAAAGACTAAGAAAATTTCTAAAATAAATTCTTATAAGAAAGATGACTTTCAAAATTGAAAAGCTTTTTAACCCAAACCTCAATTGTACTTTATTTTTCTTCCGTGTTCTGCACTCCCTTCATCCCATTTATAAGAAATATAGGACTAAATCCCACAAATCAATATCTGCATTAATTATGCTAGAGAATTTTTTTCCCAATAACACCTTTAATTAAAATGATAAATAAGAAAACATGACTAACTAATTATTACACTATAATGAATAAAGGGTAAGACAGAAAATCGATAGTTGATTTTCCTAGAAAATTGTTGTTGTCTCTTATAAAAAAAATCAAAAAAAGGTTCAATTTGTCTCTTATAAATGAGACCAGAGAGAGTATTAATGAGTGCATAGATCAATTAGAAAAAGTTAAAGGAGTTTAAAGACATGATATAAATTCCGGTGATTATCTTGTAATCAGCTCACTAAACTTTTTATTATGACTTTATTTAATTGTATAAATTTACATAGATAAGAAATTTAGAAAGAGAAGTTTTTATTTAAAAATAATCTCATTCATATTAAACAATTTTTACATAGTTTCTAATAAATCAATTCTATTTTTTATTTTTTATTTTATGTAAGGGTGTATGAATTAGAAAAACTCTTTGAAATATTAAAAAATAAGATATTTTTATTTAAATATGTACTTTATAAAATTGTGGACCCTTTTAACAGTGAAGTCCTTGAAACCGTCGCTGTTCACGTAGATATAAAACCGAAACAAGGCAGGGTCAGTGTCTGTCTGAGGAAAATGGAAAAGATGAGAAAGGAAGTGTTGAAAGAAGTGAAGAAGCAGCTATGGTTAGCAGTTCCTCTCTTCTCTGTTGGAATTCTACAGTACATTCTTCAAACCATCTCTGTTATGTTCATTGGCCATCTTGGTACCCTCCCTCTTTCTGGTGCTTCTATGGCCACTTCCTTTGCTTCAGTCACTGGTTTCAACTTGTTGGTATGTTACTCAGTACCCTTAATTTCATTCACTTCTTAATATTTACATTCCTTAAACCTTTTAATGTTGAATTATTTTAATGATTTTCAGATGGGATTGACAATGGCATTGGACACATTTTGTGGTCAATCATATGGGGCAGGACAGTACCATATGCTTGGCATACACATGCAAAGATCCATGCTTGTTGTTTCAGTGATGAGTGTGTTCCTTGCAATCATATGGGCAAACACAGAACCAATTCTAGTTGCTATGCACCAGGACAAAGCCATATCCAAGGAAGCTGGCTCATTTGCCCGTTTCATGATCCCAAGTTTATTTGCATATGGTCTTCTTCAGTGCTTCCTCAAGTTCCTTCAAACCCAAAACATTGTGTTCCCAATGGTGCTAACCTCTGGAATTGCAGCTTTGCTTCATGTCCTTTTGTGTTGGCTTTTGGTTTTCAAATCAAGGCTTGGAAGCAGAGGTGCAGCTTTGTCCAATTGCATATGTTACTGGCTGAATGTGGTGCTGATTTCTCTGTATGTGAAGTTCTCTTCTTCGTGCAAACAATCATGGACTGGTTTTTCAAAGAGGGCCCTACACAATCTCCCTGATTTCCTTAAACTAGCTGTTCCTTCAGCTCTTATGCACTGGTAAATTTCTTGCACTCCCAAGCAATGACATGTTGTATACTAATAACTCTAAATTCTCCATTGTTCTGATGCAGAACTTTTTTTTTTTTTTGATAAAAATTGAACAGCTTGAAAGTTTGGACATTTGAATTGATGGTCCTCATGGCTGGGCTTCTTCCTAACCCTGTATTAGAAACTTCAGTGCTTTCAATATGGTCAGTAAAATATATGTCACAAACTAGGAACATTCTTCAATGTCACAAAAGGAACATTCTTCAATGCACAATAAACGTGTGATGATCGTGATGGGTATAATAAAAATTTAATTTTCAATGTTTCCATATTCCAGCCTTAATACATTTGGTCTAGCTTGGATGATCCCTTTTGGATTCAGTGCTGCTGTAAGGTATGCATTTTATTTTAATGTTCAAGTGATAACTTACACTCATTAAAGTACTCTTAATTGGTTTTATAATTAGTATGATATTAAACCAAAGTATATATATAGCACGGAATTGAAGTTTGATGTGTGTAAATGTAATCCTAATTTATGTTATTTCATTAACAGCATAAGGGTCTCCAATGAATTGGGGGCTGGAAATGCACAAGCTGCAAGTCTAGCAGTTAGAGTGGTGTTATCCATGGCCTTCATTGAAGGGATGATTTTAGGTTCAAGCATGATTCTGCTGCGGAATGTGTGGGGCCACGTTTATAGTGTTGACAGAGAAGTAATCAGATACGTGTCAAAGATGATGCCAGTTTTGGCCATTTCTAGTTTTCTAGACGGGATCCAAAGTGCACTCTCAGGTATTCCTAACGCTCGATTTTCTGCTGTCATGGGAATTTTGTGTTTTTTCAGGGTCCACTTATTTAATGTTTATCTCTTAGTTACATTACATGACTTACATTCTTATCTAATGAGTTGAAAATGATTTACCTCTTCCTTTGGAATTGTTTACTGACCAAGCAACGGTTTCAATTACTGTGTCGATAAAAGCAGGCATTCTTGCAGGATGTGGGTGGCAGAAAACTGGTGCCTATGTGAATCTTGGCTCATTTTATCTTGTAGGCGTTCCTTGTGCTGCTGTCCTAGCATTTGTTGCTCGTATGAAAGCCAAGGTTTAAATAACTCTTTGCTATATCTACTTTCATTTAAAACCATCATTTTTGCACACTCTGATGGGTTGTCAATTGAAGATTTGACAGTCTGGAATGTTACAAAAGAAATATCAATATTAATCATTTTTATAACTCTGTTTCTTCAACTGGATATCAAACAGGTTCTAAATCAATTATGAAAAGTTGTAACCTTTTCTTCACTAATATGTTGTGACACATGCATGCAGGGGCTTTGGCTGGGGATCATTTCAGCATTTATTCTGCAAGTGTTATTATACATTGCCATTACTTTTAGTACTAAATGGGACGAAGAAGTAAGCAAATTCAGAATTATATATGTGCTGATTCTTGTTTTTTCTCTGTTCATAATTCACACAACTCTTGTTGTTTGTTAGGCAAGGAAAGCTCAAAACAGAGTTGAACGCTCAAGCAACTTGCCAACTAATGGAGACATTATGTTACCACATCAAAAAATGGAACAAATTCCCTAATATTGGTTTGGGTTAGCCCATCATAAATAACCCTCCTAGGACTAAAGTTGTGTGCAGCCCCTAATTGGAAAGAACATGGATTACCAACTAAAATTAAGAGAGACATGCTTTACATAATGTTTGGTGAATATATGTGGTTATAAACGTTTGTATTTAAACATTTATCTTTTAGTTTTTGGTTGCGGTTCGCTAAAAGATATTTTTTATTTTGTTGGTCAAATAAATGTTATTAGTTATTAAATATATACTTAATCATTCTATCAGGTGAGAAAGATATAGTGTCCTTCAAAGAATAAATCTGAAAAAAGAATAATGAAACTAAAATTTATTGATTAATCTATCGTCTAACTAGCTAAAGATGTGAATTTTAGATAAGCATATTAACATTTTGCGGTAAGCAGAAATTCAATAAAAAGTCAAAACTTTAATTACATGAATTATAATAATTGTAATTAAGTTTTATTGAATTTTCATACAATGATTTAAAATAATTCTTACTATTTAAATTCAAATATATGAGATTACAAGTTTCTTTTTTATTTTCTTTTAGGGTAGGTTACATGAACCACTCTGAGATTTATAAATATTATATTTTATTTCAAACCTTTTAAAAAATCTACCATCCACCTAAGATTAAAAGTTGTGGGTTTCTTTAGTTTTGTGACAGCTATTAACCGCCACAAAATTTAACATAGTTTTTAAAAATTGTTTGGAATGAATAGGTTGTTTATATATTTTACCCCTTTTTATTATTTTAAAATTACCTTAAAAAATTAATTTAACTATATATAATAATTTTAAATGTTAATTGCCATACAAAATTTTAACTATATATAATTGTAACATATTTACTAAACAAATGCAAAACTTCCGTAATAGTTACAGTATTAGTTTTGAGTAATGGGTCAATATCTATGGCAAAGTTTTATTTTTAATTTCATATAAAAGAAAATTTTTTAAGTTTTGAAAAAAGATAAATTGTTTCCGTTTGTCATATATTTTTAATTTTTAAAAAAGAATAAATAGATTTTGAACCTAAAAATGACTTAACATTTATTTAAATATATATCCTTGTATTTTTTTGGTAAGAAAATATCCTTGTATTTGATATTTCTTTCATATCATCTCTTCTATTTTAAAATCATATATATCTTTTTATCATTTATTATACAAGTAGTTTTAAAAATTTTAAAAATATTTTTATACTAATTTTTAAAATAACTGATATATTAAGTAAAAAATCCCTTACCACACCGAATGTACTAGACTCCAATAGCACTAAAATATCCATTCTCTAATTATTCTAATATATAGTACTATTAAACTATTAATTAATTCACATAATTTATTTTTATTTTATTCTTTATATGTATATATATTAAATCTCACTTTTTTAAGTTATTTTTGAACTAGTCTGGACCGGGGTCTAGGATCCGGTGTGGGACCAGCCACAATAATGCAGGTGTTTTTAGGGTTTGCACACCGGAACTGTGTATATCCGATGTATTAATCCGGTCTCTCAGTGGGAGAGTCCGGTCTTGTTGTCCTGGAGATCCTTTACACCAACGATTCGCGTTGTAAGGGGGGCGAAAGGTGGTGCCACCTGCAAAGATTCTCCGACGCTCAAGTCAGAAGAGTGTTTGAACTCAATGAATACTCAAGCGTAGTAACAGTAAGTATGAGATAGAACAACGATACCATGCACGTGTGTTGATATGGCTTCTTATAGTTGAACGTAAGAGAAAAATGAGACGTTAGATGCAAGTGGGTCCCTTATCTCCGATTGCGTGTATATTATGTCAATAAAGTGGCTCGATTTTCAGAATGTGTCAGGGGGGTAGGTCAATTATCAGAGTAAAATACTCTAGAAAGAGGAGAAGATAATCACCTTTTCCGCATAATCTGCTGACATGCCCACTTACTTTCTGAAGCCATTGATGTGACGTATTTTGCTACAAACAGTGTCTTCGTTGATAAGTTATCAAAAAAGGCTCTTCTCTTGCTATGAAGGAAAAGCTAACAATTATATAAATATCCTGTATCAATGAACACAAAATCGTTACAGCGAAAATGAATGATGCTGTCGTGGAGTGAGGGCGGATGATCAAACAACGGATATCCGGTGTGGTAATGTCGAACCTGGACACCGGTTTTCCTTATATGAGATCAGTCTGACGTCACAAGTATGGGGGCCGGTATCTAGACCGGATCAATTTTCATACAATAAAATAAAGTCTCCGTTCTTAATAATGTCGACAATATCTTTAGTTTACTTTTTCTGAAAATAATAATCTTATATTTATCATCGTTTGCTAATAGTATTATATTTTAATAGAACTTAATTATAGTATACTAATAATTATAATGTAAAAGTAGTTTAAGGTACTATTTAATTACAAATTATATTTTCAATAATATCTAATAATTTTTATAATATTTAAATGATTTTTAATTCGTGTGAGAAGGTAAAAACCGTGAATGAAAAATAAATTCATTTTAACATGTTAAAAACTTGCTAATCTGATTTCGTTTTTAAATGTTTATTGCAATGCACAAACTAGCATGACTAAAATATCAAAATAAAACACAATTGATGAAAGAAAAGAAGGAAAGGTCGATGAGTGGCAGCAACACGTGCAACTGTCAAAAATTGCTGCTAATGAAAGGTGGCTCCTATCTGAAAGTTTCCAGTGATGAGTGTAGTGTCAATAATTTTAGTTTCTTCTATATATCTAATAGCAAATGCTTTTATTCTTATTTAGTTATTTCATTATAAAATTAATAAAAAAAATATTCTTCATAATAATGAAAAACTGTATTGGTGAGATCATGTGAATGAAACCAGTAGTGGGCACTGGTTTGGGGTAAAAATAATGAGGGGTGACATTTAATGGAGGCAGTAAATGCTTTCATTTTCTTCTGTAAAATGTGGTGTGGGCTTCTCATGTTGACATGAAACACAACGTAACCTTGGACCTCAAACTAGAGACAATAACAACAGAAAAAAATGCAACTCATTCCAAACTTGTTAAGAATAAACACGTGATTAAAAAATGATCGATTCAGATAGAGAAGTTAGTCATTTGAAAAGTAACGAATCTTATTATTCTCACTCATAGTAGCAACGGATTGACCTATTTTGACAGCTTTATCCCCACTCAGAGTAACTCGGATTGACATTGTTCGATTTTTAATCTTCCTTAAAGAGAATACAAAGAACCGCTAAAGCTTGTGACCACAATCACACCTTCAACATGTTTCCAAAGATAGAAATTCATTCGAGTTTAAGATGGAATGCGAGAAGGTAGCAGAAACCACTCAACGATGTCATGCTGATTGAATCAATAAGTTCTGTGTATCATCTTAGATTTAAAGAGTTGAAAGAAAAGAGAGAAGAGGATAAAGAGAATATTTAATACTAATCTATAATGTGAATTGTGTTTATATGAGATGATGACATAGGTATTTAAGAAAGACTAACTACATGTAGTTAGAACTAACTCAACGGAGTTAGATACCTACTATCTACTAACATAAGCAATACTCAACTCAAATATGAACTGGTCCAGAAGAAAAAACTCAAATATGAAGAAGAATGTTAATAACAATGTGACTCTATACTGCTATGTACAAAAGTAGAGCACAAATTCATATTAAATTCAACATACTGTATTAAGTGAGGGAACCAACAGGTGAAACACCACCCAATTTCTTTCATGTTCATCTCCATCAAAGACTCCTACTTAATCTAAACCCAAATCGAAGACGACAATTGATCAAGTGTTCATTCAATAATCAGTCATAAAAATAGAATTATGAAAATAGATGATCAATATTAATCCTACACGATATTCAAGATTAATCAAACAGAATTAGATCAAATTAGAAAACTTCATCTAGAAACCACACAGGTCGCAAGAATGTCAATAGCTAAAAAAATCAAAATAAATAAATAAAGAACACCTAAAAAAAATCAACCGATTATAATTGGAAATTTTACCTTTCTGAAACACCCGTAAAGCACATACTACATACTGCATACATTATACACCCAAATGCATATAAAAAATTTCTTATGCTCAATAACAAATATGCATTCAAATCCAGTTCCCCCAAAATTTATTTTCTTCAAGCACCAAATACTAAAATGGCTCGAGAAAATGCCCTCACACTCTGTCTTCCATGGACTCAAGTGTACAAGTTCTCTGAATACATAAAAGAACAAAAATTTACAAGGGGGACCAGAGTGTGTGTGATAACTATTATTTTTTCTTTTCTATTGTCTATATTAGTTACTTTTGAGTCTCTCAGCTACAACTAATAATCTTCTGTGACTGCTACTTCTTTCATTAAACCTCCACATGTCCCTAGTAGCTTCACACAGAAACATTGATAAAGAATGACATATTTGAGGATTCACCACTTTTCTTCAAATGTATTTTACCCCCCATGAGCTTGTGCAATGCTTTGGCCATAGAACTTTCATTCTGGCTGTTGGAATTCTAGATCTAATTTTCTTTTTAAATACGATCTGTCAGCACTGCAGAACAAAATGTTCAAACAAAAGTTAAATAACATCATTTACAAGTAGAAAGTAAAAGATAACAAGCATTTGGCGAATTCTTCCATACTTGGGATATTACATCATATAGTGTTATAAGGTTATAACAAATCAAAATTCCATCATTGTTGTTGAAAATTTCACATTGACTAGACATATGGCCAATTTATAGTGTATAAGATGAGGGTAATTCTCATTCTATGAACTAACTTTTAGGATTGAGTTAGACTCAATATCCAAATTAAGAATTGTTAATCAGGAACTTCACTTGAACAATATGTTTGTATTAGCCTGTCTTGTCTTTCTTCCGATAGCAATGAACTTAGCAGGATAATTATGTTATACTCGGTTAAAATTACAAACTAGTGGACTGCTTTGAATTACTGGATGATCAATACTATAGTACCTGTTGATAGTAGGTCTATTTGGAGGTTTTAATCCAAATATAGAAAAATCAACAGACATTGGAGCTGATTCATTCTTGCCTGTATTATCATCAATTGTCTGTCTGAAATCACTAAAGTTGCCATCAACCTTATCTGCTTGCATAGAATTTCCTTCAAACCCATCACGTCCTGGCATCACCCTCCTAGACTTTCTTGGAGGTGATAATACGGTAGGACCCTCCTGTAAATTGAAACCACTATCCCTAGATTCCTTCTTGGGAGCAGGTCTAGGGAGCTTGTCTGGATCTGAAGGAAGAGGTGCAGAAGAAAAGTACCTAAAGTGGAAGAGGAGGGATTAATCATGAAAAAAAGAAACTTCTTAGATGTCTTACTGGGATGCCAAAGCCACGTACCTATGCTCTAGTGCCTGCTGCACTGAAATTCTAGCTTTTGGATCATATGTAAACATCTTTGACAGCAGATCTAAAGCATCATCGGTTGCCATTGGAAATAAAGAACGCAGAGGGGGGGCAGGAGCATATTGGTATTCGACATAATCAGGCAGGTAGACCATGTCAGGCCATTGAGCAGGTGTTGGAGTGCCAAAAGCTGAAAAAATCTTTCCTAATTGATCAATGTCACTCGTACCCTACAGAAATGATAAAGACAAACTGATTGAAAACTGGAAGAAACATGCTTACATGCTTAATTGTTATGCTATTAAAACAACGAAGAAAATCAACCATTGTAATGAGTTACATTGAAAAAGGCTACTCATAAAATATAAAACAGTGTTAAAAAAAAAGCCCGATTAATAGTCAATAACACATACGAAAACCACAGCCAACATCTATAAAAATGGCTTAGAATGGCTTACGGTTTTCAGACTGCAACAATTTAATCACCTAGGCGATATAGTTAAATCATAAATGGATAAAATGTACCAATAAATGGGGCAACTCCTGATGTCAAAACTCATATACTTCAGAACATCAATCATTTACTGTATAGAAAGAATAATCCACATGACCTAGTCGACCAGACTATCCTTTTTACCTGCAAAAAGGGTCGACGAAGAAGAAGTTCAGCAAATATGCAAGCTGCTGCCCAAACATCAACTCCTGAACCATATTGCTTGGCACCAAATAATAGCTCAGGAGCTCTATACCACCGAGCAAAAACCTATTCATGTATAATAAACATAATTGTTAGTAGATACTAGAAACTCTATCCACCAATACAAATTGCAAAATACAAACTTCAGATGAAAAAAGTTGTGTTTGATAACATGCAGATAGGAGTAGCTGACTTCTAAAACGAAAGGAAGATAACGCAACAAAAATTTTATGCCATAAGGGCAACCACAGTATTCAGTTACCTAGACAACCACAATCCTAGAAAGCATTTTCCAGAATTTAGTGTACTTACACTACAATGCTCCAATGTCTGGGTCTCAAAATATCTTCCCAAGGTTCTCTAATTTGAAAACAATATAAGAAAGGGAACCCAAGTGTACAAGTTCCTACCATTGGGTATGGACAATGGAGAGGGTAAGAGACTTGGGAGTATATGTGAGCCCTTACTCCTGCAAATAAAGAGGCTGTCTCCGTGACTAGAAGTCTAGAACATGAGACTACCAGATCACAAGGCAACAACCATACTGTTTTGTAAAGGCCGCTCAACCTCTTTTGAAGGAAATATGTAGTGGGAAATAATAATAATAATAATAATAATAATAATAATAATAATAATAAAGATTTCAAGGTAAAATCTGCTGAATAGAGTCGTAGGATTCCAAATAAATTCAAACTCAGATATCATACAAGTCATTCATGACTATAGCACAATGTGTTACCAATAGCGGATTGTAGAAAATAACGGAATGCCAAAAATCTGCCAAGTGAAATAGCAGACAGCATTATATGAACAAAGGGTGATGAAAAACAGTCATGTAGTTTTGCACCCAATGTTCCATTCTTTTCTTAAGAAAAAATCCCTAAAGCTATTCTGTCATCTGCAATGCCAGTACGCCGCAACCACTGTTGTGGCCTGTTTTGCAGAATCGTGGATTCTTCTTGAACACACAATGCTATAATGCTATAGCGCCACAATAACAACACTAAGCACATCCTACATATATTCCTTTCCAATTTTGTCAAACCCAACTTCCACATTTTAGGAAACTTCGCTACTTAATGCAAAAGGATTTGCGGCGAACCACTATTATTGACAGAATGATTTGAGTTTAAAATTCCCAGTTTATTTAAAAAAACTGAGCTTATTCAACAGAAACAAGCTCATAGCTAAAGATCTCGAAGTCAAAGTATTGACACAGTGAAACTCACATAATCGAAGGGATCCACATGCCATTATGCATAAAGAAGCAAACCTGATGAGTGAACCTTCTATCAGGGCTTCCAAACATCCGTGCTAAACCAAAATCCGCAAGTTTGAGCTGCCCATTTGATCCTATCAACAAATTATTTGGCTTCATATCCCTGAAAAGTGAAAATATAACATCAGACTTCTGAGCTCAGATTTTAAATCAAGTATCAACTTTGTAACAACCAAATCCACATCATACTCTACCTATGCAAAATCCATTTCTTGTGGCAAAAAGCAAGACCTTTTAGCGTCATTTGAAGGTAGGATTTTGTATCAGCCGGAGAAAGAAAAATATTTCGATCACGTATGACAGCTTCAAGGTCCGTCTCCATGAATTCAAACACAAGATGCAAATTCCCTTTATGTGGGAATGCATCGATCAGCTCAATAATGTTTGGATCTTTGAGCTCTTTAAGCAGTTTAATTTCTCTAAGAGCAGTAAAATTTACACCTTCTTTCTGCTTGCCAAGTCGAATTTTCTTAATCGCAACCGTCATTCCAGTCTGTCAATGCAATGAATTCATCATTCATCTTAATAATAATACCACATGATAATAGTAGTCAGTTTCATCAATGAACAAAAGGCTAGTGCATAAAGACATGCAAATAAGCATATCTAGCTCCTCCTGGATACACTGTAAAAAAAACATGCAAGTAAGCACTCCTCCTCTTGCATTCTTATGATCTCTGAACAAAAGGTGAGAACCACTTCCAATGACACACACTATATATGACTTCTCCTAAAAAATTACAGGAAGCAAAGTTGAAAAACTAAATTGTTAAAACAAACTCCCTAAAATCAAATTCAGGAAGCGAAGCAAATAAATTCATCTTCCCTTTCTGCATTACTCTAAGCCCCCAAATTAATAAATATTTTACTCTGATTCAGCGATTTCCTTTGCAACAACTGAAAGATAAGATCCAATTCTCACAACCCAGAAGAGTGATTTTTTGGGTCAATAATTTTGCGTTCTTTTACAAAAAAGGTAAAGGGTAAAACAGCAGAATACGATAACTCGGAAGAAGTAAGTTTCGGGGAATTACGCGAGTATCAATGGCTTTGTATACAACTCCATAGGTACCTTCACCAAGGACTTCACGCTTCAGATATCTATCAGCCACTTTTTTGGACGGATCCATGTCGGCCATTTTTTGTTCCTCGTATTGGGTCGTTGAAAGTGACGGTATTGTGGCAAAAAATTAGAGAATTCAGATATGGGTCATTTTGATAAAATTAGGGTTTTATGAGAAAGCAGTTTCAGAGTTAAGAAGAAGGAGGAGAAAGCCGTTGAAGCATGATGAAGTGAGAATAAAATAGTAGCAGATGTTTAAGCTTAAACCTGGAAAGTGAAAAGCGAATAAGGGAGCGTCGTGAGGGGAAGAGAGTGTTTAATTGAGATAAAGAATTAGTTAATAAATAAATAAAATGAGCTTAGTATCAAATCATCATGATTGGGCTTTAATTTAATTTCACAGTTCTACAGGGTTGCCTTGTTGTCTACCTTTTTAGTATTAATATTTTCTGTTGAGATTATAATAAAATTAGATTTCAATATAAAACATAGATTATATTTTGTATGGCTCCGAGCAAAAGAGTTTTATAAATCTAATTTATAAACCATTGGTGATTCTATTTAATTTCAGTATGAATACAATACCTTAAAAAATTTCTTTAAAGAAATGTTTTTTCCTTAATTGTGTGAAATCAACTCAAGGTTTATGATATAAATGCGGATAAAAAAAGGTACAATATAAACGAATCCTTAAGTTGTGTTTAATTAGTAAGATTTCTAAGAAAAATAAAAATTATTCTTAAAAAAGTTAAAAAAAATAAAAAAATGTTTATTTAAAAAATATTAAAAAAATTTAGAAAACTAAAAATTGAATTTTTTATTTTTTTAAAAAAACAAAGGAGTCTTTAAAGAAGTTTTTCAGAAAACTAAAAAGTGAAAAAGTTTTTTAAGAATTTTTCTAATTATTCCAGGAAATAAAAATCCTGAAAAACAAAAAAAAACTTTTTCTAGAAAAACTAGAATAATTTTCTGTGACTAAACATGATGTACACGGTCTTAATTTCTTTGATTAGTTTTTCGGTTTTATTAAAAATCTAATTGTTGCATAACAACTCATCCATCTATGTTTAACTATGATTTGCCTCTTTGGTTAGTTTAATTGCCGAGCATGAATTTATTAGTGTGTGTTTCAAGGTAATTTATTAGAAAAGATAGATGAATCGGGTCATTTTAATATGACTTAGATAAAATATGAATCCGGTTTCCTTCGCTATTTGTTTGATTAACCGCTTTGAAATCGAAATTAAATTTTGATTATTCCAATCGATATAAAAAATTAATATTATTTTAAATTTTGTTATGTTTATAACTCTATTTTTTTATTTACACATCAAACAGATAACACGATGGTAGTGATTTTCTGGACACTACACGTGGCGCTGTACAAGTCCTTAGGCAGACATCATAAATTTTGTTGGCCACAGGTTCTTTCATTTAAGATTGAATATTTAACATACAAGTGTCTTTCTTAGAAAAAAAAATCAATATTAAATACTTAATATTGTAGAAATGTTTTTCTTCAAAAGAAAATATAATGTAGAAGTGCCTCGTTCTCTTCACTTTACAACTTTAGGAAACCGTTTATTAGATATGATAAAACATGGCAAGGATATGATATGAATCAAATACGGACCAGAATATAGAACATAACGAATTTTAAGAAAATTTTTATTGTCTTAAATATAAATAAGTAGAAGTATTTTTTTCAAATATTATTAAATGTTTATATATTAAATATGTCTTTTTTCAATACATTTTTAAGACAACTAAATTGTTTATTCTAGACATATACATTAAATATTTAATAATATTAATGTAAATACAACTTTAGTCTATGTGTAAAATTTATTTGATTTATTTATAATTAGAATTGGAGAGAGTATTATTTAATATTTAGTGTGCATTAAAATAAATGGTCTATTTGGTAAAAGTATTAGGCTATGTTTGGTAAAATTATAAGTAACAATTTAATTTAACTTATAAATTTGTTTAGCTTAAAAATTTGTTAGATAAAATAGTCTTGTTTGATAAGTATGTTTATTTTAATAGCTTATAGCGTTTTTTTAGGCTACTTGAAGTTGGAGTAGTATTTGAATTTATAGGTTTTGAAATTATTTTATTTTTTACACTTTTTTCTCATCGATATTTTTTTAAAAATAAAATCACTCTTATTTATTTTTAAAGAAATATATCTTTCATATCATTTTATTTTTTAATAGTTAATTTTAACAAATACATTTTATTTCAATCAACTAGTTTATTAATTTTTGCTTTCCAATTATTAATTTTAAGCTTTTAATTAGTTTAGTAATTTATCTACACATTCTTAATCCAACATCCCCCTTTAGGATAGAAATTATATAGAAACAATATGATATCATATACTAGACGATAGCTCCTATTGTATCTTATTAGCTAACCAGATCAAAGATAATAACAACGATATTATTATGCCCACCAAATAACCCCTTAATAATTTTTTATATTTAATAAATAAATATTTTTCATTAATAGCCAATATGTTAAATTTAAGTTAGATTTGTCTTCACCCAATATCTAAATTTCCATTTGATTCTCAATTGGAATTACTATATTAGAAGTGGATTTTCTTTTTTAGTTTGAGTTAATTTGTACCTGAAACAATGTGTAAAGAACAAGTTTAAAAGGGAGTTCACTAGAAACAAATTTTATCCTTTGCAAATTTTTTATAAAAATGAAATTTTATATGTAATTGTTTATAATTTTAAATTTTATCCATAATAAAATATTGTGTTATTAAAGATATTATATCATATAAACAAAATGTAAAGTGCATGTCACATTCTGCTACTAAGAGTATTAAGGGAACATGTGTGTAGTTTTTGAAAATAAAATAAAATAACATAAATAAAAATTATTAAGATTATTAAGAAATAATAAAGTAAATATGACTTTCATTAAGTAGTTTAAATTTTGAAACACTAGCATTACAAGCTCTATCAACTAGCTACAAGCATTAACTTCACAAAAACTTTTATTTGGTTTAAAGTAATATTTTAGCTAATGAAATAAAATTTTAAATAGTCAAAATGTCTAGTCAAACATACATTAACACTAACTCTTGGATGTTACCTCTAAGTTCTATCGTTTTAACAGATTTTTTTATAATTGGATTACTAAATAGGCATCTAAATATGAAAATAGAGTTTCATATGAGTTATAAGTGGTTTGATGGCTACTTAGAAGATACAACAGTGGTTGACATTCATAGGAGTCATCAAATATAAACCTTGAGATTAAATTTTTGCAGTTTTGCTTCATCATGAGGTTCAATGCCAAGTTTGCAATTCTCTGTTGCCCATAGTGAAATGTGGAACAGTAATTGTTTTTCAACCAGCTTATAAGAATGTCTTTAGTATTTATACTTCATCTATGTGCCTAAGACCACAACAAGTAGGAACCTTCACATCATAATCTCACACACAAAATATAAAATACCTATTGACAGAATGCAATTGATTCACCCAAGTTGTAGTTTAAGCTCAGACTATGTACATGACTTGATAACAAGTTACATCAAGTGATTGGAAGTAGGAATAAAGGCCAACAAAAACAACCTATTCTATAGAACTTTGAGGGGATTTCTAAATCTTTTTTTTCCAGAGAATTAAAGATTTTCTTTGCAAATTTATTTATTTATTTCATTTTTGTATTTTCCTAACAAAGGTGCCAAGCAATGAGAAATGACGGGTAATATGTTTTGATACAATATTTTTATGATAAATAATATTTAAAATTATAGTTATTTGATGAAAAAGCTAGCAAAGGCTTACAGTCAAAGGGACAATTAAATCCGACATTTTAATTAATTAGTATTCAGCCTATATGAAGATAGCCAAGACATAGAACTGTGATCAAAACCTAGCAGTAATAATTACCCTTTCAATAATTTTTTTTCTAAACAGCTTATAGAACCTTTTCTGCTGCTATTTCCTCACCTGCATGCTGCAATTTATTTTTCTTAATTGAGAAGATTTTCTTCTATTTCCAAAAGAAATTGGACTTTGTACCTTTTTAGTCTCCAATTAGGTAATTAGGTCAGTTAAAAATAAATTTTTAATGTGGTGGCTAATGAAATAAAATTATAATATCTAAAACAACATGAATGATCAACACAGAATATTGGATTGTGTCTTTCACTCAATAACAGAGTTATCAAATAAAAAAACCAGGGAAGTTTCATTTTCTCAGCACAAAGCGTAACACTTACCCTTACCACATACCCTTGCCACATGCAAACAATGAGGATAAACCAACATTAAATTCTCTGGGACCAATTTGCCTATTGGATACCAATTTCCAAACTTGTCTTACTCACCAACCCACAGTGCAATGCTACCGCTCATCTTCTATCCTCCACAAATCCAATTCAACATACTTTCATGGTTCACAAAGAACTAGCCATCATCATCCTGCATTGTCATTCCAACTTCCAACCATGTAGAAAGCATCTTATCTTCTTAAACATCATCCTCACCATTCATTGCAGCAACCACAACAACACCTTGCTTTCTTCATTCACTCACTCACTAGCTAGGAATGGCAGCTACCAAGAGCAACAATCCCAATGCACAAATCCTTGAAGAACTTGAGGCTTTGAGTGAATCCCTTTACAAATCACACACTTCCACAACCAGAAGAACAGCTTCTCTTGTGTTGCCAAGGACTTCAACAGGTCCTTCTGTTGAAGATGATAATGCTAAAGTTGATGATGGAAGTAGCAACAAACCTCGGCCACGCCGAATGTCCATGTCCCCTTGGCGATCAAGACCAAAGCCTGATGATGCTATTGCCAACTCAGAACTCACAAAGCTTGATGATTTATCAAAGACTAATTCAGGTGACAGTGGAAAAAAGGGAATTTGGAAGTGGAAGCCTATGCGGGCACTGTCTCACATTGGAATGCAGAAACTAAGCTGCTTGTTTTCTGTTGAAGTGGTCACGGCTCAAGGCCTTCCTTCTTCCATGAATGGACTTAGGCTTTCTGTTTGTGTTAGAAAGAAGGAAACAAAGGATGGTGCTGTGAAAACAATGCCATCACGGGTTGCACAAGCAGCTGCTGATTTTGAAGAGACCCTTTTCATAAGGTGCCATGTTTATCACACAACCAACAACAGCGCTGCAAAGCAGATCAAGTTTGAGCCACGCCCCTTTTGGATATACCTTTTTGCCGTTGATGCTAAAGAGCTTGATTTTGGAAGAAGCTCTGTGGACTTGAGTGAGTTGATTAGAGAATCTATTGAGAAGAGCCAACAAGGCACGCGTGTAAGGCAATGGGACAAGAGCTTTGGCTTGTCTGGGAAGGCTAAGGGAGGTGAACTTGTTCTGAAACTGGGCTTTCAAATCATGGAGAAAGATGGAGGAGTTGATATTTACAATAACCAAGTGGAGAATTCTAAGTCCAGCTCTGGTAAGTTGAGTTATTTTGCTCGTAAACAATCCAAGACATCATTCAGCATGGCCAGTCCTAGAATGACAAGTAGAAACGATGCATGGACTCCTTCACAGTCAGGAATTGGAGGGGATATTCAAGGAATGGATGATTTGAACCTTGATGATCCAAACCCGGTTCAGGATTCCTCTCCATCTACACAGAAAGTTGATGACCCTAGTAAAGAACAGGTGGAGGATTTTGATCTTCCAGATTTTGAGGTTGTGGATAAAGGGGTTGAGGTTCAAGAGAAGGGAGAACGTGAAGGGGGGGAATCGGAGGAACCAGAAAAAGTGGAATCATCTTCAACTGAGGTTGTCAAGGAAATAGTGCATGATCAGGTTCACCTTACTAGATTGACTGAGCTTGATTCAATTGCACAGCGGATAAAAGCTCTCGAGTCTATGATGGGAGAAGATGACAAGTTTATGAAGATAGAGGACGAGCAAGAATCACAAAGGCTAGATGCAGATGAAGAAAGTGTAACCAGGGAGTTCCTTCAGATGCTTGAGGATCAAGACAGCAAAGGATACTTGTTCAACCAGCCTGAAATTCCACCTTTACAACTTGAAGAACCTAATAATTCTTCTGTTGAGGATGGGGAATCCAAGGTGTATCTTCCTGACCTTGGAAAAGGCTTGGGCTGTGTAGTTCAAACAAAGGATGGGGGGTACTTGGCTTCCATAAATCCTATGGATACCATTGTGACGAGAAAAGATACTCCAAAGCTAGCTATGCAAATGTCAAAGCCATTTGTGTTGGTATCCCATCAATCCGTGACAGGGTTTGAGTTGTTTCAGAAATTGGCTGGCATTGGTCTTGATGAACTAAGCTCCAAAATTTTGTCCTTAATGCCCATAGATGAACTGATAGGCAAAACTGCAGAACAGATTGCTTTTGAAGGCATTGCTTCTGCCATCATAAATGGTAGGAACAAGGAAGGAGCCAGTTCCAGCGCTGCACGCATAGTTTCTTCCTTGAAAAACATGGCAAGTGCCATGAGTTCAGGGAGGAGAGAACGAATATCAACGGGACTTTGGAATGTGGATGAAGAGCCACTCACTGCAGAGAAGCTTCTGGCATTTACAATGCAGAAGATTGAGTCCATGACAGTTGAAGCAATGAAAATTCAAGCTGACATGGCTGACGAAGAGGCCCCATTTGATGTTTCTGCACTAAGCTCAAAGAAAGGGGAGGGTGGGAAAGATCTTTTGGCTTCTGCTATTTCACTTGAGGATTGGATCAGAGACCAAAGCTACAAGAAGAATGTTGCAGCAATTTCTGATAGTGAACCAGAAAAGGTGACACTTGTCTTGGTTGCCCAATTGAGGGATCCATTGAGACGCTATGAAGCAGTTGGAGGACCTGTTATGGTGCTTATTCACGCAACAAGTGGTGACACAAAGGGGGATAATGGTTATGAGCATGGGGAGGAGAAAAAGTTCAAGGTAATAAGCATGCATGTTGGAGGTTTCAAAGTGAGGAGTGGCACAAAGAAGAGTGGATGGGACGGTGAGAAGCAAAGACTAACTGCAATGCAATGGTTGGTTGCATATGGGTTGGGAAAGGGAGGGAAGAAAGGGAAGCAAGCATTTGCAAAAGGGCAAGACTTGTTGTGGAGCATTTCCTCACGCATAGTGGCTGACATGTGGCTCAAAACCATGAGAAATCCAGACATCAAGCTTGTAAAGTAATTGATTAGCTCATTCATTCTATTGGTAATTAGGCCAAGGAAATCACATGCATGCATGTCGAAGTGAAAGGTTCTTGTCTGCAATATGAGCCACTGCAGCTACCTATATATACCATTTTGTGCAGATTTGTGAATACAAGAATTGTATAAATGCCTTGCCATCATAACTTGTTTTTGTAAAGTCAAATAAAGTTTCTCAGTCATATATATTATTGAATGATAAAGGGACAGGTTAGCTCTGCATTGGTCTGGTCCTGATTCCATTATTTTCTATTTTTGTTTTTGCTCTTTTTTTTATTTTTTTAGCTTGCCGGTTCAAATTTGTTGATTTGGTTGAATTGAGAAATGTTAGCAATATATTATTTGACTTCAAAACACTCATTTATTATGTGAATTAACTGCCAGAATCAATTTGTGTGAACTTGAAATTTCATGGTATTATGAATGCCCACACACACACTTGGAAATGACTTCCACTGTGTTTTTTTAAGAAAAAGAAAAGCGGTTTTGGGGTGGATGTTCTGGAGGTTTAGGGTGTAGTGCTTTACTATAAACTACAACGTTTTTTTTTTAATTAAGTGCTTTGAAAAATGAAACCCTGAAAAGTTAAAGCGCCTAATGTTTTAAGCGCTTTAAAACATTCGAAGTTAGCGCCTAAAATCTTTAGTCTCTTTCTCTGCACTTCCCTTCTTTTTCCCGTCACAGTGACCACCACAGCAAGCATCACCGCGCGCGCCTCTTTCTCATCAGCCACTGTAGCTACAAACCCAAATCGATCCTCAAAACCCTTTAGCTCCGACAACCCTTGACCACGACTGAATCTATTGTGGCTTCATAGATAGCCATCATCAGAGGGTTTTCTTTTTGCCTATGACCACCTCACCGCCTCTGTCAACTGCGTATGCGCCCAGAACCATGATTTGAGCAACTCTGCTACTCTTCCTCTTCACAACTGTGCATGCGCCCAACTTGAACCAGAATCGCGACTTGCGCAACTCTGTTACTCTTCCTCTTCACCGCTCTGCTTTCAGCTTGCGCAACTCTATTACGCCTACGAGGTATATTTTTCTCAACTTTTATTATGTGTTCTTTCTTCCAGTTCGTGAGATTCAAGCGTGTCGTGTCATTGAGTTGCAATGCTATTAATTTTTTAAAATAGGGTGAGTATTCAATCTGGCATTTAAAGAACATGAAAGACAAAAGATGCTGAATTTGCACCTAAGAGACATGGCTTAGAATTTATATATTATAAAATAGATTTTTTACTACCTGTTATGCCTTTCTGTTTTGCCTTATGAGTTACTTTCTTATTGCCCTTGCATTATTTGCATTTTGTGTTTTCCAATTGGTAGGTTTGTCACCACAACTTTGGCTTATGGTATCTAGCTAATTGTGGGTAAAATATATACTTCTTTTTAGGTTTTGTTGTTATTCCTGAGAATATTACTTTCACGTTGTATTTCTTTTGTTATTCCATTTTCTAATTGGACTAGAGTAAATTATATCTGTTAATTTTGTAATTTATTTTTTATTTCACTTGTCTATTCTGTAATTTACTTGAAAGTATTATTTCAATGTAATTTAGTCTTTCAATTGACCGCTAGAAGTTCACGTTAAGAACTCTTGGTTAATCCATGTAATATACTTTTTTTAATCTTTCAATTTTATGTAACATAGAAGAAATATTGCAAGAATAAAATACTTTTAACATTTGGTTAAGAAAACAAAACTGAGGAAAAAGCCCACAAGCTGTAGTTTAATAGTTTTCAGACTAAACATTGCAATCATTTTTTACTCTTCAACTTCATGCCCCCTTTTTTTATTTTTTGACGTCTATTTATTATCTTGTTGACATATATTGAGTAACTTAACAAGAATGCTAGTTGCTTTCATGTTATTTAGAAATTAAACAAAAGTCATTGTCGCTTGTGTAGTGTATCGTGGCGTTTGAAGAACAATATTAAGTCCATTTGGATACTTGTTGAGCCAATGCACTACGATTAATGAAGGATTGATATTTGCATGACACAATTTACCAGGCGCATTGAATAGATTCAATTAATTTTTTATTCCTTCAAAATCACCAAAAACTATTTCCCTTTCTTTTTCTTTGCCTTGATCACCAAAAACTCATGGTCCAAGCCTTTTCCCTTTACCTTAAGACAAGTAAGCCCATTTGGACAAGCAACCCCACAACTACCAAGCTCTAAGGAGGAGGGGGTTCGGACTTTGAGCTTGGAAATCAACAATGGAAAAAGCCAAGAATGGAATGGAAAGCTTGACCATGCAACCCTCTTTTCCCATATAGTTAAAGACATGAAGAGGAAGGAACGAAAAAAGGTTGAGTGGCTGATTTAACCCTTTTTGACATTGGTTCATCCCCAATCAGGGCTTGCCCTGGTTGCCATGTTGACGAGCTCCAAGAGGGCTTTTTGTTGATACATTACGGGTTGTAAAACGCCTTCTGGTTCAAAAGTTATAGTCGTCTAAAGCATATAACGTCACGAAACCCTAATGCACTGGATCCTATAAGAACTCCGCAAGCAAGCCTGGTTAGGCGAGAGTAATGTTGAGATGAGTGAGCTCCTAGTAAAGTCCTTATGCCAGCACATCTCTTTGCCTTGTTTTCCCTTCCGCGCCAACGTTTTTCTTTGTTATTTGACTTTCTTGTCCCCTGCCCAACTTTATGGCCTTGACATGTGGTTGACACCTCCGTTCAGGCGAAGGCTGAGCGGTCGATGATGACTTAATCAAACCATAAAAATATTTATATCAATATGTATTTTTCTAATATTTTTTAAAATAAATATATATAATCACTAGTTTTGTTGGCATTATTTTAAGAAATTTTCGTGGTGTTAGTCATGCATTGTGAATCGTGTTGAGCAAGTCTTTGTAATGTTAGAATACAAAGAAAAGTATAGCTCTGCATTAGTAGTTCTAGATGAATTGTGTAGCAATGTTTCCCAAGTTCAGCGATTATTATTTGGATCGTTTAGGAAAATGTGTGTTTATCTCAACACTTTTGATTATGACCGTTAAGAGAAAATGTGAATTATCTTTAGTTAAAATTGTTGAGGTAACAAAATGTGAACTTATCTCAGCGGGCCGATTTCATATCGCTAAGAAATTTATAGGAAAAGCATAGCTTCTTTGAGGGAGGAATTACGAAAAAGTACAATCTTTTGTTAGCGGTCCCAATTTTTAACCGTTGAGAAATGTATGGCAGCCATGTTACCCGGTTTTTCCGGAAGCGTCAAGAAAACATTTTCTCTACGGTTTTAATTTCTGACGCTGACAAATATATACTAGCGGGCCTGATTTCGCACCGCTAACAAATATATAGGGAAACCTCAGCAGTGCACTCTTTTGTTAGCGGTTCAGTTCCATACCGCTGAGAAATATATACTCTCCATTGTTTCCCGGATTAGCTGAGGAATGTATGATGGCTAGGTGTCCCGGATTAGCTGGGGAAGTGTTAGGAAGCCTTTTCTAGCGTTTTCGATTTGTTACCGTTTACAATTTTGCTCTCCTAAAAATATATATGGGCTTATCTTAGCAGTTTCAAAGGGACGTTATGAAAAGCACTAGACTTTTCTTAGCGGTTTATTAAGAGCCGTTGAGTATAAGTTGCACTTTCCTCAGCAATTTGTTATTAAAACCGCTTGAAAACAAACCTGTACTTATATTTGGAGTACTACTGTGACGTTTGAATTCATATTGAGGCTGTTAAAATTTTTGACCATGTAATAGACATCATATGTTTTGTTTCCGTTTTTTGAAAAGAGCATGTGCCTTTCTGGACCAGCAAAGCGGGGAAAATAAACCCACATGTGTTTTCTTTAACCGTCTTGTGATTAAACTTTAATTTGTTGACAATTGCTTGAGGGCTTCGAAACTACGTATCCAGGATTGGTTTTCCCTCCATTGTCAGAGAAGCGATTTTGACTTACAGTTGAGAACATTGCTTCTCAAAAATGCCAGGAAGGACAAAAAACAGGTTCTGAGAATATTTTGAAAAAGTATCTTGGAATGTTTAGAACCTCACTAATATGGAAATATATTTAACATTAGGTGGCCTCAAAAAGAGAAAAGCTTTTATCACCTCCCAAATTTATAATCAACATTCAGGGAAGGAAATTCACCATGAAATTTTAATGTTGGTGATATTGAACACCTGAATTGAGTGGCTGCTGGGCAATACAAGGGGTTAGTGCTAAATGCTTGCAGCAAAATCTTCTGTACAGTGCGGAACCTAGGGCTGGAGCTAACTTTGACCATGCAGTTTATTTTACATGTAAAATATATGATAGATGTATTATAGAAAGATCAGAGGAAGTTCGTTAGGGGTAGAAACGTGCTGTTTATATCTGATTTATAATGAAATTAGTTATTTACATTGAATTCATTTATAAATTGTATAACAATGAGAATAAGTGCAAAAGCAAAAGGATAGTGGAGTTCATCCTAGTCATCTCAGCTTTAAATTGGGCAATTAAACACATTTAATTACTGTATAAATTACTACCATTTAATCATATGATAAGGTGGTCCAAACCGATATCAACAAGTTACTCCGTGATGCAATAAAGTAGAACATGTAAAGTGCCAAAAGTAACCAATCATATGATGGAATATTAGAAGAATGAATGACTCTGATTCTCCAACACAGTTGGTAAATCCATGAATATATATCCTCTGTTTATCTGTTATAATTTTGCTACAAGATGTACAGAAAATTCATACTGAGGAAGCCAAATGTCAATGGCAGTACTCACGTATGACTTTTATGTCAAACTATTTTCAAGCTTCAAAGAAATATGGTTAGAGGTGCCGATAACACTTTGAAAATGACACAGCTTTATGAAATTCAAATGTTCATCTGTTTCATCCATAATGACCATTTAACAGCTTCTAAAAATTTATCATTCCGTCGCAGAGCAGTGATAAGATTAGTGTAGGTTTTCCTGTCTGGTTCAATTCCCTTTTTTCTCATTTCCTTGATCAAACCTACAGCATCTTCAACCATTCCTGCAATTCCATATGCCTTGATCAATGTGTTATAGCTACACAAATCAGGTCCGAGGCCACATTCTTTCAATTCTGTAAGCACATTAGCAACTTCGTTAATCCATCCTTGTTCTCCATAGATGTTTATCATAGTGTTGTATGTATAATGGTCAGAAGCACAATTTGATTCCTTCATCCTTTGCAATACAGATCTAAATGTCTCCAATTGGCCATCTTTCCCATAAGCATCCAGCATTGAATTGTAGGCTTCAAGGGAAACCGAAAACCCATCGAATTCCATCTTTTGAACCATCGATGACATGTTATGGAAGTCTTTATTTCTCCCATATGCAGCTATGATAGTATTGTAAGTGATCACATCAACAAGGCCTTGCTTCTTAGCCATGCAGTACAGCCTCCAAACCTTCTTGAAAAGCTTGGCTTTCCCAAAGACATCAAGCATGACATTGAAGGTAATTGTGCTAGCTGCAAATCCACGTTGTATCATTTCATCAAAAAGCCTTGACAGCTCATCTACTGGCAGAGCCTGAGCACAGCAATTTAAGACACAATTATACAGTTCCTGGTCCCAGTTCACTCGATTTTTTGAAATTTTGTAGTACAAATCTTTTAGTTTATCAGCCATGTCACATCGCTGATAGATACGCAACATATCACATAACAAAAACTTGTCAGGAACAATATCAGGTCGCTTGTCAATGGCATCCAAAACATCACAAGCGTCTTTGAGAGATCCAGCTTTGACATACATCCTCACAACAATGCTCAAAGCAATCATATCCAAGGAAATCCCCGAAGATTTCAACTTCAGATACAGCATTTCTGCCTCCTCAAAGAGTCCCATAACACTATAAACGTCAATCATGGTGCAAACAATGTGCAAGTTCGGCTTTCCATCACTTTTACGCGTTTGGCTATAAATATTCACAGCATCCTCAAGCAAACCAGCCTCTTTGCATGAGCAAATCAAAAGGTGATACAAATTATCCTCATAACGCGGATCCTTCCACTTCTTGTCATTCAACACTTTCAAAGCATCTTCCACCAACCGATGTTTTACATAAGCCATGACAACAGTGGAGCAAGAACTCTGATTCACCAGCACATGCTCATAAAACGAACCTTTGAGCAAATTCGGCACCAAAGAAACCTTCCCAGCACTCTCATACACATGCAAAAGAGTACCAACAATAGAAGAATACTGGCATCCACACTCCACCATATCATCTAGGATCCCAACAGCACCCTCCTCATCCCCATGCTTGGCCTGCAACCTCATCAACGTGAACAAGTTTGACGAATTGGGCTTATAACCCAACCGTTTCAACTCCTTATAATACCAAGTCGCATATTTAAAACTATCTGCTCTCCCCCAACCCTCAATCATCGACCTGTAAGTGGTTTCATCAGGTTCCAACTCTTCACTCCGCTGCATCCTCAAAAACAACCTCTGAGCAGCATCCATGTTAGAAGCCTTACCATATCCAGTAATCATAGTATTATAAGCAACAACATTGGGACAAAACCCTGCCTCTTGCATTGACCTCAACACTCTCTCAGCATCCTTCAGATTCCCTTGCTGGCTATAAACATTCAACATAGTCAACCAATTCTCCAAATTTGGTACCACTTCGTCTTCCTTCATCCACTCCAACACACGCTCGGCCTTCTCATACAACCTAAACCGTGTGTAAATCGTTATCATACACGAATACGCAGATCCACACACTACACCAAACCTTCTCATCTGCGAAATCGCAAATTCCGCCTCCTCAAGGTTCCAGCCCTTCCGGTAAAGCCCCATCACCATCCCAATTGTCGCGACATTCGGCGGAACGCCGTAATCTAGCATCATCCGGAACCATTTCGTCCCAAATTGGACCAGGTTCCGCTTGCAGCACGCGTAGATGAGCGTGTTGAAAACGTGAAAGCTCAATTCGGAACCGAAATTGGCCTTCATTTCGTGAATCAGCTTCTCAGCGGTAGCCCAGTCTTGTTTTCTGCTCAACAAGCGAATCACGACGCCGTAGGCGACGGCGTTGCCTTCGAGCTTGCCGGTTTTCCTCATGGAGTGAAAAAACGACAGCGTTTTGGCGTCGTCGTTGGAAGTCTCTTGGAGACGTTTGAGGATAGCGTTGCAGTGGTGGGTGCTGAGTTGAGACAAGTCCAGGTCAGCATCGGGTGGGAAGATGTTGGTGGTGGTGGTAGCAACGTTGTTGGTAGTTAAGTAGGTGGGCTTCGGGGTTCGGTTGGAGGCCCGAAGCTGTGGTTTGGAGTTGAGGTGAACGTGTTTGGGTTTGAAGAAGGTGGGAAGGGAAGGGTTGGGATCAAGAGAGGGGTAGAATCTGAGGGAGGCCATGTAAGGGGGTGGAATTGGTAATGGTGGTTAGGTGGTAGTGAAACCACTTCATTTGCTTTCATCTCATATCATCATCCTCTTGCTGGATTGAATGGTGGATTTACAAAACAAAAATATCTCACTACAACTTGTTTTCTGTTTTAGTCCAACCAAGTATCATTTGGTGAAAATTCTATTTGAACTAAGATCATATAATCAATAAAAATATTTTTTATTTATAAGGTTTTAATTCATAATTTTATTTTTTAAAAATAGTGTATTATTTTAGCAATCTACATGTTGGTTGTTTTTAGTTTTATAATAAAATATTTTGTAAAACAATTCCAAAAAGTACTTCCAGAAGAAAGAACTGTTTGTTAATTTATTTTGAAAATTACTTTAGATATAAGAATATAAGAAAAAGTTTGTTGTCAGTTTTAAATATTAAAAAGGAAATAATTTTGTTGTTTGTGTTTTTTGTTTTTTTAATCTCATAAATCAAATGGAAGAACTAAAATGTTATCTAAAAATGATGGAAGAACTTAAATATATGTTTGGATTTTGGTATATAAAAATATGATTCTCTTAAATTGAAAGAAGAACATAATTTGATTGATTGTTGGGTTTAGGTTTTTTAATTTAAGTTTGTTTTAGATTTTAGTTAAATTAATTTTAAATTAGTGAATAAATAAATAAGCATTTTTTTCAATAATGAACGGGCTATAAAGTTCAAAAAACAACTTACAAAGTCATTTTAGGGAAAGCAATGTCATAAGCATCTTTACCAATGAAGGAACAAAAGTAGGAATAGGAAAATCTAAAACAATCATGGTAAATGAGGTCTATTTGGTAGATTAATTTAGTCGAAACCCTCATAGGGAATAAATATTAGCATGCAACAGCTCATCTCCCTCGTGCAATCAAGAACGATGTAAGAAACTTAAATTACAATCACTTCTATTTTATGGATCAACAAAGTTGTTAATGGAGTTACATTTTAAGGACTAAATTCAAAATTTTAAATAATATAAGGACTGAGATCATTACAAAAAAATATAGGAATCAAAACAAAAAATGATTCAAAACATAGAAATAAAAACATAATTAATTTATAAATGTAAAATGCTACTTTTCATTTCGGAACTTAACAGGGTTATTTGAAATTATAAGATGAATTGGTGTGATCTTACAAACCTAATCACAATAAGAATAAAAGTATTAAGAACAAATAACTTCTTTTTTTTATCCATTAGAATAACAGTATATAACAAGGAGAATAAATGTTGAAACAGGAGTATTGGAGACTAGCCCAGGGGAGCTTAAGCCAATTTAAAACTTATCATATCAAAGTGAAACCATTTTAAAATGTACCGGATTTAAATGAAATTTTTTAAACTTACTAGATCAAAGGGAAATTTATCTCAAACGTGATGGAATAAAAGAGTAATTTAGTCTCTCCTTTTTTTTATCATGTAAAGGTTTTTTTTTGGGAACAATCATGTAAAGGTTTAACACTAACTAGTTTGGTAACATGGGCCTAGTTAGTGTAGTCCATGTAAGACTTTGGCTTGACTGTGAAGTTAAACTCAATACGGAGGTTTTGACCAAAAAAAAAACATAAACTTAGTATGAAGGATTAGTTACCTAGAGTGCTGGATGATAAGCATGGAGGATCACTGGCAAAAGCAATGATGCTGTTGTGCTTTCCAGTGATAGAGCAGAACAGGCGAATTGGTTGGTGCAAAGGATGAGTAAATGTGAAGGTTTGGAATGAAGAAAATTCTGTTTAAAATAATGCACACACGGAGATAAATGAAAAATAGTTAAAAGGAGCCAAATCTAAGGATAAGTTAACATGGTCGAGCATTTTTCATTTCAGAGTTCTTAAAAATCCATGTGGGCATCAACTTGATATCTAAACACAATATAATAAGTTTTTACAAAAACAAAATGTTATACCGATTACAATCTCTAATAAAATACAAAGCAAACCTTGACAATAGCAACAGGTCAACAGGATTAGTGACTAACAGAACAAAATGCACCAAGGCAAAAGCAATGGCTTAATAGAATACGCAACAACTATGAAAGTGCTCTCTCAGCAGTCTGAACCTAAATATAATTCAGCCCTTGATAATCAATCTGCTTTTGGGGGCTAAATTGCATTGCAAGTAATGCGTCAAAGATTAATCTCTGCTCTGTAAACAAACTTAAAAGAACATTTTTGCAATCATTTACTTTGACAGCCACGTGGAAACTGTCAACAGGGGAAGCATTAAAAGCAGGCCATAGCACACAAAAGCATCAATGCTTTCAAAAGTATTCACATTGCCGAGAACAGTATTCCATAGTTGTCCAACACTATCCGGGAGATATTCCTGCATAGAAAATCCAGTCTCCATGATTTACAGCTTTACACAAAACTGTGTAATTGTAAAGTGTAAAACTAATGTCAATGAGGAGGCATGTTATATTCACCTCGGCAGTTAAATTATTAAACTCATCCTCATCATCAGAGTTTCTTAATTTTTTTGTGTCACCGTTGGAGATTGATTGATCAAAAGACATTTTGGTTTTAGCTCCCTCATTTTTTCGATTTGACAGGGATCTGTAGGCTGAATCAGTGTGTATTGTTTTCATTACAGAGCCAAAGAAGTTTGTCACAGGCACCTAGAAAGAAGTCATAAAAGAATTAATCACTTAAGCCAAACAAAGCATCCAAGGTGGCAGATATTACATCATATTAAATCTTTAAATCAATCAAATAAAAATCTAAAAAACTGAGCTAAAATATAAAAAAATGAAAACTAAGTTTAAGAATTAAATATCAATCTCTTTTCTTATATTGCACATACAAATTTAATAATTTTCCTGTTACTTACCCGCCAAATTTACGTACCTCACTTAAATTTGAATATATGATGTAGGGTATATACTTAATCACGACATGTATTTGACAAATTTGGATATTACAAAAAATAAAAATAAGGATGAATCCAATTCAAATCAATTCAGATTGTGGATTTGGATTGGCTTTGTATTTTGAATCAAACCAATCATGTTATTATAAAAAAATTGATTGTCTCTGAAATGATTGCTTTTTCACCTAAAGCATGTTAGTCCAATCCAATCTAGTAATCTCCCAAATTACAGGTGGTGAAGCTTCTAGGCACAAGGCTTGAAGAGAGACTAGAGCCATGTTAAACCCAAGGGTAAGCAAACCGAATAATATATTTATTGCTTCACAAAGTTTCCCCCCTAACAGGGAATCTCATTCTGAACTCAACAAATAGTACAATCATAATTGTAGCTCAGAAAACACAATACACAGGCCTATGCCCTAACAGAGTCTCTCTCTCTTGAACACACAATGCACAAACTACCCACAGAATACAGAAACCGCCATGACATTGACATACATATTAAAAACAATGCAATAACTGTCACAAAAATGAGTAACTGCCTAAATAGTTGTCTATATGCACAAATACTACACAAACACTAATAATCAGATCAATAACTGCTCAAAGACGCATCACACAACTGTCTTATCAGGTCACCATATCATTCAGCACAAGGAAATATACAAATAGCCAAAACTTTTGAAGCAACAATTGTGTAATAAATGACTTACAGAAGCATAAACACATCAAACATGGGGTCCCAATATTGCAAGCAAATCCTTGCTAAGTGGTCTCACGAACCAGTAAACAGGCTACCATAATGCTTTTTTGTTTAGGGTGAAATTGGAAGGATGGAAATAAGGAGGTAAATTAGAGAGGAAATAATATATTTCATGTGTTTAATTGAGTGGAAAAAGAAAGGAAGTAAATATAAAATGTTGGACCAATACTAGAAAACTTCCCCTCATTTGAAAGGAAATAGAAGGAAATTATGAGTTAATTTTTTTTATATTTAAATAAATAATAAATAATTTTATGTTAATTAAAAATACTACAAAAAATCAGATTATTAATATTTAATTAATTTTTCTATTAATTTTATCATTTCATTCGACTCTCTTTTCTACTACCCATTCCAACAAGTGAAAATGAACTTTTTCACTTCTTTCTCATTCATTTTTATCCATCCAAAAACTTTTTTTTTCCATCTTATTTCCACTCTATTTATCACCTGATATTTCCTTCCTTATTTATTTTCCCTATCCAAATAAAGCGTAAATGTGGATAAGTTTTGCTCGCAGTTTTACTATTCCTCCCAAATACTTGGACAAAATTATCTATACAATAAATATCACTAAGGTTATGTTTGGATGGAAAAAATTAGGAATATTAGAGATCGTTAAACTAATAATGAGTGATGATTATAGAAAAGAGTTAATATGAAAGTAATTATAAATGAAAATCCCTTAAATAATTTTTATAAAAAATTGAAATTCTCTTTTAGCATGTGTCATTTGAAATTCTTCCAATCTATACTAGAAGTTATGAAGTTAGAACTTCACAGTATGCTCAAAACTCTTTCTTTTCTTGTCATTCAAGTATATTGTCAATCTTAAAATTTTCCACCCAAACACAAGGCAACGGAATTCAATTTACAGATGAGGCCATCTCAGGAAATGTCACGCAGCACCGCAGCAGTAATTTGGGCAAAGCAACTGATTTGAGTTATTTATGAGATCCCCTCAACTATACAGAAAACTAGATTCCCCAGCACGTAAAAGATCAATAAGTTTGCAAAAAGAGGAGCAAAAGATTCAAAATAAGCCCATCAATGTATTACCTCCTCTAAATGGCGTTGGTATAGGTCCATTCTGTAATGAGCAGTTGACATCAACAAAGTTGGATTGTATGAATGGAAAAGACTGCAAAACATACACAATTCCCATAATAAACAGTTTAGCCCTCAAAAGAATATGATGCTCTAAACTTGACATGCTGCAGACATAATTTTAATGTTGTGTATTCCAGCTGATTTTGTGCTTAAAAACTAAGAGGGTAATGATTTTGTGCATTTTTACAGAATTAATAGTCAATTGATAACAATGATAAAATACTTAACCTGAAAAGGCTTATACAAATCCTATACTGTACCTGCTTATGGAAGCATTGTCATGCATATTCAGCCTCTCAAAGAAGGCAAGAGTGTAGAAAGTAAAACGATCAACAACTGAAACACCAACCTGTAAAGTTTAGAGAACAAGTAAACAGAAATTTAGTTGTTCAGAACCTGGACTTAAGCATGAAGGAATTGAATGGATATGTTGTAGAAAATTAAGTCAACTACATCATGAAGGACTATTCAATTTAAACATACGTTTGAGTCCAAATGATGTGAATATGAGTTCTCTCCTTTCATACTACTTCCAATTGTCAAAACACCTGGTGATTGAAGCTGCAATGCCCAGAAAGAGAACACAGACACAGTCAACAACAAAACATAGGGAATCTCTTACTATCAGAAAGATAGGAAAAGGAATCTCTTACGATCACATAATAAACAATTACAAATTTCAGGAGGATACTAATGAATCAAACTGACTAGGAATGACTTATACATTTTAATAATGAATGGCCACTAAATCCTAAGAGTATCAATCTAATCTAGGCAGACAAAAAATCTAGATTAGGAGAAAGAACAAAAAGAGAACAAAAGCAGACTGGTTAAAGTCGTTTTATTTGGAGTTCAAAATATGATGATGTTTAGGACAATGTTACTAAGACCAGACCGATGATCAAACTAGCCTAAGTACTGGGTCAATGGCTCAATGGTCAAACCAATAAATCATTGGTTGAACCGGTTAAACCAGATAGATAAAATAATATTTATATAATATAAATTAATTTTTTAAAAATAATATAGTATGAATTTTAATATATTGTTAAATATAAAATACATAAAAATATTTAAGGTTTTTCAATTTAAAAAAAAAAGAATTATGTAAACCTGATAAACCAAGACCCAACCCAAGAATAACAAAGTAAATCAGCACCATTTTTTGAAGAGAAGAAAAAAAACAAAGCTTCCCAAAGAAACTAGAAAGCTGGTGAGTGTGACAATTGCACATTTATTTTGAATCCTTGATATGCGTGCTCTGCATCCACATCTCTGACAACTGCGATTTTTTCCTTTCACTTACTTGTCCCAATTGCTTCTCTCTTTAAACTCTGCATTTGCACCACTCTTACAAAACCACAATGTTGTTCTCTTTTAGCTTTTTTCTTCCACCACTCTTTTTTCCTCTTACTACAAATTTCTTTTGAGATACGAGCCTACGACAACAGATTTTCCTTCAATTGTGTTGCAGTGCGTGGTGGTGGTGTAGTGCTTTTGACAGATAGATGGCATGGTTGATGACAGAGAAAAACGCAACATAGAGGATGAGTCGTGCTCGTTAATGTGATGGTCATCAGTGGCTCATTGCTCATTGCGATGGGTATCAAAGCAGTTCTCACCGGGCACTGGGAAGAAGGAGCAGCATAGTGATGTGGTCTCACAGGAGTAGTTAAGGAAGGAAGGAATAGAGATCATTGGTGGAGAAAGATTTTATTTATTTTATTCCTTTTTCCAATTTCACTACCGGTTTTTTCACAGGTCACTGGCTTCAGCAAGATCTAGCTGGTTTACACCGGTTCACTTGCACATCCAAAACAACACATCATTCGGCTTGGTCAGACTCCGGTTGCCAATTGGACCGGCTAGTTCGAGCCGAGTTTTACAACACTGGTTTAGGGTGGATGACATGAAAATACATCTTACAATAAATTATGTAGGCATATATATGTTTGCATTAAGACAGTTAAACCCCAACCTTCAGTATAGAATACTTGTAAATCTCTTTTCATCATGATCAAGTAACCACTATAGGGATGCTCAAGATAGAAAGCAAAGTAACAATCATTAATATATAAGCAAAATAGACTCTTAAAATCTTCATGAAAATCCTCAACCATCAAAGATATAAACTATGTAACAGCAGCACAGCCTAACAACACAGAAATAAGAGCAACAAAGAGTTTCAGCCTTTCCTTATACCCCAACCCATGAACTACTTTACAATTTCAAATGATCAAGTAGATGACCATTCCATCAACAGCAAGAACATCATTCACACAATGACTTCTAATAAGAAACACAAGGTCAGGATTATCTAAACTTAGGCAGATATCAACTCTAAGACCAATATTTTCACTAAAATGATTGCTAAATTTAATTATGGACAATGAATACTCAAGATCACATACATTTGCTTCGTAAAATTGACATTGATGTTTTCATGAAATGGAGAACATCAGTACAAAACCAATTTCGGACCTGGGAGAACAAAGTAGAGGCTTGACATGTGTCCACCATTATCAGAAGCTCCTTAAACCTAACAAGTTCCAAGAGTGAAAAATGAGTTCTTTGTCCAAAATAATAATAAGCATATAAAATCAAAGTAAATATTTTCCATTTAGTCTATTGGTCAAGGGCTTGGGTAGAGGCTTTTTCTTCCAGTGATTTTCACTGTCTTCATTGTTTACTGTTTTGTAATACTTCTAGTCTTTGTTATAAGAGCCTTTTATAGTTTTTCTTGGAACTTTTATAAGACTCTTTCAGTTTACAATGTGCATTTATTATTTTTTCTAACACATACCCATGTCAATTAAACTCTCTCTCTCTTCATTAGTATTAAAGGTAATTTTAGAAGTATAACAAATATAATTGACAAATTAATTGCATTTAACTAGAAAAGAATAACTAGATTTTTTCATTTGTGTAAAGTTAGGTAATTGGGTTTTACAAAGAGGAGCCAAGGGAGTACTTCAGTTAAGGATGAACCATTCTCCTCCGGTCCTCCCTTCTCTTTGTAAGCGAAAATCATCACCTTAATAAATTATATTACACAATAAAAAACTCTTTCACATTTCATGTTTCAACTTACAATTTGAAGTCTCAAATAAACAGCAGAATCAGAAACTATACCTACGCTTCTCTTTCATTTGTTTCACAGCATCAGCTAAATCATGACTTTGAAGCTCTTCTTTGTCCTGAAACTTCAAAAACTCATCACCTCCATGCCCAGTCATATACAAAAGAATATGACTTCCTTCATCACTAAGAAGTCGCTTGGACCTCGGAACAGCAGTCTCATGACGACCTGTTAGTACCCGTAAAAAATTTTCCACAGTCACTTCATAGCCACGATAGTCTACCTGGGCAATTGCAAGAAAATGATCACCCTCTAAAAGAAATTATGTGTCAATAGACAGAAAGAAAGTAGAAAGAGAAATAATTTCTTTTCTAAATATCTCAACAGATTGAGAAACAACTAAACGGAAAGAAAATTAAACATGGGATATTTTCAAGTTAAAACCATTGAACATTGCAATGCACTAACCTCTAGGAGAGAACATAACATTTAGTATGAAGATGAACATTAAAACACCACATGCAAGTAAGATATATTTTCTGTATGTAAGCAGATTTTTCAAGGAGAAAACTTATGTAACTGTAAGGACTTCACAGTTCATAATCTATTTCAGAACTAAACTCAATGTTCTCTATCAGACCCAGCTTTGCTCAGCTAGGTTCATTATGAAGTAAAGTCTTGATATCAATAACACTCCATTACAATTTCATTATTGCATGATAGTACCGTGTGTGCCTCCATACCAAAATATGTGACTAATTAAATATTAGTATTTGTTTCAATCTATTAATTGACTTATTAGGAGTCTTAAATTTGGGTATTAGGTCTAACTCAATCCTAAAAGCTAACTTATAGGATGAGAATTCCCCTCCACTTTATATATTTTTGGTTGGTCATATCTCTAGTCAATGTGGGACTTCTAACACACCCCCTCACGCTCAGGAATGGAGCATGGATGAATACGGATGGTCCATGGGACTTATTAACACACCCCTTCACCCTCAGGAATGGAACGCGAATGAATACAGGTGGCCAGTGGGACTTATTAACACACCCTTTCGTGTTCAGGAATGGAGTGTGGATGAATACAGGTGGCCCGTGGGGCTTATAAAACACCCGCACACTCAGGAATGGAGTGTGGACAACATAGGTGACCCAACAACGAATCTAGGATAGGCTCTAATACTGTCTTAAATTTGGGTATTGGACCTAACTCAATCCTAAAAGCTAGCTCATAGGATAAAAATTACGCTCCACCCTATATACTTTTGATTGGTCATATCTCTAGTCAATGTGAGACTTTTAACAAAGAGAATCTCAAAGCATGTTTACATAGTTTATATCTCAAGCATACAAATACAGTCGACAAAGCAAAGCCAGGAGCTAAGTTACGTTTGATGATAGATCTAGTTCAGGTAGAACAAACATAAAGAGGAGGAAGAACCAACATATAAATGATAAGCCAGCATAGCTCTCCCAATATCGCATATAAAGTTCTGGAGATAGATTTAGAGACAAAATAGAACTGCTATATATAATAAAAATATGACCCATATTATGGACAACACTGCTATCCAAGTAAGTCAAGCCAGCTGCATCAGCAACGCAGGAAGAATTTGATTTAGAATGCTGAGGCACTTCAATTCAATATGGATGGGAATCCCATCAAGCAGCCAAACACGATTGCTTTAGAATTAAACTTATTGCCATGCCATAGTTTTATTTTTATTTATTTAATTTTGCCAAAGTAAGGCAGATTTTTAGGTTGCAGCTTTAACTGCTTTGAACCTTAAATACACTTCACAAGCATGCATTACATTTCCAAAGGAATCTCAGCTGTACAAGAAAACCATAAACAATAAGTCAGGGATCATACAAGAGATGGCTTCAGGACAAGTTTCATCCAGTAAATCATTGCCTTCAGAAACTAAATTTTTCAGAGTGCTAAACCACATTTTGGAATGTAAAGATTAAAGAATTATATCAACTCTACAAATGATTCAGCTTAGTGTTTGTGATTTGTAAAACAAAAAATCTTAAGCTTGTAACAAGAGCCATGAACCAAAGCTAACATAAAGATCTTCTCCGTAGTCTATAAAAGATTCAGATATAAACTCACCTCCACATTATCCCCATACAGATTAAGCCTATGGTTTTCATTGTTAAAAACTTGTCCAGGGTACCTGTTTCTTGCATTGCATGCCACATCATCTGCTAGCATCAGTATAATCCTCTCATCAGGTATTCCTAGCCGCTTAACTGTCCTGAATGGGAAACAAGTTAAAGACCAACATATAATTACCAAGCACAATCCAAACAATTAAAAATACAGCTAAAATTATACACTCACCGATACAATGACAAAGTATTGGCCATATGTCGATAATTAAACCTAAAAAGTGAAGTAGCAAATTTAGTATACTATCCTTGTCATTCAACAAAAAACCTCAAAGGTGAACAAACGATAATTTAAATTGCATTTTCACTAAGGATACTATTTTTAATGTGTAGTAGGACTCATATCTTTGCTGCTGAAGATGTTCCTCCAAAAAATTGCTCAAAAAATAAGAGATAAAACACTGGGTATCTTTACATGGGCTTCATTATTGATAAAAAAAATATATAAGTGGAAATAAACAGAGAAATTTACGAAAGTATTAAGACATCGTTATTGGAAATATATTCTAAGAAACTAGAAACAGAATGTTGGTTTACCAGTAGCGAGATGTGCAGACCAAAACAGCCCAGTTATTAGTGTGCTCAGTGGTCTCAGAAGAAGCTGAGGAGTTTACTACAGAGTAGCCGAGAAGTATCACCAATATCACCACTACTACTTCCATAGGGAGCTTTGGAAGACTTAAGTTCAACAATCCCATGCTTTCTATTCAATTAATATATTCTCATATTCAAATTTGTATTTCTTTTATTGTTCTTCTCTTTCAGTGCCAAGAAAATGTTCCATTACTGCAAACAAAATTCAGTCACCACAAATTAAATATCCAAGGCATCTTGTATTAAAGCCAAGTTAAAAGTAGGTGTAGTTGGGTTGGGGGGAAATAAAAAACAATAAAATGAAAAAATGCCTAGGTGGTTTCTTTTGTATGGTAGATAGGCCTTTTCATGGTTTAGGTTCAACACAGAACTTGAACCAAATCAAACAACAAAACGAGAAATAAGGTTCAGTTGAACTGAACTGAACTGGTTATATTCTTGAAGAACCAACAGAAACATTTTTTTAACCCTTAAACTGGTTTTAGAATAGTTCAGAACCCTTTTCAACCCAAAATTGGTTTTTAATCCCAAAAACAAGCATAATGGGGGGAAAACATATCAATCAAAAACCAGTGTTGCGATCTAAACGAGAAGGACCAGTGAAAATTTTCAAGCATTCATTTTCAAGTGAAAAACAGACCAATGCATCCTATACATTGAAATTATAATCATATATCTAAAATTTCAATCACTAATTCCTTACCAGTTGTTTGGACACATTTTCATAGTCAGTATGTAGTAATTTAAAAATGATAAAGTAATAAATCAAGTTTAGATAAGTGATTCCACCACATTATATATAAAATAAAAAAAAACAAAGTTAAGTTTAACATGGCAAACGTTCTAAAGTCAAATATAACAAGAGGCTAGTAAGCTATGGATTGTAATTGTAGATATGCAAAATGACAGATGCTGCAAGCCTAAAACCTGTATTTTTAAATTTTCTAAACTACTTTCCCCCCTCATTGCCCTATAAGAATACTGACCACTCAAAATAATCAATCAAAATCACTGACTGACTGTAAACTAATTCTTGGATGTAATGATAATATGATATCTCTGATCTACTAATTGATCAAATTATAACCCTCCAACAATTCAACAAGCAAGCATCTCACTTGCACTCACCTGTTCTGTTTCACACCCATACCATGTGGCCATATCCCAACCTGCAATGGCCTATATTTTCCCCCAAATCCCCTTCCGAATCGAGTCCTGAAGGCCGTGACCTCACGGAGCCAAGAACCAAGCAAGAGATGAGAGAGAAGAAAGTTCACCTACTTGGCGGTGCCGAGACAACAGCTTTATCACCGGTGACAGCACCACCCTTGCCCGTCCAGAAGAGGTTAGGTTTTCAAGATTTCAGGCTTTCCCTTGTGAGTCACAAATCGTAGCTATAAGTCTATAACAGAACTATAGAAAAATTAAAGAGAAAAGAGAGATTCTTTCTTGTTTGGAAACTCCAAAATTATAGTAAAATATAAAGATGCAACATAAATATAAAATTAACTTTTAAAAATTAAAAGTTGCAACTTAAATATAAAATTAACTTTTAAAAAATTTGAAATTAGGATAACCAAATGAAGAAATATTTGTTAAGATTTAGGATGTGTAATTTTTTCTTAAATATAAAATTAACACTCACATGTGTAATTTGTTTTAAAATATAAAAAATAGTCTTTAAAATAGTTTAAAACGAGAATCAATCTCCTAAGAATTTTCTTTTAAGATTTAACCCTTAAAATATTGTTATTGTTAGAATTTTCTTTGTTAACTTTCCGTTAATTGAATATTAACTCAACATTGACACATATATAAAATTTTAAAAAAAAAAAAGAAATGTCACTTAAAATATATTCATCCTCTTCTTTCTCGCCCCCACCTTTCCCTTCTGTCTCAAGGTTCATTTGGTGGCATTGTCGATGCGGTATAGGTAGCATAAACCCATGTTTGTTGTGGCGCTAGAGGAGAACAACACAATGAAAAAGGTTATGGCTAGTTCTAGCATTGTCGGGTTAAGAATGGAAGCTCGATCAAAAACCCGCTCTCATAATTTCACAACATTCATATCAAACATGATTCTAAACTTTAGGGTATGAAGATAAAAGAACCAAATTTGTCACCTAAGTTTAGAATCATGTTTGATGTGACAAGTTAATGACATGAATTAATTTAAACAAAACACTATTTCAATGGCTAAATCTTTAAAAAATTCTTAGGAGTGTTATTCTAATTTTGAATCTTTTCATAAGCTAAATTTATATTTAAGTAAAAAAATTACCCATGTTAATAATGAGCAATACTTAACTAATAGAAAATAACAATAGAGCCCAATCTTAAGCCAAAAAATATATATTTCATAGACTTAATCCTAAATTAAATTATAGGGTTGACCTAATTTCAAACTTTTTTTATTAATTGAATATTTAAGCCAAAGGTTAAATATACATGTTGATCTCTTATTTGTTACTTTGTGTCAATGTGGTTCATTAACTTTTTTTTTCTTTAAATTGGTCTTCTATTTTTTTTAAAATCAATTTGACCCACGCTTTTTTTAAAAATATCGGTCTCTTATTTTTTTAAGTTTTAATTTGATCCTTATGTAATTTTTGAATATTAACACAATTAGTTGATCACACGTGTCATAATATATAAGTGTTACAAGTGTCATAATATAATTAAGTGATGTTTAAACTTGATATTAAAAAATCTCTCATACCTCAAATTCAAACATGTAATAAAAGGGTGAAAAAGCAAGCAAACTTTACCCTTAAACAAAAGCCAACCTTCAACAGTAATATATGAATACTAATTGATATGTATAACCCAAAATATATCTATGATATTATTAGTTATGATAAATATATAAATATAATACTAAACATTATATTCTTAATAATATATAAGAAAATTATATAAAATATAATTTATTATTAAATATATTATTATCTTATTAAATATATTTTAAACATATTTAATATAATATGAAATTTATTGTTAACAATATATGTATTTAATAATATATTTAACAATATGTTTAATAATATATCTAAAAATATATTTCATAATAATAACATATATTTAATAATAAATTATATCATACAATTTTATTAAATATTATTAATAATATAATGTTTGATGATATAAATATTATTAATTATATTATTTAATAATAAATAAAATATTATTGAATGTATTATTATATATTTTAAAAATATATTGATAATAGATTTTACAAATATATTATTATTTGATAATATGATTATTATAATTAAGAATATCATAAATATATTTAGGTTCATATTATATACATTAGTATCCACATATAATTCACTAATGTAAAAAAGTCTACAAACTCGGTTAAAATAGAGCTGTGAACTCAGTTGCCAAAACAAGTTAATAGTCGTCATGTTTAGTTTGGATATATGAACCTGGTTGAACCGAGTTCATAGATAAAACCAAGTTTAAAAATGTTTCTTGTTCCTCCTTATGAACTTAGTTATGCCTAGAACCTAGGCTTTATTTTTTGTATTTATTCCAAACCTACAAATTATGTTAAAACTCCCAAGCTACATTATATAATTAAATAATTTAACGTGCATTTATGATCACTTGTCTATCTACAATACTACACAATAAATTGTTCTTGCGTACTACACACTATGTTGTTCTTGAGTTCAGGAACATAATACACATGTGAAATTTCATGTGTAACTCCATTGACATTCAATAAACCATTTATCTTTCATTTTTCTTGTTTAAAATCAAGGTAAGACATTAACAAGAGTTCATCCTCTTGTTCCACCTTATCGTCCACCTCAGCATAATTTATCTTCTTCTCCCAGGTGGGACATTAGTTCTGAAAATGTCTAAGTTTGTGACATTTGAAACATTCAATTTCAGCTTTGTTGAATGATTGTCTCCCTCTTCCTCTTCCTCCTCTATATTCATTCGTAATTTGTAGCACCTTTTCCTCTTCTCCTTGATTGGTCATTCTTTACCCATGAATCAAAAGACTGCTTTGTAGTTCATCAATTGTCATGGTATCCAAATTGTTGGATTCTTCAACCGAGCACACAACATAATTAAATTTAGGAATCATTCACCGTAAGAGTTTTGCAGCAATGACGTTCTCCCGCATACTCTCACCACACGCCTTCCTTCATCTGCAGCATTTCAAAATGTTTTTGGACGTATCATAGTTGAGTATAGTATCTAAAATTTCTCGATCAATGGCCTGATAGAGATAATTCTTGATCTTCAAGTCCTTTAGCCGTTGTTCCTCCATTAACTTGAGTTCTGCGTCTGATGCAGTAGCTTTATCTGCTACTGCTGAAATTCCATTTTCTACCAAACGCCAATACTCCAACCAATGATCATAATGTCAATCGAATTTGGGAATTGTAGGTTGCACATATTTGCAGTTACTAGATTCTGCCATTTTTTTAGAATCCTACCGTTGATAGCACACACTCACAACTGTTTCTCTCAAAAGTGCTAACACACACTCAACTGTTTTCACTCACACTCAAAACTGATTCTGGATCAGGCTCTAATACCAATTGTGAACATTCATAGTAAGAGTTTTTGTATTAAAGTATTATTCAATTCGAAAATGCAATTTAGGCTTTATAGCCGTACAAAATAAAACGTCATCTGCACCTCCTAATTTCATGCACAACGTAATGGGTGGTTACCTAAAAAATATGAGCTAAATGTTAGCTCCATATCCCTAAAGAATAGGTCAACAACTGACCACTTCATAGAAACAAAAAAAAAACACTACTAATTTGACTAAATAGTAAACTTATATTCTAACTGTTAACATGACTAAGTCATTGGTAAAGCAACCTTTAATAAACAAGAAACTATGCAATTTGACTAAATAGCTTGTAGAACTCTCTAGATTTTTTTACACTCAAATTGTTCTTTTGGTTTTTAACTTCATAGGCAAACGGATACTTACCTGGTGGAGAATCTTTCTTTTCTTCTCGAGCCCTCTTTCATTTAGCTGCTGAATAATTGTTCCCACATAAAAGGCCCAAGAGCAGTAATTTCATTAAAAAAAAAAACTTTAATTGGAGATGTATATTTGTTTCCTGGAATTTAAGCAAACAAGAATATAGTTACTCAAGTACAAATATGTTTAACCTGAACTTAACAGATTACGTATATACATCAATCTATGTTTTCATTCAATACAGAAAACCTATCAGTTACTGACACGACTACACCGACACCAAAATGCAGTTCCTCCACTCCGGCCTCGAGCAACAGCTATTTCCTCATCAACATAAAACCAGATGAAAAAAGGGTCCTTTGTACTTGGTTCCCTATCTTCCTTCTTCCCTAGGCTGATCTGTAGTGGTTTCAAGGGTCCAACTTTTATACGAATGTTCTCAAAAATGAAGGCCAGTATTCTCTTTGTCCATGAAAGTCTTCCTTCAAATGTTAATTGTCCAATGGGTCCAACATATACGCCATTTTCGATCCTCTTTGCCTGACATCATCATGATAACGTAACACTCTAACTTAGACAAAAGCAATAAAAAAAACTAGCCAAGCATAAAAAAACACAGCAACTCTTGATTTTCAGTTTTCGCCTAAATCCCCATAGCTAGATCACAATATTTAATCCAAAGTTAACAGTTCTCTCACTCTTCTCCTTAATAAACTGATTAAAGAACGAAAAGTTATATCCAAAATACCAAAACTGTGATAGGGGATGAGAATTGCTTCCTTGACAAAGATGCAATTCAAGAATGTTCTCATCTGTGAGTTTGAAGAGCTAGGACACCAAATGGCATAAACATTGACATCAGATACACTAAAAACTAGGAAATATAATACAAACATACTTGACCACAGATACAAACTAATAATTTTAAGAGTCGTCATTGAACACTGAATATTGATCAGGAAATAAGTTAATGGAGGACAGAACAATACAATCATGGCAAAAGAAGCAGCTTGTCTACCAACTGCATAAGAAAATTCAAATCACATATTCAGATTACATTTCAGAAATTATTGGAAAATGGGAACAAGACCATCAAAACAACCTTTCTTCTTTAGCATCTATTCTTAACATGCTTCAAATGTTTCTTGTGTCATGATCTTCCTTGCTTTTCCAGCTTTTTAACCACTTCAGTTCAAAACTTATTGACACAAAAAGTTGAAAACTTCTCAACAGACAGGTAAAGTGTCTACATCTTCTTGGAACATCTCCCTACAAATTCTCCTACATACTCATTGAAGAATTAAATGCTTTATTATATAGCCAATAAAATGCATAGATTCACTTTTTCATTTAATCCATACTATAAAAAGAATTAGGAGGATATAACATAACTCTTTAACATTAAACACTCGACTTGGATACATCAAGAATGAAATATAGAAAGGATCACAGGAAAGAAACTTACAGCAGCATCAAACCTCTGAACAGCTGTGAGAGGAAAATATCGACCACCTTTTAATCGTTTCTGAAAATTCAGCATAAAAGCATAAATTGTTAGCAGGTTGATAAGTATAAACATGCAAAACAACAAACAGAATCATAGCCAAAAGAAAATAAAAAGATACTAACATCAGCAGTAAAAATCAGCATCCAGGTCCTGCCTGGGGATTCCTTCCCACCAAGGGTTTCAAAAAAGCCAGAAGGGTCAACTTTTGATTTCTCAATGACAGACAGTGCAGCAAGAACCTCCTCTGTTGCTACCTTTCTTGTCTTGGCTGCATTTTTTAACACTTTCACACTTTTCTCTACTTCCTAAGCCAATATTTTGAAATCAAAATCAACATAGAACATATGTTGAATAAGTACAAGTATGGGACCGGTACCTGTTACAAATATGGGTACAGAATATAATATTTTATCAAAAAATTAACATCATATATACAAAATAAGAGTACTCGGTACCTACTACGAAAGGGTATGCGTTGAGAATAGGAGTACCCATGCATCCAAACATAGAACACGTATAATAATTTAAAGAAAAGGGACAACAAAAGAATTGTAAAATGAAAGACTACAAGGTGTCTGTACTCTCAGGTCCAAAAGAAAAGGGTGTGCTAAAGATTCAAAATTTAGCACCTTAGACTTTTCATCCTTATCTAAGAAACCAAAACATTAATGGGAAGCCCAAAGAAAAAGAGCATACCTTTTCGTCTTCAACAAGAAGTGGGGTTGAGGAAAGTTGATCTTTTTCAACATCATCAAGAGTTGCTCTGGTTCTTGTTCTTTCTCTAATATGGAAGTGTTTTGTTCCTCTGAGAGTGAGAGGAGTGGCATTGAGAGGCTTAAACTGTGGTGAGAGCTTTGATGCTTCAAAGGGACATGAATTTGGGAAACACAAAGGGAAAGAAGAAACGCGCAACACATGAATTGAGCTCATTGTCGTTTACAAAATGCAGCTAAGCTGTAATATATCTTACACTTTTGTGCCATTTTTATTTTTTTATATAATTTTGGAGGATTCTGTTTATTCTCGTGTTCTCTGCATATGTGGTCGTGAAATTTCTACTATCCCCATAATTAATTAACACCGCCTTTGTTAAGCTTTTTTCCTAAAATAATGCTAAAAATTGTCTCTGACTTTGAAATCTTTACTATTTTTCTAATAAAAATAAAAAACTATTTTTAAAAAAGTTAGAAAATTAAAAAAAATATTTGTTTATAAAATATTTAAAGAAAATTTATAAAAACTGAAAACCAAGTATTCTATTTAAAAAAATACAAAAATTTTTAAAGAAGTTTTTTAAGAAAACTAAAATATAGAAAAGTTTACTATGAATTTTTCTATCTATTATTTCAGAAAATAAAAATTTTAAAAAATAAGCAGAAAACTTTTTTCAAGAAACTAGAATAACGCAACCTAAGTATTCTAACTTTTAATTGTATAAGTTGAAAATGTGAACTCTATAAAAACATATAGTAATTAATATATATATATATATATATATATATATATTACAAAATGATTTTAATTTTTTTTTCTTTAAAGCAAGAGAGACTTTCCCAGATATTTTAACAAATTTCTTAATATGTATAATCTTACCTTAATATCAGATACTTGTAAAAATATATATTTAAGAAATATGTTAGATTTCTTCCTCTTCCTTCATTTCTTGGTTGTCATGGACTCATGGCCAGAAACCGATCCATGTTGTATACTACAGCTCATACCTTTACTTAATTTTCAATTTTGTGATACTATAATAATGTTAGGCTATTAGTATTTACATTATATTATGTCTAACTTTATCCCAAAAAATAAAATTTATTTAATATAAAATGAAATATATTGTCTTGACTCCATTGATCAAGTTCGAGACGAACACACCTCAACGGCAAAACAGTAAGTTCTATTGCTCGACAAATATCGAAATTATAATCATATGAGTGAATCTAACTTGAAACTGTCAAATTTTACAAAATCTCATCAATTTTAGTAAGCCACATGATTAAAATAAATCATACATCACTATCAAACTAAATAGATGGACTCAAAAACATTAGTCTTTAATATAACTCAAGTAGCACGGTTGGAAGCAACCAACCGCAAAATACTCGAGCAACCCGGCCTTGTAAGGCCATATACAAAGTACATGGGCACCAGCGGCGACAAATACCCTTCACTGAATACTACCCCAAGAAAACCAAAAGAAATACCGAATGAATATATTGGTAAACTCAATGCTCTGATGTATGCCTCAATGCTGCCACTATTTGTCTGTGCAGGAATCCTGTCCTGTCCACAAAAACAAGTATCTCAGTTAATTGAAAAAACAACGGCAGATATCTATAGAGTAGATATGAATTGAAACATAAACTCGAATATATGATATCTTATGTTGCACCATTTCAAGTCAATTTCTAAATCAAACTACACTTTAATTTTATTTAGGTACAAGAGACAAGGAATTGACTGGTCATCTAGATAACTGTCCAGTTAGAAAACAAATAGAAACATCAGGATAATTAAATCATATATGCTAGAATATGATATACTATAACAGTATTCCAGAGTTAACCATGAAAAACTAGAGCAAATTAACAATAAACAACAATGCAGTAGAAATATTCTCACCTCAAGTCAAAATTGTTATGAACTCAGAAACCAGTGACTTTTCCCACAGCAACAGTTTTTCCTATGAAACCAAAGAGATCAGATCACACGGCTTCAACATATATTAATATCAGAAACACCTTATCAAGAAATTCTTAACCCTTACCTTCAGTTCGAAGAGTGAACCTCCCGAGTTGTGGAAAATCAGAGAACTTCTCAATGCAAATAGTGTTATTAACCTGTAAAGTACATTTTACATCGAGAATGAATATCTACTCTTTTAAGACTTCAAGGATTAGTATAAAAAAAAAAAAAACATTTCATTGCCCAAGGAAGCTCAATAAGAACATCCAAAGCTCCTGGTATGAATATCACACAAGGGTCAAATCAATATTGGGTCTAAAGCAAGCAACCTCACTTTTCGTTCCATAACTCAAACCTATGACCTCTCTAGGTCACATGACGCTAACTCCAACCATTGCCTTTTTTAACATTCTATGGCAATAAAAATCTAAAATATAAAAAAGGAAAACAAAATTAACAACCAGATTTACAGGGGGGAAAATGCACCTGAACACGGCACATTACAACAGCACCATTCTTCACAAAGAGAACTTTCTTTTTCATAGGCTTCCTTGTCTTTGGATCAATTTGCTGTAACAGCTCAACAATCTCACATTCCTCAACCACAGAGTGGATGTGCAGAACAGCCTTGTACCCAGCAGTAAAAATAGCCTACAAATTTTATTGAAGATGTTAATATCCTGGATTAATACATTGACACTAAAGCTAACTTGCAATTGCTGACAATGAGTTAAAAAGGATACATACATTGTCCAGCAATTCAAGGATCACCAATTGAGCAACAAACTCAGTAACTGCTGGAATTGGATTAGCTGCAAAACGGAAAAACCACAAACCACAAACACCAACCGAAGTATGTAAAATCATGAAAACAAAGCAACAATATAAGTTTAATGAAGCTAAATTTAATTTACTATATGAAAAACATTTTCAGTTAGAGGATGTCCTTTCTGACACCAATCCTGAGTCCATCAAGTAAATTGACTATGACAATCAATTCTTTAAAACCCACCATAATTTACATATAGGTTGCAAATCCAACTAAAATTGGTTACAATTAGCTTATTACTAGCCTTGGAATTAAAACCGCAAGGTGGATTATATATTGGTATGGAAACGTCTCATGGCATACAAGCTAAACTTTAGATTTTCAAAATTAGAAATAAGAAATGGAGCAAGAGCCAAAAACTAGGTTCTGCACACTGGAAAAATAGTTCTGGGTAAACTATGTTTTCAAGGAAATCTTTCTACTAAAATTTCTCTTCATAAAACTTTTTAAAAATAAATTCAACATCGTAGTTCTACAACACATCATTCAAATCCAGTAAAATTTTAAACAAATGAGGGAACAAATAGTATTACCAACACTAGACAGGACGAAACCAGATACTATGTCTTCTTCTTCAACACCAGATATTCTAATCCGTAAATTTTCACCAGGTCTGGCACGTTTAACCCGATCTTCATCAATAAAAACACCAACTACTTTTACTTGATCCTGCAGATTGATGGGCATTGGCACTCGTTTCATGTTCAACACAAGAAACAAAAGCACAAAACTCACAGAACCCTAAAAAAAAAGTAATAAATAAACTACCTTATTTGGCATGACCAACAAGGAATCCCCCTCGCGAACAGTACCGGATTCAACTTTGCCCATAACAACAGTTCCCATGTCTTTGAATTTGTCAATAATAGGCATCCTGCATAAGTCAGAAGCTCAATCTTAACAAAGAAGCTCAGCTTCAAAAACAAAATCTTTGTTTTTTTGCCTTCAAATTTCTAACCCCCCCCCCCCAACCCATTTTTTAATCTTTTAATTGAAATATACCTAATATGAATAATAATAAATTCACTCAAAGAAAGTATAAAGGATATCTGGGAGGGAAAAAAGCAATAAAAATGTTCAGAAATGCAATACCTGAAAGGGCCATTGGGATCTCGTGGAGGAACTTCAATAGCATCAAGGGCCTCAAATAAGCAAGGTCCATCCCACCAAGGACAAGTGCTTCTATCCAGTCTTGTTTTCATGTTTGCACCCATCAGCCCAGATAATGGTAAAAACAAGACATCTGTTAAATAAAATTATCAGTCAACTCATTTAATTTATCATGACACAAGAAACATTTGAGGAGTGTTAAGATGCTAAAGAATGAAGATTGATTTGATGGTCATGTTCCCATTTTCCAATACTTTCAGGAATTTAATCCAATCCATTACTGGCTGAGACCCATGCATAAAATAAGCTCCTGTGTATCCATTTCATAATCTAGTTTCATGACAATCCAATCCAACTATCCTTGTAAGACTTTATATCAAGAATTCAAAACCTGATCAACATTTTTTGCAAAATAAACTACCATCCTTCAAGCATTTTCAACATGTACAAAGCTCCAACAGGATTCAGCAAGACATAAAACATTTCCCACTTAACAAATTACAAGAGAACATGACATTCTTAGGAGTGAACTGTGGCAGACAGCCTGTCACCCCCCACATTCTTCTTTATATAAAGCATGTTCTCCATGTAAATGCTACAGAACCCTCCCATTATAAATCATGCATCCACACCATCATCCCAAAATTACAATACAGATGAGATGACTTAGAAAGACAGGAAACATCAAGTTCCAACATTTTCTCAAACAAATAGAAAGTAGATACCTTTCTTTACATTGTATCCAGATTGCTTTAGAAATGGAACCATCTTTGACTCAATTTCATCATACCTGGTGGCACACCAGCAGCAAGAAATGTCACCAAAATTGCATATAAACACAAACAGGGCCTAGACACCCCTTAGTGAGAGAGAGAACCTTTCTTTTGACCACTGCACTGTAGGATCGTCCATTTTATTGACAACGACAAGCAGCTTAGCCACACCCAATGTTTTTGCAAGCTGGACATGTTCACGAGTTTGTCCACCTCTCTCATATCCAGTTTCAAACTCTCCCTTTCTAGCAGAAATAACCTGATTGAAGGGTTAAAACAAAGACAGATACGCACAAATATATCATCAAATGCTTGTGAAGAAGCACATACTTAATAAGTTCAAGAAAAATTCAGATCAAAAATCAACTAACCAACACTCCAATATCAGCTTGAGATGCACCACTAATCATGTTAGGAACATAGCTTTTGTGACCCTGCACAAGTATTGTAACTCAAATATAAATGTTTTCTCACAGTAGCATAAAATGGTCGATTTGGTTGAGACGTTGAGTTGCTTTAACATATAAGAGAAGAAAAATTGACTCAAGGGAAGAAAACCAGTCAGAGAAAGTCTTCAAGCCTCAAGGTAGTTAAAAACAGAAGACTACTACTCTAGAGAATATGCTTGTCCACGATACAGTAAACTGGTCTGAGGAATCATCCAAGGCATACTCACAGGTGCATCCAAAATAGTAAACCTTGTTGTCTCTGTCTCAAAATGTGCTCTTCCGACTTCAACTGTCTTTCCCTGCAATTACCCATTTACCACAACTTTACATTATGAATTCTAATTTCTAATCAAATTATTATAGTAAAGAAGCAAAAGGCAAAAACTACATCAAATGGGATAAAACTAATTAAATTTTATCAGCCTTTATATTCATACCTTTACCCTCTCCTCCTCATTTGTGTCCATTATATAAGCCATATACCTACCATATAAAAATTTCAAATCATTAATTTGAATAGATTAGCATCATGAAAATTCACTTAGCTAAACAATCCCCTCCCCCCAGCCTTTCGACAAAAAAAAACTAACAAATAATACAATAACTTTCAGACCCAACCAGCCACAAACTGACACAGTAAATTATACAGAATACATAATACACAGAAGCTAAGAAAGTACACATGCTTCTCTTAAGAGACCAGTAAAGTACATTCTCTAAAAACCTAAATCACAAGTACTGTTGGTTCAAATTTAGAAAACAATGAAAGAACATGCAAAACAAAATAAATAATAAAAAAGTTTCTCGTACTAAATTTGAGAAGCATGAGAACCTATTAAGTAATGGACAGTTACCAAATGTAATAGCAAACTAGCTATGAAAGTAGTAAATTAGCATGCGACAATTTTCATTAGGGAAAGAGAGAAACTTCACATAAATAGTGGCACTTAATGAAGTTGCAAAGAAATTAGTCTAATAACATTAACAGAAAAGTCAAATACAATAAAATACCTTAAAACTTTCACACAAGTCCTATTTGAATGTTCTGTATGAAACTTCACCCATCATAAAATCAGTTCTAACAAAACAGATTGCAGGACACGCTACCTTTAAATTACTATTCAATTCTTATTTATTTCCCCTGTTTTCTCTGGTTTAATCCAATGACAGTATGTAGTAGTCCAGTCCATTCACCATTACTATAACTATAAATATTTGATAAAGGAACTTGTTCAGAACAACAAAAATGAACTCACCCAAATCGATCCAACTATGACAACTAGATAAAATATATAATTATGTTCTTGTCCAGTTTTATGTTCCTGCCCTGCAATTGCAAAACACCTAATACCAAGTAGCTGAAAACAATTGGACATTCTGACCAACAGATAATATCTCTTTTAATATAGAATTAAGGAAAGCCAGGTTAGAAATAACATATTGAAACAAAAAGAGAAAGCAATCCTAAGCAATCCCATGAATTTGCATGTTCAGTAATTATCAACACGGGGTCTAGCTTTTCCAGCCAGGCTAATTCAACCATTGTTAGTAAAATAGCTTGAAAAACATATGTTAAGATTCGAAGTAGCAGTAAACAGGTGATGAGGAAGAAGAGCAGTATTAGAAAACATATATAACATCTTCAATCAAGAAACAGGGTAAATGAACTAACCAGCTTTCTCGACTCTTGTCCTTGGCCTCTTTCTCATATTTTTGGATAGTCCGTTCATCAACTTGGCCGCTGAGGAAAAGTATCTGGCCTCCAGTTGTGGACTTACCAGCATCTACAACAAGTGATACAAGAATAGATTAACCAACTTAATTCATGCATTCCTCATGTCTAAGCAGTTACAAGATATAGTAATGAGCTATTAAATTTAACCCCTTCCAGTCCCTTCATAGGCTTCATTTTCCATATGTAGATTCATGGCATTCAATTTCAAAATGTCTAATATTCAAAAGCTTATCATGAAACCATTTAAAAATGATTATTCTCCCAAATTTAATCTTTTTCTGAACAAGTTTGTAGACATAAACTAAATCATAGATCAATAAGAATAAGTAGGAGTGAAAGCATGCAATCCAAGTCTAACAAACATTCTTCTATTCCCTGTCCTGAAAGGTGAAACTCTTTTGGAAGTTGGCAAGTAGCAAACAGAGGAAACAAGTGTAACTCCTCTAGTAGTCCATGGTCAACACAAAAAAATAGTTGATAATGCACCAGGTAGACAAGAACCACAATACTCTTGAACAATTGAATGGTAGTCAAAGCTGCATAAAAGACATAAAGGAACCCCCGGTAACTCATGTACTGAAGAACCATGTGGAAATTCATCAACTTACCAACATGACCAATAAACACAACATTCAAGTGTCTTTTCATCTCCGGCTCCACGTCTTCATCTTGAACAGAAGGGATTTCCTTGTCTTTCACTACAAATCAAAATCATGGAGGGAGCATGTGAAAATGGATATTTATATCTTTATCAATAGAGATGTCTCATTCTAGAACAGCAATCTAAATGCATAATATATATACAACCACGTTCTTGTAAACCAATAACATGTCCCAATACCTTTTGGCTCAGCCTCAACAGCGTGTGCCTTAACCTCCTTCTTTGGACCTGAAACCACCAAGGTGAAATTCATTATATGATGCCCTCAAATATCCATCATCAATTTATACTATTACAGAAATGATAACAAACAAACATAGGCAGCAAGCAACCAATAAAACAGTCAACAAAAACACACACCTAATACATGATATATTTGTGTTCTAGCCTCTAAGAAGCAAGCAATACTTCATTGCAAAAAGACACAAAACTACCTAATCATCATTTTTTAATTGTAATTTGTAAGGATGCAAGCAGATGGAAAATTTTCAAAGGGGGAAGTTGTATGTTGGTACCAACTGAGGTCCACTCATCCAAACAATAAGTTACAAAAAAAAAATCAATCATAGGCAAGAGTAAAGACAAAATACAGCTTATCATAAATTGGATGAAACCTATGTTGTTACAGTCTGTGTATTAAACCAATCCTTCATCATGCGTTCAAATCAAATCAGCTTGTATAAATAAAATACTAATATTCTTCACAAGTATAGGAGTATGACAAGAGACCTGAAGAGAACAAAGTGAAACACACAAAATCTCCAAACTTATATAATATCTTTAAGAGCCTTGTTATAATGATTGTAACAAGAAGGAATGGAAAGTGGTGCTATATGGAGAATTTACTCATGCAAGAAGTACAAATAGGTTGACCACAAACAAAAAGATGATGATTGTTGAAATTGTGGAGTTTCTAGGCATAGATGGAGATAAAGAGAAGAAGGATAACAAAATCATAATTGATATACTGAAAGAATTACAAAATCTTGATGTGTTCGTAGAACCTAGAGGACTATTATATAAATAGGAAAATAAATCATAATGAAAATGTGATAACTAATCCTAGGGAATATTGTAGAAACAAGTAAACTAATCATAGAGAATAAATCCATATATTATAACATTACTACATATGATAATATAAATTCATATATTATAACATTTCCCCTCAAGCAAAAGCTTTAAGATTGTTACAATTACAAATAAACCCTTTGAATAAAATAAATAAATAAGATATAAGTTGAGATTAGGAAAATTTGTTGGGACTATTGTGATGCTAGTCAATACATCTAGTATATCCACAGGATCAGATTAATTAATCTAGGACTGTCATAGACCAAGCTCATATCTCTAGGAAAGTCAGAAAGTCAAATTGATGATTAGAAAAGGCACAGGACCAACTAATACTTCTGGTAAGATCACAAGGCAAGATTGATTTCTTGGGGAAAGTCATGGGGCAAGGTCTTATAAATCTTATCGCCCATATTTGATACGGGGGTAATAAAACTACCAGGGAGACAAACACTAACAAATTTGACCAAAATAAAATAATCAAAAGAAAGGTGAAGACTAAAAATTGAAAAACACACCGTGAAACTGTACAGTGAAAGCTAAGAAGAAGAAGAAAGTGGTGGAAATGAAGAACATGACCAAAGGAGTATTAAATTCGATGGAATGCACAGCGAAAGGGAGCACAAACATCAATGAGAAACACAACAAATTAAAAAGAAGAATCATGACAATAAAATAGTTACAAAGTCAAGGGAACTTAACCGCAGAATCAGAATAGTGACAGGACATGTCATGGAGGATGGTACTGCTCAGATATCATGTTGTAATTATGAGGTTTGGATCTTAAATGTGGATATTAGGTCTAATTCAATCCTAAAAGCTAGCTTATATGATGAAGATTACTCTTACCTTATATTCTATTAATTAATCATATCTCTAATCAACATGGGACTTCAACACAATCCCCCACGTCTAGAACAAGACATCTAGTGCGCAAAGTTTGCAGGACCTAATATATATGGGTGGTCCAATAACATATCCAACATAAACTTTGATACCATCCTAAATTTGGATATTAAGTCTAACTCAATCCTGAAAGCAACTTTGTAGGATGAAAATTACCCTTAATTATATACTATTAATTAGTCATATCTCTAGTTAACGAGGGACTTCAACAACAACAATAATAATAATACTTTAGCTTAAAGTGACTTTTGCAAATGAAAGCCAAACTGCCAGAGATTAAAAAGAAAAGCAACTTAAATACAGGAAAGAATCTCAAAGAATAGTGATGCCACACATTTAACATTGATGACATTTATACCCCATTAAACATAAACACAGACTCAACCACTTCCTTACAACCAACCTTCATCCATCTCATCAGATTTCTCAACTTCTTCGGGCTTTCCATCCTCTGGATTTACCACCCCATTATTGTCTTCTGTTATATCATCACAGCCAATATCGGATAGAAAGATTAAAAAAATGGTAAAAATAGTACAAACATAGTGAAAAGAATAAAAACACAAAAGTCAATAGACCTACGGATTACCTGCCGATTCCAGCTGTAAAGAACGGATGTCCTCTTCAATATCTACCATTCAGACAAAACAGACATAAATATTGCATCCAACTCACCTCAATTCCTTTGCAACCCCAAAGTATAACGCCTTTCTTGATTCAGGAAAAGCAATAACTCATTTTTTCTTGTGTATTTTTAGTTCAGTGTGAATGAAATTCAAAACAATAATAAACCAAGCCACTGTTCCAACATGCAACTCAACTAACAGCCAGAGAAATTCACTTGGCACCAAAAGAAGCTAAAAAAATAGAACTCCGAACAAAGTACCGTAACAAGCAACAACAGGAAGCACAAACTACTTGATAAATTCAAAATCAGAATAGGAAAGTGAAAAATTAGCATATGAGCTAAATCAATTGAACTTGAGCAAAAAAACAAAAGCAGAAAAACGATAATAAAATCGTGTAGATAGACGGTCGATCGAGAGGGTTAAGAAAAATAAACGCTGCAGAGATCTATCAAGAAATCGGAAGATGCAGATCTAAAGCGGAGAGAAAGAAGGGATTAAAGAAACAGGGATTGGGATTGAGGGGAAGAGAACGTACCCATAGTGAAAAATATTCTGCAGAGACACGAGGGTTTCGGCGAGCACGCTACAAGGAGAAAGCACGACAAGCGAAAAAGAAACCAACAAATGAGGCGCGTGGTTTTTTGGTACTACTGCTACGTGTTAGGCTTGTCGGGGTTAAATTTTTTATCCCCGGACTTCAATCATGAATAATTTTATGGGTTAAACTTTGTTTAGGTAACCGGATTACCTAGTTAATTAGTGAGAATTTGAGTTTAAGTAAATTTTTCAATATTGTTTATTGTTTTGTCACTCTGTATTATTTGAGTTAGGAACACATATATTATGTAGAACTAATTTTTAATGGGGGTTTTCCATTTAGATAAATAAAGCATACAACCCTTCTATTAACCCCCTATTGATTATTTCCATCATCTTTTTTCTTTGACAGAGGTACAAAAGCTCCAAGACTAGCCTTTTTGATTAAGTAGTTAATTTTATAAAAAAAAATAGTAACAACAATAGTGGCCGCAGGGTGATGGCGCGAACGATGATAAGGATGTTGTGATGGTGGTGGTGGTCGTAATAGCAAGAGTGGTGTTGGCAACAATGATGGTGATGGTTGCGTTGGTGGTAGGATAGTGGAAAGGGGGTTGGAGATAATGACGATGGAGTAGGGGTGGTGGCCGTGAAGATAAGGATGGTGGCGATGGCGGCATTGGTGGTGGCGATAGTGGCATCGAAGAAAGGTGGTAGCAACGGCAAATAAGGTGTGGTAGTGGTGATGATAACGGCTATGGTGATTGAGGTAGGGGTAGTTATGGCAATGGTGATGATAGTGGTGGCGATAGTAGCAATGAAGGCAATGACGATGGTGGTGGTAGGGCTAGTAATTATGCAAGGGTGGTGGTGGCAATAGTAAGATTGGCGTTGATAACGACGTGGTGGTGGTTACACTGAAGGTGGCGACAACAAAAAGGGTTGTGATGGAGGCAATGAAGATAATGACAAATGTTAGTAGTGGAGGTTAAGATAAGGATGGTGGACACAAAGGTGACGGTGACAATGATAGTGACAATGGTAGCGAGTGTGGTAGTTGAAATGGGGGTGGCATTAAGGGTAGAAGTAGTAGCAGCGGTGATGAGGTGGTGGTGGGAATAATGCTAGCAGTGACGATGGTGATAATAGCGACAAAGGTAATGGAAATGGTGGTGACAATAAAGATGATGGTTACGGAAGTGGCAATAATAGTGGTGGGAGAGGTGGCGGCACTAGTGATGGAAATGGTTAGGTGGTGGTGATTGTCGTAATTATGTAGCAACGATGGTGGTGCTAGCAGCAACAATAATGATGATAGTGGTGGTAATGACAATGACAATGGTTGCGGTAGTGATAGCGACGACAATGATGGACAAGATGGTGGTGGTGGCGGCGGCGGCGGCGACAACATTATCAGTTGCGACACCAATGTAAGTTGTCCATTAACTTGCCTTTTTTATAAAGAAAAGGAAAACGTTCACGTGTGAGAATTTAGGGGCTCGTTTAGTAATTATTTATTATAGCAGTTTTCATTAAAAAAAATTAAAAAAAAACAAATTTTGTATTTTGTTTTCTATCAATTGTTTCAAAAAAAAAAACAAAAAAAAAATGCTTTTAAAAAATCAAAACAACTTTAATACTTTCCTAAGAGTTTTTTGAAATACACTCTTTCATTTAACAAATTTAAAATATAAGATAAAATTATTAATATTTAATTTATTTTACAACTTGTTGGATATATCCCCAAAAATAAACTTTTAAATATAACAAACCTCCATAATGATAATAATATTCTTACAACTCATTAGATTCATGCTAGTTAACTTTCAAAACAACCTATTATTATCCAAGGGAGTACATCATGTTCTCTCGCTGTATAATCTATCTGTTTTATTTTTTATCTGAAAAAAATAATTCATAATTTTTTATAGCTTTTCTATAAACGAGCATCAAACATCGGTAGCAAATAATATTTAAAGCTTATGAGACAGGTAACTTACGAGTGAAAGTGTGTGTTAAACTTTAATGGCTTGCTTTAGTTAAGTTTTCATTCACTGCAATTAATATTGACCACGTTATCAATTCAAAATTCTTTGCACTTCGATGGCAAATATCAACTTGTGGCAAGTCTTTTTTGGATAGGGTATTTAAAAATTCCATGAAATTTATTTTTTATTATTAAAATTAGTTGGTTAAATAAAACAACTTAAATAATTTCGTTTTAAAGATTACTTGTCGAAAATAAGTATTTTTAATTTTTAATTTTTTTACGAGGGAGGTGATAGTGACAATGACGGTAAGGGTGATGTGACAGTGGAGATGGTGGCGGCGACAATAGCAGCATGAGTAATGATGACAATGACAATGTGCAATGTCAACAATGATAATGAGGTGGTGGTGGCGACAATAGTGGCAGTAATGAGTTGCAATAATGGTGGTGGTGGTGGTGGTGGAAGGGGGTGTTGGAAACAATGGCAACGATAATGATGGTGGTAGTGACACTGAGGAAGAGGTAGTGAGGGTGGAGGTGACGACCATAATGGTAGTGGTGTTAGTGACAATGATGATGACAAGGAAGTGGTGTTAGCATAGGCAGCAAAGATGGTGGTGATGGGGTGGGGATGATAACAACAAAAGGGTGAGTGACAGTGTGAAGATGGTGTAAGTGGCGACCATCGTGATGGCAGTAGTAGGGGAAAGGGGTGCTAGTAGTGATAATGATGGTGGTGCGGGTGGCCAGTGTGGTCGTGGTGGGGGCGGTGACAACTTTGATAATGACGACAATATGGATGATAAGGGGTGCTAATAGAGAAGGTGACAACAATGAAAAGAATGGCGGTGACAACGGTTTGGGTGGTGACACGGTTGTGATGATGATGGTGACAATGGTTGTGGTTATGGTGACCATAATTGTTTTGAAGGTTGTGGTGGTATTAGATGTGAAATCCTCCGCTTAATTACTAAACTATTACACAATTTTCTACTTTTACAGCTTTCTTGGCAGCAACTCCTCATTTGGCACTTTTCCTCCGGGGCATGCACACCTTCCAGGTCATTTGTTACTAAAAGAAATAGATAACCACAACAAGGTTGAGTGTTTGGAAACAAAATCATAAGTAATATAAAACGGTAAACATAATACTAAAGTAGTAACGTAAAGGTTTTACCATTAATAACGTTTAACTTCTCAAGTTCCCTACAAGCTCATACAATGATCATCTCACACTGAGCTACTAATAACACCATATTCTCAAATATTTATCATACCACAAAAACTACTATTTATATCATATTCTTAAATATTTTACCAATCACTAATTCATACAATTATTATATCATCACAAACCATTATGAACATCAGTTTCACTAACTCATACATCATCACAGTTACATAAATAAAACATCACTTACTCTTGTCATATAATGCCTAGTATCCAGATACTAAAAGATTGGCCTTTGTTGGGGTCTAACTTGACACTCCATGAACCCGGCTTGGTCCATTGAGCCTGACTTGGCTCTCCACCTTAACCACGGGTCCTACTTGACCACTGAGTAGCTTAACTAGGCCTAAAAGGACCACAAGAGCCGAAAGCGAGGGGCAAAACATACCGTCAGCCGTCTTACACCACAAAATCACATACATGCATCTCAAATTACATATCCACTGACAATAATCAATAATCAACCATTACATAAGGCGACCACACAGACCCGGCCCTTAAACATTTCACCTCAATGCATGTTAACTCATCATTATTCGTCAAATTCATCAATATACACCCATTAATTTTATAGTTTGAGTCTGACCAATCAAATACAATCACATACTCATATATCCGATCATTCAAAAATCAAATTATCATACATAACCATGCACCCATAATTCTCAAAATAATTGTATACCATCCATATAATTCATTTACTAATCAGTCACACATTCTCATGGTCATGCATATACATATTTATCATTTTAACACATTTCTAAATTTTTTCACTCATCATAAACATTTTATTCTTTTCGATCTTAATTATACATTACCAATTTTAATTAACTATGGCCTGCACACTCCCTTTACCTCGATTTCAAGTTTCGATAATTTGCTCCCGGTGACGGTTACATCCCATGATCAAATTACTTGCCGCTTCGCCTCCGATTCAAATACCGATTCACCAAACGGTCCTCCAACACTCGCTCCGGCACTTACAAACGTGGAAACACAAAACTCATTAGCTTTTCGTTGCACCCATCGCCTTAGAAGCAATACCCAAGCTTCCCATTGCCATAAAACGTGAAATCATAGCTTCCTATTACCACACAATATAACGTTCTTATTTTTAAAATTAAATTTCAATAATCAAATAAATTTTTCACAAATAATTTAAATTTCCAAAACAGAATTTGGATTAAATAATAACACTATCCTTTTTACTTCAACCGACCGGCTCATTTAAGTATACAAATAACTATAAATAGTCGGTATGCACAAGAGCTGGTCAAGGCTACTACAAATAACTATATGCACTATGTACAATACATATAATACATAATGCTCTGAGCGGCTGAGTGACTTCATATATCAGTGCTTTGTCCTATATCCACTGTAAAAATAACAAGTAGGGGGTGAGCATAAACATATCAAATGATAGTTATTGAATCGGATTAAAGGTCCAATTCATAACTATATATAAAACATAACCGAGTCACACAATCTCATATCATCAATGATCATATCATCATGTTATTCTCAATAACATATATATATATATATATATATATATATATATATATATCAATGCATACACATACTCAATCAAATGGATCCATTATTAAGTCTTTTAATTTGTGTTGCAACACTGGCTCCCAGCCATAACTCAGCTCTTAGCTGATCCGGCCGTTTTACTGGTACCAAACCGTTTGTACCCTCATGTGACACAATCACTCTCAGCGACAACGGTAGTGCCACGGGTTAAACCCCGAGCCCCGCTCAAGAGGTTTGCCTTGAAGTCTCACCCAAGGTCTTTTTGTGGAATCCTCGAAACCACATCATATTTCATGTTTGTTCAATACACAAGCATCACATGCTTATCAAATACATCCCATGCATTCATACATATCATGAAAAATTCATGAATATTATTCATATCATCATCATATTTCATACTGCATCTCATGCACAAGAATAATCATAAATTCACACATCACATATACAATTCATATCTCATATAAATTCACTCACATATGAATGGAAAACATCATATATCATAATATATCATATACATCATACATATTCGGGATTTCTCATTGAAGATAATAATAATATCCCGAATCCGTTCATAAACCATGCATTTAAAATCTAAACGCTCCCCTTACCTGGAAATAAGAGTTCCAACAACTTTTCAAGCTATATCCAAATCACTGCTCACGAATTCCGACTGGAATTTGCAGATCTGTTCAAAGCTTTCTTACTTATGAAATCCAAGCTTTCACGTGAAAGAAAAGGAATGAAGATTGATTTCTTCTTCGTTTGATGGTTTCCAGTAAATATTAGAAATAAAAGATTATAGATGATGTTTTTTTCACTTTCCAAAAGTTTTAAACTAATCCAACAGTAAAGGTATTTATATATCGTTCATGCAGAAGAGACGTGAACGATAGGAAGATGTCTGCTACACGTATCTTTAAATGATAAGGAAGGAATAAGATATTTAATAAAAAGGGGACAGAACATCAGAGAGGGTCCCGTACTTAAAATATCAGAAAATAGAATCTGCTAGAATGTGAAAGAACAGAGTGACGTGGAAAGCCTCAATAATTGAAATAATTATTAATTTCGACTCGGTTTCGGAATTCTGGCACATCTTTCCGAGAAGATTCATCACACCCTCTGTCCGTTCAGAATTCCTTCATTCGGAGGTAATTCTCTCGGAAAGGTTTCATCCCATGAAACACTCAGCTTTCCTTTCTCAGAAATGTCCCACACGGAAATATCTCATTCAGACATCTCACTCAGATATATTTCTGTCTGAGTCAAGCCTTCACTTGCGTCACTCGTAAGTCTTCCATCTGAAAATATCACTCGGAGTTTGAAGACAATCCTCTTTCGGAAATTTTTCCACTCGAAAGGATCACTCGGGGTCGAAAACAATCTCGAAGACGAACCTGAGTACAAACTCTCAGCAACTCTGAATATGGACCCGAGCACGAATTAAATGAATTCTCCACTCGGATATTTACTTCCCTCGGAACCATTTACTTGGAATATACTCATTCGAAGTTGAAGTCTTTCTCTGTCCAGAAGTACTCTCCCTAGAAAAGACTTACTCGGTATATCCCAATCGGTGCCATACCATAGGGAAATTAGAAATTTCTCACTTGACGCTTTCCCACTTGGAACGTCTCACTCGGTGCCATCCCTCTCGGAAGTATCGTACTCAGAGACACTTCACTCATAAAAGTCACACAATTCGGAGATACTCCACTTGGTCACTATTCAAAAATATCTTGGCCTGAGAAGTACTTATTCGAAATCAAAGCTTCTCCTTATTCGAAAGTACTTCTATCGGAGACGATCCATTCGGAAACGTTTCACTCGGAGACGTTTCACTCGGATTTGCCTCACTCAAAAGTGTCTCATTCGGACACAGTTTTTCTTAACTCAGAAATGATTCTCTTAATGATGTTTCACTCGGAAACATCTTAACTTCACTTGGAAGTAATTTTCTCGGTCTTACTTCTCTCGGAATCATATCCATTTTCACTCGGAATGTCTTATCTTAGACAGTATTCACTCGGAATTTCATTCGGAAATCCTCCATTAATCCTTAATAAATTATTTTTCTAAGAATCATAAATTTTGGGATGTTACACACAATCCGCGGTTAGAGAGAGGAAAAGAAAAAGGGAGGGAGAAAACTTGAAATTGATGTTTCCCATTGTCATACCTTGGTTCTCTAAAGCCGAAAACGTGATTAACTTTAAGATCCCACCAAGAATTGGTTTGGATTAGGGTCCAAAGCCTCAAGAGAAGAAAGAGAAGAGAGAGAAAGGTGTTTTTGCTTCTGTTTTATGTTGTTGCCACCGAATGTTTTAATTTTGCCTGCGACACTACACATCAGGTCTAAATTTTTACCCTGATGCTATGCTTAGTTAGATGCTATGCGCCAGACAAAAATCATAAATCCCATTTTAAATTCATTCTTAAATCGTACAAATGCCACATATTCTCAAATTATTATAATTTAAATCCATTTGCACATTTATTTATTCTTTTAAATATAAAAATATATGGGATATTACATTCTTATTTAACAAGTATTAAGCAAATAATTACACATAAACTTCAATCTTATCAGAAAATCAAACTCTTAATAAAATTATTATTCTCTTCACAATGATAAACGTTATGATGACAGTAAGAAACCGATACAATAAATTAAGTATAATTATCACGTCTTTCTTATTAATTTTCATGACTAATTACGTTTAATTCATTCTATAGTATTTATTTATTTTTCTTATCACTATGTTTGTCATTTGAAAAATGATGACTCTTAATTTAGATGAAAGACAAACCATCACTCTCCTTTCTTTGCTAGCTCTCCATTTAGTAGTTTTTTTTTATATGCTTTGATATTTATTTATTTAGTTGGAGTGTTTTTTTCTATGTTTGGAATAAATCTATTAAACAGGAGTGGTTTGAGAAGGCAATTTAAATAAAATGTGTAATGAGAAAAGAGGTGTGAGAAAATAAATGATATTTTAGTGATTAGGTTTTTTAAAAAGAACAAAGGTGATGGAATTTTTTTAATTTTTTTTTTTAAAAACTATGGAAAAATATAAAAACTATAAGCTAGAAACTAATATAAATTTCTTTATAAAAATTAAGTTCATGTTTTTTATAAGAACTTTTAAAAAAAAATAAAATTGTCTGACCTAACTTATTCTTTAAAAAAGAGAGAATGAAAGCTAAAAATAATCATGTTTATAATTATAGGAAACACTTTTATTTTAGGATAGTTAAAATTCCAGATCTCGCTACACAGCACCTGAGAATTCCTTTCTTTTTTCATCAAATCTGATATTAGCGAAGACTTGAACTCAGTGAAAGAACAAGGTAATTGGTTCCACATGGATGAGTTGCTTATAATACCAGATTCAATCTCTATTGCTTCATAAACCCTAATCCTCTCGTGCCCTCCCTCTTTCCGATGAGGTTTCTGCGACTTGCTTTGTTACTTGCTTTGGCATCTGGATTTGCCGCCATTTCCATCATCCTCATTGGACTCTCTGATCCTTTTGTATGTATGTATGTATGTATATATATTCGCATTTATTTTAATCAAACTCTATAACTTGAGTTCATTTGCGTTGAATCTAACAATGTTTGTAATGTAAGCACGCACATATCCCAATTATCAACTCACGGATGAAGACGCCCAAGCATTGCTTTCGCTGCATGCCACTTTCCAGAAGTGTGTGGTGAGGTTACCTTATGCTTCGCACTTTTTATTTTATTGTATTTATTCCCCTAGCTCGCATGAAGCTAGTTTTGGTTTTTGGTTGCTATGTTGTTGCATTGGCCTTAAAATTACACTGATCCGGATGTATTGTGTTCGCATATAACACAGACAATATGCACAGCTTTATGCATGGCTTTTTTTTTTTAAAAAAATTTAAACAGTGCATTTGGTGGTAGGGGTTGTAAACCTGAATTTTAGTTTGGTTACAATTGGATGCGGACAAGATTTTGACAAAGTAAGTTCTATGCAGATTGAGGACTGGTGAAATACTTAATGCACTGATGTTGAATATTGGACCTTTGATAGTCTACTAAATTTCTGAAGACTACTTTTTAATGTTGAAAACATTTGTACTTTCTTTGCAAGGATTTTGATTCATTAATTTTGATTTCCCCTTTATGTGTTAATGGTATTTATTTTCAGTAAATCATAGTTTTCTGGGTTCAATATGTGTTTTCTTATGGTTTCAACTCTAAGTATGTGTTCTTTGGATGATTCAGCTGAGTTGCTAATTTTGTGTTATGCAGAGTGCAAATGGACTTGGCCTAAAAGCAACTAGGGGCACGGATTATTGCCAAACCTCAATAGATTTCCCCAGTGACACCATCCCCAAATGGGTAAATATTCCTTAATCATTCATTCAAGACATTCACTGAGCTGATTATTGTTCATGAAGGAAAAATAGTGTTGCATATGTGGTTCTAAAAAATAAGTTAATTATGATAACCTACAATTGGCCTTCCTCCAATTCAGAAGTATGGGTAGTTATATACTTAATCAAATGGTTTAAAATTAGTTAAACAGTTATCCCTTTTCTTGACTCTGGAACTTTTTGTATTATAACAGAGAGATCCCAAAACTAGTGAACTTGAAGCTCTGTCTTTTGATTTTGATCTATGTGAAGCCGTGGCTACGTGGGAACAGGTAAGCAACTTGGTCTGTGTTCTTGTGTTTGTAGTTAGTTAGAAATCTACCATTTCTTTCATGGTAAACACATCTAGAGATGCTTTAGATATCCTATTTGATAGATATTGCTATTAGATCCTGTAAATACATATATTTTACTCTACTACAAGGCATTTGAACCATCCTGCAGACATCAATGTCAACTTCCTTACTCTACTATATTTTTTCTTTTACATTGTCTTGTTGCATGCCTTGAAATGATTTCCCAGGTGCGGAACAGTACCACTGTACTCACCAAAGAATTCATTGATTCTTTACCAAATGGATGGGAGGAATATGCATGGCGCAGGATCAATAAAGGAATACTTCTGTAAGTAAATGTGATACTGAATTTTAATGAGCAGTTGAGTAATTATTTATTAGAAATGACACCCAAACTAAATTGCATTTTAAATTTTGAGTTCATTTAGTAGAAAGGAATTATAGTAGTTTGCTTTATAATATATCTGGTTGTAAATTTCCAGAAAGGTTATTCTAAATTCAAAACTTCAACTGGTCTGAAGTTTTTCTTTATCCAAAAATGCAATGGTCAGCTTCATTTCCAAAAATAGGGCATATGATATGTTTCATGAACTAGGATACTGTTAGGATCCAATCGCATGGTATGGGGACTTGAGTCCCATGTTGGAAGTATGGGATTCTAGTATGGCATTTATAAGATCTTGAACTGTAATTAAAATTTCTAGCTTTTGGTATGGTTCTCAAAGGTCTTATCAATTTGGTATATCAAAGCTCTTCATCATGTCCCTCATTTGCAAACAAATGGTGTGGATGGGCACTGGTGTTGCAATGTTTGCCCAGGACTAGTCAAAAAAAGGCTAGTGCAGAGCCATTTTGCCTGCGTGGGTAATGGCTGTGGAACATAGTGGTTTTAGGGTCCGATTTGAGACTTGAGTCCCGCATTGGATGTATGGGATACTAGTACTGAGTTTATAAGGCCTTTGGCTCTCCAACAACTGTTAGCTATTGTGGTGTGTTTTTCCTAAGGCTCTTATTATATACCTTGTCACTTTCTCAATCATAAGACATTTATTTAAGAAGAAACTGAAAACCCACACTATAATTAACTAATACAACAAATAAATGTTATGAAATAAATATATTATAAGCCGTGAGCTTTGCAAGGTTCAGCATATATAGACCAGCATTCATGCTCTTGTAGTTGTAGAGGAACTAAAACCTTTTCTTTAGTTATCCTATTTACTCTTCTCTAATTGCTAAATACACATGAGCTTATTAATTTAAAGCACACATATATTTTTCCATGTTTAATTTATTTTGAAATTATAATTACGTATTGTAGTAAAGTCAAGTGTTCTAATTAAAGCTAGTGAACAGTCTCAAAGTAGGATCTTTCTCTGTTGCAGCAACCGCTGTGAGAACAAGACCTTGTGCATGGAGAAACTTTCACTAGTTCTCCCTGAAACACCACCATACTTCCCAAAGCAGTTTGGGCGCTGTGCTGTTATTGGTAATTCAGGAGATCTGTTGAAAACAAAATTTGGAAAGGAGATAGATGGTTATGATGTTGTCATTAGAGAAAATGGTGCTCCAACACAGGTTTGTTGCTCAACACGGTGTTTATGATGCTCCTCTTTTTATTTTGTCTAAAAAATTTAGACCCCGTGCACTTCTGCAGAACTACACTGATTATGTAGGCACGAAAAGTACATTTCGCCTTTTAAACCGAGGATCTGCCAAAGCACTGGATAAAGTTATAGAATTAGATGGTATTGCCACATATAATCATGAGTTCCTCTTGCTATAATGCGACTCTGAATTACTAGAACCTTACTATAATTTTTATTTCTGCAGAACAAAGAAAAGAAGTCTTGATAGTAAAAACAACAATTCATGACATCATGAACCAAATGATTCGGGTATGTATATGTTTACTTGTCAAAGGAAACCACCTTCAAAACCCCTTACTTTATATTTTGATGCCACACATTCTATGTGCCTCTTGCCAAGCCTTTGATATTTGTCTTATGCAGGAGATTCCTATAAAAGTTCCTGTATACCTCATGTTAGGTGCTTCCTTTGGTTCGGCAGCAAAGGGAACTGGTCTTAAGGCTCTTGAATTTGCTCTCTCTATCTGTGATTCAGTGGATATGTATGGTTTCACTGTAGATCCTGGTTATAAGGAATGGTATTATATATTTTTTTTGGCAATTAGTATTTCTAGCTAAATACTTCTTTGTTTGGAACATGATTACCTGATGAATGACCCTTGTTTCTTACAGGACAAGATATTTCTCTGAATCTCGTAAGGGCCATACCCCATTGCATGGTAGAGCCTATTACCAGATGATGGAGTGCTTGGGGGTAAGTAAACTACAGTTGTGGTGGTCATAGGATTGAAGTCATACTAATAACTTCCCTTTGGAGCCTAAAGAAAATACATTTTCCTTGATTCTGACTGATAAGCATGTTAATTGTTGTAGTTTCACACTTAGACTGTACAAATCATACTCAAGAATGTATGTTGTGTGTTGAATTTGTACCTAAGAGTACAAGTATAATCATGTTTCTTGTTTTTCAAATCATTGATTTCTGCGTCTTTTCCCATTGTTAAGCTTGTCAAAATTCATTCTCCTATGCGAGCTGATCCAAACCGTGTGGTAAAATGGGTTCCAAGCCATCATATTATAAGGGCAGCTAGGATTGCGTCTGAGAAACTGCTAAGGTAAATGTTTTCTTAATCCCTCTCCCATGCTTTTGTTTTTATAATCCTGAAACATTTTTTTTATGGATTTTACCTGGGACTTTATGTATAAATGTATAATTATAGTAGCTTGGCTTGTTCCCCTTCTAAAATAAAGTTGAAGTTGTGATAAATAGAATATTTAGTAGTTTGTTTACGGTTGTGTTCATGAGGAGAATGGTATTGTTCTTTGACCTGTTCTATTGGGAAACCAGAAAACACTGAAAGGTCACATGACCCTTTTGTACAACTTCATTTGATATGAGTCACATGGCCTTGCTAAATTATCTATCCAACTGTAAGTTAGAAATATCAAATAGTTTAGTATTCATTTTATTTTATGAAATACTTATCTATGAGCATATACAATTGTCTTTCTGAACAGCAAACACGGTATGGTATTTATTGTTGTTCAACAAACATTAGGTGCGCAGAATGTTGAGTACAGATATATTGCATCCAAGGCTATTTGGATAGTTTCTCAGATTTAGGATTTTTGCAGGAGAGTTGGAGCAGGATCTGATGATCCACTGGCTGCATGTTCCATAATTAAGAAGCAAGTAAAAAGACATATAAATGCAGTTTCAGAGCTCAGAAAAGAGTCACGTGATCATTTAAGTTATGTGAAAAGCACAACCATGTATCCTCTGGAACATAGTCCTGGACACGGGTTCCTTTGCACTGTACCGACTGATTAAACTGCACTGAGATTCAATATGTTTACCGTGTGCTGTTGGGAAGTATTCAACTCCCTGATTCACAACATTTTCGGTTTTACATTTTCTCTGAAACATGTCATCAATGTGACAAAGTAGGTATAAGGCTTCCTAATCACCAGTGTGGTGGCAAACCAACGAAATATATTTAATTATTCTCATTCTTTCCTTCTTTCTGTTTTCAAACTTATGAGGTTAGGGAGAAAATTACAGAACAGATAGGACAAAATTTTGAGGCATCTGTATTACTTCATTGAATTACGACGAATTGAGTTGTAATGAATAATTTTTATTTTCTATAAACAATTCATCTCCATATTTTTTGTGCGCGTTAAGGCTTAACGTGTTCCTGTTATCCTGTATGCCAAGGCACAGTTGTGTACGGGTTAGAGTTTGCAAACTTGTGTTTAAATGGGTGCAGATATGATATTGTTACTACTAGAATAAACTCTTTTCCTATTTGTGGTTTTGTAGTGTTTCAATACAATAAAAACATGGGAATTACAACTTCTTAAGAACACCAAAGTATGAATGAAATTAATTAGTTCGCAAATTGGATACTTTCAATTGGAAATGGAGCAGTGTTCAATTCATAATGATCAGCCATGACCCAACACTGTTATGTTATCTTTTGCTTCTTGAAAGAGATGTTCATGAGTTGGTTTACTTCGCTTATCTATGGACTGTCTCCATAACATAAAATATTACAAATTATTTGAAGTAAAAGAAATCTTAGAACATAAGCTGGATAGCGGTAACACGAAAAACAATGTTAGAGTAGCGGTAACGGAAGAGAGGTTTCTAAATGACATTAAAATGTTGGAATTTCACATCATAGATTGATTTAAAAGTCTTTTGTTTTCATTATGCCTTTAGGAAATACTGATCAAGCAAATGCTCTATGCAGTGGAACAAGATTGTTTATAAATCACTTGAGAAAAAAAAAATATAATTCTGTAACCTGAACAAATAAAGGACAGTCAAATTTTGATTCTCCTTCAAGTTTCAAAGATAATTTCTATTGGCATTATGTTTTGCGATGATCATTAATAAAAGCCAAAGACAGTCACTGTACATAAAGTGTGACATTAATGTTCTTAATTGAGCTTATAATTATAATTTGTTCAAAATGAATCTTTCCTCGTCTACAATGCATAAGTATCTTTGCTAGTACCTTAAAACTATGCAACCGCTAGTCTATGTAATTAAGTTCAAAATTTACACGCATCACATGTTGGCACAAAGGTAGCAAACTAACCCACTACAATTGACCTAGTGATGGGGTTTATATAGTAGCTTAAAGTCTTAAATTTCATATTTCAACTTTCATTGTAAAAAGAAAAAAGAAAAAAGAGAACAAACTACCCGCATGCTCCAGGTCAGAACTGGTAAAGGGTCTCAAGATGATAAGGTCAGTGGCCTGCAGCTTCTCAAGATGGCCACTGGGTGGATGGGCCCTCCCTCAATGCAACACTTCATTTTGATAACCTTTGTGCTTGAGGTACATTCTTTCACTAATACAATATGTCCCTAATAGTCTAATGCAATTAAGCTAAGAATTATTGGTTTTTTTTTTTTTTTTTATCTCTAGTTTCTTTTTACACTGGTGGTTTGAGCATTGTTAATAGTCATATGACCCTAGCAACTCCCATAATTCATGATATTATCATACCTTCATAATTTCAAAATAAGTATGGTAAACTTTAACTCAATGAAACTTAGTGATCAAGTTCTGGTTATTCTCAGTCAAATAGAACTGTAATTACACTTCAATGACATGTCTCTACCAAAAGAACAAGTGGCATGGCAAAAAAAATTGTCATTCTTTCATCTAAATATTTATTTTGAAAGTGTGGCGCAGGGAAAACATTACAGCTTCAGGGGACTATGTTCTCTGGGGTTATTGAATCGTAGACTCTATCTGTAGCCTTCCTTGCCTGAATAATAAACAAAATTTCAGAAAAAGATATGCGAACATCAGCAAACCTGCATCAGATAATGGAAGGATCAAAGAAAGATAAAGAAGTAAAAACAGAAAAACGAAAGTGCACCTCTTCCTCCCAATTCGTACGTAAGGTGATGATCAGTAGAGACAAGACTTGAACAACAAGTTCACATAAGATTCCCAGCCACAGCCCCTACAAATCAAATGAAAGCATTGCAATTTTTACCAAAATGACAAAATGGCAATGCTGCTATACCATAAAGGATAGGCTTTTATTTTACCTTCCCTCCAATATACAATACAAAAGCAAACATGATAGCGGATGGAATCCCAACTAGATAAAAAGAGCCTAGATTGATAAAGGCTCCAATTTTCTGCCAACCACATCCTCTAGCTGTGCCTGCATTCAGTTAATCAATTTATTACTTCTAACTATGTAGCTAACCTACAGAACCGTTCTTCCAATCTTAATTGAACGCCTAGAGCAAGTTTTCTTCTTTAAGATTTCCATTTTTTACACATTAAAAAATAATTAACTTGGGTCATGCTTTTAGTATTAATCACAATTATTATCTTCTTCCAGACTTGGTCACAATTAAGCTTCTCCATTTCTTCTTAATGGTATTCTTGGTGGAGATCAAATCTAAGACTAATCTGGATCATGCTTTAAGAGGGTATTAATTGCCCTCTTTTAATAATATAATAGATATTAAATGTGAAAAGAATTTTAAAAGTAATAGAAAAAAGAGACAATTGATTATTTTATAAAAATTAACTATTTCAATTGCATTTATCTTGGGATAGTTTAATAGAAACAGAGTGAATAATTAACCTACAAGACATGAAAGGAAAAGGAAGAAAAACCTGAAAGTACAAGCTGGATTCCATCCAGGAAGTTGGATACTGCAAGGATTGGCAACATTGTGGCTACATATTTGATCACTTCTGCTTCATTACAGTATGCATAGCCCCAAAAATTGCGCATTAGTATCATCAAAATTCCAATTAAGGTGCCCTCAATGATGGCCATTAATAAGGCAACACACACTGCTAAACGTGCAGCCCAAGGACGGTGAGCTCCAAGTTCATTTGACACACGAATGCTGCAAAATAATCAAATTAGAAAGAGAACATAACATTAACTAAATGGTGGGGTTATTATAGAATTATGAGACTAGATAAGAAGAAGTTACCTTACAGCTTCACCTAAACCAGCGGGGATCATCCAAACAGTTGATACTGTATTCATGCTGAGAAGAGACACATGCATTACATTGGCGAAAATCTATCACTTTAGTCATATGTTTGGAAAGGTTGAAACGAAGAGAATCATGAAAAAAAATGGAAATATTAAAATTTAGGGCCTTTTGATTTAAAAAAATGGTCTTCCGTTTAAGTTACAACCATCCTTATATAAGATGATAAATCATCTTAGGGTAGCATATTCTTGTTCTTAAGGATACTTCCTCCATCAATTTTTTATAAACAAAATATAATATTACAGTTTTATAATTAAAATATAAAAATAAAAATCATTTTTTAAAATAATGGTCTTCAACATTTTGTTTGCATGAAAAGACGAAACGTAGTTTTCATCCAACAATATTATTATACAAGAAAAACATACAACATTTTTCTCTCAAAATCTATATTCTACACATTGCCTATCTCACCTTTTTTTTTTCTTTATCCTTCCTACAATGTTTTATGAGTTTATGAAGACTAAATTAAGAAATTAACCCTCGTAAAACAGTGTAGTATTTAATACTTAAAAAAATTGCTTAGGAATAAGCTACTAGGAGTAAATAAAAAAAGGTCATTGGCATTAATTACTTTCTCTTGACACATATCATCCTAAAACAATATTGGTTTAACTAAGTATATAGCCCATATAAAATAACACAGTTAGTATTTATTTAGCCCCTAGTATAATATTAAAAAAATATTTACTCCTAATAAAAATTTTGTTAAGATTAAGCTTAACTTTTTTAGGGTAAACAAAAAGGGTTATTGTGGGTAATTTAATTTCTATTCAATGTTTCTCCTTCTTTCTTATTCCCCCCCTTCATTTGTCTTTTTTCTATCTCATAACCACCACGACCAACCATCATTATCAACATCACATTGCACCCAACAACCAACCACAAACCATTATCACCCAGCCACGATTAGCCGGGAACTGGGGTCAAATGTCTTGAGTGTCATAAGATGTATAATGATACTCAACAAATATGTTTTTATGAGTGCTATCAACTTCAACCAATGATCGATCCAGAAACTGGGATCAGATGTCTAGGGTGTCACAGGATGTATAATGATATTGAGTAGATATGCTTATTGTGGACGATGTTAGTTTCAACTAGGGTACTTGTAAAAATCCCCAAAAGAGATCGATGAGAGTATGTCCCTTAAGACACCTTCAATACTTAAGTTAGTAGATGTTGAAGCTAAATGATCGTAATAGGAGTAAAGAGCAATTGAGATGTGGAGGAGTCTCACTTTGGTAATCATGAGATGGCTATTTATAGGGGAAGAAGATGTATGGAAATAATGATAAGTGTGTCAGGTATCTTTTTAAAGATTGTTAATAATGTGACATAAATAACATTGGTTGGTATCCTATAGGATGTGTCTTGACACCAATGGGGAGACATTGTTTGAAGGGGTAATCTTTCGAGAGGTGTCTGACTACAGTGAAAGAGGTATCATTCGATGATGCAATCAAATTCATGACCAATGTGAACTTATGGTGTTGTGACAATGAAATGGGATGTCAGTTTAGGATGACATACCCTCAGATGGTATGTTTGGATCATATGAGTACATGACAATCTTGATTGATGTCAACACAACTTTGGATGATATAAATCTAGCCAACACACGTTCGATTGATATGTCTATATGGGTTTAGGCCAATATAGGCCTAACCAGTATGTCCAAATTAAACGTGTGTTTTTTTAAATATGCATGATAAATTCAACATGTTTTTAATCCATATAAACTGAGTTTTAGTTTTTATTTTTTTAAAGTTTTTTTTTCTTTTACATTCAACTTATGTTAAATATTTTGTTTTAAGTCTTTATTATGAATTTGAATTTGTTAAGTGGTGACATGGTTAACTAAATTATCTATCAGTTTATTTAGATAGTTTTAATATTTTTAACTACACATGATTTTAGTAATAAAGTACAATTTCTACTAATTAAAGTTTTGAGATAATTTCTATTGACATGTAACTTAAAAAGTGCAACAAAATTAATCCTAAAATAACCCTAAGAATCAGAGCATATATGTTTCAAAAGTTTTAAGATAGAATAAAATATTAGTAAACCTTTTAATTAAGTGGTTTGTCATGGTTTATGTAATTCACTCATCATTTTAACGTATCCCACAATAATTATAAATTTACATAAAGATATATTAGTGTGCATATTACAAAAAGTATATATTTGTATCATGCGAGAATAAAAAAAACTTTTATGTATGTATGTATTAATATTAGAGTTGGTAAAATGAGATGATTAATATAGGCTGGTTCAATTCCGCCGTAAAAAAACGTAGTACGTGGAACTTAAAAATAATTCAAAGTTAATAATTAAAATAAAATAACCCGATAACAAAAAAACTTGAAAAAAGCGGTTGAGTACGGGCTGGTCCGCACAGGCCTGGGCGGCCTGAGTCCTTTAAAAAAATAGTACTATTTATTAGTTAATTTAGCAATATGACAAGTACAATTTATTAGTTGGTGTTTTTACAAATAGGTTTTTTCAAGAAATCTTGTTGATTTTATAGCATTTGTGTGTTAATATTATTGGTAACTTAATAGTTAATGTTTCATTCATTTTAATTTTCAATTGTAGTACAAAAACAAACATATTTTTTACAAGAAAAGTTATTGATTTTATAGCATTATCTAGCAACAGTTAATTAATTTCAATAGCATAAATTTTTTTACAAATGTAGTTTTAGAAAAATTCTATCATGTTGGTTGTTTTTTTAATTTAATTTTTTATAAATCAATTTTTAATATTTTTTTTAAAAAATGGGCCGTCCGATCAAGCTCACAACCCTTTAAGGGACGGGCTAGGACCTCTAATTTCAACACTCAAATTTATGTAGATTTTTTTAGCTCGGCCCTAAGTAACCTATAACCTATTAAAGCTCTCGGTGATCACCCACCTAAATTATTAGCTATAATTAATATTTAAATCAATACATAATAATAAAGAAGATGAAAACTTCACATTACATAAAAATAAGCACATTAATGTCTACATCATATGAATTAACATAGTGTTTTTTTAATATACAATTAAAACTTTACTTAAATATATACAAACATATATATATATATATATATATATATATATTACAAACATACATTAACATTTATATTCTCTGAGATAAAATTTACATAAAATGCATTAATATTTATGTTTTATATTGAAATATAAAAGTTACACTTATATCCTTCCTTGTCTGATACATAAAAATATATTCTATTAATCCACACAATACAATGCACAAGTGAAAATATCAAAATACTATGAATTTTGTTAACTCCAAGTCCAAACATATGGGATAAGTAAATTTTTATTGCGAAGAATGTAATTATTTTATCATAAAAACAAAAGTATTTTGAGTGACTTCATTTCAATGTACGAAGATAATTAGATGGAAAGAAATATGAAGGATATAAATAATGTGAAAATAATTAAAATGAGAAAATATGTTGTTAGATGGATAAAAATAGAAAAGAAAAAAGTAAAAAAAATAAATTTTTTCCTGTTTGGATAGAAGAAAAAATGAATATAAATAAATTAATTATATAATAAATAAATTAAATTATATATTTAATTATTTATTATACTAAATTTTAATATATAATTTTTTTCTAAAAATAAATTTTAAGTAATATTATTAAATTATTAATATTTATCAACCAATAATCACATCATATTTCTTTCTTTTTTTTCATTACAAACAAATAAATAAGAAGTTTCATTTTATATCCTATTTTCTTCCCTCCAATTTTGATCTATATTATTTTCTTCTAAACAAACAAGGTATCACCAAATACTTACCAGACAGAAAGTACTGATGTTTCCAACTTGGGATTTGGTAGAAGACCGGACAGGAAAACCATCGTCTCAAACGACAACATATCCAAGCTGTTCAGTTCACCAACATCAAATGCATCAATGTAGACAACAACATCATTGCTCAATTTACCATGCACTTAACCAAAGTTACTAAATGGCAAAGATCAAGTTAATTATCATTATAACAATTAAACTATATTAGAGAATGGAATTACCAAACCATAAAAGCAGAAGGAATGGCAATCCTTAGAAATGAGGGAATGTTATGAAGTGCCTCTTTAGAAAACCCTGTCCAAGTTTTTGCACATGAAGGAGAAAACTTCACATAAAGTGTCAATATCAAAACATTCACCCAAAAAGATATAGAATTAGCTATGGCAGCTCCACTGCTTCCTAGTCCAACTTTGAACACCATAATCCAACACACAACAAGATGCACTAAGGTAGTAACTGCACAGCTGAAAACCATTGGAAACACAATATTTTGGTTCTGCAAGAATCTGTTTAAGCACTGAATTAGAGAATCGGCAAAAAGGCAGGGAATCATTAGTTGAGCATATTTTCCAGCTTCTGCAGATATTTCAGTGTCTTGGCCAAGGAAAATGAGAATTGATTCAGTGTTAGCCCAAACAATTGCAAGGGGTATGCTTACAATCATAAGAACAAACATTGCCCTTTGTGTGTATATGCCTAACATGCGATGCTGCATTGCTCCATATGACTGTCCACATAAGGTATCCAATGCACTTGCCATTCCAACCTGTTCTGATCAAAAATAAATCAAGAATGCATGGCTCACTATTCATTATTGCTTGCTACTTTATGCATCCAAATCATGCTGCAACATAAACTTTTTACTTCACAATTGGCATTGATTAACAAATTTATTTCACCAGTCATGTATATTGACTTCCATGTGATAAATGATAGCAAGAAAATGAAGTCTTAATTAAATAAGGGTATTACATTAATCTCAGCCAAAGGAACAATTAATGTAGGCTGGGGAGGGCTTGATTTCTGGGTGTGTCGCAACAGAAAATCAAAGACGTGATGGAGATTACTGAAATGAGTTTTGTCTTTCTTAATAATTTTTTTTGTTTTATATATTAAGAAATCAAATCCTGACAGGGAACTTAAAAGACTCTACACTTTGTTAGGAAGATCAGAGTGGTAAGAGGTGAAGTTAATAATTAATTTAGAAACAGAACTCACCAAAAAGTTAATTCCAATGACAGAAGTAAAAGAAGTAGCCATGGAAGCAGCAGAGAGAGGCAATTGGCCAAGGTGGCCAACAAACATAATAGAGATAATCTCAATGCAGAAGTTTAGGAGGGCAACAGAAATCAAAGGGAGAGCAAGCCATAATTGCTTCTTAAATTCTTCAATAGTTTCTGCTACTAGTAATACCCTTTTTCTGTTTTGCTTGGTATCATTATTATTATTCACTATAACTTGTTGTTGCCCTGAAATATGAATCAAGGGAGACCGTAGAGATTCTGTATCCATATGTTTGTTTAATGCTTCTATTCACTCTTTCATGCACACTCGAGGAGCCTGCTTTACTCGCTCTAAATAATACACTTCCATTACCATGTGCCTTTTTCTTTTCGTTTCTACACTACTCAACAACTTCCCTTTTTTGTATCTCTTTTTCTGCTGCAACCCAAAAGAAACCCTTTAGGATTCTATACTTTAACAACATCGTGTTTCTATAGTCTCAATAATTCATTGATTTGAGATATAAATAGAGACCGTTTTTTAATTGGAAGATATTCTATAGTTACAATATATTTTAATTTCACGAAACAAAAGACCACTACAAGTTTATAATCTCCTCGTTTTTATTGTTGTTTTTAGTCACAAATATTGTTTTTCAAATCAAAACTCAACTATAGTTGATCTTTTACTAAGTAAAATAAGTCAGCTTGGTAACATAATTTATTCTAGTAGCTTTAAACCTTTTTTTAAAAATGGTAGCTGATGTAGTATTTAAATTTATAAATTTTGAGTTTATTTTATTTTTCATACTTTTATCTTTTTCATTAGTTTTTTAAGAAATAATTTTATAACCAACAGCTACTTTATCATATGACTAGATCATGTTTTTCATGGAGTGGTAGTGATTGGGTTGGTAGAGTACTAGTCCATATGGTGAATTATTGTTCATAGTAAAATATGTTCACATTTCACAGAGAACACCAATAATTTATCGAACAAAAAAAATAGGAGGTGATCTTAGATTAATAATTCCATTTAATATTTATCAATTAAGAATTGATTAAATAATTTCTCAATTAAAAGGTTTAGGCTTTTGGGTCAAAAGTGGCTTTGGACCACAAATTGAGTTGAGGAAATCAGTAAGTAAAGGGACTTGAATTGAAGCATAAGGAAATCGAGGACTAAGGGCTCATAGCGACCACGTGCATCACAGTCACTTTTTGATAAGAATGGGTAGTATACAACTATCACCATTAGATATCGTTTTTTTAAGAAGAAATATCATTAATTCAGGTTAACAATTACTTAAAACACATTGTTTAAATAAGTGAAAGTAACTTTTTTTTTATTGATGTGGATAATTTAGAGATATGTAAGTTTTAATGATGTTTTTAAATTGTTAAGTATAGGAAACAAATTGTCAGTATTGGTACTGAAAATTTCGATTTTTATACTTTACATGGGTTGGTCTAGTGAAGATTTAGTAATATGTCCTTAAGTTTAGTGGGAGTGCAAAGACATTCTGACGCCCAAGTTAGTACTATAATCAATGTTAGAGCTCGAACAATGGGTTAATGAACATACCTCATACTCTCGTAAATGAATGATATTTATAAAGTTAGGTAGTGGTTGCATCTATGTTTCGTGTCAGGTCCTTTCTGGAAATTATGGGAAAAGTTGACATTAATATTGACATTTCTGACACCCCTACAAGTACGGTCCAATATGCCCCAAGCCCCCTCTATTAAATAGGGGACTCATCCATATCATTGGGTACTTTGATATTGTGGTGCTATGTTGGTTTCCCCTGGCTCGGATAAGACAAACCGCTTGTGTCATTCACCCAAGTATCCTTTGTAAATTTTTGTAAAATCATCTTTTTTTTTCTTGAAATTAGGATATAAGGGGCAACCACACAAGTGGCAAATCAGTTGAAATACTCTTTAAGCCATTGTCGTGACTGTTTATGAGACCCTAGTGCAAGTTGCGGATGTCACAAATGGGTACATGTAGGTTCTTGAGTATGATGACAAGATAGGGCATAGCATTCTTGTTTGAGCCTTCTTCCTCCAAGATAAGAAGACTTATATGTGAAGTGTTGACATAAGTACAAAGATTCCTAATAACCTTGCAGGTATGATCTAATATGCCTCCCATGACACCACTAAAAAAACAACTGTTAGCGACGGAAGTAATTGGTCGCTAATCAATGGAAATACCGTCGCTAAAACCATTAGCGACGGCATCACAGACGGGCAAGAGGACGTCGCTAAAACCCTCGTCGAAAACACTTCAGCGACCACACACCTGCCGTCGCTAACATATTGACGGCGAAAGACCGTCGCTAAAATCGTCTCTGCCCCCATAACTCCAGCCGTCGCTAAGTGTTGCCATACAGCGACCTCGATTCCCCGTCGCTACTAACAACCACCAGCGACCACCGTATGCCGTCACTATAGGTAGTGATGTAGCGACCACGGTATCCGTCGCTAGTGGTTGCGATGTAGCGACGCCGTTGTCCGTCGCTAGTTGTTGTCAGTTAGCGACCACACGATCCGTCGCTAGTGATTGTGATGTAGCGACCACAGTATCCGTCGCTAGTGGTTGCGCTTTAGCGACCACAGCGTCCGTCGCTAGTGTTAATAAGTCAGCGACGGACATAGACCGTCGCTAACGGGAGTTTTTAAATTTTTTTAAAATTAATTCAATATTGACTGGTTTTGTTAATTTAACTTTAAAACTATGTTAATATTTTGTATTTTGTATTGGCTGATAAAATTTTATAATTAAATTAAAATAATTTTTTTGAAGTAATAAATTATTATTAAAAACAAAATAATAGATTAAATTAATTTATCAAATAGGTTGAATTATTAACGATAGGTAGAATAAGGCTTTGTGATTTGAATGTAATTACCAATAAATATTGACATAATAAATAAAGAATGACAAAATAAATACTGAATGAAAATATAACATAACTAAAAATAAAATATACAATGTGTATAAATAAAAGAACTACAATCAAGGTGGTGGGGGATCCTGGGGTGGTGGTGGGGGCGCCTGGGAAGTGGGGGGAGGTAGCCTCGCCATCAACTGCATCAGTAGCTCCTGCTGCTGAGCAAGTTGCCGACGAGTCTCGGCGTGCTGCTCCTCGGCCCGCTGTCGGTCCGCCTCGGCCTTCTGTCGGTCCGCCTCGTGCCGCTCCAACAGCAACTGCCTCTGACGTCGCTCCTCCTGTAGCTCATCGTTCAGGTTTTGAATTACCTGAACGACCTCAATCGGAAGACCAGAGGAAGACGAAGAGGAAGGGGTCTTCCCCTTTTTCGCCAGCTGCGTGCCGACGCCACCCAATCCAAACACCCTCCCTTTCTTGTTCACACCGCCAACAGCCTCCATATAGATGGCGTTGTCGTCAGAACAAGATAGGGTGGGAGGAACCTCCCCTTCAGGGGTGGAAGCCACCAGGTCCGCCTCCTTCTCGGCCCTCCTGGCCTGATACGCCTCCTGTAAATTCAAAAACAACGATAGGATTAGTAAGCTGATTTGTAAGTAAATTAAAAGCATGTGTCAGTTAAAAGTAAATACCGCTAGCTCCGTAGTCTTCTGGTTTACCCATGCACCGGCTTTGTTCTTCTTGGTCATTTGCATGACCTCAAACAAAGAAGGCTCCCGGTGCTCCCTCAGCTCCTGTGGTGGACAAAAAACATTGAGATTATTATTTGTAAACATGTAAGACGAACCATAATAGAAATGTTTAACATAAATATACTTACAAATCTTTTCTTGTGCTCGAGGGTTGAAATGCTACCCCCAGTGTAAACCGAGGCTGCAGCATCGGCGGCTCTGTTGGCCCTATTCCGAGCACTCGCCTGCTGGAATGGGACCCCGCCCCACTTCTGGACCATCCCGTCCCAATGGTCCTCCGGGATCCAACGAGGGCGCTCACCCTTGTCCCTCACCTTCCAAAGGGTACTCTTGATGATTTTGGAGGTCTTTGTGGCAAAGACCTTCCTAATCTCATCAATCATACCCTCCGCCCACTGGTAATCACGCTGTAAAATGAATTGAGAAATCAAAATTAATAACGGGTCTATTTTACAAATCAAGTCACAATAAATGAGCTAGGAACTTACCGAGAAGGTGTCAAACCACCTATCTTGCACAACCTTCCCAGCATCTGTCCAAGATATATATGGACCATCCCACTGGGCCTTCAAAACCTTAGTAATCGCTTTGGTAGTGCGACTACTATCAACAAAGCTGTAATGACAACAATTATGTTAGGAGTAAAACAACACACAATCTAGGGAGACACCCAAAATTTCGGCAGAGTCTCCCCTGTAAATGTAACATTTCCAAGTTTAAATAGTTACCCTGTTACAAACAGAAGAGTGCCCAGTACAATTCAATCTATACAAGTACTAATTAAAGTAAGCAACAATAAACCAACAAGTCTTTCAACTAAACCCTAATATAAAGTATCATACAAATAACATAAAAGTATATGAAATTTAGTCACTTACTCGTCTCCGGCCGGCACGGGTACCAACATGGGCAGAGGGGATGCCGGAGGTGGGGTCGCCTGATGGCCATGGTCCTCCAAGCCACCAACTCCAGGAGTCTGCTCTGGGGTGGTCAGCTGTGGGGGTGATGGGGTTGTCTGCTGTGGTGGTGGTGATGGAGTGGTCTGCTGGAGTGGTGATGGAGTGGTCTGCTGTGGTGGTGGTGATGGAGTGGTCTGCTGTAATGGGGATGGAGTGGTCCGCTGTGGTGGTGATGGAGTGGTCTGCTGCCCTGGGGTTTGCATCCCCAGACGGGAAGCCGGGGTCCTGGACCCACCACCCCTACTGAAGGGCAGTCGACGTCCCGTCATCTGTGGATAAAATCATGAAAAGAAAGGTTAGTCTCAGGATATATATAAACCTATGTATATATGTTTAACAACTACATACTCTGTGTCTGTTTCAGTTTCAAATTCCCCCTCAGTTTCAGTGTCACTGTGGTTATCTGTTTGAACAAGTTCATCAGTATCCAAATCAGCCCTAGACCGTTTTGATCGAGAGACAAGGTCTTTGTCAATGTGTTCACCCCCCGTAGTGGCGAGTGTCTCATCCATTATGACTGGATCAATGTTGAACAACAAATTGGCATCGTTGAGCTCGTGGGGTGCAAGCTGATAAGCGTCATCGACCTCCTCGGAGACATTGTCAGTGATCTGACTTCGGGCCTTGGCCTTGATTACTGCATACCAGTCCCGATGTCCTCCCGGGAAGTCGGTGTAATAAACCTGCTCAGCTTGTTGGGCAAAAATGAAGGGATCAAACCCTTTATATCTACCATTCTTCTTGACCTCAACTAAGCCGTAGTTGTTGTCAACCTTTGTTCCAACGCCGATTGTGTTGTCGAACCAATCACATTTGAATAGAACAATATCTCTTCTTAGTCGTCCAGAGAATGAAACTTCAACAATCTCCGTCAGCACTCCATAAAAGTCTTTTTCCAACTGACCGGCGGTGCCTTTAACACAAACCCCGTAGTTATGGGTGCGCATCCCTTCACTCCATTGAAGAATATTAAACTTGTAGCCATTTACGTAGTAAATAGGCCATTTTTTAACAGTCTTCACCGGCCCCCAAGAAAGGGCTTGGAGTAAAGAATCTTCAATATGGTTGTAAGGGTCTTGTATCTATGTACAACATAAGAAGTAGGTCATTGTTACCATATTGACGGGAGTTAGAAGCAAATAGGCTTAAAAACACTTGGTATACGGGTCTTACATGTTGCGCGAACCAACCAACGAACTTGGATGACACCTCACTATGAATTTGGTCATCAGTTAACTCATTTTGCTCAAGTTTTAGCATATCTGTGTATAAGCTATTGAAAGAAACAAATAAGTTTAATATAAAAGCTACGTTAAGAATGTATAATATAACTTGTATGACTTATTCAATAAAGGGTTCCACTTCTGGGCAATTGAGAAGAATGTACAAGTGAGCCGCCTTTCGATCTTTCTCATCAATGTAACATTTTGTGAGCCTGCCCCCCGGGTGACCAGGATAGTTGAAAATCGACGTTTGTTCATCAAACCCTGTGCGGCTGGCTACACCAAGATTGCGGGGAATTCTACTCATTCTAGTTTCTATCTCCGTTGGAAAATAGAAAGAAGCAAAGGTTGTCATTTCTTCGACTAAGTATGCCTCACAAATTGAAGCTTCAACGCAGGCTTTGTTCGACACTTTATCTTTTAAAGAGCGTAAGAATCTTCAACATCATTAACAAGGTGGTGTTAAGTTAGAAAATACTATTATAAGCATGATTCGCAAGTAAATTAAAGAGTTCACCAAGCATTCACCTTTCGAATGGATACATCCAACGATACTGCACTGGGCCACCAACCAAGGCCTCGTACGGTAGATGGATAGGCAAATGCTCCATGGAGTCAAAGAAACTTGGTGGGAAAATCTGCTCCAACTTACAAATCAATACCGGGATAGTTTCTTCCATCTTCACAAGTTTCTCCACACTCAACGAAGTAGCCGTCAACTCCTTAAAGAAGTGACTCAACTCCACTAACGGTTTCCAAATAGGCTTCGGTAAGGCATGAAACGCGTACGGGAGTAGTTGTTGCATAAACACATGGCAATCATGACTTTTCATGCCAAACACCCTGCCCTCCTTCACGTTGACACATCTACTCAAGTTAGAAGCGAATCCGTCAGGCAGGGTCAACCCATTCATCCAAATACACACAGCAATCTGTTGTGGTCTAGTTAAAGCATACTTTGCATGGGGTTTAAACATTCTTCCACGTCCCGTATCCCTCAACTCCAACTCCTTCCTAGAACACCAAATCGGAAGGTCTAGACGACTCTTCTCGTTGTCCTTTGTTCTCCCTTTGATGTCCATAACAGTGTCAAAAATATTCATGAAAACATTACGTTCAGTGTGCATGACATCAATGTTGTGTCTTAACAACAAGTCTTTCCAATATGGCAAATCCCACAAGACACTCTGCTTCACCCAGTGGTGTTCCTTACCGTAACCCGCAAACTCCTTGACACTCTTGTCCCAGATGTAAGGATACTCTTCGACCCTCTGCCAAACCCGTGCACCAGATAACCTACGGGGTGGAGGTTCATTGACAACCTTGTTTTTCTTAAAAGCGGTTTTGTTCCTCCTAAACGGGTGATCCAACGGTAGAAACTTTCTATGACAGTCAAAGAAACTTGTCTTGCCACTAACAGGGAGTGATTCCCCCCCGGTATGTTCCATGCATACAGGGCAAGCAAGCTTCCCAGACGTGGACCATCCAGAAAGCATACCATAGGCCGGGAAGTCGTTAATAGTCCACATCAAAACAGCACGCATCATAAAGTTGTTCTTCAAAGACGCATCGTATGTCATTACCCCGACATCCCATAACTGTGATAACTCTTCAACCAACGGTTGCAAAAACACGTCTATGTTCGCCTTTGGATTTTTGGGTCCTGGAACCAGTACAGATAGAAACATGACCTCCCTCTTCATACACATATCAGGCGGTAGATTGTATGGGGTCAGGATGACTGGCCAACAAGAGTAAGCCCTTCCGTATTGACCGAACGGGTTAAACCCATCAGTACATAATCCAAGTCTTACATTTCGCGGCTCGCCAGAAAAGTCCGGATATAGCTCATCCAAACACTTCCATGCTTTCTCGTCGGAAGGATGGCAAAGAAACCCCTCTTGTGTTCGGTTCAGAGCATGCCAACGCATGTGTTTTGCCGTGGACAATAAGGCATACAGGCGTTGAAGACGCGGTGTTATAGGGAAGTACCACATTTTCTTCCTGGCCGTCCGGGTTACCTTCCCTCTCCTTTTAACGGTCTTGTAGCGTTCCTCATTACAATGCAGGCATTTTGTGACACTCTCGTCTGCAAACTCATTTCTGAACAGCATACATCCACCAACACAACACTCTATCTTCACACAACCCAGCCCCAAGTTTGCCACTTGTTTCTTAGCACGGTACAGGTTTGCAGGCATTCTGTGATTACTAGGCATGGTGGAACCCATCAGACTGACCATCCTATCAAAACAACCTCCAGAAAGATTATAATCTGTCTTTATGCTTAAAGCAGCTAGGGAGGCGGATAACTCAGTGTGACTGTTGCACCCGTCCCATAATGGAGTCTGAGCCGCCGCCAACAAATCATAAAATCTCTTCACCTCCGGATTAGGATCCTCCTCTGCATTGTCAGAGTCCCCATGACCTGCTTGGTCATTATGTTCCAGCATACGCCCGGTGGAGGGTCCAACATGATCCATCACCATTTGTTCTATGTTGTTGTACGTATCCCTGTTTCCTCCAACCTCGTAGTAAGACTGTTGCACGGTTACATCTGACGATCTACGCGGTAACTGCTCACCATGGTTGTACCAGCAGTGGTATGTTTCCATGAACCCTTTCTCAGTTAGGTGGCACATGACATCATCCGCGTATTCAAAACTCATGCATTTGCACCTTGAGCACGGACAACGGATCTTCTGAGTCACTTCAAATCCAGGCGTGTTTGCCGTAGCGAACGGAATGAACTCCAACAGCCCCATCATAAACTCCTCAGTCACTCACCGATTGCGATCTAGTCGGTTGTACATCCATCGCCGATTTGTCTGTACCTCCATTTACAATATCTAACAAACACGATTTCTGTTACCTTACACGTTTAAATTTTTATTTAACTATCGGTTGTGAATCACTCTATCTCTTTGATGTTACAAATTGGTGGGGCCCTATCCCATTCGGGATGAATATGCAACCATCCGTAACCCATCCCATAATTGTATGTGGTCTATCTTGAGTTGAATGAATGTTCATTTGAAATTTCGGCAGCATTTCGTATTGGTCCCCGAGTACACAGAGATACATACGGTATGAAACACCACACGCACACATGCACCCTGGGGACAATACGAAACACCATAACCGAAATTTCTAATGCACATTCATTCAACTTCTCAAGATAGACCACATACAACATTGATGGGTTACGCCCTACAGGTTACAAATTCATACCAAACTGTCCAACCGGGACAATTCAAGATCCAACACAACACGCCGTATTGACCGGTTGTTTTGAAACTTGAACGGGAATCTAATGGGTACACACACGACTAAACCCTACATTATTAACGTTGTGTTTCATTTTTTAAGTTCCCTAAGAAAGGGAGCCTGCCGAAATTTTGGCAGAGTCTCCCCTGTAAAGTAGACATTTCCCAAATTTACAAATGGCCTGTTACATATAAAAAACTTCCCAGTATAGATAAATAAACATATCATACGCATTGTGTATGATATTCAGAGTTATGAACACCAAATCATGTTATCAATATATAAAATTAATGCCTAATGAGATGTACTCTCTACTAACAAACAACATTACACATGCATCGTAAATCATGTTATCAGCACACAAAACCAGTGCCTAATGAGCTCCGCTCTCCACTAACAAACAACATTACACATGCATAAAAAATCATGTTATCAGCACACAAAATCACTGCCTAATGAGCTCTGCTCTCCACTAACAAACAACAATCAACATACATACACTTCAAAACATACAACACACATAGCCCGAAAGTTAGCGTTAGGGGATTACCGTCGAAAGAGAGATAGCGATGGAGACAAAGCTGATGAGAGCCGATCACAGACCCCGCTTAAAGTGTGTTGGTCTGCATGACAAAGTTGATGGTTAAAAGTGTGAATCAAAGTTCTCAACATTCAACTGGTTTCCATAATGAGGTTTCTAAAGATGTAATAGCTAATAATGTAACAACTTACTAAAAAAGAGAAAACAGAAAAACTTAATCCTAACGCTATTTAGGAAATTATCAATTTCTGTTCACATCAATAGCATATCTTATGTCACACGAAAGAAGCAAATTACATTAATTAAAAGAAACAACACATTTTATCATGTACAGCAGAATAACTTATCACAAACAACATAATAAAATTTTGTCATTCAACCAATGATTTACGAAGTTATGAACAAAAAATCTGGTGGAGAGACATATTCTTGGTACTTTCCTATTAGTTTTTGCCTTAAACCTTTAAACCTTTCTAAAACAACCTTTCTTCATTTCATCATACTTGTATTTTAAACTTGGTACTTTCCTGTTAGTTATTGCCTTAAACCCTTTTTGAGTATCTTTCCATTTAAATATTTAATTGCACTCACTGTTGTCAATAAATTCCAAGAAAAGCTCCGCTAATACAATTGTACACTCATTTGTCAAAACAAAATTCTTTCCACCCACATCATTATTTCAAGACATCTACAAACATATTGATGAAAAGAGAAAAAAAGTAATACCACATCAATTAGCATGAGTGGGTATGTTTGTAAATCATTTCGGCATCAACCATAACCACCTGAGTGAATTCCATCTTTTCTCTTCAAGGAAGTACATTGGGAAGGGAGTAGAAAGAAATCTGAAGTGCAGTCTTTCTTTCTTTTCCTTTAAAACTTCAAAATAGAATGTTGAAGTAACGAAAAATGTAGAAATAATACTAAGAAGAGGAAACTAATAAAATGAGGTTCAGGATTCTATGATTTAATTTCTTCTTATCTATTATTTCTCATTTATTCTTAAACACATATCTAATATTTTTTTCCTCCAAAAGAAGACCTCTCTTGTTACTGAACATCATCTCTAGTCACCATAACACAAGTTTCCTCAACATTCAGTTCATCATCTTAAATAATCAGAAAGTAAGTTGCAATGAGCTAAAATACATCATGGAAATGAATGACCACACACTATCATGAGTCTGATCACCAAGCATGTTGAAATAGGAAATGCCCAAAGGCTGTTTTTACTCTCTAAAACTTGAAAACAAAATCTACTCCAAATTCCAAACATATTTTGATTTCTGAATCTAGATACACCAACAAAGGCTTTGCAAAATAAAAGATATTCCAATCAGAAACAAAATGAACATAGGTATATGGGCAAGAAACCATTTTTTGTGAAAGTTACCTCTGTTGTTGTATAAAAGAATCGAATTGTTTACTGAAAGAACAGATGTCCCTTAGTAAAGAAAACACTTCTTCTCTTATTTGTCAGTAGGCTACAACAAATGTTGAAAACTTCTTTTGTTTCTATGAACACCAATTAATAGAATATAGAAATGGGCATATATACTTCTTTTGTTTCTAACAACATTAGTAGACTAGAATCTTGTATGTTTTGTAACTTTTTCAGCTGATGATGAAGCTTAGGATTTTTAATGATGAAGCATAAGTGGACTAGAAATGCCATGTCTGTTCCTTAACTACTACTCCTGATTTATAACTTAATCAACGTCCAACCTCACTAAAAACTAGTCTTGTTCCTGTTGCTCACTATGCCATCTTGGGGTTCTTAGATTCAACATCTTTGGTTAATGTCATTGAGGCAGTTACTACATATCAACATTGTGGAAGAACCTTATGACGACCTATTAAGAATATGAACTTTAGAGTAGCAGACTCATCTTTGATAAAACTGCTTCTATTCTATGTTTACTAATTTTGAGAATATTTGCTACCATATTATTGAATAATCACATCCCCTTTTTTAAAGACTGTTAATGCAAACAAAAGAAATCCTAAAGGATTCAATCTTAGCTAATAAGGGTAAAGAAATCCCTAATTACAACAATATAAGAAATCCTAATGATATGATCTAAGTGAAGGAAATCTTCATATGATTGCAAAATGGTACAGTTGTAGTTATAAGTTATATAACATGAGATTTATGGTTGGTTTATATTGTTTGGTTAAATTTTGTATATTCATTTTTTTGTTTTTAATTTGAAATTAATACACTTCAGCAAGTATAACGTGTTATAAACGATTTTTAACTTAAACATTAACACTTTAATTCTTTTGATATTGTGTTTGCTGCAGACTTTAATGTTTTTAATATAATATAGAATGATCCTCATTTTCAAATTTTTAACTTGAACATTAACACTTTAATACTTTTAATTTGGTCATCAAAGATGATGACCATTTCAACACCAAGACCTCTTCTGTGATCAACTAATGAAAATATTCTTATAATTGATGTCAAAGAAAAGTCCCAAGAACTATCAATTTCTTGAGAACTTCAATTCGATAAAATCATATCAATCGATGCAACCCTTCACAAACATGATCATTCATACCATAAAATTAAAAACAAATTTCTATAAGAGTACCATCGTGAAGCATTGAGACAGGTAAAGCAAAATGATATATAATCACAGGCACAGATTGTAAGAATGTATACAAGATTCAGTTCATATTCTTGATTAATTGGTACCAAACATATTAACACATTCTTCTTATATTTAGAACTGGATAACATATTTATTATTAAAATTATAAAATTAAATATTTACGAGTAATTCAGTATTAAGATTAAAGAGAGTCTAGTAGCATATCCAAAATAAAGAGAATCTAATTCACATTTACGAACTTGTTTATATAAAAAAAAATCTCAAACTTGAAAATAAAATACTTAATTCATGTTCGTAATTCACATAAAATTTATTTCACAATGCGCAACAACCAGTAAAATGTCAGCAACTTGTGAACCTATACGTAATACGTTGGCTAAATAGTACCGTAATTTCAACAGAAGCGGATATCAGTTAATAATAACTAACAATGAACAGAGTTATAAGGCCAGAGCAGATTAGAAAATGGCTAGTGATGATGAACAAGTTAAGGTAATAATGAACAAAGAGAAGAGTTTAAGAGAGTTAATTAGTTACCTTAGTGCAAGAGTGCTGAATTTTTTTAAGAATCAAAATGAGAGTGCCCTCTTTAGATAGCTGTAGAAAAAAATTCAAAGATGTTAGAGGAAATGAATTTTTCAATTATCAATGAAAACTATCTAATTCTAATTCCTTAATCAGATTCTTGTTTAGCATTTCCTAAATAGGAAATGAAGATGTTAGAGGAGATTGAAGGCTAATAATATCATAGATTCAGCTGAGTCAATTGCTTAGGTTTTGAATGTTCAACTAAATACATCCTTATGGAATCTGAACTACATCAAAGCAGGTGTAAAAGTTAGGAAACAGATAACACTAAAAAATATTGCTGGTATATAAAAACAATTTGGTCAAAATTCCAAGAAAATCAGTAAACTGACAAGCATTGACTCAATAGTCAATAGAAATTTGTCATTGAAATTTTTATCTTTTCCCTTTTACTATATTCGGTTACCATATCACTTCATCTCACAACACAATATAAAATACACAAAATAACCTAAGAGCAGAAACAGAAACAGAAAAATAAAACACGAATAGCTGTGAGGAAGATGAGCTTACCTAAGAGCTAGGGAACCGTCAATGAGATCTACTGTGAGGAAGAGCTGCTGTGAGAAATAGTGACCGAGAGAGGGTTAGGAGACGGAAATGGTGGCCAAGAGAGGGAGGAAGGGTTCAGAGAAGTTTACAAACAGGGAAGGTTAGGAGATGAAAGTCTAGGGAGAGAGGGGGAAATGGTGACCGAGAGAGGGAGAGAAGGTTAGAAGCCAGAAATGGTTAACGAGAGAGACGGAGAGAGAAAAGGAAAGTTTGGCCGAGAGAGGGAGAAAGGGTTCGGAGAGGTAATGGTTAACGAGAGAGAGGGAGAGAGAAAGGGAAAGTGTGGCCTAGAGAGGGAGAAACGGTTCGGAGACGGAGAAGGTTGGGAGAAGAAAGTGTTGCTGTTTAGGGTAAATGATTTGGGGGAAGGGATGATGTCGAAACAGATTAAAACCATAGCGACGGCCAACGACCGTCGCTAATAACGTCACTAGAATAAAAAGTTTTCGACGGCCAAAAACTTCCGTCACTAGCCTCTGAAACTTAGCGACGGCTAAACAACCCCGTCACTACTCTTGAATATTAGCGACGACGCTTGGATACCGTCGCTATATTCCCAAGTTTAAACTAAAATAACGTAGGGAAGGCCAGAACACTAGCGACGGCTATCTGCTCCGTCACTAGTGTAAAAACCTAGCGACGGTGGCCGCCGTCGCTAAAGTTCATGTTAATTTAGCGACGGTCATTACCGTCGCTCATATTTGGCGCCAACAAAACAACAAGGAGGGAAACCCAAAAAAGGAGGAGCTACATGATAGCGACGGCACTAGCGGCGGTCACTAATTAGCGACGTCAGAGAAATACCGTCGCTAAATGTGGCCATAGTGACGTCCTGGTGGACGTCACTGATGCATTAGACCTCATAGCGACCCTACATTTCCCGTCGCTATCAGTTGGCGCCATAAATACATTGGAGGGAAACCAAAAAAGTGGAGGGAAATGACGATAGCGACCGATTCAGCGACGACGTGTGATATTGTGACGGAGGTAGTGACGGTTCTTGACCAATTTTAGCGACGGGGAAATTTCGGTCGCGGATGTGGTCACTATGTTTCCTGCTCCAAGTCGCTTTTCATTTGTGGTCGCTAACGCGGTCACTAATTAGCGACGGCGTGAGTCGGTCGCTACCTGGCTGTAGCTGTTAGTCATTTTTCTAGTAGTGTGAATCTCTTAGACTTTGTTTGATATCATATCATTTATCAAAGGTTATGTAGGGTTTAAAACTCGAGGAGTCATATTTAACTACCGGTATTAGCATATAGATTAATTAATATTTTTCTTTTGTTTTTATCATAAATGACTAATTTTACTTTACTTGAACTCTTTCCTTAAAAAAAGTTAGTAGTTGCACCAATATAACATCAAAGTTAATCAGGCTACAAAATTTATACAAAAAGTTATCATAATTACACTATTCACATTAATATTATTACAAAAGACGCATAATTGAAAAACTTGATTTTGTGATTGTCACGCTATCATTATCATGTGCTAAATCAACTTAATTTATATTTATCTTACTTTATTATGTACTAACTTTAAAGTAACAAACATCTTTTGACATTCCTGCAAGCTACAATGTATATGGAGTGAGTGCAAGTCATATTCCAATGTCAGATCATGAAGTTGAACCACAAATAAATATAAATTCTTCTTATTAAATTTCAATGCAATTATATTATCAAAATTCTAATTCAAAATTTAAACAATCTCTGACCCATATTGTTATTAGTACAAATATTAAGCTATTAAGTAATATTTGGTAAATTTACAAATATGAAGTTATGCTAACTTTCACTTAAAAATATTTCTTAGCATAATGCAGTGAAGTTAATTTATAACTATAAAATGACAAAGTAATATTGTGATTATGTCTATGAAAATATTGTCTTAGATGATTACACTAGTAGGCTATAGTTAATTTTGCACTTCTCCTTTCGTTTATCCACACATTTATTATTATTATTATTTTTATTAAAGACAAGTTTTTTTAAACTAGATACATCTATATATTATAGTAAAACAAATATTTAGGATTAAGTTAAAGTCATCTAAAGTGACATTTTTCTTTTAGAATGAATGCAATTACAATATAAAAAAAACAACCCATGCGAAGGCACGTGCTCCGCGTCTGTTATTGATTAAAAATAAAGTTTATTTAACCCAAGTAAGCAGTGTTATTAAAACCGGACCGGTGATCGAACCGGTCTAGGTACTGGGTCAATGGGTTAATGGTCGAACCGGTTGATTCATTGGTTGAACCGGTTGACTTAGTTTATTTAAAAAATAAAAAATAAAAAATACTATATATATATATATATTTTAAGTTTTAAGTATTTCATACTCCAAATGAAAATACCTAATGAAAGCAAAGTACCAAATTTCATAAAATAATTTTATTCTCCCAAATTAATCACATTTTTAAAATATAGATACATAGATATATTCATTCAATTGAATAATAAAGAGGCGATTTGTAGTTTGACGTTATTTGCTGGAGAAATGAGAAAAGAAAAGTTTACTTTGCTCTGCTGAATCCTAATTGCCTTTCGTGAAATAAGTTGATAATATAAAAAGAAATACAAAAGAAAGATTAAAAATTGATAAAAAGAAAGAAAGTTAAAGTGCACCTGCTGTAGCACGTGAAATAGGCATTGATTTTTCAATTTTTTAATTAAGCATTGCGAATTGCACAAACAGTCATTTATATGCTATATAAATAAAAAATTAAAAATTAAAAATTTATTAGACCGGTTCAACCACCGGGTCACCGGTGTAACATCCCTATGTTTTATATTCATGAGTTTGGATATTTAATAAAGTAAGATTATTATAAGATGTAAAATTAAAATAAAAAGAAAATTTTGATTTGGGACCTGACGCGTAGCGTCAGTGGGACGCGTAGCGTCAGGGTAAAACTTGACGAGTAGCGTTAGTGGACGCGTAGCGTCCATATAAAAATTTAGACTTGACGCGTAGCGTCAGGGGGACGCGTAGCGTCAGTGTCGCGGGCAGAATAAAGACCCAAGATGACAGCCTGCAAAGCAGAAGTTAAAAACATAAGTTTTGGGGTTCTTCTTCTTCTCTCTTTTCCCTGCGACAATTAAAGGCCAACAAGAGGTTGGAATCTGAAATTAATTGCGGATTAGAGGTAAGAAACTTAAGATTAACGCATGGGATCTTTCAATTTTGAATTCCATGGAGAATTTCTATCTTTATCCATTTTTGGGAAAAATAAGGGAACTTTGAATTTTAAGATTCTAAACCGATTAAAAGTTTCCTTATGGTGTTCAAAAGAAGGATTGAGTGACGAATTTGAATTCCGCTTTATATAGGTTGCGAAAGAGCCGTTGAAAGATTAGCGGAAAAAGGGGTTTCTCGGAGAACTTGTGGTTTCAGTTGTGGTAAGCTTCTAAAGCTTTAGAAAGTAATTTTTGAGCATATTCTTGAGTTGGATTAAGGTTTGAACAGTTAAAACCTTAAACCTTTTTGTAATTTTATCTTTTAGTGGTTGCGGCGCATTGATCTTGGTAATTGAGTTTAGAGCGTCGACAGTGAGGTAAGGGGAGTATTATAGTATATATTTGATTACAGATTTGTGATAATTATGTTGGAAAAATTAAATCTGTGAAAGTATGAGATTGATATATATATATATATATATATATATATATATAGGAGAATATGTGATTAGATTATGTATGTGGTTATATGTTGTATTTAACAATTATGGAAAATAGAATGGTAATGAATGAGAGGTGAATTGTGAATAAGATGGAAAATAATGTATAAAGTATGCTTAGAATGTGCATGATGGAGAGTGATGAAATATTGAATTATCGTGATATAGAAGATATAAAGTTATGTTTGATTATGTGAATATTACGAATGTAAAGTATGATTATGATATTTAAAGATTATGGCTTTCAATGCCGAGATGTGGCTTTTATGCCGAGATATGGCTTTTATGCCGAGAAATATGGTATTTATGTTGAGATGTGGCTCTTATGCTGAGATGCGATTCTTATGTTGTGAGTTGGCTTGTATGCCAAAATCATTTAATGATTGTATAATGTATATTCATGATTTAAAATGAATAATGTGTATATGATGAGATATATTGTTAGATGTTGTGTATGTATGATATGTATTGTGGACAGCCATTCGGTATAGATTACCCCTCGCTTTTGGCTCCCGTGGTCCATGTAGAGGCCCAGTTGAGCTACCCAGTGATCCAGGAAGAGATCCAGTGGTTGAGGTGGGGAGACGGTTTATGATACCGGGCTCGGTGAACCAGGATGTGTTCACGGGATGTCGGTGGACTCCCAGCTGGTGGCTGATTCGTTAGTATCCGGATACTAGGTGTCTGATGTATATGAGAGTCAGTTGTGAATTATACTCCTTGACTGATATGCAGATTATTGCATTGATATGATAATGATATGATTGAAATAATGAATTGTGAAATGAATTGATTAAGTATGGGTACTTAAAATTAATTTATCTCAATGTTGCGAGATATTTGTTATGATGTGAACATAATGAATTTATGATGATTATGATGGATTATGATATGTTGGGTTCATATGAGAAGAATTTAGTGGATCAATAACCCAGGCAGGAGAATGAGATTCTCCAGGTGATATCAAATCTGATTATGTAGTTGTATCATTCTTGTGATATATACTCACCCTTATTTTATGTTCACAGTGAATAAACCCAAGGATGTTGCGGATGCTGCGGAAACCAGTACAAAAATGAGCAAGGAGTAATGCCAGAGGAGTTTGGAATGTATATCTTGTATATATTTATATGTGAATATATTATCTAGTAGATTTGTAGAAGTATGTGTTGTTGTTACTTGTTCGTGATGTCTAATGGCACTGAGCCGTCAGTAGATATATGTAAATCTGTGGGAGTGTGAACTTATGCATAGTATAATATGTGTGTGGTTTGGGTGATGTGATTATGTAATGGCATTGAGCCATTAGATATTATGCATCTATGATGACCAGGTACTGTTGGATGACTATGGTTATGGCATAGAGCTATACTGTAGTAAATCATGCATTATAGGCAGGTTCTGTGGATGTCTTTGTGTTGTAATAGTTATTTGAAATGATTGAATGTTGTATCGATGAATTGAATAGATTAAGAGATTTGAATTAGTAGCCATCCCTATGACTTTGAGAAACGAGATAGGTGAATTTGAGTTTCAGTGAGTTTCAATACCTTTGCTAAGTATCAATAAGTCCATAAGAATATTTAAAAGTGGTATGCATTGGATTTGGATCATTTAAGAATCATTTAGGGTGTTTGGTGTAAGAGTGTTGCACATAAAGTGGTTAAGTTGTATTTCATGCATAACTTGAGCATATGTTAGAATTTTGGCGAACGAACATCGCCAATAGTTTCAGAATAGGGAAAACATATGGACCATTAAGTTTTGTGGCAATTAGACCTGAAATGAGCTAATTGGATAAGTTAGTAATTGGTCAAAAGGCCTAAAATGTGTGACAGCATCAGGTGCTGTCACTGATAAGCCCACGCGTAGCGTCATCCTGGCGCTCAGCGTCAGGGCTACGAATGCACTCTCACACCTAGCGTGGGCTTGGCGCGTAGCGTTAGACCCCTGTTTCAGGTTTTGAGATTATTTCAACTTAAATGATTTTAAGGATTATAAATTATTTATTTTAAATTATAATTTGGGTAATTTTTATAAGATGCATTTTTTTTATTATTTTTGTGATGTAATTTAATTTTAGAAACGTGAAAAATTTATTGTGAAAATCAATAAATTGAATAAAATAAATATTATTTGAAGAGGGATGTCACAACCGGTTTTTTAGAAAACCGGCCGGTTCAACCCGGGTCACACCGGGTCAACTACATTTCCGATCTGATTGAGGGTTCGGACCGGTTGGGTCACCGGTTACCGGTCCGACCGGTCCGACCGGCCGGTCCGAACCGGTTTTTTTAACACTGCATGTAAGTTTGTAAAGAATAATAAATAAAAAAGAAAAGGTTTTATTTTAAAACGTTATCAATACACATCTTCTGTGATTTTTAAGTAATTATTAGGTAGTTTTTAATAAAATAATTATATTTTTAATTTTTTGTCCTATATAATACTCTTTCAACCTCATGTCTATCATCAATTTAGACATTTTTGTAAAGATTGAAAAATTATCAAATGTTCAATTATTTGAGCAAGTAAAGAATAAAATATCATTATTTAATTATATTAACTCTAAAAAGAATACTACATCGGTACTTAAATATAAGATCATTTTACCTAATTCACACATATTAAGGAAGTTGATTAATTTAGTTAAAATTATTAAATTTCTTTAAAATTTGTAATAGTTTTTTAAAATTGTCCTTAAACTGTCAGTCATCATTAGATTTTCTTCGTTCATTCTTTTCCTATTTAATCTCTCTACTTTCTACCTAATTATCATTAGAGAAAAATAATTTAATTGAGGTATGTTATTTATTATTATATTAATTTCAGTAAAAATTATACACTAATAGGGGGTATTTAAGTAAAAAATAATTAATAACATTAAATTAGTCTTATATTAAGAGATAAAAAATCCTCTAAAAAAAGTCTTATATTGAAAAATAAGGGAAAAAAATAAATGAGGATAAAAGTAGAATAAATATAGGATTGAGGGGGTAATAGTAATAATAAAGATATAAAAATCCAAACAGAAGATTACAAACAAGAGAGAGGGAATCTAGGTTGTTCCCGAGACATCATCGTCATTCACACACACCGCTTCTTTTTCCTTTTTCTTTTTTTTTAAACTATGTTTGTGACTGTTTAGTTTAACTTTCGAGTTAAAAGCTTTTAAGTTTCTAAAATTTATATTTACTTTTTTTCTCTATTGTAGAAAAACAAAAATAAAAGATAAATTAAAAATAGTTAAAGTTTTCTATAAGGCTAAATCTTAAAACAAGACACTTATGATATTAAAGATTAAAATACAAGAGGTTCAAACAAGTTGAATTGTATTTGATTTAAGTTTAACTTATTTAATTAATCTAATTCTTATATAAGTTTAGCTGATTTAGTTCATAAACTAAATTTATCGAACCAATTAATGAATTGAAAATTAAACTTATGTCGAGTTGGTTTAATTGATTGAATAATTATTTTCTTATTTTATCTTACTTTTTTTATTCACTGTTCTTAACATTCTTTGTATTTTTAATATCAATAAAAATATTATTGAATTAATAATTAATATTTTCTTAAATAAAAACGTACAATTAAACAAAAAAAATAATAGTACTAGACTACTAGTTACTCTCTATCCATAATTATTGTCGTTTGATTTTTTTTTCCTAAAACTATTATCATTTTATGAATTGAAGGTATAATTAAAAAAACTAAAACTCAATAAAAAAAATTAATTGAAATTGATTGCAGTAACTAAAGTAAATAAAAATGGGTGTTGGTTGGCCTCGAAGGGCATGAAAATAATTAATGAAGTTTGAGGTGTTGAGAAAATCCCACGGTTTCCTTTCCTTTCAAAGTGCTATATATAAGTACATTGAATAAGATTGGTCCACACCACACCACACCACACCACCCACCACAGCATCCAAAACAAAAAAGTTAGGTTTTTTGTGAGTGGTCATAGGCTCTTCACTCTTGTGCTGGCTCCATTACTTTCATCTTTTCTGCTGTAGTAGGTTATTTCTGATGAGTTCTTCTGGATCTGATTAAATGTTGTGGTTTGTGTGTTACATTACATGTTGTTATGTTTGCTGCATGTTGGTGATTTTACTTTCTTTGTGAATTGATCAGTGAGGTTTGGCCCATGGAAAATGATTATATATGTTTTGAATTAATTAATTAATTAAGTGAAAAAGGGTTATGGAGTGAGTGGAGCTCCTTGAAGTTCAAAGGAGGGTGTTGCTAGGTTGATTAAGCTGCTGAGCTATGGATCCCACAGTTCTGCCCATGACAGACCTTTTTTGTGGTAATCCTGTGGCTTCCATATCATTGGAGCTTTATTACCTTTTGTTATATCCTTATTTGGATTGAAGGGAGCTCTACACCCTCTCTCAAGCCCCCTTTTTTTTTATCTCTTAATCATAATCCTGATCATTTCTGGAAAAAGCTATGCATGCTCATTTTTTCTATGTTGTATGAAAGTTTTACTAATTTTGAGTGCTGGGCCATAGGTTTGTAGGAGACATTTGGTGTTTATTTAGTTTTTAATTAATTAGAGTTGTCCAACTATAAGATAGATAAATAGTAAAATTTTGATTCATTAGTGAAATAAAAGTGTTTATTATAGGTTCAACACTAACGATATTGAATTATGTTGTTGACTAAATTTTGTTTGTGTAATTGGAACTGTAAAAATCAACCAAACTGAGATTTGACCTGAAAAATTTTATTACAGGTTTGACCAAATATTATTACAGGTACTTTCTTGGTTGGATGACACTGGTTAGCTTTTTCTTTCGTCTGATAATGACCATTTCCTAACATTAATTGGTTTTTGTATGAGTTGTTTATCCCATGGATCACTTTAAAAGCAGGATCTTGAAGAATGGATTGAATTGGGTGAAGTTGAACACTCCCTCCGTTTATTTTGATTTCTGGGAGTTTTGATGTGTTCTTAAATACAAAATGAAGTGAGTTTTGTAGTAAATAATCTCCTTGATTCAATTGTAACTGCAATATATGTGACTGTTCTGGTCAACACGTTTTGCTGCAGATTTCGCTGTTGGCTTTATGCATTGGATTTTGTTGGTTGTTGAATTTGGTTTGTTAAAAATATAAATAATTGTAACTTGTACCCCGATAAAGAAAGGCTTGTAACTTGAACCATATGGGTTTTGCACATTTTAGGAAATCACACGAACTTATCTATGGTGACTCTCAGTATAGCTCATAGAAAGCCACAACATAACACGTGTAGATAACATACCTCATCAAATAAGGTAATGGTATATGATTCTGATACCTTAGTTAGGTTTAGACCCCTTAAAATAGGTACTTGCAATGGAACCCCCTTGCAGTTAAATCCTTGACTTTAACATTCCTTCCAAAATTCTTACATTTAGATGATGTCTCATGTTGGCATTGCACTTTAATGGCCTCTTTGCTTGGCTGGAGGTTAAGCAAACTGGTGGATTTTTGGGAGTTTTAATTATTTTAAATGGGATGTAAGATCAATACTACTTAATAGATATTTTTGTTTCAATAATGATCTTTTTATAATTGATTATTAAATAGATACATTTTTTTTTAATTTGGACAAATTTAACCTCAAATTTTAAACCCTAATTTTTGCTTTAACACATATCATGTACCAAGAGTGAATAACATCAAATCAAATTTGTGAAATTCAAGCTCTTCAGATTAAGAAATAGACAAACTACTTCTAGGCATTTAGCTATTTGAAAAATCATAATTATGCAAACATGCAGTAGATAACAATCATAATCCCAACCACATCATTATTTCAAGACCCTAGAGGCATAATCATCGGTTACAATCTATAACCATTATAGAAATTAGTTATCCTTAAGAATATTGAATTTATAATGGTTATAAAAATTAGTTATACTTGAGAATGTAGAATTTATAAAAACAAAACATCCAGAAAAAGAAATTCAAAAGTTAATGTTAATTTAAAAAATCAGAAATGAACTATATTAACCAATAATGATCTAGAATACCACACTCTCACCATAAACATAAAATAATGTGACACAAGGAGGCATCACACACCTATGCAACAAAATAACCATCTTCACATGCATTTTGTCCCACAGAAGGGGCCAACCTAAATTTTAGTACCATGATCAATCCCCAAATCATGGAAAAATTAAAGAAAGGGCTCTAACATAGAAAATCACATATTAAATGGAAATTTTAAAAGTGTAAGGAGTATACCATCATGTGGTCTTATTTTTATAATAAAAAAATGCTTACTTTGTTTGTTATATTTAATATTAGTTAATTTGACCAGGAAAAAGAATATGTTGATGAAAAGTTGTATATAACATTATCAAAAGTCACCTTATATTTTAAAAAAGTTAATAACAATATACACGTGAAATGTTAATAACAATTCGCCAATTATATTTACATATAAGTATAATTCTAGTTTAATTTCCTAGTACTAGATATCAAAATTAGAGTCATTTTATATATTTTTTAAAAAACATAAATATAAAAATATAAAATAAATCCTTGCAACCCCAAGCATAATCCCTAGTCTCTATGTAATTTCCAAGCCTAGTCCAACACAATACGACACACATTAAGAAAACCACATTAAAAAATGGTTCTTTTAAAATCATCTGTAGTACTCATCATTCCTGAGTTTCAATATAATTTCCCATAAAAGTTTTCCATTTGATTCATTAAATAGTACTCTTAGGTCATTAGTTACTAAGACCTTAAACATACCATAACATAAAAGTTGGGGCTTGTATGAGAGAACTAGAGATCCTGACCTACTCACACCATGGTCACCTGCAAGATTTTAAAAATTACTACTATTTATTGGTAATTGAATATAATCAACAACAAAAAAGACTAAAATATAAGTAAATTTAACTACTTTTTAATAAAAGCATTAATGCTCCTTCTAATTTCTAATATAGGAAAAAAACTCAATTTTTTTTATTTTTAATACAAGTAAACGTTGACTAATTTTATCATATTATATGTTATGATATCTAAAATACTCCCCATATTAAAAGTTATCATTTTCAAAATACTTTTACTGATTGTGACTTTTCAATTGTTTTAATGATATATTCATTAAATATAGTAAGGATAATTTTGAGAATCAAACTATTTTTTCTTAATGAATTCAAGAGAATTAAATAAATTTCCCTGACACTTTCATAAGTGTATTTTTTTTCTTATATTAGAGACTATACATTTTAATTTTTAATGGGGAGAGAGTAGACTCCTTAAACAATTTACAATGAAGAATATTATACTAAAAAACATACCGTTTGTAGATTAAATCAATAACATTAAATGACATTTTTACATTTCTTAATTTATGCAGGTTAGTTTTTTTTTGTCCAGAGGCGAAGGTAATATTATACATTAGTTTTTCAATAAAATATTTTGTAATTTTCTTTTGATATAATTTTTTAATCTAAAAGTTATCTGTCTTGATAAATTTAATATCTTTATCAATTTTATTATTTATCAATTAGAGATTGATTCATAAGTAATGTGATAGTCATGAACCACCCAATAGTTTTTTCTTGATACCTCACTGGCGGCTCTTTAATTTCAAAACTTTTTATTATCAATATGAGCTAATCTCGATATCGTCTTATGGGCAGAAAGATCATTTAACCTAAAAACTATCATGCAAGATCGACATTACATAAGTATTGAAGCACGACATTAGCTCTCAACATCGCGCATGAGACTCATGACGTAACCCTGATATGAGCTATTCTCTCAATATTGAAAAGTCAGAGCTAACTTATGCAATCGCATGTTGAGGAAGTAACCTGCAAAGTGACTGATGGAAATGTGCAGTTTTTAGGTAGGGCCACTGTTGCATGTTAGCCTTTCTACAATGATCAGAATCACGCCGACACCTTATACGGTAAGCTCACATATATACTCGAAACAACTCTTCTGTTACCTCACATATCAACACTGAAAGGGAGAACATTCTCACTTGAACGTACGCTTGAGCTTTGATATTCTCCTTGAATATTCACTAGCTTGAGCGTCGGAGTGTCCTTGCAGGTAACACCCTCTTTCGCCCCACAACACGTAAGGCTAGTGATTTTGGTACGAGGAATCACTTCAAAACATTTTATTTCCCCACTGATATAAAAGGGTATAATATTGGATCCCTACTGTACCGGTGTAAAATCTAAACATATAACATCTTTTGAGGACTAGTCACTATTTTACACTAGTTCCTTACATATTACATTGTTTTATTGTTCTACATACAGATGTTCTTTATTATTGGATGTTATAACTTGTGGAGAAAAACTATATAATTTTTTTATTTGAATTAACTTTTATGGTGTATTTGGAGGGGAAGATGAAAATGTTTCATTTATCCCCTCTCCTTAATTCATATTCCTTTACTAAAATCATTTATTTTTTTTAAACCAATCAAATCCTTTAAGTTTATTTATATTAATCTTGTAATAATAAATATAATACAAAGGGGATAGTATATCTATTTTACAAATTGTATAACTCTTTAATTCTAGCATCCTTATATTCTGTTCTTGGAGAAATTATTACATAGTATCAGACCACTAGTTCAACTTGTGATCTAGATGATAATTATTAACATGTGGAATTTTTTTTTAAGATGGGGTGCAATTTATATTTATTTTTATATCAATTATCGAAACAGCCAGTATACAAATATTTTAAAAACCAATAATTTGTTACCATTATTTAATAACCAGTATAAAAAAATTACATCAATTATTACACAAGTTATTCTATAACCTCATTTTGATAAATTTTCATGCGTGGTAAATAATACAACCTAAATTTCATGCTTCAAAATTCCAAAATCAAATACAATAATATGTTATGAAAAAGATAGGGAAAACATTTTTTTTAAAAAAAATTACTCACATGGGTCAAGTCAACTAGGTTGTTGATTTTAAACGAAGCCACCATTTTGAAGGGAAAACAATTTTTTTGGAAAAGATTACTCATATAGGTCAGATCAATCAAGTCGTCAATTTTAAACAAAACCGACAAATTCAACCAGTTTTATACCGAATCACTTGTTTAACCGATCCAATAAAATATTCATTGAACCGGTTTTTATGTTCCAAACCGCATTGACAGGAATTAAAAAAAAAATCACCGTAATGTAAACAATAATGTTCGTCATTCGAACAAGAGATTTAAGAGTGTTCCAAATCTGAGCTTTGAATATATAACCGCATTGGTAGGAATTAAAAGATTTTCACCGTACAGTCGACAATTATGTTGGTAATTCATACAAGCTCTTAATTTAAGAGATGGTTCCAAATTTGAGTTTTGAGAATATAAATACAATAAATCTCAAGAAGAAAAATTTTCCGTTTTGATCGGTGCAGAATGGTGTAGATTTCTCAATTCTTTCAGCGATGACAATCATTCATTTATTGTCCAATAAAGAAAACATTTATTCATTTTTTCTCCCGTTGCTTGTCTCGAAATCAACTCTAATTCATCCAAGGTATGATTTACTTCATCTAAAAAACTATCCAAACAAATGTTGCTGATGGAATGAAGTTGGTACTGAATAGGAATCGACATAATTAGATGCATTTCCCCTCCTTTCAACAATGTTTCCGTAATATTTGTTTCCGGGTGAGCAAATGGATAACCTTTTTCACGATATTGAACTGAACATTGACAGGTACAACAAAAATTAAAGTTTTGAGCTAACAAATTCATTATGGATACAAAACTAAAAAGGACATGCGATCTCATAATTCCGAATTCGTCAATTGGCCATTTTCAGAGACAACTTCCAAGTTCCAGCCTCTGAAAAAGAAAAAAAATACAATTAACACCAAATCCAGATAAAATCAGCCGAGAAAACCAAAATTTAGTCACCTTTCTGCTGCTTCTCTTTTCAGTTCATTTATGCGATTTTCCACTGAACCACACGCAGCTCTGATGTCTATATTCTTCTGACACAGCTCCTTCCATTGTGTGGACAACGCATTAAGCTCATATGCAGTGTTTTGCTGACAATTGTTTAGAAAAATGGCCTTTTAAGTAACAGATTAACAGAAATTTAATAAAACAAAGTCGGAAGAGTGGTAAGAAAGTCACAATCACCTGGTGATATTTCCTTTCACGATTTACTTTTTCAATCTTTTCATTTTGTTCCTTGGCTAATTTCTGCATTCTAAAAATAGAGAGCATAATTATAACCAATAACAAAAATGCCAAACAGCACATGAACTACGCATACAAACAACAGTTATTAAGCTCAATCAACATCTTTTTGACCATTCAATTTCACAAGGAAGGATAAGATTGTTTTTTAACCAAAATTTAACCTTAATAATCTATTTAATATTGAATAGTCAGAATTAGACCTCCCTACTCTCGTATGGCCATCATAGTTATTATTAACCTTGGAATTGGATAGTGGCATGTAGCAGCCAACCCCAAAATGGACACAGTGGATACTACATTAAAGGGATGCCTCTTATGAATTTTTAATGTAGATTAAATAATTTATACATATAATTGCTAAAGAAAAACTGAAAATTCATGACATATTCCTAATTAACAATAAAGGGTCAGATGTTTAGAGCAAAACACACTAGTAATTAGTAAAAAAATAATAAAAGTCAAAGAAACCAACCAAATTCAAAAGACATTCATATTTCAAATACAAGACATCTCAAACATTCAATCAAAAGTGAGGATGAGTGTTGCACAATGAATGAAAAGAACAGAGGAGGTTGACTGATTGAGGGTTCAGAGATAGTTGTGAGGGAAACTACATCTAATTTGGGATCCTATGAAGGGGAAATGAAATCCCAGCTTAGCCCCTGACTCCCCCCACCCAATGACTAAATGCTGCTGTTTTTTGAGGGCTAAAGTGGATTTTCAAAGAGCCTCACTGTAGAACCACTTGATAGGACACCACCCATTAAGAGGGTTTACATTGGGAGAAGAGAGACAACAGAGGATTAAACCACTGAGATGTTGTAACAGTTTATAACAGAAAGAATAGAAAGCAGTTATCACTATTAGAAAAGGGGTGAATATAGGGTAAGAAGAATAGAACCATATAATGTAGAAAAAAGGTGTGTGTGTGGGTTGGGGGGCATCAATATTGTAATTCTGGTGTTGAAAAGAGACTGGGTCAATTGAATTCCTGGAGTTGTATCATTTACTCATTCAAAAGCATCCAAACCTTTTGATTCCTTTTCTTTTTCTTCTTTCTGATCCAGTTTGTCTCATTCACTATAGTGCTGTTACAACTAAGGGCGCAATTTTGGTCATGATTGCGGTCGCTTAGCCACTATTCCAAATGCACTGCAATTCAAACACTTTTCAGTTGCACCACTATAGTTTGTGTGTTAGTATTGAAAGCGTATAAGGGGTATCTATAATGTCGGAGAGGTATCGAGGAGAACAAACTCATAAGTGTTGAACACCATAATACAACCCAAAACCTTAAAAGCATTAGATACGGATCCTTGCACTTATAAACCACTCACCTTATTCACATGTACTCGATGAGGGATTAGGTCACATTTGAATTCTTCAACATTCCCCCTCAAATGTGACTTAAGATGTTGCCTCTCAAACGAGTCAGGCTTTAACCAGCTAGAACCGCAATGAAGACAATCAGGATTAAGCAGAATCGAGTCTTATTGTAGATCGGATACTCTGTTACCACATTGAAAGCGTAAGGGGTGTCCATAATGACGGGGAGGTATCGAGGAAAGCAAGTCCACAAGTGTTGAACGCCATAATATAACCCAAAATCTTAAGACATTAGATGCATGAGTCCTTGCACTTATAAACCGCTCACATTACTCACATATACTCAATGTGGAACCCACTCATACTTGGATTCTTGAACAGTCAGTGTAGGTGAGAGAGTAAACTAAATAGTAACAATCTAAAGAACTCAGATATAACCTAAACTTGATGAACAAAGGTGATGATGACTTGCAGATCAAGTTGTACAAAAATATGATGAAATGGTCTGCAAAGCACAGAACTAAGAAATGCTTTAAATCAGATTTTTATAAAACCCATAAAAAGCAAAAAATCTGATGATGCACTTCAAAAAAACCTTAGGTAACCCAAATATTATGGGGGAGAATAATTATTTATAATTAAAAGGCATTTGTTTGAAGTATTAGCTTTATATTCCCAGTCATGATCAGATGGGTATTAAAGGTTACCATGCTTGTTTAAATATATTTTTATCTATATAAAAAATCCTACTTTAACAGTTGAGCTTATTCACAGTCACTGAAATGAATGATTCATGATGATGGTAGTGACTTGTGAATAGTGTGGAAATTTTTGTCCTGTGACAATCTTAGGAGTAAGTTCATAGGAAAATCCATATTTGGTATTTAAGTATGATAGGTTTCTAGGAATACCATTCTTAAGAATATCATTCCATGTTTTAGTCATAGGAGTGAAAAATCATGTCCTGAAACAAATGCCCCCTCTTAGGAACTTAGTGCAAAATGCCTCAAGTTCATTTGAGGTTGCTGCCTCAAGTATCATCTATATAATGATACGCTAAACATCAATCTCAAGAACCCAATCAACATAATAGCCTAGGCTGTTTGCCTGCTGGAAGCAGTAAATTTAAATTGCAAAGCACAAAAAACAGTTTCTTAGATCCCCACTTCCACAGTCATATGGACCAAGGCAGCGGTGTGTGATGACAGCACCTATATTTGTTAACAAATGCAGTAAGCAATCAAGCACTCGTGTTACAATCAAAAGATCCTCAAGAAAATACATTGATGCTGCAGAGGTAACAACTATACAATCCAATTGATTATTCAAAACAAAATATAAATATGACACATTTATTCACTTTCTATAACAAACCTTAATAAGTAAACTTCCAATCGTTGGTTGTGTAGTTTCCAAGCATCAGGACCATACTTTAACATCAATTCCAAATTCTCCATCCTGTGGACCAACCAATTAAACAATTGTAAACAACTGCATAGCAGTAAGTTTCTAAAAAACATTTCATGCTGCATAATATACCAAACTAGAGATTGAAAATGCAATTACTATTTTCTATCATTGGAAATCCAGGTCAACTTCCCTTTAGGAACTAATGTTGGTGTATTCCCTGGACGTTATATGCTCAAAGTATAGCCATGATCTTTGAAAATTTCCTGGAGGCCCCTAGACCTCCTAATAGTACTGGATTTCGGTGCTACATAGCTAATGCAAGTATATTCAGAAAGCTACAGACCAGTCAACTATTTTGCAATTGCACTGATAATAGGATTGCTATAAATAAGCACAGGTTAATTTCTTGTATACTCAAGAGAGTACATGTGACTTTTGCTTAAAAACCATTACAGCTTAAACCTGACTATAGCTAAGTCCATCAAGGACCACGTGCACAAGAGAGGATAAAAGTGAGAGAATCATGACATTAAGCACTAAGCACCACTTTGTGTCCTTATTCCTTACTGTTATCAAAACCATTTGATACAAAATAAATTGAGAGCCATGTATTGTCCAAAGTAGTACATACATTCCACAAATGATTCTAATTTCTAAGAAACAGCAGCTATATTATTATATTCCTGTGAGTGACAATCTCAAACATGAGAAAAGCAGTAAAAAAGCATTTCACATTACATTAGTAGTATTGCAGCATACCTCAGCATCTGATATTGCAGAAGGCGTTGAGCTCTATTAAGAGCTTGCTTCCAAGCAGTTTCATCGTTCCTTTTATTAGCCGGTGGCACTTCTAACTCGTATCGCAATCTATCAAGAGAAACCGGAGGCCTTCCAGCTCTCACACGTTCGTACTCTCTAGCAAGCATTGGATAGTTCTGTAATTCGGAAACAACAATCAATCACACATACGAACGAACTAGGGCAAACAAGAAATTCGTCACCAAAATCAACTTCAACACGCGATTTATTAACCAATCAGGATGTGCAATGAGCACTAGAAACTTAAAAAACAATTAATTTAGATTATAAAACTAAAAATATAATTGATTAATTGATTTAAGAGGTTAACAGAGAGAGGAAGAGAACCTGGAAATTGGAGGTGGGAAGAGGAGGGAAATCTTTGAGGAAATCAGCGGGTTTTTTGGAGCTGCGGCGCATCTCGTCCTCCACGAGACGGTCAACCTCGAGTTTGACCCTGGGGTCAGCATAGTCGTCGTCGATGTAAGGCAATGCGTCGATGATTTCAGCGTCGGAACTTCTTGCCCTACCGTAAGACGGTGGAGCCTCCAGCATCAGAACTTCTCCGTTGCTTTCATTCGCCATGGTTACACAGAGAGAGGGGGGAATTTCGTTTTTCTTCTCGGCGCCCCCGCAATCACAGTTCCGGCCGAAAAAAGAATGGAAGCAAGATTGTGTTGGGCTTTATCAAACTAGCAAGTAGCAACGGAACTGTGCTACCACACAAGCTGAATTAGTTATATAATTAAAACATATTTTATCATTTTAGGTTTAATTTAAAATATTTTATTATTTTGGGTTAAATTAAATATATAATTTTACCAAATAAATAAATAAATAAATATTTTTATATTTTGTCCAGACATGAGACTTGTTTATGTAGACATGCTAGTCAAATCTATGTAGGTGAAGACACTTCTTTAGAGGAAAGCACCTTTAGAGTATATATTGGTTATTTATGTCACATCATTAATAATCTTTAAAAGTATACTTTATACATTCATCATTATTTTCGTATATCTCTCCCTCTATAAATACTAACCTCGAAGGTAAAATTTAGGACCTTTTAACTACTTTTTATTCTCATATCGATCATTTAGTTTCAACGTCTATTAACTTAAGTATCAAGGGTGTCTTAAGGGACACCCCCCCTCTTGAGTCCTTTTAAGCATTTTTACAGGTATCTTGAGTGGAGTTGACATTGGCCACAAAGAAAATATCAGCCTAGTATCACTGCACTCCTTGAGATACCTTAGACATCTTACTTTGATTCCCGGATGGATCATTTGGCAAGCTTAGTGGGACCTGATAAATAAATCCCACACCGACATCATGCACACCAACAAGCAAGTAGCATGTCAACAAACCTCATGGAGTACATCAATTTAGTTTAAAAACATGTTAGTTTTGACTTAGAGGATCTCAATTTGATATCTAGTATCCAAGATATATCTTTTCTAACACATCAGTTTGGTCATCTTGGTTTTGACTTGTAGGATCTCAATTTGATATCCAGGATCCACAATATATCTTTTCTATCACACCGGTTTGATCATCTTGGTTATGACTTGGAAGATCTCAATTTGATATCCAGGATCCACAATATATCTTTTCTAATACATTGGTTTGGTGTAAGAGCGTGTCAATTTTGACTTAGAGAATCTTAGATCGATCACTTTTAATACCTTAGTTAAGCTCGGTCTCTTACGACTTTGATTAACCAAAGGTTAAGCCAAGCGAATACAATTAACTTCCTCCAGCTAGTTAAATTTAGTTTATTACAACATTGATTAACTAAAAGTTAAGTTTGCCCTTATCAATTATGATTAACTTCCACCAACGGATTAAGTTTGGTCTTTTACGACATCGATTAACCACAAGTTAAGCTTCTCATTCAATGGTTATGATTAACTTAACTAACTAGTTAAGTTTATTCTCTTACAACAACCATTAACTAAGTGAAGCTCGGCTCATAACAATGACGATTTCCATCACTTCATAGTTAAGCTTAATTAGTGGTAACAACTAACATTAGTTTTTGTGCGAACCTCAGCTAGGCCTATATATCTAATGTCGAATCAACCAATACACCAGATTTTAACATTTCAATTTTGTTCATATCAGCCACGACTATATATTAGATTTTCACATATCGATTTTGTTCATCTCAACCATGACTAGGCAACAGCTTTTCATATCTTAGTTTTGTCCATACTAGTCACGACTATGTTATTATTTCTCATATCTTGGTTTTGTCTTTACCACTCAAAACCATATACTAGATTTTTACACCTCGGTTTTGTTCATATCAGCCATAGCTATATACTGGATTTTCACATCTCAATTTTGTCTACATTAGCCACGATTATGTATAAAATTTCCACATCCCAATTTTGGTGATCTTATTTAGGATTATATATATATAAGAATTTCACATCTCTACCTTTCCCATCTCGATCAAACCCATATATCAGATGTTCACATCTCGGTTCAGTTCACTTAACCTATCTCATAGGATGTAATAGTTTGGCCTAGTCAACCTCATATTGGATATAACTTTAGATGTGCCTTCACATTGGTTTGGCTCTTACCTCGATTTTGACTTCACCTAAAGTATAAATTCTAGCTGACCTAATATACGTTGTCCAACCTATATTACCAATATTCTAAATTTTCATGCAAACCACTTAATTTCCCTGTTATCACAGGTTTAACCAACCCCAAAAATACATCATACGGTCAAATGGAGTTTTAACTGTCTCGAACGGTGTAAAAGATCAATATCAACCCTTAAATTTCTCTATTTTCCCAATTCCGTTTCCCCAACTGGAAACCAAACAAACACTTAATCTGTGAGGCATATGATTTAGACATACCAACCAGGTATATGTAGGCCTAAACCAGTATACTTATGTTCTACAACACGCGAGACTTATTCATCCAAACGTGTTGGTTAAACCTATGTCAATACACCTCTCGAAAGGGATGAACCCTTGGACAATACCTCCTAAACCTATGATAATGGAAACTTAGAGCGTGTTTGGTACCTTTGTTGAGTTGAAAACAACGAATGTGAGATGAAACAAAAATTCATCCTACGGTCCAACGGACTGTCTTGAACGGTGATCAATATCAATCTTTAGATTTTTTCCATTTTACCAACTGCAAATCAAACACCCCTTTAGTCTGTGGCGGCAAGTAATTGGAAGTGGACAAAAGTGAATGATACTGGTCTTGTGGTCACGGAGAATAACAGAGCTGGAAAAAGCGTCACAATGGGGCTTGTGATTCTTCCGATCAAAGCTCGATGGTTGAAGGTTGGGTAGGTAGCATCATCAGAGACTCATGATGGCGCGAAAGAGGATGAAATGGAGAAGTGACAGTAATGGATTTTACTTTGGGTTGTTGGGTGATGCCTTGTAGAAAAAATGATGGTGATGGAGAAATGAGACAAGAATGGCTTATGCCTTTGTTTTTCTCTAATCAAGCAACTTTTACAAGACATTTACAATTAACCTATGAATAATTAGGATCAAATGGTTGGATCTAAAATCTATTCATGCGGAAGAGAAGAGAACAGAATAAGGGCATCATAAAGAAAACAAATAGGGAAAATTTTATCCTTTTAAAACTTTTCTTATTTTTTATATCTTATCATGTATAATGTTACACATGTTAGATAAACCTTAATAATAAATTATTTAATTTGAAAATATATCTTTATTTTAATTATAAACTCGTTACTTATTTTTAATTTTAAATAATTTATACATAAAACAACAATAACAAATTATTTTTCATGTTTCATATACATTGTTTTAAAAAAATGATAATTTTATAATTAAAAATAAAAACAGAAAACATTTCTAAAACTAAACAACCCCTAAACATCACTCTTTAATTCTCAAATTTACAAAACTTCTAAGATTTCTTTTCAAGCTTTTTAAAACTTCTAAATTAAGAAGGTTTCTCAAACCAAACTACCTTCAGCATCACTCCCTGACTTTTCATATTTAGCATAAGATCTCGTAAAACTTTTTGGACTCAATAGAGAATGATTCAGTCCATTTAATTTTTTTAAAAATGAATTAGATTTAATAAGGTGAAACAACATTTACATAAATGGAATAAATATTTCATGTAGAGAGTAATATACTTGCATTAAAGTTAAGCTCAAAGTTTTAACCATAATCATGATAATATTTTTAAAAATATTTTATATGTACTAGTGCATTTATAATGAAATGATTCTACGTATCAAATGCTTCAATCTCAACTTTGGAAAATGGTGTAAAATATATTTTACTTTTTGGTAAAGTTTTCCACTCAGGTATCCTCTAAATCGTATGCTAGGAGACTAATCTTTAGTTCCAACAGTCAGCGTATTATGCGGTAGAGGATTGACCAAATGGCCTGTTTCATCCACATGAGTCAGGAATTGAACCATTGACCACAACACATATCTTACTTTAATCCTTAATATTAAAGAAAAATAAAATAAAAAATCATTAAAGTAAATAATACTTTACAAAATTAATAAGTGGTGATAGTTTCAAAGTTCGATTTAAAGTAACAAAAGCTTAAAAAGTATTTTTTTAAGTGTAAGGCGTAACTATTATTCAAGTTACGAATTGTCACAAACTTAATAAAGAGGAGGAAGGGGAAATGTCATCGTCGTCATCCAACGATGCTAGTGTACCATTGTCATCACCACCCATATCTCAAACCGACCATAATAAAGAATCGGCCCACCTTTATTCACAACCACGAACCTTCATTTTTACCTTTTTCAATCCACCAAACTGTCAATAACCTAATAATTTTGAATAGTAGTTCAACAACTCCACCACCTTTATTCCCAAGCCTGGGTACCTAAAATCACACAAGAGAGAATCTAAAAAATTTAGAAGAAACCTTAAACCTAGTTGAAAGTGAAACTGAAAAAGGTACCACCTTAGCACTAAAGATTAAGGCCCAACTGACGTCCTTGTCTTAACCTTCGAAGACGTACTTGATGATGTCATTGGGGGAACCAAATGGTGATTTATAGTGGAGAGGAGTGGTGTTTTATAAGTGGAAGGTCTTGTTGAGGGAGGCGGGGACGAGGAGATCATCATTTGGAAGGAAGGCGACAAACATGACGTATGGGTTGTGGGTGGTTAGGACAAAGATACATGAGTGAAACGATCAACTCCAAATATGGATGGTTTGATTGTCACTAGCACTAAGTATCCAATGGCTCTCTTGGTGGCCAAGGAGAGTGAAGAGATTGGCTCCACCAAACACGAAGAGGGAGATGAAACGTTGAAGCCTTGGTAAAGTCGTTGGAATTGGGTGCAGAGGTAAAGGAGGATGGAGTGGCGTTGGCTAAATGAGTGGTTTTGAGGGTGGTAGAATGGGTTTTGATTGGGGTGGAGTGGCCGGAAAGGGCGAAGAATATTCAAGGAGAAAATGTTTTTAAAATTGAAATGACAAATTTAATGAAAGGGATAAAAGATAGATTTGTAATATACAATATTTCAAAGATCTTTTTTTTAATATTCACTCACTTGTATCGAATCGAACCTATTATGGTGTAAGAGTGTACAAGTCATTACTCTTCTGTGCCTTAGAAGCCACCATATTTTATTCTCAATAGAGCTACACTTCCGAATTCAAATATTTTATTTTCAAGAGATGAGTGCCAAAGTTACATTCACATGTTTCGGAAATGTGTATTGCCAAAGTAAAATCTATCTGTATTGCTGGGAGTAAGTCTGTTTGTACCAGATAAAATAAGTATTTGATCTCTACAAAAAAAATTATTTTTGTCAAGATTTAACCTTTAAAAATATTTTATTAACTACATGACAGGGATCATAACACACGACATTGTTAACCTACCTAGTCCTCTGTTTGTTAGGTCATAAGCAACAAAAGATCACTAACAAGAGGAATCAATTCCAAATGTTTCCAAAATATCAAGGACTAAATCCTAATAGAAAGTTTGTTTGGGAAATCAGACGAAGACACATTAGTAAAAATCAAATACTTATTTAGCCTACATTTAATTCTAGTTTATTTTTCTCTTTATTTTTTATCCTTCTCGTGATCACGACATCAAAGGTGGAGAGAAAATCATATTGCAAAATATTAGACATCTTTGAGCAACTTCTGCATATAGAGAATTGTGATGTAGAATCTACAAGAAGAAATACTAACATTATCAGAACATTTGAAAAGGCCAACTTGACAAGCACTGTATCAACGAAACAAGCGGATGATATGCTAGTCATTTCTAGTGTGTACAACACTGAAAATAAAGTAAACTATAGTCCTAAAAAGGCCTAGTTCCTTTAAACGACAAGTTAGAGTCAGAGGGGCAGCATTATACATCACTAATTACATAAAATGGGAAATGTTATTGAAAAAATGAAGGCTAGCAATTTAGCTCCTATATCTCTTTTGAACCTCGTTTAATTTTTTGTACATTGTCCGATGCTTTTCAAGCAATAAATTTAATGATTTTGGTTTCTTACATTTGAAACGTAAATATTAATCACTATGCAGGAGGCATATTAGCATAGAGGAGAGTGAAAAAAAGTTCGACCTCCTGTATATTTTTAATAACTTTGATGAACTGATTTTTGCTGGGTTCTTCTAGGAGCAAAGGACACATCTGTGCAACTGGAGGTAACACTTTGGCCAACGGCAGACCTGCAGTTACACTTCCTCCACTGAATTTAGCCCCTATGAGCTCCACCAGTGTATCCACCACTGCTTTCAGAGATATCTCTACAATGCTCCCAAATTCAGTACTGCAAAAGAAAGGAAAAATAATTATTTGAGACATTTATGAAACTGAATAATGAAATACCATCAACCATCCTCCAACAGCAACTGGTTTAATCACACACACACAATATAATATAATTTGTACACAGAAAGGTGCATCTTATAGGAATGAGGCCAAGCATAGCATAACATAACATAAGATGGAGATCCTAACCATATAAAAGACTTGCAAGTTATTAATGTAGGTCCTACATGATGCATATATAGTTTAATAAATTTCTGTAAAACCTTCCTGTACCCTAGGGATTTTCCTTTTCAAATAGTTTCTCAACACTGTCTAGTTGTCAACTAGTATACCAGTCATCCGGCGTGTTACAAGCAAAGAGTTCATGGACATGGTTGTCATTCACAGGATCTTGGGTCTCCAGGCAGTTGTAATTTGTCCAAAACTAAGTATTTACCTTGATAACACTTCCCGCGCTTCCATCATAAGTTGTTCAAATTCATTCACATCTGATGGAACTAGGTCATCGTCACCAGAGGTTGTGGAATATGATTTAACATCTTCAGGTATCATATACTTTACCAAGGAATGTGGACCGCCCATACTCATGAAGATGTTGAGTATCTGCATGATAGTTTCATGAAGTGTTGTGTTGTTGAAGAAAGTACTCAGCTTTTTTCTGCACATTGAAATTATAGATAGCCAATTTTAAATGAGTCTTGATCATTACTTTATATATCTCTAGATTCTATATATAATGTTGATTCTTCAAAGTTCCAACTCAACAATTACCGCTAATGGAACACCTCTCTCTCTATCCATCTATTAAATGATAACTTCTAAATGAGGCTGCTCAGGTTGCATTAATGTATTAAGTTTCTGAACTTTGATTTTCACTAAGTTTATTTGCTATTCAGACATGTGTTTGATCACAATATAGATGGTTAAACTGAAATAGTGGAATGAACGTGACATTCTCGGTCATTAATTCTGTAACTTTATGAAGAACAGATTCAAAGCTTGGGAAGTGGTTAAACATAGACTTGGCCGCTGGCAATTCCTAACCCCATTGATAGAAAAATAAATTCATATTGCCCCAACTACACACAATTAAGATTGCTTGATATCTTATAGAAAGGGATAACACATAATGATATCTGGACCAGATTTTCAATGATTGATAAATTCAACTAACTAAATTGTTAACCTACAAATTAATGAAAGAAAATCACCCTTTGAGAACTTCTTTGGTTGCCGACTCCATATCAAAAATCAAGGCAGGCATGCCATGCTGGGAGAGAAAATCAACACTATCCAGAAATTTCTTCTGGTATTCCCTCTCAATCACATCTCCACTTTCCTGCATACAGAGAAACAGAGAAGAAAAGAAAATACCATTCAGGTTCAATGGGTACGTCATGAGTTAATTTGGTTAAAAAGATATTCAAATTTAGGTCAAATAAGTGTTCTCTCGATTGTTATGAGTACAAGTAAACCATATGAAGACAACAGATATTCTCCCGAAAGAACTTGACTGGAAATCTTTGAAAATTTGATCTACCTTGAGATTTGACCCATGTGTTGTTTCAACTTTCAAACTTCCAACCAATTAAGTAAATGCCTTGGTTTTAACTACAGAACCTTATTCCAAAACCCTCTCTTGCCCCTTCACCCCTGAATTAAGTTTGCCATCTTACAATATGTTTTTGTGAGTTGGTTTTGGAGGGAAGGGAGGAGATGGAAAGTTTTCATTTTTATCAAACATATTCTAATTTGATAATATTCAAAAATATACAAAATAAAATGATAGACTAACATAATATATTATTGATATTTATTTATTTTTATAAATATTAATAATTTCAATTTTCCTCCCCTCTCCTTCGCTCCAAAATCCAACTCCCAAACATACCCTTACAATAACAAAAGAAAGCCCACAGCACAAAAAGAATAAACAAAAACAGCAGACAACATCTTTCAATTTATTCACTAATAATTGGTTTATATAACTCTGCTTCCTCACATTTCAGTTTTTTCTATCACAATCATTGAACTACAATAAATTATCCAATCCAGGAGTATTGCAAATATTAACCAGAACATACTACCTGACACCTACATAAGCATCATTAAGCATGTTAACTCAATATTGTGGGCAAGAGAAACTGTTAATAAGGTGCTCTACTGTAAAGTTTTGCTTTTAATTTCTCACACATTCCGAGTACTGAGTAGACAGACGGACAAATCAATTTCATCATGATTCATGGCAAACCTCTTTGGAAAATCCAAAATGCCCTAAGGTCAGGCCTTCTGTTTGGATATTGTCTAGGTATTATATGTACTTTGACAGAGAATAACATGAATTCCTTCATATTACTTATAATCTTATATACCCAAAGCATCCAAATTACACTCAACACCAATGTTTGGAAAGAGACATGAAAAACTCAGCACATGTAAGAAAAAAGAAAAAGGCAGTTGTTGTTACCATTGAACTAGAGATTCCAAGGCTTCGTGCAGTATCAATGTATAGATGCCTTCCTAGTATGTTGACTTGAACTTTTGTATATAAGCTAAGCATTGTTGTTGCCCATACTGACAATGTCATTTTTGTAAAGCCTAGAAAAAAAAGATATTGCACAGATGTTTATTTCAACACCTTGTTGATTATTACGATTAACCGAATTAACATACAACTATAGGTACAATAAATGTGGAAGCCAAGATCAGATTCATACTTAGAATTTTGAGCCTACTCCATAATTCTAGTTTCTCTGATTGTGTTAAAGTGCTTGGTTGACCCTTTCCTTGTATTAGCCTTTCAAGTAGGAGAGAAAGATCCAACTCTTCAGCTATCCGACAACTTAAATCGAGCAAAGCATGAGGCAATGTTACATCAGAAATCCTCTGAATATTCTCAAAGTGAGCTTGCATCCTATCATTGTCAATAAAAGGTATGCCATCAACATATATACTTCATAGATAGGAGGTTGGAAATTTAGGATCACAAAAAACATATCTATCTATCTAATCTTAATCTATATAAGCATAAAACATTGCAGGTAGATATTTCACTCACTGAGCCTTCACAAGTTCCTCATTTTCCCTCTGAACTGCAAGTTCTCTCTCAAGTTCCTGGACACTATGCCTGTGAGCACTGAAAAGCTTATACAAAAGGTAGCCACTTCCCAAAACACCAGCTGTAAGGAAAATCTTCCTCCTATGCCGCCTCCATAAATTCCTAACACACGGTAACCAAAACAGTTGCTAAGAAAAAAGCCATCAAAATAGTGCAGGAACGCATAAAGGAAAATAATAGAGATGCAAGCAATCAAACACAGTCCCACCATTTTGATCACAGTTAAATAACAGAAACAAGCAACGTCCCATTTTATGAAATTGACACAGGTTTACAATATCAGCAATGAAAATCAAATTGAGCTCTAAACATCGAGTAAAGAACTATAAATGAAGTTGAAATAAACGATGACATCAAAGTTAGAGACTTTACCTCACAGAAAGCATTTTGAAGATACAACGAAGCCCGATATTCCACGACTATCTATGCCTTGGCTCAAAAACCACCGTAGAGAGGACCCAAAAAACACAACCTCTTTGATTTCATTGGGATCCGTTTTCCTAGTGGAGTTTTCATGTTCTGTTGGTCTCACTCTGCTTTGGTTTCAATTTGATTCACCTAGCTGTGTGAATTCACCCAGAAAAGGAAACAGAAATCATGAATCAGCCTAGCTCAAATCATGCCTTGGAACCAGTATACTTTTGTCAATTAAACCTCTCAGAATTTCCCTATTTGTGGCTTTTTTGGTGATCCAGAACCTACTCACTTTCTCCCACTCTTTTACTGAGGGAATCATATGGTGTATTAGTGTTTGTTTGTGTAAAAGTTGGCACAATGGAACGGAATTGGGGTGAAGAATGCTTGGGAATTCATTGGCTCAACAGCAATTTGGAGCTTTTCGAACAACCTACAATCTAAATATCAGCCATTGGATCATAATCATATATGTAGTTTTCTGAGCTCTGTTTCATCTTTGACCAAATAAGCACTTAGACTCTAACTGTAATTAATGCTGGTATGTGGGTGCGGTGCACGTGCATATGAGGACAAGGGAAATTTGTTCTTTGGTGCTGTTTCCAAAATTCAAATTTGATGATTTATGTTTTGGAAAAAATGACAACGCCTCTACCTAACTATAAAACAGATAACATCACATGTGGTAAACTATTTTTGCTAGACTAGACACATGAAAAATGAAGAAAGCACAAACAAGATTATAGCTTAATTCATATTGCGGGAATTATATTATTTTTCTTTTTAAGATAGAGAGCAAGGCAGGTTACGATTGCACTAAACAAGTAACAGCTTCACAATATAAATATACAATGAATACTATTAACAATACTTGAGGTAATCTTCCTTTCTTGAGCTAGCTTTTAAGAGTGATTTTCGCAGGTCTATATCTAAGACTGGGCTACCTTTTAACTATCCTCCTTTCATGAGATTGAATCTATGTTAGTTCCAAGTATTTTTCTTTAAGTTGTTGTCAAAATTTGCCTTTATAATTCATTCAGTGAGTGAGCCAGATTAAGGTAATTAGCTTCGTTCATGATTTGAATAGATACCATTGTGTTTGAGCGGTAACATACAAGAATCAGTCATTTGAAATTGAATCTAGAGCAGAATATTGCAATTCAGCAGAAAGTAACTTACCGGTGGGAGCAAAAAGAAAGAGCTCCGAGCTTGAGTAAATGGCGGAGCTAAGCAAGTTCCGAACGACACGAGTACGAAACGGCTTGGCACCTCGACGGAGATTGGGGAGGTGGTGGTCGCGTTCTCGTGCAATATGCAGATGCTGTGATTTTGGGCTGAGGCCACGAGGAAGAATAGGGACTAGGGATTGGAAATTAGTAGAATCTTTTTTATTTGAAAATTTTGTATTTAGAATAATGTTTATAATTTATATGTTGAATATTAATACTTATTTTATTTTAATTTATTTTAAACTTGTCTTTAGTTTCCAAACTCGTGCCTAGGTGCAATTTTGTTATTTGTTAGTTTTTATTGATGTAAGAAAAAGTTAACGTTGTGTTTAGTTACAGTAAATTATTCTAATTTTTTAAAAAGTTTTCCGTTTGTTTTCTAAAATTTTTATTTCTTAACATAGCTAGAAAAATTTTGAAAACCCGTTTAGACAATATAACAGTTTTTTAATTTGAAAAACTAGAAAATTAAGACTGCGTTTAGTTACAGAAAATTATTCTAATTTTCTGGCGAAAGTTTTCCGCTTGTTTTCTAAAATTTTCATTTTCTATAATAGCTAAAAAAAATTTGAAAACTCGTTTAGATAATGTGGCAGTTTTTCAATTTGGAAAACTAGAAAACTAAAAAAGTTGTTAAAATGCACTTAGTTTTTCAAATTTTTTCAAACATTCTTTAATTTAAATTAATTGAGATATGTCCTATATATATTATTTATGACAATGTTGTATAGTATATGCATCACATAAAAATTGTGACAAAAATTTAAAGTTATATTAAAATAAGAGCAAATGAGTTTGTGTTTAAATATATTTCAAAATAGTTGTTGTAGAACTTTTCGAATTAGTAGTTGTTTGTTTCATATTCTCATTTGGTTACAGCAGTTATTTTATCTTGTAATTCAATTATCTTATCTTGTAATTTAGTTACCGTCTTTTCTATTTTTTTACTTTTCTTAGAAAACCTTTTAAAAGAGTTTTCTGATTTTCTTAAAAAATATAAAATTAGTTTTCTATTTTTTTATACAAAAATTTAAATAATTTATAAATAAACAATTTTTTTACTTTTAAATTTTATTAAGAATAATTTTTTATTTTTTAAGAAAACTTATAAACTAATTTTTACTTTCATTTCTTTAGAAAACTAATTATTGAATATGTTGTATATTGTGTACAACACAAAAACAATAACATGGATAAAAAAATATGCAAAGGTGTTGGGGACCATTCTCCCTCTCATTTATTTTTGTAATACTATAACTAACACATAGTATGAGTTTTTGTCTCAGGATTTGTAAATAAACATCAGTGATGCCTAGTTAAAAGACTTTGATATTCATATTCTTTGGTCTAAGACCAAGATAGATATTTCATCTTGAACTAACTTAATGAAAATGTTAAACAACAACAATTATGATCCAGAGAGTGTTCGTACAAAATACTATATGCTTAGATAAGACTTTTAGTATACTGTGGTGAAAAAATGACATGTATGTATTTTTCTATCGCCGTGAAGGATAAGTTCTTATAACGGATCAAAAACTTGTAGAAAAGTTTATTTTGCTCGAAAATGTCAAGATGAAAAAGTAAAAGGTAATGTCGTTACATTTAATGATAATGGTGAAGAATGAGATTTTCAAACATAATTTATTGCGAAGGAATCTAATTACAAAAAATAGTTAGATAACAAATAATCTTAATAGAACAATGATAAGGAAATTATAACATCATGCATGGAGGAACTAATAGACAGGCTGGCATTGGTTAGGGTACATGACAAAACACTTAATTATGGTAACAATTGGATTGTTGATTCTAGTTGTTTTAACTACATGAAAGGAGACAAAGAGAAACTCTTAAACAATATAAAGTACAAATAAGAGTAAGTAATGGTCACAACAAATAACTCTAATTGTCAATTACTCACATTGGCAAAATAATTACTGTTTCCCACTTCAATCATTATCATGTGTGGGTGGGCTAGGTCTACCATGTACTTGTGATAAAAAAACTTATTACCAGTCTCGCAACTAATATTTTCAGGTGATTACATGGTGTTTGGGCCAAAAAATGTAAAAGTGCATCAAAGTTCGAAGCTTTCAAGTTAATTATTGACGAATGGAAGGTAATTTGAGTTTATTTTGATGTTTTTGTGTTGTATTAATTTTTAGGACTTATTTGTAATAATTTTTAGGATTTTTTTCTTGACTTATGTATGTTGGCACGCGATTACTTATGTATGTTGACACGCGGCGACGTTTGGCATGCGATGACTTATGTACGTTGGTATGCAATGACCATCATTAGTATATTGAAAACCCTTAGCATTATTACGTATATGATTATATTTACTTAGTTTATAACATTAATTGCGATAAAAATCCGTTGTTTCGTAGAACTCATTTGTTTTCATTTTAATATTATTTTAAATTTTTGTCATAATTTTTTTGTAATGCATATACTATACAATATTGTCATAAATAATATATATATAATTAATTTGAATTAAAGAGTGCTTGAAAAAATTTGGAAAACTAAGTGCATTTAAATAATTTTTTCAGTTTTATAGTTTTCTAATTTGGAAAACAGGTTTTTAGAATTTTTCTAATTATTTCAGGAAATGAAAATTTTGAAAAACAAACAAAACTTTTCTCAAAAAATTAAAATAAATTTCTGTAACTAAACACAACTTATGTTATCCATCTAAGTTATCGTGAATAATAATAGATATTCTAACTTATATATATATATATATATATATATATATATATATAATTATGTTCATTTTTTTTGGATAAGTTCATTTTAATCCCTTAAAAGTGTCTATCTTCCATTTCTATTGTTGGATCAGTTTTTAGAAGTAAAAAAAAAAAGGACTGGGTCTGATGAGAAATTGAGTTGGACTTGAAGAAAGGCCCAAAAAGAAAAGAGGGGTAATTGTTATGTATCTATTGGCAAAACCCTAATCGAGGTTCAGTTATCCCTATATAATGCTTCACCTCTCTTAAGAACCAAAAAGAAGCCTCTTACGCAGTCGCAGAGCAGAGACGCACACTCACCCCAAACCCTAGAGAGAGAAAGTAAGAGAGAAACTAACAATGGCAGAGGGTCTCGTTCTTCGCGGCACGATGCGCGCCCACACCGACGTTGTCACGGCCATCGCCACCCCTATCGACAATTCTGACATGATAGTCACCGCCTCACGCGACAAATCAATCATCCTCTGGCAACTCACCAAGGAGGACAAGACCTACGGCGTCCCCCGCCGCCGCCTCACCGGCCACTCCCACTTCGTCCAGGACGTCGTCCTCTCATCTGACGGCCAGTTCGCACTTTCTGGCTCCTGGGATGGAGAGCTCCGTCTCTGGGACCTCGCCGCCGGTTCCTCCGCCCGCCGCTTCGTCGGCCACACCAAAGATGTCCTCTCCGTCGCCTTCTCTATCGACAACCGCCAGATCGTGTCGGCGTCGCGCGACCGCACCATCAAACTCTGGAATACCCTCGGCGAATGCAAATACACAATCCAAGACGGCGATGCTCATTCCGATTGGGTTAGTTGCGTTCGCTTCAGCCCCAACAATCTTCAACCTACTATCGTTTCTGCTTCTTGGGACCGCACTATTAAGGTCTGGAACCTTACCAATTGCAAGCTGAGGAACACTCTTGCTGGACACTCGGGTTATGTTAACACTGTTGCTGTTTCCCCTGATGGGTCCCTCTGCGCCAGTGGTGGCAAAGACGGCGTTATTCTTCTCTGGGATTTGGCTGAGGGAAAGAGGCTTTACTCTCTTGATGCTGGGTCGATTATCCATGCTCTTTGCTTCAGTCCTAACAGGTATTGGCTCTGTGCTGCCACTGAACAGAGTATTAAGATCTGGGATTTGGAGAGCAAGAGCATTGTTGAGGATTTGAAAGTTGACCTTAAGACGGAGGCTGATGCTGCCACCGGCGGTAACCCCAACAAGAAGAAGGTATCTTAATTTAATCGTTGTTTGTTTCTCTCAGATTTCATGATTTGGATTGTTGTTTTTGAATTACTTGGCTTGGGCATGACTACATCGCTCTTACTACGTTAGTTTTTCCAATTTATATTCTGTTTACTGTTCCGGGTTATTCTTGGGGATTGAGGTTTCCTTATGCATTGTAATCGTCAAGGTATCTCTTTATTTGGATAGATGTGTGTTTATCTCAATTATGGGAACGGTAGCACTTGAATAGGTTTAGATCTTTTTCAGGAAAACTGTTGCATCATTGCATTGTTGCTACCCAATTCTCGTAATTGATTTATTCTTGTGTCTAAGGTTATGGCGATCTTTATTGAATTAGGATGTGATGCAGAATCACTATAGTTTTTCTTCATAGTTTAGTTAAGTTTTTGTTATATTATGTATGGCGATACTTGCTCGATGAATCGCCTAATTAGCTGATTGTTGTTAGTGCAGAAGCTTCATGCAAATTTTCATTGAAATGGAAATGCTTTTTACCCACATTTGCATTGTTATTTTAATAAACTGTTTGATGGTTAATTATTATCACTAATTTAATTGATTCGTTTATGTTTTGTCATTGTAGGTTATCTACTGCACAAGCTTGAACTGGAGTGCAGATGGAAGCACTTTGTTTAGTGGATATACCGATGGTGTGGTCAGAGTTTGGGCCATCGGTCGCTATTAGGTTAAGCTCTTTAGTAATTTCAGATGCGAATCTCTTTTGAATTTTGGGACAAAGTTAGTTACTGTTTTACTGTAGAATCGATTTTTATGTCGAAGACCGTGGCTTTGTGGCCGTTTATTTATTTTTGAAACGTTGGTTTCGGTTTTACTTATATGGATATTTCAACATCTTGTGAGTCTTGCTCATGCGTTTACCAATTTTATCCTTGCTTTGGAGTGTGCTGGATCTCAGTTAAAAGAATGGTTTAGTTATAATGTTTGATTTAATTTTACTAATACAGCAAGGTGCTATTATTCCTAATAATTTTTGTTTAAGTTTTACATAGTTATGCATTTTAACTATTCTGTTTGAGTTGTATGTAAATTGAAGAAACACCTTAAGACTTGCGCTCTATGTTGTGTCCTTGATCAGCGTACTTGCAGGAACTCTAATCTCAAGTGATAACTGGTGACAGTTATAAAGTATGTCGTATACTTTTCTACCAAAAGTGGCTGCTGTGCTTTACTTGTTCCTCAGTTTTTATGCTGTGCTGCTGAAGTGTTTGTTTGGGATGTTTATTGTGATTGATATTGCAGATTTCGTTACAAGTTTGTGTTGTATCTTGCTGTAACCGATATAGGCTATGTTTTTGTTGACATAAATTTGATTATTAACAATTAAAATTTACTGTTATTGAACTGTGGAAGTTTTTGTTAAAAAACTAACGACATCACAGGGATTAAGTATGTAAGCTCCTTTTTTTGGGTGAACAGTATTTAAGCTCCACTTTTTTGGACACAATATATAAGCTCCTTTAAAAAATGGAAGATGTGATAGTGGTTCATATATTGGGCTTTCTCAGTCCAGCTTGTTACTCAACTTGGGTCTTAGCTGGGCTTCACAACTATTTTTACATTTTGGGGAACGCTTCTGTTATTCTCGTTGATAGACTCCCACTCAAAATTTCTCCTTGCACCTCCCCTTATCACCCATTCGTTACGTTTTGAATAATGCGTGTCACTAAAGTAAAAGATAATAAGCTGCAATTTCTTACTGATCTAATCTTTTTATTGTATTTGTATTCATTTATTTATTCAGTAATCAATGTATTTGATATGATTTTGCAATTTGCATTGTATTAAGTTGTTTTATGAGCATTCCTAGTATAACTATACATGTTGAAATTTGTTTGTTTCTTTATTTCTCCTCAACATGTTTCTTGAATCTAATCCTTTAAGTTGATAGAGAAAATAAACATGGTAATGTGGAACGAACTTGTTAATAAATAGAAACAATAAATGATTAATAATAAAGTAAAAAGGGTTTTGATCAACAATAACGATAAGGTGATCAAAAGTGAATTTCTTTTTTAAAAAACTATTATATTTTATTCTTTGGAAGAGCTCTAAAAGGAAAACGGTTTCTAACGAATTATGCTACTTTTGTGGACTATTTATATCTTTTAAAGTTACAAATGCATTATTTTTCCAATACAAAATATTCTATTTGTTAACAATTATCTTTATAATAACGAATAAAAAGATTGAATAAAAAAGATTTAATAAACCTCAATTATATAGTTAGGTTTATGACACTAATAATAATAATTTTTTATAGACAAATAATGTAACAATAATTATATTGGAAATACATACAATAAATAGATTCTTTTTAATATTTTTTTTCATTTTTAATACGTTGATCACAACTTAACATGTTATGATAAAAATATTATTTAAGAAAATAAAAATCCGTAGCTAAGCGGTTAGTTATTGTTGCTGCTCCTTTTTTGGATAACATGTAAAGTGAAACAACGTGCAATGAGTCGCTTAATTATTGCTGCTGCTCCTTTTTTTCTTAACATACCCCCAAAGTCAAGCAAACCCATTGATTTGGTCAAGATATAATTACAGTTTAAATAATTTAAATATTTTATTTTATATTTTAAAATTTAACACATAATAATTTAATAAAACAAAATAATACCGTTTTGAAAGAGAAAATTATAAAAAAGTACTAGTAGTTATTATTTACAATTGTACAATCAGATTGTCAATTTTAAATAAAATTAACCGATTCAACTAAGTTTATATCAGATCACTTATTTAAATGATCAATAGATTATTAAGAGAGATTGGGTAACAATCCATCCTTCCAAACCTGTTTTTATGAGTAGAGATATTTTTCTTTTTAAAAAAGATATAAATACCTTTAAAAAAAAAGATATAAATACAATTTAAATATTTTAATTTTAAAATTTAACACGTAATAGTAAAAAAAGTTTAATAAACAACAAAAGAAAATTATAAAAAAATACTAGTAATGGTTATTTAACTGTTCAATTGGATTGTCAATTTTAAATAAAATTAAATGATTCAACTAATTTTATATCAGATTACTTACTTAAACAATTCTTAAGATAGATTAAACCACACTCCACCCTTTCAAACCTGTTTTTATAATACCAATTAAGAGTAGAGATATTTCTCTTTCTGGCTTCTTTTTTGAAATCAGCATAGATATTTTGTTGAAAATAATTGAGGTTTGGTCCCCATAAAACCACCAAACACATCAATTTATTGGAGGGGAGAATTAAATATAAAAAGGATGTCATGCATGAAGGGGTTGTTGGTTCTGGATTTTTTATTCATCTTCCTTCACATTTTGCCTAAGCTACAAATATCCATTGCACTGTATCACTAATGGGTAATACCATTAATCTTCAAACATATCAATGTAGTCTAGTCCTAACGATACTTCACTAATTTCGTTTCTAACTTTTTCAAAAATATCAATTATATCACTCAATTTATTCTCAGACTTTATGATCATCAATCAATTAAAAAATGTTAGAAATAAAATTGAGGATAAAATTAATAACAGAATAATTACACCTTACGTCAACAAAAGTAGGTATTTACTCTGAAAATATTAACAACCGCATTCAGTGAGTATGGTAATTCAGCGTCTTGGTTTTTATGCAAGTGGTTAGGATTGATTTTTAATTTTTATGAATGGAAAACACTCATCAGTCTTCTATCATTTTATGCTTTTATGTGTTGACAATTAGGATGAGAGATTAGTCTTAGAGTATGGATGAAAAAAAAATCATATTAGGTTACACTTATGGGAAAGAAAACACTAGCTACCCATAAAATGGATAAAAAATAAGGTCATATTAGTCTTAGAGTAAGCAAGTGTAGCTTACTTAAAAAGTATTAGTTACAAACTTTAAACAACCATTTCTAAAGTAACAAGAGTTTCTAACCAGTGTCATAGACTCAAGGTAGTAGTGGTCTTGAGTACAATCAAGGTAGGCAACCATCTAAGACTCCATTTTTAGAGGACACCAAAATTATAATTATTTTTATTATAAGAAATGAAACAATTACTAATAAGATAATAATAATAATAATAAGATGTTAATAATCAATATAAAAAATAAGATCTTAATATAAACTGTTCATGTTTGTTGAATTTTTTTTTTCAAAATTAAAACTGTTAAAATTTTATTTATGTTTTACTATGTCACACCGTAAATTAAATAGTCTTAGTCTCATTTCTATTGAAAACAACATTTTAAAAAATTTTGATTAATAAAAAATTATTGATGATTTTACAATATAATATATATATATAAATAATATTTAAATGATTAGAATGAAACCAATTTTTTTAATTGAGCACCAAAAATTTGAGATTCATGGGAAGGTAAGCATTGAATGAAGGGAAAGAGAGGCAGGTGTACGCTAACATCATCGCATATGCACCCTCCTTTTATAGCAGCTCATGAAAGTGAGAACTGAGAAATCGCACATAAATTCTTCTTGATGAACCCAAAAACGGTTACACATTAAAGCACTAGGAGTAATGGCCTTTACTGTTTTCTCTGCACCCTTCATTCATCCCCAGCTCCACCCTATTGTGGTCAGAATGACTCTTTTTGACACCATGCTCTTCTATGTTAGTAGCACTTCTTGTCTTGTCTATTTCTGTGTTTATGCTCAAATTGAAGCTAGAGTAATATATATGTATATAATGTAAGTATATATGTACCATGTTATAATTTGTTACATAATTTGTGTAGGTGATACATTTGGTGGACAAGTTTGGGTCGTGGCATAGGCTACCAGTGTTGTTGGGGTTAGCATACTTGGGAATTAGGAGACACTTGCATAATAGATACAATCTATTGCATGCTGGAGGAGTCAATGGTCACAAGTATGATACAAAAGAGTATGCATATAGGACACCTGCTGGTATGTGCAACCACCCCACTGACCATTTGATCGGCAGCCAGGGGACTTCCTTTGGCCGGAACATGCCGCCGACGGCCTTAGATTACGGGGTAACGAAGTTCTGAGCTTAGTATTTGTTGCAGTTTTTGTGTTTTTATGTCTCCACATTGAAGAGTTTCTGTGTTGTGTCTGCAGTTGCTGGACCCTCACCCAACTCTGGTAGCCTCAAAGCTTCTAGCAAGAAAGAATTTTAAAGAGGTAGGGAAGCAATTCAACATGATAGCTTGCTCATGGATACAGTTCATGATTCATGACTGGATTGACCATTTAGAGGACACTGAACAGGTAATGTGAGCATGTGAGGAGTTATTGAATCTACCTTGTATGTATTAACTTAGAGTGTGACTAAAATGAAATGTGAATTTTTGTATAAGAAAATGCATGATGAAAAGTGTCAGTTTAGTAACTGGTTGTAATAGTAGAGTTCTGAAAAGGAAGTTAGAAAATAGTTATAAGTCAATCTCAGTTGGGAAACCCTAACTGGAAACCAAACAGGCTCCAAATCAAGTTAAACATGGATCCGAAACATAGAAGTTACTTAGTTTTGTAATGTTAAAATGGATCCACATTTATGACTGACAAATGTGAAACCAAACGTACACTATTAACTGCTTATAGTCATGTGAAAAACATGACAAAGAAAAGGAACAAAAAGTGTAATTTTGGTAATCAATTTAACCACTGTTGTTTTGTACTTTGGTTCTTGTAAAGTCGATGATGCATAATTCTTGGGACAGGTTGAAATTAGAGCTCCTGATGGTTATTCAAGTGGATGTCCTTTGAAGTCTTTCAAGTTTTTCAAGACTAAGAAATTCAAGACAGGTTCTTCATGTGCGAAGTTCGGCTTCCTAAACACTAGGACTCCTTGGTGGTAAGTAGGACCTAGACCCTGAATCATATAGCTTCAGTACTGATGAATCACAAGTTCATTAAATTTTGGAACAAACACCCTTTTGATTATCCCAGAAAGTGTAAGGGCATTTTGCTGATAGAAGAATTTATGCAACAAACAAAATTATTGGGAGAGCATCCTCAGTTTAATGTATTACTATAGTTATAGCACACAATTTCCCAATTACCCACAATTGAAGTCAAGTAACTGATGGTAATAATGCTACAGAATTTTTTAGAGCTTATTATTTTTTTCTTTCCTTTTTTGCGATGAGTGGATTAGGGATGGAAGTGTCATTTATGGGAATAATGAGAAAGGCTTGAGAAGAGTGAGGACATTCAAAGATGGGAAGCTGAAGATTTCAGAACATGGGCTTCTTGAGCATGATGAGAAAGGTATTCCTATATCAGGTGATGTTAGAAATTGCTGGGCTGGTTTTTCCCTTATGCAGGCCTTGTTTGTCAAAGAGCACAATGCAGTGTGTGATGTGCTAAAGGTGAAAAAACAACATCCTCCCCTCTCTTGCATATCTACTGGCTTGCATTTATTTTGCCTCAAAGGATAATGCATGACATTGTTAGTTGTTTTTAGGAGCATTATCCTGATTTTGACGATGAGCAGCTCTATAGACATGCAAGATTGGTGACCTCAGCAGTAATTGCAAAGATCCACACAATTGATTGGACTGTTGAACTCCTAAAGACTGATACTCTTCTGGCTGGGATGAGGATCAACTGGTATGTCTAAATAGATATAGTTTTGAAGGAGAGAAATTAACTCGTTTAATAGAATTAGTGAAACTAGCTTGTTTTCTTATAACAGGTATGGATTTTTGGGGAAGAAATTCAAAGATTTATTTGGAAACATTTGTGGACCCATATTTAGTGGTCTAGTAGGTCTTAGGAAGCCAATAGATCATGGAGTTCCCTACTCGCTCACTGAAGAGTTTGTGAGTGTTTACAGAATGCATACAATGCTTCCTGACGAAATTGTACTGAGAGACATCAAGCCTACAGGAGAAGAATACAAATGCCCTCCAGTGGTTGAAAAGTAAACTTTTATCCTCTCACTGATTCTACTTTTAAGACTCAGATTTTGTAATTCTGGTTCTTTCAAGGGAGTATATTTGGATAAATAGTTTAATGAAACACTTATTCAATAAACTGTTCTCAAACAAGAGATTATTCACAAGCACAATTGAGAAAGCTTCCTAAAATAATGAATTTAAAAACGCTTATTTTGACAAGCTTCTTTTGTTGAGTGAAGTCATAAATTACTTTCATAAAAACCAATTTGCATGTTAGGATTCTTTACCTGCAATCTCTTGCATTTTGTAATGAGAAGGGTTTTTGAGTTCAATTGCAACAATGCTTTTCAGGGTGCCAATGAGGGAGATGTTGGGAAAAGAAGGGGAAAGAAGGCTATCAAATATAGGAATGGAGCAAATGCTAGTATCCATGGGTCATCAATCATGTGGTGAAGTTACTTTATGGAACTACCCGACATGGTTAAGGAACCTCATTGCCCATGATATCAATGGAGAAGATAGACCTGATCCTGTTGACATGGCCATCATGGAAGGTAGTCCCTTAACCCTTCTTTAAACACAATTTCTTTTCAAACATTCATTTGATATCTTATACAACCAAATTAATTTAAAATGATAAATCTTCTATCAGTTTATAGAGACAGAGAAAGGGGGGTTGCCAGGTACAATGAATTCAGAAGAAACTTACTAATGATCCCTATAAGCAAGTGGGAGGACTTCACAGATGATGAAGAGGTCATTGAAGCTCTTAAAGAGGTATATGAAGATGATGTTGAGAAAATGGACTTGATAGTGGGTCTCCATGCAGAGAAGAAGATAAGAGGGTTTGCTATTAGTGAGACAGCTTTCTTTATATTCCTTGTCATGGCTTCTAGGTAAGTCATTCACATCAATATAGTATGCAACAAAGCACAAAACATAATAATGACCATTGACTTGGAGTCTTATGCATTTCTTTGGTAACTATGATGTTTTAGGAGGCTAGAAGCTGACCGTTTCTTCACAACGAATTTCAACTCCAGAACATACACAGATGAAGGGCTTGAATGGGTAAACAAAACAGAGACTTTGAAGGATGTCATTGACAGACACTTTCCTGAAATGACTGAAAAATGGATGAGGAGCTCAAGTGCATTCAGTGTTTGGGATTCAATGTCGGATTCCACAAACTACATACCTCTATATTTGAGGCCAGCCCCGTAATAATGATGTTAGATTTAGAGGTACATATGGGATTAGAATCCTCACATGTTCATAAGTAGCATACCATTGTAATAATTAAAAGGGAAAGGCACAAAAATATATATTAGTGCATCCAATATAAATTATAGTATATCATATGTAAATTTGTGTCACTCTTTAGCATAACACTGTTATGTTGCTTGATATAACATGGGGGGATCCGTATCCAATTCAATTCAGATATTTTCTGAAAGAAAATCTTTAATATTCTTTTATTCAGTGGCCAAATATTCTTAAAGTTTACAATAGAGATCTACATATAGATCAACAAAGCCCAAATAAGATAAAACAGATCTCCTAAGACAATTCAAAATAATCCCAATTCAAACCTTAATCAATAAGTAGATAGTAATTCAATCTGCATGAAAAATTCAAATACAACTTAAAATTCCGAATGAAGGAATACTTATTTGCATGTATTCTTTTCTGATTTTTTATTGTTTTTTATTATAACTATTTTGCTTGAAAATTTTCAAGGCACCCTCCCGCCATATTTAGAATATTTTAATTCTGAAAACGCTTATAGATCTGAAACAAAAGTATTCCTCAGTAATCACATTATATGAATGAACAAGCAACAAACGCACACAGTTGCATTCCAACTACAAACAAACAGTACAATCAATCTGGCCTCAAACAGGAGCAGCCGATTGAGTATATCCTCTACAGAAATAACCAAATGGGGTCTCTACCGGGTATTTGGATGAGGAGAAACTGTTGCGTGTTCTCGAATCTATCCGCACATTTAACACAAACTCGCACTATCCATATTGACCCCCTATAATGTACACAAGATCCTTCTGACAAAACTCTGGCATAGCTGGTATCATGGTTTTATCAGAGCAAACCAGGATAAATAATGATGTACACCGGGTACCATTATAGTCTAGACATTGAAACTCACAAAAAGCACCTAATTTCAAAAGCGGCAACAAGAAAATGGCTTTTTCAGCTTCCTACTGCAATGTCAAGAGTGAAAACCAAACCGATGCTTGAAATTTGCATTATGTCCTTTTGGGATAAACCAACTTATGGTGATAAGCACAAACTCATCGGTCTTGATGTTTAGAAGCCATCTAAAGGAATAAATTTGAAATTCAACAAACATTTCTCACTTTCACTTCGATCAGTCAAGGAGGGGTTATCCTCCAAACCCGGATAAAAGCATCCTCACCTGAGCTGACCAAACTATACTCATCAGTGAATGCTAACCCATAAACCCCACCTAAGTGAGCACCCTTCACGGTAATTCTACTGGACGCAGGCTGGTCAACTTCATATATGATGACACATGTGTCGAGTGACCCTGTAGCAATCCTCCGGCTATCAGGGGACCAAGCAAGGCAGTTTATTCTAGCAGTATGGTACAACATGTTCTTAAGCTTCACCTGCAAAAAGAAAAGTGTCAGAAAGGTTACACAAGTAATCATGCAAAATTTTCTTTCTTGCAATCATACATGCATGCAAAAGCATAATAAGCACACTAGAGAGAAAGCATTAAACATACACTTTGAGCTATAGAAGCTCAAAGTTGTACTTACTTCTCGGGAGGGACGGTCCCACACCACAGCTTCTCGGTTGACATCCCCTGATGCAAACATTGAAATGTCTGGGGAATAACGTATGGCACTAATAGCACCCCTATGTTTCTCAAGGACTGCCTCTTCTACCAGAGTGTCACCGGATATAGAATATATGTGCAATTTACCATCCTGTCCACCGATAATGGCTTCACTTCCATCAGGAGAAATAACAGATGCTGACACAATAAACCCCAGGTTAATGGTGGACACAATTTTGGTTCCACGCAGCATGACAACTCCTGAATCAATTGAAATGAGAGCAAGTTCAGGAGAAAGAAGTGCAACACTCAAGTCCTTTGGTTGATTTCCTATATCAATGGCTTCAGCATCTCCACACTGATCCCCATGCAAAGAAACTCGCCATATCTGGTTGTCAAGAGAGAAAGGAACTGGAGTGTTAAGAAAAAGTAACCAATAGTTTTCCATGTTTTTCAAATTTTGCAAAACACTTGAAATTTGGCTCAACGCTAATTTGCCCATATCTTATCATTAAAAAAATCACCAAATAAAGGTATATGTCACAACTGTTGAATGGCTTTCTAACAACAGTTATGAGAATATCATAATATAAAAGCTAAGCAACAATTTCTTAAATATCTTTCCAGGCACAACAAACAACAAAATAGATGGTGATCAGTAAGTAAAATCAACCTTTTCAGGTGATACCAAGACAAATAACAACAGCATTAAATTTAAGACCAAAGTACAAACCGATGAAGTAGTGAATAATCATAAATGTTATATATTAAAGATTAAAGACAAGCACACCTCTCCCCTCCTCTTCCTCCCTATATTTCCACTACCTGGCCTAACCAACTGTAGTCAACGTAGCTAATCCTCCTCCCCCACTCCCTTTTGTCACATGCTGGAATAAACTTTCCAGATTCTAGGCTTCTTTGACCCTGGGTTCAAATCCAAATTGGTCCATGTCCTGTTCCATTTCCTAATCCATCCCCATACCCCAGTTCCTTATCAGAAACTTTATCATTATCACCAATACACTTCATGGAGAAAGCCGAATAATTAATTAATTTCATCCCATAGAAATGTCACTTAAATGCAAATGAAAAGCACCACTGATTTTTTATCCAATGGAAGAATGGAAGTGAGTAAAGTGTAGTGCAATGATTATCATTCTCATAATATCAGCTGAGGAATATAAGCAAAACATTTACCTTATAATCAAATCCAGATGTAACAATCTCTTCTTCAACAGCTGCTAAGCATTTGATTTGCGAATTTTCCTTCCTTTGTAGTTTACCACTATATCCAATCCCTTGAATCCACTTAACAATTAAGCCATCATAACTGCTAGACAAGAGCACTCTAGGGTTACTTCTGAGAATAGTTAAGGAGGAAACATTTTTCATATGTCCAGAAAATGCTGTCGGGGCTTTATCAAGATCATTTGCTAAAAATATAGCTATTGTCCCACCAAGAGAAACAGTGACCAGATAATCATTCAACCATAGGCAACCCACTAGCATGTCTTCAACTCCACCAGAGCCAGGACAAGTCAAGGTTTTCTTCACCTTCCCATTATTATCCTCAGATATGTCCCATACTTTTGCAGACTTGTCAGCAGATACAGTCAGCACCTAAATACAACATTACAACTGAAAATCAGATAGTCATTACTCAAAATGTGTGTTACTGTCTTTCATACTTTAAGACAAGCAGAAAATAAAGCAGTTTAACTAAAACTCAAAAGTTATCTAGCACAAGGTTGTTGCTATTGAACTATGTAAACTACATCTAACATGCCTAAGATATCCATCTAATAACAAGCAGTCAAAACATGTTAAACAGCATCAACAAGTAAAATTGCAAATAATCTACTGCTGTTAAAAGTTCAAATATAGGTCTAATCTGATGTTTATCTGCATGAAGTCCCTCTATGCATGATGGGAAATTTTCACAAAAGACGAATAGCAAAATAAAATGGTTGAATAACCTAATAGTTGGTTGGTTAGTTATAATCAGTAGTTAGTTACAATCAATGAAGGGCATCATATGTATAAAGTGAGGACAGGAGGTTATATTGTTAATTGAGAGAGTAGGGCTTTTGGGCATTGGGAGAGAATCAGATTTCTGAATACCTGGTACTAGAGTTTATATTAGTAAAGATAATCTTTCTTCAACATCTAACCCAGTTTCTACTAATAAACCATAACAGTTAAAACACATGGCTGGATATTGAAAATGTTATTCCTTTTGTTCTTATTTATAAGACAATTTAGACCAAAACACACATATTAAGAAAATATATTAATGCATCAATTTTTATAAAAAGACATTGTAACTTTCCAATTTTATCTCTATTTAAATTCAAATTCTACTTTAATATTAATAGTAGCATATCCAAAGCAAGCCTAAACATGGGAAAAGATACCAAACATTTCTAGATAGATGAGCTTTGTCTTATAAATAGGACCACTCAAACACTTTTTTCTTTGTCTTATAAATAGGAACAGAGGAAGTATTAGTTTATTAAGAATATTGAAAATTAGGCAACTGTTCCAAAATGTTATATGAAAGTTGCAAGTTCAAAGTTTTGCAATATGTTAACTTCAAAAAGAAGATACGTTAACTTCAAAAAGAAAAGAGAGCAACGAATCATTATGTATTGAAGAGAACAGAAAAGAAGACATAGATGGTAAAATGGGGTCAGTACATGTTGGGATGTGATCTATGCAATAATCAACAACAAATACTCCGAAATTAGATCACCTGTTTTCCATCAGGACTCCAGCTAACAGCATAAATACTGCCAGTATGGCCACCTTCAGAAGACAGCTCACCAATCTTTTCCCCACTCTTTCCATCAAATATGAAACCCTTTTTGTCAGAACTTACACTTATAAATTTGCTGCCATCTGGAGAATACCTTACACAATTGACAAAATTCGAATGATCCCTGCACATAACCAAGTTATTGTGACCAATTATTTATCAAGATGCAAAACCAGTGCGAAAGGACCAAAGATGAGAACAAACCAAAACAGATGCATCATGAACCTGATCAAAAATAATTCTTAAGAAACACTCAAGTTTAAATGATCAACTATTTGAATTCCACTAAAAAGTCACATAAAGTACAAATTTAGTTATTATATAAGACTAATTGATGTCACATAACCAAGTTATTGTGACTTCAATTATTATCAAGATGCAAAACCAGTGCGAAAGGACCAAAGATAAGAACAAACCAAAACAGATGCATCATGAACCTGATCAAAAATAATTCTTAAGAAACACTAAAGTTTAAACGATCAACAATTTGAATTCCACTAAAAAATCACATAAAGTACAAAGTTAGTTATTATATAAGACTAAGTATTATTTTTTTTGGTTTAACCATGGATATCCTCTACCGGAAGCAGTTCTTTTCGAGCTGGGAACCTCCATGTCATGGTTGTGCTAACTCTTTTTTTATTTTCTATTTCAGTAAGAATAACTCAATAACTGGCATAACCAAACTAAACTAGTCTCCGTTGATATACCTGTGAGATAGTTTAAATCTGAAGGGAGGTCCTTCATAAAAGTTGACGAGAAAATCTTCTCCACATGTAACAATGCGAAACGGTCTCGTTGGTTTATAGGCACAACTTAGAACCCTTCTCGAGTGACCATCAAATTCCCCAACATTAGTCCCCGAATCCCACCTATAATACCAATCAAGAGTAAATAACCACATGATCTAATCTTATGAATGAAATAATGAAAGAAAATTATGGTGAAGGCACGGACATAAAAGCACGGACGAAGGATTTGCCTTTGCCTTCGCCGCAGGCAACGATCCTGAGGCCGTCGGGGGACCATTGGAGGTCGTCGATGCGAGCGGAGAGGACACGGAACTCTTTCTTCAGAACGAAGTCGTTGCGAGTTCCCCAGATCCTGACCATGCCGGAGGCGTCGGCGGAGGCAACCCACTCGCCGTTGGGGGAGAAGCGTGCGACGGTGGCAGGGTAGGCGTGTTCGCCGTAGACGGAGACGTGGAGGGGGTTTTGGAGGTTCATGATGACGACGGATCTGGCGTTGGTGAAGAGGATGGAGTTGGAGTTGGCGTCGCCGGAGATGAGAATCCCACGGCCACGCTCGGTGGAGGGCATACAAGAGTATGTCTCAGCCAACTCGGCGGTCATCTTGGTGGTTCCAGTTGCAGTTGTCGTCAAAGCTATTCGTGTTGTGGTCACAGTCAGTAAACGGTGTGTGCACAGCACGATGCTTCAACAACATCTTAATTCTTAGTTTAATTATAATAACCAATTAAATAAACCTTTTTCTGTATCCAAAGTTATGATGGTAGATAATTCTTCTGCTATTTCTTTCCTAATTGCATTAAAACTCTTTTATTTATCATAATCTCTGTTGTTTATTACTTTTAATATTCTCTCAATTTCTAAAATTAACATAGAATATTATTGAAAAAATATCAATTAATAATATCTTAAAAATTTACAGCTTTTCTATTGTAAGCCAAAAAATATTAATAAAAAAAGATCAACTTCATATGTCATGATATCAAGAGGTTCGGTTAACTCTAGCTTTAAAGGTTGAGTTTAAGATTTCAAGTCACTCAAAATAATAGTCTTTTATTAAAAATAGAAAATTTTATTACACTTTTGATTTTGTGATTAAATGATTGCATTTGTCTCAATATTAAGTTACCCATTTTATTTGGATTGAAATGACAACAAAGTCCTTACATTTTAGTTTTATAGTTTGTTTATAGAAAACTAATGCTTGAGAAAATAAAAATATGTCTTGGAATAGTTTGTTTTAATTTGTCTTTTCTTATGAGGAGATTTTCCGTGGTGGAAAGTCATCCAAAAAAATTCTCATGTGAAATGTAAGAAAAGGAAAACCTTCTTATTTTTATAAAGACAATTTTACTCTTTTTAATGTATAATATGTTATTTTTTACCCCTTCCCGACGAACTACATTGTGTTGCAATAGATGAGAAATTGCGTTTGCTTGTTGAGCAACTTGGAAACCAAACCATGCATAATACTTGTATCACAAATAACGAATAAGAAGTTAATATAAGATAATTAATATCCGACTTCAAATAATAGAACTGGTGAATATATTTTATACTATAGTAAATAAGTAACATTTATAAAATTAAGTACCGGTTGTGTTTTACATGATTTGTGTTAATAATTTTTCAATAGAGTACCTAAAAATTGTCACAAGTATACATTCTTGACACTTTTATAAATATATATTAATGTGCCCCATAACGAATCTTTCAACTCTAACATATCACTTTTCTTATTGATATCGGATATCATGAGTTATTTATGAGATTGTTATTATGTGGCTCATTTAGACATCAATTCTAACAGGTTAAGTACTGATACGGGCCCTCTAATACATTACCCGTATCAAATCTAGAACATTATATTTTTTTAATATTATTAGTTGTAAAATTACTTATCAAAATTTTATATTGAAATCATTCTAACTTTTTTTTATTGATAAATGACTAATTCATTTTACCCATAAATTTAACCATGCAATCGATTTATGTAAAAAAAAAAAACACCAATCCATATGTAATTATAAGAATAAAATATAGTGGATGAGATTAATGATCAATATTTATTATCAGTTGGTTAATAAACCATTCATCATATATTTTTAAAACTAACCTAGATATGTATAGCCATAAATAAAGTGAATCAACTCGAAAACATGGATCTATTTGTTGCTTAATTGGTGCAATGAAGTTTATTCATGAAACCAAATAAATTAAAAATTGATATATAAGAATTAAGTTCATAAATGGTCAATTGAATTTAAATCAAGTATATAGCTCAATTTGTTTTCAATTATTTTTTATTGATCTTTATTAAGTAAATAACAATTTAAAAATTCATGGGTTTAACTAACCAACGTGAACTATAATTAGTTGATGAAAAACTTGAGTCAAATTCAATTTGAGTAATTCTTATTTTGTTGACCGAGTTAATTAAACAAGTTCCATTCAAATTCATCAAATGACTTTTTTCTCTTTGAGAGGTGAAGAGTCTTTCTATATTGTTTCTATTATAACCATAACAAAATAGCTTCTCCAACTATCTTTTTGGTTGACAGTTTACTAAAATGAGGTTAGGTCAACAAAAAAAATTCATTAAATCAACAAAAAAAAAATTGTTTCAAAAAGTCTAACATTAAGATTAACTAGATTTTTTTATTTTTAATGTTAAAGATTTCATCCCAAAACTAATTGGCAATGATTGAACTCAACATGTATTTAAGCCGTGCGAAATATCATAAGGCAGACGACGATGTGAGACTTTCTATTTTAATAACTAATTACCAAACAGAAGTTAAAGAAGATTAATTTTTACCAGTGATCCAATAATTATAATGAAATTCAAAATTTATCCAAATGTCACCAATTATTGTTTTTGTCCGAATATTTCCCCCACGTATAGGTTAGCAATTAGCCTATATAGTGGTGGTTGAGTTGCTTTCATTTACTTGAAATTCTTGTATCTACCCCCTTATATCTCACAATTAATATACACTGAGTGATATATATTGTTACATAGAGAGGTACCTGCAAGTCAATATCTCAGTGCATGCAATTGCTCTCTTCTATATATCCACCACACCACATGTTGCAGCTACCCTCCTTCTCTGAAGGCTTTACGGTGAGTCATTTCCATGCTTTCCTTTGTCAAGTGAACACAGTCTTGCTACCTTTTTCTTTATCTCGTTGTCTGTTCGACCTTGACTCCAAATATAATCTGTTTTATTTCACCATCTTTTTTCCCTCAAGACATTCAATATAACTATTTTCCTTTCCATCTACTGATCACAGATAAAAAGAAATGCATGGCTCATGAGGATATATATATATAGCAGATGAAATAATGATATTTACACCCTTAATTATATTTTGGCTATAATTATATTCATTTAGTATCGTTCTCAAGGTCGGACAGGCAGCGAAATTGAGTTTGTTGCGAGAGTTGTTTGCTTCACAAGGTTTTGCATGAAAATCTTGAATTCTCACCAATTCAACATATCTATATATTCTGGTATATTTCAAAACTGTCTGTTATATCTTATGTTGCTCTTTAAAAGTATATATGTTTTCCATTTGTAAGCCAATTAGGAAGGTTATGATCTTATGTGCATGTGTGATTGCCTTAAAATGTCAATTCTAATGTAAATCTTTCAATTCTAAACTATTTTTTTCTCTTTTTTTAAACTGTTACGAATCGAATTTGATCTTATCTATTATTTATTGAGTGAACCTTATCTTACAAAAGTATTTAGTAGCATTTAAAAATTATCCGAATCATTTTATTGATTTATCTTTAACCATATTAATTATATTATTTATTTTAATTACGTGTTTATATGTCAGACTAAGATTCTATAAATATTAACATTTGCTGAATGCTACAGACATTACTCTCTCTCTCTCTTTCCTCTTTCTTGAGTTTGCTAAATATTTCATAAGGGGTTGTTGTGTCATGTGAGTATATCTTGGAAGCTGTTGAAAAGAAAACTTATGTTATTCCTAGTACCTTTGTTTGTGTAAGTCATTTGGATTTATATGAATAATTTAATAAAATTATACTAATAAATAACTTTGTTAATATAAAATTGAGTTTTACTACTATTATTTTAAATATTCATATACATTTTATTATTAGTAATAACTTAAAATATCTTTAATTACTAATAATATTTTTTTATTAGTTAAAGGTTATATTAACAAAAAAAATTCCTAACATCTTTTATGTGTAAGTAAATGAATTTTTTAATAGTGTGTTTGTATGTGTGTGTATATATGGAACATATCCAATAAGAATAAAGTGATATGATAAAACATAAGAATAATTAACTATGACCATTCAGATCAAATTAATGGGTAAAATTAATTTAAAATAAAATTACTTACATGTACTATGTATTTTTATCTTATCTAAGTTGATATCTTATATTCTATTTTAAAAAATGATATCGTATATTTAATTTAATATCTCTTATATAGACCAAAAGGAATACTGTATAATTTAATTTCTCATATTGTTTTAGCTATAGGGGCTCTTGTTAAGTGAACATGTATATACTTTATGTTGATTTGTGGCACTGTATATCACCTGATGTAAGTGTCGTTTAGCTACCTTAAGGGTATTTGAGTCAAGCATTGTCTAAAAAAAAATAATAATGAGAATTTCAATTGCATTTTTGTTAAACTTTCTCTCTTGTTTCTCCATGTATAATTCCTTCTAGAGTTCAGTTCTTTTTGTGGTATCAAAGTGTTCATGATTGAACATCAATGCTTTATCCTACAAATCAACATCATAATGGTAATGGTTCAAATCTCAACAATGGAGATTTGATTAACTTAGATTCTAATGAATCCCTTCTTCGTCCATGTAACATACAATTTTCTACCCAAACAGCAAATGAGTTCTAATGATTATGTGATACGAGGTGTATATACGTACATGTAGTGAGATAGATAGAGTATGACAGATTCGTCAATACACGAAAATCTGATTGATTCTATGAGGTATGAGTCTAGTTAATTATGTTTCACAACCCTTTTAATTAAAATCTCTTTCCTTTATTTAATCACACCAATGATCATTTATGAAAGATGTTAACTGTTTTAATCATGAGATTTTTATTATTGTATTTATTTTGTCTAATTATTTCAATAGTAAAATATCACTCTTATTATAATTACATTATTTTCTTACTTGTTACAATTTCATATATTATTGAGATTTATTATAAAATAATTAATTTGACTTCATAAAATAAAAATATATTTGCTTTTGTTCCTCAAGGAATAAACTCATATAGTTCATAAAATTTTAATAATAGTATTTTTAAGAAATTTAATTAGAATAAGGAGTTTAGAATGATTGAATTAGTGTTTAAAGTTTAAGAAATTATTTAAAAGGTATTTTAGAGGCTAACACTTTAGTTCTTTATTGTTTTTATTTTACACCTTTATTTTCTGTTACTTCTGTTTCTATATATGTATTTACGATTAAATTTTTAACATATAATTAATTTTTTTCACCAGTACTAAACTGTTTACCCATAGTGTAACGCCGGTCACTCTCAGTGATAACGGCAACTTCACTCAGGTATTACAGGCTCACCTTGAACCTAATCCAAGGTGGTTGTGGAATCTAGAGGAAACCATACAAGATCTTTGCCTATCCAAAGGCCGCCCTCCTATATGGGTCGGTATCGCAAGCTGTAACACCCTCGGTTAGATAAGACAAATCCTTTTGTGGGTTCATCCTATTTAACTGAGAGTGTTAACAGTTTTCAGAAAAAGTGTATATATATATATATATTTTTTAAAATACTTGGCAGATCAGTGGAAGCAATATTGTATATATCACATAGTCATTCACAAACTGTAAGTAATTGTACTCTTAACAGAATGGGGCACGCAGGCACCCTTAAATATTATACAGTCATCCGGTGTCTGATTATTAATAACAAATATTCTATCCTTAATGATTGTTCTCAATGGGTTCAGCGTATTGCTGATCTTCACACTCGGGTTCTTGAGTTTCTAATTCCTCTGAAAAATGGTCAACAGTAAGGGTGAGTATAACCCAAGACCCTGATTGGTTAATCCGGTGCGGACATAATCCAGTTAACATACAATGTCACATAGATCATACATTTAGCATATTCACAATTATAACAATCAAGCGTGTTGTCATCACATAATCGTATATTTAGCATATTCACAATTATAACAATCAAGCATATTGCCATGAAATAAATTGTACATATAACATAATCACAATTATAACAATCAAATATGCTGTAATGAAATGCATGAGTTTGGATTTATTATGATTTATCTTTATTTAAGTCTCATGATGCATGTGGGCCCAATAAATCAATCCATCATCATCCTTTCATTCTTTGGAATCCATCCTGCTCAAGTTATTTCTTGGGCACAACGTTTCCATTCTAGAGCGATCGGAGCTCACCAAGTCTCCTTTCTTTTATCATATGGTACGAATGAACTCACAGGTTCTCATCATTATATATATCATTTCATCTTGGGACTTGGCTCTTCACGATCATAGATACATCCCGTCATTTAGTCGAAGTACACCAGAATTGCATCGTCTCACCCGGCTATCAGGCGCGACTCTGATGCCATTGGGTTGTCGTTCCAGTTGTACTCTCAAGATTCTTCTACTGAGATCGAACGTGAATGTCCTCCAGCGTACCAGGTGTATGCTCTAGTTTTTCTTCTTTAAAACATATTTTCATGATGCGAAATGCATTATTCTTATCATTAGATCCCTTGGTATCTTATGTGTTTCCAGTCTCATCATATCATTCTCAAGTTCTTTGAATTTCATCAATCATTTAATCCTTGTAAGATATTCGTTTATTAATTTTTAGAAATATATCTATCATATATATATTCTTTCATAAAGAGTAAAATAATATATATTCTTTATGTAATTACGCATAATTTGGATGTTAACAATGTATAATAATAATAAAACTAATAATAATGATAACAATACTAAGTTTGACAATAAATAGAATAAGAATGATAATTATAACTTACCAATAACTTAAAAAGTATTGAAAATTAGTTTCCAATTGAAAATTCAAGTGAAAAACACTAAAAACAGAGTTTTCCGAGTGGAACAGGGGTAAATCCGAGTGAAATAGGTATGATTCCGAGTGGAATCATACAGAGAAGGGTTCTCCAAGCGATCTGGCTAAAAATCCAAGTGGAATTGTACTGGAAGGCTGTTTTCCGACTGAAACAGGTCTGATTCCGAGTGGAAATGATTTTTCCGATTAAAATAAATTATATCCGAGTAGAAATGTTGATTTCTAAACTTTTTGAGAAAAATAGGTTTAATACTGAGTAAGAAATTGAGTTTGCCGAGTGAGATGAGTTGAATACCGAATGAAACTGAATTATCCGAGTAAAATAAGTCTGTTCCGAGTGAAAAATGAATTTTCTGGGTGAAATGAGTTTAGATACCGAGTAAATTCAGGCTGAAGTGAGTTTCTGAATAAAATAAGCATCAATCCGAGTGAGATCAGGTTAAAAGTTTTCTCAGGGAAGTTAAAAATATTTTTCCTAGTTAAAAGTGTTGAGCAGAAAGGTTTCTGAGTAAAATTTATATAATTTCCAAGTGAAAAATCATTCTGCTGACTAGAATACCTTCGAGTAAAGTAAATCCGAATGAAATAATCCTGATTCCGAGTGGAATCAGGTTGATAAGAGTTTTCTGAGTTAATTTAACTATATATTCTGAGTGAAATTAAACTAAAAGGAGTTTTCTGAGTGAAATTAAGGGTTTACCGAGTTAAAATCACTGGAAAAGGTTTTCATGAGTGAAGCTACTTAAATTCTGAGTGAAAATGAGTTCCTAAATGAAATCAAGTATGATTCCGAGTGGAATTAGTAGGAAAAGAGTTTCCTGAGTAAAAATAAGATAAGTTCCGAGTGAAACATGAGTTTACCGAGTGAAATTAGTTGAAAAGAGTTCTGTCTGAATGAAATAAAACAAATCCGAGTTGAATAACTGCTTGCTGAGTAAAATAAAGTGTTTGCCGAGTGAAATAAGACTGGGAAGCTACTGTCCGAGAGCAATAGAGTGTTTTCCGAGTGAATTTACTGAAAAAGGGTTCTGAGTAAAAGATGATTATATTTTCTGAGTGAAATTAAGTCAAGTTCCGAGTGAAATAATTTAAGAAAGAGATTTCCGAGTAAAATAAGACTTGGGAGATGCTGTCCGAGAGAAATAGAGTGTTTTCCGAGTGAAATATGATGTTTTCCGAGTGAAGAATTGTTCTATCAGAATGAAATACATTCAGTTAAGGTTGAATCCAATTGAAACTAAGCAAAGCCGAGTTGTTATAGGTGTAAAACTGGTCGGATTAACACAAAACAGAACCTGTTATCATTAATCCATCTTCTATTCATAATTTTCACTGGAAATCACACGGTACCCATGATTCTTAGTATTTTCAGTCCAATAAGTACATATCATTTCACAATTCATTACTGATTATATACACTCGGTAACAGATATATATATATATATATATATATATATATATATATACATGCATATACAGATAACAATTCAAAGCATTTAATTCATACATACTGAATCTGTCCTTCACTCGGTTTTCCCACAAGGCACCCAAGAATATACCCCCTTACCTCAATGAAGTTCCTGGATGGAAAAAAAGAGGTTCCCTTCACTGTCCTACTTCAAATCCGAGTGAAACAGAAGGGAAAAGAGAGAAAGAAACTTGCTGGGAAGGAGAGTGATGAAGGGTGTTTGGGTCGTGTGTGTGGTGTGAGTCCTGAGAACCTTGAGCTGGTTTAAATAGGGAGTGAGTGAGTGGAAAAACAAGTGGGGGACAGCTTTTCTGAGTGGGCTGTTAGTGGATTGCTAATGGAAGGGTCACTGGTGATTAAATAAAGAGATATGCTGAGTCAGTGCCCATTTCTGGTCGTCCACTATCCATAATGCGCACGATTGAATTTAAATATCATTAAAAGACAAAATTGAAGTCAATACGCACTTCTGTTAGTGAATACCGAGTGAAATTACACTCGGTTAAGACTATTCCGACTGGAATTCCTACTTCCGAGTCAACAATTTCAAGGCTCGCTTGAGCGTGGCTTGCTCGCTTGAGCGAAGCTTCAATTTTTCACTCGGAATTCCTTTGAAACCGACTCAGGCACTCGGTTTATCACTCGGTTATACCTCTTCAGACCGAGTCCTCTCTTTCTCAGAATCTTCACTCGGAAATCCGAGTCTTCCTCACTTTATTCACTCGGTTTAGGCCAATTTCTTCAATTATATTTCCAATTAAGGTTTATTTCAACCATTAGCTTTCGGAACAAGGCATACACGTACGAGTCTCACTCGGTTTTGGTCCAGTGAAGTGTATCTCACTCGGAATTGGCTCCCTCCACCATTTTCCACTCGGTTTCCTAAGCAAATACATAGGAAACCGTTCGGAATCCTTCCCAATTGATTCCACAACGCACTCCAATCGGCAGGAAGCATCAAATCAACATAAACATGAGTATTTATACATTCTTTCACTCGGAATACTCCAATTTGTGTAGTCTCTTTCAGAAAAGGAAGCATTCAACTCGGAACCGAGCCTTTCTATGATGTTTTCACTCGGATTTTTCTCCTTCACTCGGATTTTCTGACCATTCACTCGGAATTCTTCTCTGTTACTCGGAACAGAGCCCTTTTCACTCGGTTTTTGCATAATTTCACTAATATTCCATATAAATTCTATTATTATGTGCAAAAATGACATTTTTGAGGTACTACGGACCATCAACAGGGTATATATTGACTTATTCTTGCTTACAAACCCTCCATAATTAAAATTTACAAAGATAAAATTGCCTCTAAAAAGAGGGATGTTACACAAGCCCTCTGTAGTCATGTGTGTGTATGAATGCAAATATTATGCTCAATCCAATCATAAATCATCAATGAACCACCTGATTACCATCATTAGGGGCCAGTATTTGGTTACCATCACTAAGGGTTCTCACTTCAATTCATCAACAGGCATAGCATGCAACAAATTACAACCAATTCACAATATTGATTAAGCTACCCTAAGCTTTAGTTAATTATCATCATTACATGCATAATCAATCACATATAATCATCAACAGTCACAACCTAATGCAAATCATCATCATACTCATCAATTCATCAAATAACCACATATGAACAGAGTCTAAATTCATCAATCATATTAAGAATAACATCACGAGGTGGTATATCACAATTCAATCAACTAATCAATTTCATCAATCATCAATCATTTCATAAATAAAGCTATATCCTCATATTCATTCATAATTTATACATTTAAAATATAAATGTTCCTCTTACCTGGAATTGACAATTCCAAAGCTTAAAAATGCTTTTCGATCCCTCTGATTATGTTCCCAATTATCGCGTTCTTAACTCGATAAATTCCTAAAATTGAACAACCATTGTCCAACCATCTAAAGCTACAAATCATGCATTTTGGAGCTAAATTTACTAATTCACTATAATGTTAGTAAGCGTCTATTTACCGAATACACCAGCGGTACTCCGAAACTTAGTTCCTGAAAAACGCCAACGCTTCCAACTCACAAAGATAAGTCGAAACTAACCCCCTAGCCATGGAAATAACAAAATTAAAACTCAACTTCGCAAGACGGAACCAAACTCATCAATATAGTTTAGATAAGCTTTGACTTACTAGAATGCGGCATCGCTTTCCAATGGCACTCCGAATCACTTCTGGCACTTAAAACCTCTTTTGCTTCCTTTCGAATGTAGTACCTACTCGCTGCCCAACATGAATCGAGATTAGAATGGTGTAAATGGAGCAATGGGTGTTCATTTCTCATGGCTAAAAATATCAATGGATGGGCTATGGTTTGATTCTTTACCTTTTAAGCCCTAAAAACATGACCCTTACTTAAAGCTCTATTAGTTCCTCCAATGGCAATCACGACTTGCTGAAAGAGAAGAGGGGATCGGTTCATGCATGGCCAGGACAAAAATTCAAAGCACCCATGCTTACCTTTAATGTCCCCATGAGGAAATCAATGGCTTGGAGGAGATGAACATGGCATGATGAAGATGAAGATGAAATTGATGATGTTATGAAGAGGGAGGATGGCACGCATGAAGGGGTGCTAGCACGGGAAGAAGAAAGTGAAATAGAGAAGGAATTTTGGAATTATTATGAAAAGGAATTAAGGAAAAGAATTAATTTAACTCAATTAAGGTTAACTTAATTTAAATTAAATTAATCAATTCCAAAATATAATCCATCCCAATAATTTCAAACTAGGATGTTACACTAACACTTTTATTTTTTATTATTGTTTTTATTTTGTGCCTTTATTTTCTGTTATTTTTGTTTTTATGTATTTACAATTGAATTCTTATTGAAACTTTTAAGCATAAATACAATTCTTAATGATTCACTTGTTTGAATTAGGGTATTAGGTCCCTCACTTATCAAAAGTTAGCTATAGGCTCCACTTATTAAAAGTTATCTATATATAAGTCCCCTACCTTTAAAAATCGTCAAATTAATAAGTTTGTCATCAAACTTCCGTCCATTCAACGCTAAAATCTGTCTACATGTCACATTAATTACCTATATGGAATGACACATGGAGTCCTTCCTGGGCATAATTCGATGTGGTATTGCCTATAGTAACTTTAAATGTGAAATTGGGGGGGAAATGAATTGGGAAAAGAAATAAGGAGTCTTTGATAGTGCATTGGAGAAGAGAAACCCGATCAACAAAGGAGGAGGATGAGTATAATGATTATGAGTGTAATGATTATGACCTTAGACATTACTCTTATGTCCAATGATGATCAAACTAGGTATACATTAGCAAGTTAAAAAAATAACTTATTAGTTAATTAATTAACCAATTCACTAGTTTAATTGACTAAATCACTTTATTTAGTCAACTTAACCATCAATTCAACCACCTAAGTCACCAATTCAACCAGTTAAACTACTGAATTTCAATGGTTCACAAACATAACTAGCCATTTGTAAAATTTAAAATATTAAATAAAAAATTATTAAAATTATTGATTTGCTTGCTATCATTTGTAAAATTTAATATATATTACATGTTTTAAATCTAATTATTAAATATAATCATAACTTTAAAAACCTAACGCAACTGTGCAAGGCACGGGTGCCGCCGCTACTAATAAAATACAATTGGATAAACACTATAACCCAAATTTCTTTCTACTCTCATTTTATCTTTATTTCAATCCGATTTCCAACTTTTCCCTCTCTCTCAATTTCTAATTCACTTAATATTCTTAACCTCAACAAACCTCAACTCCCAATTTAATTCAATGTATATGAACCCTAATTTCCCTTTCGGTTTGTAAGTGGTTTATACTTTTGTTAATTTCTCTTGTGCACAATTTTAATTTCTCATCATTTCATAGATTACATTTGTTTTCCCTAAACATATTTTGATTTGTACCACTTGTTGGGATTTAATTGAGCAAGTTTCACAGTAATCGACTCCTCTCCAGAGTATGCAATTACTTTTTTTCATTCTGCCATTTTTTGGTGCTTCAGATATTAAAGCTCAAAAATCGAAACTCAAGTCATTTTTTTTTATAAAAAAATCTAGATTATTCACTAACAAGCTATTTATCTTACAAAAATATTTGGGATATGATTTGCAGACAGACTAGATTATATGAGGGAGAATCTTTACCGTGCAACAAAAAAAAGTACAATTGAAAAACATTATATGATCCAAATTTCTTTCAATTTTCATTTATCTCTGTCTAAATCTATGTTTCAACTTTCTAACCTCAATTTCAACCCCAACAAACCCTAACTCCCTGTTTAATTTTAATCTCCAGGCAAGAACATTCGTTATCAGGAAGACAAAAATGAAGCAGGGTATTATCAATCCTTTGCGGGTTGCAAGTAAATAGTCTATCCCTCTTTAGTTTCTCTAGTGCAAAAATTTTATTTCTTATCATTTTGCTGCATTTTAATTTGTTTCCTCAAAGTGTTTGATTTTTACTTTGGTTGATTGAATCAATTCCAAGTTCCACATCCCAGTACGTAATTGACTTGTCTCAGTACGCATAATTGCTTCTCTTTTAGCAAAAACCAAGAACAGTTTTTAACAAAAAGAATGGGGAAAATATGAATTGCTGATAAACCAGATTATATGAGGGATAATCTTTATCATGCAGTTGAAATAAAATAGATTATGATTTAAATTTCTTTCAAATCCCATTCCATCGCTATAATCTAATCTTTACATGAATATCCCTTAGTAGGAAGACAAAATTGAAGCATGGTATCATGAATCCCCAGCGGGTTCCAAGTAAGTATCGTATCACGTACTGTTCAATTTCTTTTATGCAGAAGAACTTTGATTTCTTATCATTTTCTAGATCTTGGTTGTTTTTCTTTAAAATGTTTGCTTTGTTTTTGGTGATTATTTGAATCGAGCAAGTTCATAGTAATTTACTTATCTCCAAAGTATGCAATTACTTTAATTTTTTCTTCTGTCAATTCTGTACTTAATTTACAAGTCGTTTTTGGTTTAGATTCATGTTATAAGCTTACCTCTTTCAATTTGTATCTCTTATATATATATATATATATATATATATATATATATACTTTTCCAACGTGAAAAGTCATGTTCATAAAAAAAAATATTTTATTTACATTAGCATGATAAATCACTTTTACTTGGCTAACCCTATGTTCAAGTCCTTTTGAAAATATGATTTTTTGTTCATCAAGAGTTATTGCTAGTTAGAGATTAATCCTTTTTTTTAAGGCTAAAGCAGTTGAGAGATTTCCAAAGTAGGAACAATATCATCTAATAACGTCTACTTTTATATATACATGCTTAGAAATTGATCATTGTGACGTCCTACGTCAATTTACCTTTATTTATATCCATTTAATTAATTTTCACAATAAATTTTTTCGCATTTAATAAAGTTTAATTATTTCTCATTTCAAAATAATATTTATTTTTACTAAACATACTCAAAATAATAATTATATAGTTAGACAAAACCTTAGAGTGCCTCTAATTTAGAAAACAGTCAAAGTATGAAACAGGGGCCTGACGCTGTGCGCCATTCCCACGCGTAGCGTCAGCCCTCTGCTGCACACCTCACGCTACGCGCCAGCCTCACGCGTAGCGTGGGCATGACAGTGACAGCACCTGATGCTGTTACACATTCAAACCTTTTTACCAACTTCTAACCTGTTCAATTGGCCCGTTTTAGATCCGATTGCCACGAAACTTCACGGGCCACCTGTTTTCCCCATTTCGGAACTGTTGGCGCTGTCCGTTCGCCAAAATTCTAACATATGCGCAAGTTATGCGCGAAATGCATTTTAACACAATTAGGTGCAAAACCCTTACACCAAACATCCTAAATGGACTCCAATGGACCAAAAGCCAATGCATCTAAATCCTAAATGTCATGGAAGATCTATTGATGCATTCTGGGGTTTCTCACCCCCACCGAATCTTAATTTCACCTATCCGGTTCCTTAAACTCAATATCCCAACTATATGCATAACTTATCTAAATCAATCTAATCATCACCCTAACATCAATCACATAGCACACATATCAATCATGCATCAATACAACACCTGCCCATCACATTCAACATTCACACATGTCAATGGCTCCGTGCCATAATTCATCCTCATCAACAAGTCATCAAAATCACAACATGCATAATCATGGCAAGTTCATCATACACACTTTATCATCTACCACCCACCATATTAATACATTACTTATTACACACTTAAACACATACACACAAAATATTACATTCATTATATACATCTCCATTCCTTGGCATCAAACTTCCTCTTGGCGCATCTCCGCAGCATTAACATCCTCCCTGTCACTGATCACTAAAATTTAAACAACAGCAAGGGTGAGTGTTTGGAATATCATAATTAATATAGAACGAAGTATTAAACTTAACAATACCTACTACTCTTTGTTATTACATAATCTCTTTCGATTTCCTGCACTTATCCACGTCAATACAATTACACACATACACATCAATCTTTAACTTATGCAAACCATACTTTCATTCATTCACATTTCACTTTCAATTCATAATTCATTTTCCATCATCAATCAATATAAGATTCACATAATTCACAACTGACTCTCATGTAATTTGACGCCTAGTACCCGGATACTAAAGGACTGGCCTTCAGCTGGGAGTCCGACTTGACATCCCGTGAACCCGACTTGGTTCACCGAGCCCGACTTGGCTCTCCACCTCAACCACTGGGTCCGACTTGACCACTGGGTAGCTCAACTGGGCACAAAGACCACGGGAGCCAGAAAACGAGGGGTATACATACCGTTGGCCATCCCATACCACATATTCACACATCATATCTCATAATCATAGCATATCATCAATAAAACCACATGTGCAACTACCAGAAACTGGCATGTGCTCACAATACAGGGCGACCGACTTGTCAAACCCATCCATACAATGCTATGACATATACATCAATAATTCAAAATTTCACATTTTTATTCATAATCAAATATACATACACCACTTAAAGTGGAAATATTACACATATATTTCACTTCCATCATTCCAATCTTTATTTCATCATATAATCAATTCAATAAACATATTTCTTTCATATTCAACCATTTAATCTCATTCCACATACTCATATATTCACAACTACTATATTCAGTTACTTTATAGTATTTATAACAACTCTTATTAGATTCTTAAACGTCCCATAATCCGTTTTCATATCAATTCTAATTAATTATGACCCGAACACCCCCCTTACCTCTATCCCGAGCTCCGACAGTTTGCTCAAGGGGTGGATAGCGTCCTACAGCCACTGGATTCACCGTTCCTCTTTCGCTTCCGACGTCCACTTCGTCGATCGCTTGCCTAACACTCGTTCCGGCACCTACGGTCACCGAAACATCAAATTAGTTAGTACGTTACCTTCCTTATACTTCCAAACTCATTACCCAAGCTTCACAAACCACTGAAACTCAGAATCAAAACCCCAATCATCACATGCAAACTCGGATTTCATAAAGGGAAGGAGAAGAAACTAAAGATTAGAGGCCCTAGACGCCTTACCTTGGTTCCAAATTGCTTAAAACCACCAAGAATCCAAGTTTCCCTCAAAACCCTAGCCAAATCGCCTCAGAGAAGAGAGAAAATGAAAGAAAGGGTTTACAGGTTCTGTTCTGTGTGACCCTGTTATAAAACAGATCGCGACGCTGGCGCTACGCGTCAGCATGGCGCTACGCGTCAGCTCACTAAATCACACCTTACGCTACGCGTCCCATCCACGCTACGCGTCAGGGTCCTGATACCATTTTCCTTAAAATTTCATTATAACTCCTTTTTCCCCACTTAACATTTCATATACCATTTTCATTATAAGCCAAATAATAATTTACTCATTTCCAATTTATTTTCTATTATCAAAACATCTGGGATGTTACATCCACTCCCCCTAAAAAAGAGATTTCGTCCCCGAAATCTACGTACCTTATTTGAAAAGATTTGGATACAACTGCCTCCTATCAGACTCCAGTTCCCATGTATACGTCACTCCATTTATATTTTGCCACTTCACTTTTACCAGGGGTACTTCTTTGTTTCTCAATCGTTTAGTTTGATAACTTTCAATACAAATAGGTGCTATCTCCACAGTCAAATCTTCTTTCAGCTCAATGGAATCTTCAGGTACAATCATCGAATCACAGGGAACATATTTTCTTAATTGTGAAACATGAAATACATCGTGAATATTTGTCAATGCACGGGGAAGATTCAATCTGTATGCTACTTCACCAATTCGTTCTAATATTTGGTAGGGTCCAATATACTTTGGATTAAGTTTCTGGCTCTTCATCACACGACCTACACCTTTAGTAGGTGACACCTTCAGGAATACCCAATCTCCCACCTGAAATTCAAGTGGCCTATGACGATTGTCATAGTAACTCTTCTGACGGTCTTGTGCAATTTTCATCTTTTCACGAATCATTATCACCTGATCATTCATTTCCTGAATTAATTCGGGTCCCAAATGGATTGCATCTCTATCTTCATTCCAATATAAAGGCGTACGACACCGTCTTCCATATAAAGCTTCATAAGGACCCATCCCAATGCTACTATGATAGCTATTATTATAAGCAAATTCCACCAATGGCAGGTATCTCTCCCATGAGCCACCTTGCTCTAGTACACAAGCTCTAAGCATATCTTCCAAGGTCTGGATTGTACGCTCAGACTGGCCATCTGTCTGAGGATGATAAGCTGAACTCAACCTCAGTTCAGTACCCAATTCCTGCTGTAAACTCCCCCAGAATCTGGAAGTAAACCGAGGATCACGATCCGAAATAATACTTGAAGGTACACCATGCAATCTTACAATCTCCGTAATGTACAATCTAGCCAACCGGTCCAATGACCATTTCATATTCATAGCCAAGAAGTGAGCACTCTTGGTCAACCTGTCCACAATTACCCATATTGCATCACAATCAGAACGAGTACAAGGTAACCCAGATACAAAATCCATAGCAATGCTTTCCCATTTCCATATTGGAATCTCCAGGGGTTGAAGTAAACCTGGAGGTCTCTGATGTTCGACCATACACTTCTGACATATCACACAAGATCTTACATATTCAATTATTGCTTTCTTCATTCCCGGTCACCAGAATTCTTTCTTTAAATCATGGTACATCTTAGTGATACCAGGATGGATACTTAAAGAACTTTTATGCGCTTCAGCTAATACAGCTTGTCTGAAATCACCCGCTGTGGGTACCACTACACGGTTCTTAAACCGCCAAATCCCATCCTTACTTTTGGTTAATCCCATGTCTTTGCCTCTTGCTTGAGTGTCAAGCAATTCCAGCAACTCTTCATCATTCTCCTGAGCCACAGCTAAGGATTCTAAGAATTCATTGGAGATCTTCAACATTCTAATTACCATCTGATTTGGGGCTTGAATGGCAACCCCAATATTCATATCACGAAAGTCTTCTAATAATTCTTGTTCTTTGCCCATCAAGAAAGCTGCATGTAATACTTTTCTACTTAAGGCATCAGCCACAACATTCGCCTTACCAGGATGGTATTTCAAATCAAAATCATAATCCTTAAGGTATTCCATCCATCTCCTTTGCCTCATGTTTAATTCCTTCTGATCAAACAGATACTTCAAACTCTTGTGGTCACTGAATACCACAAAACGAGATCCATACAAGTAATGTCGCCAAATCTTCAATGCGAATACCACAGCAGCGAGTTCCAAATCATGAGTGGGATAATTCTGTTCATGCTGCCTTAATTGCCTAGAAGCATAAGCAATTACCCTGTCATCTTGCATCAGTACACAGCCTAAACCAAACTTAGATGCATCACAGTATACCACAAATTCTTTCGTTACATCTGGTAATGCAAGCACAGGTGCAGTAGTCAAACACCGCTTCAGTGTTTGAAAACTCAATTCACACTTTTCTGTCCACACAAAGGGATTCTCCTTTCTTGTCAATCGAGTCAAAGGTAGTGCAATACGAGAAAATCCTTCAATAAAACGACGATAATAGCCAGCTAATCCAAGAAAACTCCTAATTTCAGTCACTGATTTAGGCCTTTCCCAAGCCATAACTGCTTCAATCTTGGATGGATCAACAGACACACCATCACAAGAGATTACATGCCCCAAAAATTTTACACTTGCTTCCCAGAAATCACACTTCGACAATTTAGCATACAACTTCTTTTCACGTAGCACTTGTAAAACGATTTGAAGATGTTGTGCATGCTCTTCTACAGAATTTGAATATACTAAAATGTCATCAATAAACACCACGACAAATTGATCTAAGTAAGGTTGGAAAATCCGATTCATATAATCCATAAAGATAGCTGGAGCATTGGTTACTCCGAAAGGCATTACAACATATTCAAAATGTCCATATCGAGTTCGGAACGCCGTTTTCAGAATATCTTCCGACTTCACTCTAATCTGATGATATCCAGATCTCAAATCGATCTTAGAAAACACCACAGCACCTCGCAACTGATCTAACAAATCATCAATTCGTGGTAAAGGATATTTGTTCTTAACCGTCAATTTATTCAATTGTCGGTAGTCAATACACATTCTCATACTGCCGTCCTTCTTTTTCACCAACAACACCGGAGCGCCCCAAGGTGAAGCACTCGGTCGGATAAACCCCTTGCTTAACAACTCATTTACTTGTTTCTTTACTTCAGCTAACTCCACTGAAGACATTCTATAAGGTGTACGGGACACAGGTTCTGCCCCGGGAATCAAGTCAATAGCAAAATCAATCTCCCTGTTTGGAGGCAATTCTGGAATGTCTTCCGGGAATACATCAGGAAAATCACACACCACTGGAATATCTGCAGGTTTAAGATTATACCGCCCCTCTGAAGCTAACAGAATAACATAAATTACAGAAACATCACTCACCCATTTTTAGTGTCCAATTCCTGAGAGAAAATTATAGTCTTGCGGTAACAATCCACCATAACATGGTTAACAGACAACCAGTCAAGACCCAGAATAACATCTAAATTCTTCAATGGCATACATATTAAATTCACCAGGAAAGATCGGTCCTCTACTTGCATAGGTAATTCCTCACACATAGTAGTTGCTCGAAATGTAGAACCAGTAGGAGTGGAGACATTAAGAACATTCTTCATTAATACCACCGGCAAACCAAGCCACCGAACACAACTCTCAGAAATAAAAGAGTGGGTTGCACCAGAGTCATAAATAACATTTACAAGATAGTCATGAATAAGACACTTACCCTGTACCAAATTATCATTTCTTGAGACTTCGGAAGCATCAAAAGCAAACACACGTCCAACCATAACATTCTGAGTACCACTGGACTGAGCATCAGATCGCCTAGGGTGTTGGCCTCCACGGCTACCGCCGCCTCGGCCTCCACGCTGAAAATTCCCACCACGGACCATAGAAGCACTTGCCCGATTACCACGTCCTCCCTGCTGCTGCCTCTGTGGACAGTCGGGCCTAAGGTGTCCAGGTTGTCCACACTGGAAACAAACTGTTTGATTTATAGGACAATGTCTGGAGAAATGACCTTCCTGACCACAATTATAACAAGCACGACCACCAGAACGACCAGTAGATCCACGTCCAGAAGAAGAAGAAGATGTGGCAGAAGACTTGCCACCATGGAAAAACTGACCCATCTTTTTAAAACTGAATCCTTTAGCCTTCAATGGTCTCTTGTCCCTTGACTGGGACGCTCTCTGTAACTGTACTTCCTCAGCAAGTTTGGCCTTATTTACCAGAGTAGGATAGTCACGGATTTCCATAGGAACAATGACACTTCGGAGTTCAATTCTTAACCCGGATTCATACTTTGCACACTTACTACCTTCAGTTCCTTCAAGAGAAAAAGGATGATAGAAATCACATAGTTCATCAAACTGTGACGTGTATTCAGCCACTGACATCCTGCCCTGCTCAAGTTTTAGGAATTCCATCTCCTTGCGGATTTTATAATTATCTGGAAAGTATTTAGCAAGAAATATCCTCTTGAAATTCATCCACATTAATGGTTCATTTGCCGCATTCATCTGAATTCTAGTCCTTGACCACCATACACGAGCTTCATCTTTCAATTGATAGGTAGCAAATTGCACTCTCTGTTCTTCAGAGCATTCAAAGTATTCAAATGTTTGCTCAATGTCACGTAGCCATATATGCGCCCTATCATAATCATGTCCTCCTTTGTAAATAGGTGGATTCCTCTTCAAAAATTTATCAAGGGTGGGACCAGAATCAGTCCTTCCCATCATTTGAGAAAACCTCTCAAAGAAATCATCACCACCAACAGAACTACTTCCTTCCGTCATATTTTAGTTCTACAATATCCCAAAACACATCACCATTAATAACCAATAATTGACCAGGGAGTACAAAAATTACCTCATGTATAAATACATAACAAGACGCTGCCCGGAGTGCCAAGAGAATGATGCCAAGTCAACCTGTTAATATGTAAACAATCACAAGCATAATGCAATAAATGCAAAACAGCCTGATATAGAACTCAAACAATCCCCTAACTCTGCCCATTTTCCCGGCTCTAGAAAGAACCGCTCTGATACCACCTGTGACGTCCTACGTCAATTTACCTTTATTTATATCCATTTAATTAATTTTCACAATAAATTTTTTCACATTTAATAAAGTTTAATTATTTCTCATTTCAAAATAATATTTATTTTTACTAAACATACTCAAAATAATAATTATATAGTTAGACAAAACCTTAGAGTGCCTCTAATTTAGAAAACAGTCAAAGTATGAAACAGGGGCCTGACGCTGTGCGCCATTCCCACGCGTAGCGTCAGCCCTCTGCTGCACACCTCACGCTACGCGCCAGCCTCACGCGTAGCGTGGGCATGACAGTGACAACACCTGATGCTGTTACACATTCAAACCTTTTTACCAACTTCTAACCTGTTCAATTGGCCCGTTTTAGATCCGATTGCCACGAAACTTCACGGGCCACCTGTTTTCCCCATTTCGGAACTGTTGGCGCTGTCCGTTCGCCAAAATTCTAACATATGCGCAAGTTATGCGTGAAATGCATTTTAACACAATTAGGTGCAAAACCCTTACACCAAACATCCTAAATGGACTCCAATGGACCAAAAGCCAATGCATCTAAATCCTAAATGTCATGGAAGATCTATTGATGCATTCTGGGGTTTCTCACCCCCACCGAATCTTAATTTCACCTATCCGGTTCCTTAAACTCAATATCCCAACTATATGCATAACTTATCTAAATCAATCTAATCATCACCCTAACATCAATCACATAGCACACATATCAATCATGCATCAATACAACACCTGCCCATCACATTCAACATTCACACATGTCAATGGCTCCGTGCCATAATTCATCCTCATCAACAAGTCATCAAAATCACAACATGCATAATCATGGCAAGTTCATCACACACACTTTATCATCTACCACCCACCATATTAATACATTACTTATTACACACTTAAACACATACACACAAAATATTACATTCATTATATACATCTCCATTCCTTGGCATCAAACTTCCTCTTGGCGCATCTCCGCAGCATTAGCATCCTCCCTGTCACTGATCACTAAAATTTAAACAACAGCAAGGGTGAGTGTTTGGAATATCATAATTAATATAGAACGAAGTATTAAACTTAACAATACCTACTACTCTTTGTTATTACATAATCTCTTTTGATTTCCTGCACTTATCCACGTCAATACAATTACACACATACACATCAATCTTTAACTTATGCAAACCATACTTTCATTCATTCACATTTCACTTTCAATTCATAATTCATTTTCCATCATCAATCAATATAAGATTCACATAATTCACAACTGACTCTCATGTAATTTGACGCCTAGTATCCGGATACTAAAGGACTGGCCTTCAGCTGGGAGTCCGACTTGACATCCCGTGAACCCGACTTGGTTCACCGAGCCCGACTTGGCTCTCCACCTCAACCACTGGGTCCGACTTGACCACTGGGTAGCTCAACTGGGCACAAAGACCACGGGAGCCAGAAAACGAGGGGTATACATACCGTTGGCCATCCCATACCACATATTCACACATCATATCTCATAATCATAGCATATCATCAATAAAACCACATGTGCAACTACCAGAAACTGGCATGTGCTCACAATACAGGGCGACCGACTTGTCAAACTCATCCATACAATGCTATGACATATACATCAATAATTCAAAATTTCACATTTTTATTCATAATCAAATATACATACACCACTTAAAGTGGAAATATTACACATATATTTCACTTCCATCATTCCAATCTTTATTTCATCATATAATCAATTCAATAAACATATTTCTTTCATATTCAACCATTTAATCTCATTCCACATACTCATATATTCACAACTACTATATTCAGTTACTTTATAGTATTTATAACAACTCTTATTAGATTCTTAAACTTCCCATAATCCGTTTTCATATCAATTCTAATTAATTATGACCCGAACACCCCCCTTACCTCTATCCCGAGCTCCGACAGTTTGCTCAAGGGGTGGATAGCGTCCTACAGCCACTGGATTCACCGTTCCTCTTTCGCTTCCGACGTCCACTTCGTCGATCGCTTGCCTAACACTCGTTCCGGCACCTACGGTCACCGAAACATCAAATTAGTTAGTACGTTACCTTCCTTATACTTCCAAACTCATTACCCAAGCTTCACAAACCACTGAAACTCAGAATCAAAACCCCAATCATCACATGCAAACTCGGATTTCATAAAGGGAAGGAGAAGAAACTAAAGATTAGAGGCCCTAGACGCCTTACCTTGGTTCCAAATTGCTTAAAACCACCAAGAATCCAAGTTTCCCTCAAAACCCTAGCCAAATCGCCTCAGAGAAGAGAGAAAATGAAAGAAAGGGTTTACAGGTTCTGTTCTGTGTGACCCTGTTATAAAACAGATCGTGACGCTGGCGCTACGCGTCAGCATGGCGCTACGCGTCAGCTCACTAAATCACACCTTACGCTACGCGTCCCATCCACGCTACGCGTCAGGGTCCTGATACCATTTTCCTTAAAATTTCATTATAACTCCTTTTTCCCCACTTAACATTTCATATACCATTTTCATTATAAGCCAAATAATAATTTACTCATTTCCAATTTATTTTCTATTATCAAAACATCTGGGATGTTACAATCATGATCAAAATTTTCAGATATTCAATACCAACTATGTCAAGATTTTTTTAGCATTCTTGTGAAATTTTGATTGCAAATTATTAATCCAATTAATATAACTTTATAATTTAATTTTAAATAAAATAAACTTAGAATTATATCTATCATTCATTTAATTAGGGCACTTGATCAATAGTTAGACTAGTAAATTATCAATTAACAAGTTAAAAAATATAACTTAATAATTAATAAAATTAACCAATTCACCCGTTCAATCGGTCAAACGACTGATTTAATTAACCGATTTGACCATCAATTTAATCACATCAATACTGATTCAACCATTTTATTTTTATTGGATCATAAATATAACCATTGATAATAAATTCGATCTAATTATACTATTGATTCTCAATTAAACTTATCGAAAGAATCCAAATAATGATGAATATAATATATGTAACATTTTTTTATCAGCATATAATATATGTAACATAGTTGCCATGATTTTCATATATTCTCTTCTATCTCATTTATTTTCATTTTTTTATTTCTATTTTTGTTTCGATCTTTTGTATGATCCCATCACTTATCATTTTTTCTTTTTTTTTCCTTCTATTTTTCTCTTCTCTCACCCAAACTACACCAACAGACACTATTTTTATTGGTATTTTTTTGTTTTTAGGAGATAATTAAAAAAATATAATGAGATAAGTGGTAGATTTAAAAAAAAAGAGAAAGGCAAATTAAATAAAAAGTAGTAGTAACTAATAGTGTTAATTAATTACATGTAATTTATGTATGGAATATATAATTGTTGTTTTTGTTTTCCCACCTAGTCAAAGGAACCTGTGTTGTCTAAACTTTCCAACACACTTTTATAAGATTTTAAAAAATAAGATTCAACTCTCTCTAGAAAATAAATGACGGATATTCGATAATGATCCATATATAATAGGCTAAAATAAAGACTTTTATACAAAGAAAATTAATTAAAGTCATTTTTTTATTGTTTTTCATTTTTGTACGATCAATCCTTGTTGCAAACTAAAACAAATTTCATTCATTATTATAATTGATATTTTTCAACAATAATATTCACACATCAATGTTAAATATTTTTCAACAATTTCTTTCTTCTTTCTCTATCTATTACATACCTTTCATTCTTCCTTTTTTTTTTCTTAAAAAACTTCTTCCTGTCTCTTGCTTCAGTTAAAGACAGAAAAAAAAAAAAAACTCATTTACCAAAATAAATTAGGTAGACACACACACCTTATTTCCTTTGGGAACATATCTTGACCTTGTAAATTAACTCCAGATTTTATTCATGTGTAGCAAAACGAGTTTATTTTAATCTTTTATTCAGACTATACAATTTTCTATTTTTATATATAGATACAGCCAGCTATTCATATTTTCAATGACATATTTATAATCGATAAAATAAACACTCTGCACCAACAACTAACATACACACGAACTGTTTTTTATTTAATAGATGGAGAAGCATATACATAGAGAAAAGCTAGAGAATAATATGGTGTGCACACACACACACCAAACAAGCCCTAGCCAGCTAATTAAACCATTCATACTCCTCCGTATTATTTGCTGACAGAAACTAGACATTTTATTTATTATTACTATTTGAAACACAGAAATATGCATGCAAAGCTTCAAGAAGCTCCTCAGTAATTCAACGCCTCTTAGTTGCAGGCTCCTTCTGAGCATTGAAGTACACAGTGGACACTGGGAGACCCAAGTCCAATTGCCTGGCGAAATAACGGGTGTTAAAGCTCACTCTACTTGCTGGTTGTTCCACTGCTCCCATAGGCCCTTTCTGTTGGAACAACACCAAGATATAGCGGTGTATTCCAACAGGTGGTTTTGGTCCTACGTATGGCAGAATCTCCTTTCCTGCAACGTAATCAGTTAGTTAATTTTTTTACTTCTGGGATAAACCAAAATTAATCTTCTGGTATACTATATGTTTCTGCATGATTTTATATATATATATATATATATATATATCTAAAGCTTAATTATATATTAAAGTTGAGGTCTCAGAATTGTTCTTTAATTGGAGCAAGTGGAATGCTTTCATGTTCGACACATTGCTGACGGAAATCTGAAACATTGATGACATGCAAGACATGGGGCACGTGTGATGATCTCATGACAAGGGTTCTCTAGCTGACACCTGTTGTCTCAATGGGTGCATGCAAACATTATTCATTAATAATAATAATAATAATAATAATAATAATAATAATAATAACAGTTAATTGACTGAAAATGGTTTAAATATTTTTATCTTCATTAAACGTTAGAATTAAATTTATTCAATGATTATCTGGAAATTCAGAGAATAGTTGTTGTGACACGTGTCCAAAACAGGTACATGCAGGACACGTGGAGGATGCAGGACACTGGATCCCGGTTAGATAGGCTACAGATGTGAAAAGGCCATTTGATGGATTCAAAACAGGGTTGACACACAAGGATGTGACGTGACGTAACCTTCAATTTATTTTTTTCTTAAAGAAATTATTTTTTTCTTAAGAAATTATTATTATTATTACTTTTTCTAAATTAATATGTAACAAGTGAAAAAGCCTAGTTACTTAGATGCATGTTGAATTTAGTTAAAAAGAAGAACTTGAATATTTTCAAGAAACCGTTTTGACATCGATCGTTGAGCAGAATCGTGTCATCACAGTGTGGCGCACACGAAAAACATGAAGTTTAAACTTTCATGTCACAATCAAAAAATATTGGCATCATTCGGGAACGTTAAAAGAACCGTGAAAAACATGAAACCGTACTCGAACGCTCATGCATGCAAACCACGAAACTCGGGACTCATGCATGCAGCATCAAAAAACTCGGGACTCGAAAATGAGCTTTTATATGTATAAAAAAAACATGTTAGAGGACTTCAAAATGAGTTTTTATGTATATAAAAATTTGTTATATGTAAATCTACACAGATAAAAAGATTTCTTTTACTACCGCGAGCAACATTTGTCCCTCCAGGAATGTCCACAACGATCCTGAAAGTGAAATCAACAAATTAAGATAATCAAAAAAATGTCAAAATTGAAACCACAAATCAAGCTAACCAGTTTTTCTGTAAAGAAAATAAAGAGTATAAAATCAAGGAATGTAAATTAAAAATGTTGAAATTGATTTAACAAAAAAAAAAAGAGTAAAAAGCAAAAATGGAGTAGAACAAGTTCACCAACCAGTGGATCAACTCGCGCATGGATGGCTCACTGGGGCTAGGTGCATCTGGATCAGTCATAACCTGCATGCACATTCAGAAAAGAGAAAAAAGAAGCAAAAAATGAAAATAAAAATTCAAAAAAAATGGAAAAACCAGTTGCATGTCAGATCTCTTGCCACAATCAAGCTTAGGGAAGATTAATTATGTAATTTAATGATTTAATTGTAGCATAAAGATGATAAATTGAATTACCATTGTGTAGAGGGTGTCCATGTCACCAGTGAGGGTGACCTTAGGGGGGTTAACAGCCATGGAGGGTTTGATGTCACAGCCATTGGTGATATGCTTAGGCCCAAAATACACAGACATGTGAACAGATGGGATGAACATGTCAACCACATCACCAATCACACGACCAACTACCAGAGGATCAACTGAGGCAGCCATCTCATAAAGAGATTGAGATTGAGATTGAGGGACAAGGGAGATAGCATAAAGCAAGCAAAGAGCCTTTAGCTGAGTTGGTGTGCTTATTGCTGCTACCACTATAGGGTTTATATAGCCCTCTATAAATAATTTTAAGAAAATAAAATTCAGGTTAATTAAATTTGTATTTTGTCTTATTCTCACTATATAATTTAACCATGGTTCATGCATGGACCATCGCAAAATCAGGGACATGCACTGGATGACACGTCTGTAGGCAGCCACTGTGGAAAAATATTAAATTCGTTTGAATTACGAAAACGTTCTCTATTTTTATTTTATGTTTTTTAATTTTAATTATAAAACTATTAATTATGTTCTTTTTAAAAAAATTATAAAAAAATATTGAAAACAGTTTTTTTCATTTTTTAATACAATATTTTTTAAATAATAAATATTATGACACTTTTATAAATAAAATTAAAAATGGAAAATAAAAATAAGAAACATTTTCACAATTCAAACGAACCTTTAGGTATTTCGTAACGATTAAAATTTGAAATATTTTTATTTAAAGTATAAGTATTTTTTTAAGTAAATAAATTATATTTAATTTTATAATTCTTAAAATGTCTTTTATATTAGTAAAAAACTAATGTGAATGAGATTTTAAAATAGAAAAATTAGGGTTTAATTTGTTGACCGGTGCAGGAAATAAAAGAATACATTTATATTAAAAATTTATGTTAGAATTACTTATAAATAAATTAAAATGGGTGAGTTTTTTTAATAATGTTTTAAAATAAATTCTTTACACTTTCGTATTCTAAAAATACTTTTTGACATAATGTTTTTTTATTCTTAATTAACGTGAATTAATAATGTGTTAATTATATCTGAGACCGGAATTAATCTAACAAGGTGGTTTTGGTAGCAATAGTTGTGGTCCCACCCAATGTAAAACAACATGGTGACAGATGGTGCTATCATTGCCGTCCATTTGAAACTACCGGCTTAGAAAAGCAGTAAACGGTTTCAAAGGAAAATATCTTCACCCAATATTCAATTTCGTTGTCCTTTTTCATTTTTTAATTAGTGCTTAAATCCGAATAAAGTGGGTTATTTTAAAAAAGGTTATTATAATACATGTATTTGATATATGATAAGAAATCAAAATATAATTTGTTATTAGAAATTACATTGAATTTGTCTTGAAAATTACGCTTGGCTGCGTTTATGTTAATGACAAATGAAAATGTTTTCTTTTTTATTGAATAATTCTCTCTATTCCTTATATTATTCTCTTACAAAGCTCATATCTACTAATTTAAAAAAAGTTCAATACTTCTTGTATTTTCAAAATAATTCATATTTTATTTATTATTTTTTAAAATAACACGAAGGTTAATAGAAATATTTGTATATGAAAACTTTTTTTTTTATTTCTTAACATATGCTTCTGGCATGGTTCTCTATGATCCTTTTTATAATATCCTAATATAATTTTTTTTTGAATTTTATTTTATAAGATCATTTTTCAGTTTGTATTGTATATTTTTTTATATTTACTAACATAGCTTTTTTTTTATCATGGTGTCATTACAATATGATAAGTTTATTCATCTATGTCCTCTCATTCCTATTTAACTATTCATGTAGAGAAAATAATCTTATTCGCATATAATTATAACTTACAATCTTAAAGTATTAATTATTATTATTTTAATAATACTCAAATAATGTAATATAATAAATGAGTAACAATTTTGGTGTGTAATGGAGAAGAAATGATTTCATTTCTTAGTTTATGCAATTGTTTATCTAAACTTAAATAGAGACAAATGCAGTAGTAACGGTACTTATAAAAGTATAATAAAAAAATAATAAATTTAATACATATAATTTGAATAAATAAATTTTATAACTTATGTGTGAGTTGGATAGTTCAGTTTACAATAAAAATTATTATAACTAATATTATTTTCAGTTTTAAATATAAACTAGTATATATTAAGAATAATGGTTAAAAATGATTTTTTGAATTATGTTATCACATGTTTAATTTGATTTTTTAAAATATTATTAATACTATTTATTACATAAAAAATTAACTATTTTAAAAATATAAAACAATATATTTAATAAATAAAAAACATTTAATAATATTAATAGAATATAATTTTACTTGAGAAAAAATTCACTAAAATGTTTATATGAAGAGGTAGTAGTAATAATCGTAACTCAAATCAATTAATGGATGTTGAATTTCAAATTAATGTTGAAATAATGAAACTGAAGTTGAACAATTAATGCAGCCGAAGATTAAGCAAAACCGTTTTGGTGAGGGCCACACCACAAAGAGAAACTATTTTACGTGGTATAACGTCATCACATCTTTCTCTTCTTATAATCAAATTTTATTTAATAAATAATAAGATTAGTAAGAAAATGGTTCAAATATATGTTTTATCCATGTAAAATAAATATCTTTTGATTTTAGTCCGGTAAAATAAATTTTTATTTTTTAGATTATTTATATTGAATATTTTGTTTATAATTCTTATTATAAATTTGAATTGATCACAATTAAATTATACATTAATTTACCCAAATAGTACTTATATACACAATTAATTATTGACATGTGACTTTCACAACTAAAACACAATTGAATCATTACAAGTCACAGAAAAATTATTTTTGATAGTTTGAAAACAACTTTTATTATTATAAACTATATTTTAACTATCAGAGCACTAGTCGATTAGATATACTAAAACTATGTAAATAAATTGATGTATAATTTAGTCAAGTCAAATTAACGTTTAATGAATTCAAGTTTAAAATAAGGTATAAATTAATAGAAAATATTCAATACAAACTAAATATGAAAAAATACTTCATAAGGACTAAAACAAAAAATCATATTTTATAGGGATTAATCTAGTCTTCGTAGCAACCTATGGGCAAAACAATAATCTGCACTCATAAATGCTACGGACGACCGATATCTCGTATGGAGGTCAAAAATATCCGGACTCGTAGATACTCGGGGGATAAAAACCCGTTACGGATACAAAAACCCACGGGTATGGGTACTTGTGGAAGAATAAGGACAAGTTTTATACTTCTTGTTAAGGAATGGGCACGAGTACGAATATAACGGTATCTGTGCCCGTGGGTACCGGCATATATGAAATTACATTGATACTCTTACCTATTTTTTAATATATAATTATATTTAAATTAGCTTATTTCATGTATTCATGAGAAACGAAAAATTGGAGCTTAACATTTTTTACATTTCTTATTTTGTATGTGTTTTTTATTCTATGTTATTGATATTATTACACAATATTATTACAAGGATTTGTATAACAACTATATTTGTATAAATAATAAAACTAATAATTAGTATTGATGTAAATTGTTAAGGTTCTACACTAACCGTTAAGAATATTATGTAATTTAGTTTAATATTTTTATATTTTCATTTTCTATTTGTTTCAACTAAGTGCTTGTGGATACTCACGGATGGTGGTTACCCTAAAGAACCCGTAAAATGGGTACCCGTGTGAGTAACAGATGGGTACAAGTTTTATTTTTGTCTGAGGGCACAGGTAGTGAGAAAGAGGTACTCGTGCCCGTCCCACCTCATTGACATCCCTGGTATCTCACTTGAAGATGTGATCCTACATCGGCATCGCGTATGAGACCCGTAATCTAACTTTAGTACGAGTCATTCTCTCGATACCAGTAGATGAGAATTAATTGACTTTTATAACTACATACCGAAAAATAACCTGCAAAATGATAGAAAGGAAGGTATAGCCGTTAAAGCTGGGTATACAGGCCCAGGCCTGTGGGCCGGCCCATTTAACCCACTATTACACGAGTTGTGGGTTAAAAAAAAGAAGACCATTTAAAATATAGGTTCGTGGGCTAGCCAGCGAGCCAATATATATTTAAATTTATTATTTTATTTTAAATAAATTCTACCTTTTTTCATACTATTTGATTTTCACACTACATTTTTTCAAAGAAAAGGAAGAACTTCTAACCTAAGATGATGTTATATCATTGTTCCTTATATTAAAATATTAAAAAGTTGATATTTAAATTTTATTATTTGTTAATATATTGAAAATTAGTTATGAAGGTTCTCGATTTTGAATGATGAAATATTTTAAATTATATGTGGCTTGAGTTTCATAAAAAATGTGTTTTGGACCAAATCTTAATAATTTAGAAAAAGTAAAAGAAAAGAAAAAATATAAAAATATATGTGGGCTAGCCTGTAGGTTTGCGGTCCTTACGCGGTCCTAAAAAAATCGACCCATTTAAAACGCGAGCTCACACGGGTTGGCCCATTGTGGGGCGGGCTTATGCGGGTTGGCTCATATAGCCAGCTATAATAGCCGTAGGGGGTGCCCATGTTGCGTGTCAGCTTACCTGCTCTGACGAGAGTCATACCGACACTACGTACACGGAACGTTCCCAGGGCAAAACAACCCTCCACTACTCTTTGATATAAATACCCACGAATCGATGTGAAAAACATAGAACATTTTTGACTAAAACTTACGCTTGAGCTCTGATATTGTATTTGAATATTCCACTTACTTGAGTATCGGAGTGTCTTTACAGGTGACACCCTCATTTGTCTCACAACACGTAGAACTAGTGAAATTTATCAAGGAGCACTCAAAGACTTCTATCTCCCCACTGGAATAGAAGATATAATACCATATCCCCACTGGACCAATGTAATATAAACAACATTTCAGTACAAATTCAAGATTGGTCCTCATACTGGATTCTCTACCCCGATCCATATCATTTTAGGGACCAAAAATATATTTAAGCTAAATAATTTAACTCTAATATTATAAAAAATTTTGTTAGTGCCCATTTGGTGCATGAAACTGAAATTGAAATTAAAACTTGGAATTCTATTTCTAATGTATGGAAGTTGATCCGGTGTGCATACCAACCTCCAGAAGGCTAGCGACACCGGTTAATGCGAAAATAAAATAAAACGCTGAGTTAAACAAAATGCAGGGCGAAGTGCACTCAGTCTAATGTGATCATCAAGACCCAATACGAATTTGTGATCATAACCCCCGTCAGAAAAGCTGCCACTTGAATCTGAGTTAGGTGTAAGTGAGTAACTTGCACCTACAAAGACTGCAACCATTGTTCATTGTCAGGAAAGGTCAAATCACCACTTGCACCCAGGGAAGTTCTATAAATACCACTCATTCATTAATCCATAATAGAACATCATTTACTAAGCTTAACTACCTCCGTCATCTCTTTATTTCTCGTAACAACCGTACTAACTTAAACATCGAAACCCCTTTTGTAGGTACACGCCTGGTGTGTCCCATCAACCACGGTTAGAATTGACCCATAAGCATACCTATACGAGAAGAGCAGAGTTCTCACTAAACCTATGTGCATAATATCATTATTAGATATTGATCCGGTCTAGACACCGGCCCCCATTCTTGTGACGTCAGACTGACCTCATTTAAGGAAAACCGGTGTCCTGGTTCAACGTTACCACCCCGGATATCCGTTGTCTGGTCGTCCGCCCTCACTCCACGACAACATCATACGTTTTCGCCATAACGGCTCTATGTTCATTGTTACAGGACATTTATATAATTGTTGGCTTTTCCCTCACAGCAAGAGAAGAGCCCCTGATAACTTATCAACGAAGACACTGTTTGTAGCAAAATACGTCACATCAATGGTCTCAGAAAGTAAGTGGGCCTGTCAGCAGATTATACGGAAAAGGTGATTATCCTCTCCTTTCCCTAGAGGATTGTACTCTGATAATTGACCTACCCTCCTGACACATTCTGAAAGTCGAGCCACTTTGATTGACACAATATACACGCAATCAGAGCTAAGGGACCCACCTGCATCCAACGACTCATTTCTCTTACGTTCAACTATAAGAAGCCCATATCAATACACATGCATGGTATCGTTGTTCTAACTCTGAGTCCTTACTATTACTACGCTTGAGTATTCGTTGAGTTCATACACTTTTCTAACTTGAGCGTCGGAGAATCTTCGCAGGTGGCACCACCTTTCGCCTCCTTTACAACGCGAAACGTTGGTGTGAAGGATCTCCAGGACAACAAGACCGGCCTCTCCCACTGAGAGACCGGATTAATATATCGGATATACGTTGTTCCGGTGTGCAAACCCTAAAAACACCTGTATTCTTATGGCTGGTCCCACACCGGATCCTAGACCCCGGTCCAGACCAGTTCATTGGCACGCCCAGTGGGACTCGATAGAGTTATTCCCATATTCGCAGGAGTTAGGTTGTCACAATGGAAGGAGATGGGAGAGATTTCGTGGAAGGTCACGTGGAGGATGTGACCCATCAACAGGCTGGGAGGAGACTCGTCTTCGAATCCCCTATAACTCAAACCCGGAGGATGGTGCAAGTGCAGACGCCTGACCCTCGTGATGAGGTTATCAGGCAACTGAAGGAGGAGCTGATGGAGTTGAGGCGAGAGAGAGGAGGAGCTGGGGACAGAGTAGTATCTCAGACAGAGAATGCTCACCATGCATCAGCGAGGGATAGATCTACCACCCTCCAGTATTCGAAGATCCCCACATATGAAGAGAGGGAGCAAACGCAGGATTCTGGTGATAGAGTCAGTATCAGGAGAAGGGAGCAAGCGGTGGTAACTTCAGGGACATACAAGCTCAATGTCCCTTTCTCAAGAAGGCTGATGAGTATTGCCATCCTAAAACATTTGCAGACAACTCAGCCATTGTCGATTGCGAAGTATAATGGAGAGACTGACCCCACTAAGCATTTGGATGCTTACGTTTATGAAGCTATGTATCTGGGAGCAGATGAAGATGTCATGTGCAGAATGTTCCCAAGGACGTTGACGGAGGAAGCTCTCAGCTGGTTTAAAAGTTTACCCTCAGGATCTATAGACTCTTGGGAAGAAATGGCTGCTGCATTTGAAAGCCATTTCGTCATCTCCAGGGATATCCCAAGAACTTCTCACACCCTGGCCCAGATAAGGCAGGGAGAAACTGAGACTCTTAAGGAGTTCCTGAAAAGGTTTTACAAGGAGGCTGCTTTGGTCCCTAACCTAACGGAGGCCATACAACTCCATATTGTAGTGGAAGCTCTTCAGCCAGGTTCAGCCTTTGCCCTATCTTTGGCAAAAAGCCCACCTACAACCTTCGAGGAGTTTCGAAGGAAAGCTTCCAAATATGTGGGCATAGAGATGCATCTAGAGGCAACTGCAACAAGAATAAAGCCTTCTGCACCCACTCAGCAACCACGGAGAGAAAAGGAGAGAGTGAGGCCTGAGAAGCATGCCTTTAGAGAAGACTTTGTGAACGCTCGTCAGCATCCACGAGATAGGCGCGTATCATCGTTTGATCACTATGCTCCGTTGAACACCAGGCACTCACAAATCATGAGGGAGGTTGGTTGGCCAACTCTGAACGTCTTTGGTATAAGGAAGCCAGCCCCCGCCAAGAGGGGTGGTAACCCACGTAAATATTGCACTTTCCATGAGCAGACAGGGCACAACACTGATGAGTGCAAGGCGTTAAAGAACACGGTGGAAACTCTCATTCGGGAAGGAAAGCTGAAGCAGTATTTGTTTAAGGAGAAATCTATGGATGAGCCTCACAAGATGGAGAAAAGGAATAGAGACCCTGATGATGAAGATGATAATACACGCAACCCAGCAAGGAGGTTCACTGCGGCTGAGAAGCAGAAGGGGGTAGTGATTGCTGAAGGTGCCCAACAAAGTAACATGCCCCAGCAGCAGAGGCAGGGCAGACGAGAAGTGATTGAGATGATAGCTGGAGGATTTGCGGGAGGAGGAGCATCAATCACGGCACGAAAGAATCACCATAGGATGATTCTGTCAGTCCAGGGTAAACCGAGGGATAACCGCCCTTTCATGGACGGTATGACAGCCCCGACGGTGTCATTTACTGATGATGACTTCGGCCCAACAATTCCAGGAGGTGATGATGCAGTAGTGATTGTGGCCGTCATAGCCAATAAGGATATCAAGAGGATCCTCGTCGATCAGGGAAGTTCTTGTGATGTTATCTTTTATAATTGTTTCAAACGAATGGGTTTCAGTGATGCAGATTTACAACCATACACACAAGAACTCATAGCGTTTAACGGAGCCAAGCAACCCACTAAGGGATACCTCGACACTTTGATTTCTTTTGAAGGGGAGCCCGGTGCAAGAACGGTCAAGTCAAGAATTTTGGTGATTGATGTGGAATCCCCGTACAACGGTATCATAGGCCGTCCAACACTGAACGCCATGGAAGCAATTGTATCCACTCCTCACCTCTTGATCAAATTTATCGACAAGGACAACGGTGTGTCCTCTCTCCGCGGAGATCAGGAGATGGCTCGATATTGTTATAATCTGAGTCTCAACATGGTTAAGTTGGAAGTATTCAACAAGAAGAGGAAGTTGAACGACGGAGGAACAGCGGCTGGGTCTGTCAGTCTTATTGACTTAGACCCCAGAGCGGAATTGAAGATTGATCCACTCAATCCATCTAAGCCAACACCAGATGGTGGTTCCAGGGACGTCGTATTGGGAGATTCCCCTGAGAAGGTCACGCACATCAACGATAAGCTGGAGTGTGCTATGGAGCAACGCTTATTAACCCTTTTGCAGGAGTTCAAAGACCTTTTCGCATGGACAGCAGCGGATATGCCTGGGATGGATCCAGATTTCTGTTGCCATAAGCTTGCAGTGTACCCTGAAACAAGACCGGTAGCCCAGAAGAAAAGGAGATTGGGACCGGAAAAGCAGAGGGCGGCCTGCGAGCAGACAGAGGAGTTATTGAAAGCAGGTTTTATAAGGGAGATACGCTATTCATCTTGGCTTTCTAATGTGGTCATGGTGCAGAAGGCTAACGGCAAATGGAGGATGTGTACAGATTATGTGGATCTTAACCGTTGCTGCCCTAAAGATCCATATCCCCTGCCCAACATCGATCGCATGGTGGATGATTCATCTGGTTACCAATATCTCAGTTTCATGGATGCCTATTCAGGGTACAACCAGATTCCGATGTGGGAGGGAGACCAGGAGAAAACTGCCTTTATCAACGACCGCGGTGTTTTCTGCTACACCGTTATGCCTTTTGGATTGAAGAACGCCGGCGCTACTTATCAGCGCATGATTAACAAAGTCTTCGAAGGGATGCATACAAGGCTGGTTGAAGTTTATATTGACGATATCATAGCCAAAACGCCTGCTGGAGGAGACCACATTGAAGATCTACGCCAAGTTTTCACTAGGCTTCGGCAGTACAACATGAGGTTAAATCCTTTAAAGTGCACCTTCGCCGTTCTAGCAGGAAAATTCTTGGGATTCATGTTGACCCAACGAGGCATTGAGGCTAATCCTGGAAAATGTCAAGCAATCCTGGACATGCAGAGTCCTAAATGTTTGAGGGAGGTCCAATCATTGAATGGGAAAGTGGCCGCTTTAGCTCGTTTCATGCCTAAGATGGCGCACAGGTCCCTCCCCTTGTATAAGGCGTTGAAGAAACACAAGAGTTTTGAATGGGGAGAGGAACAAGAGCAAGCCTTCCAGCAGCTCAAGGCCGTTCTCTCGAGTCCACCAATCCTGGTTAAGCCCGACCCTGGCGAGACGTTAATCTTATACTTAGCAATCTCTGATGAAGCTCTAGGTGTGGCCCTGGTGAAAGAAACCCCTGAAGGGCAGAGACCGGTGTATTTTACTAGCAAGACGTTTCAGGGGGCGGAAGGAAGGTATCAGAAGATTGAGAAAGCCGCCCTGGCAGTTGTGTGGGCGTCACGACGGCTGAGGCCTTATTTCCATGCGCACCCAGTATTGGTGAGAACGGATTTGCCACTCCGTGCAGTACTAAGCAAGCCAGACCTCGCTGGAAGGATGATAAAATGGTCTATTGAGCTATCTGAATTTGAAATTTCATATGAGCCTTGAGGAGCCATCAAGGCGCAAGTGTTGGCCGATTTTGTAGTGGAAATGACTGGGGCGGACCCGGCCATCCCTCGAGCGCATTGGACCATCTACGTCGACGGTTCGTCGAACAGCAAAGGTTGTGGAGCAGGTGTGGTGGTAGAAAGTGATGACGGTGTGCACTTAGAAATTTCCCTCCGATTCAATTTCAAGACCTCCAACAATCAAGCTGAATACGAAGCATGTTTGGTCGGCCTCCGTGCGGCGATTGACATCGGAGCATCAGCAGTTACACTCTGCAGTGATTCCCAGCTGGTGATTTCGCAAATCCAAGGGGAGTACCAGGCGAAGGAACTACAACTTCAATTATACTTAAATTGTGTTAATGAGTTGAAAGGAAGATTTGAAGTTTTAGAGTTCAAGCATGTGCCTAGGGAAGAAAATACCAGAGCGGACATCTTGTCAAGATTGGCAAGTATAAAGTAGCCTGGTAGCACAACAACGGTGGTTCAAAGCACTTTGACATCACCCAGTATACCCCTGTATCCTTCTCTGAATGCTGTCACAGTGAGCTATCCATATGAGGATTCTTGGGTCATTCCCTATATTCGTTATCTGGCTGATGGTCAACTTCCCACTGACGAGAAGGAAAGGAGACGAGTAAAGAGGGAGCTGCCATATTTTACCATGGTCAATGGTGTTCTCTACAGAAGGGGATTCTCTGTCCCATATCTTTCATGTTTAAGAGAAGACGAAGTTCAAGCGGTCTTGACTGAGGTGCACGAGGGGCAATGTGGGCACCACGCTGGAGGCCGAAGCCTAATGAGAAAAGTCCTCAGGGCTGGATATTGGTGGCCCACAGTGAAGCAGGACTCTGCAGATTTCGTGAGGAAGTGCGACGCATGCCAAAAATTCTCCAATCTCCACCATACACCAGCCCAAGAGTTATCTTCATCTGCTGTGCCTTGGCCGTTCTACCAATGGGGCCTTGATATTTTGGGTCCGTTTCCCACTGCGCCAGGAGGAATCAAATACTTGATCGTGGGGGTAGACTACTTCACCAAATGGATCGAGGCAGAACCAGTAGTGCATATCACTTCTGCACGTACAAGACGTTTCATGTACGAAAATATCATAGCTCGGTTCGGGGTGCCAGGGCGGATTGTGACTGACAACGGCACCCAGTTTACAGACAAAAAGTTCACGGATTTACTTGAAGGACTGGGGATAATCCAGATATTTTCATCCGTTGAACATCCCCAAACCAATGGGCAAGCAGAGGTAGCTAACCGAGAAGTACTGAAGGGGTTAAAGAAGCGTCTGGGAGAAGCGAAGGGAGGATGGACTGACCAGCTATGTCATGTTCTATGGGCATACCGCACTACGCCTCATTCTTCAACTAACGAATCCCCATACCGGTTGGTGTACGGGGTTGAGGCGATGATCCCAGTGGAGTTACAAACAAGATCGGCTCGTGTGGAGTATTTTTCAGTAGAAGATAACAACGCCAACTTAGCATCAGAGCTGGACGTCCTCCAAGAGTTAAGGGAAAAGGCTTTCGTCAGAGATCAGGCGATAAAAGCAAAGGCTGCACTCCGGTATAATAAACGTATCCAGTACAGAGCTTTTAACACCGGAGACCTCGTTCTGAGAAAGGCCAGTGTGGGGAATAAGTTCGCTCACCAAGGAAAGTTAACACCGACGTGGGAAGGACCTTATAGAGTTTCGGAGGTGACTGGAAAGGGATCATACCGGTTGGAAGAACTTGATGGAACCCCAATCCGCAACAAATGGAACACTCAGAACTTACGAGTGTATTACAGCTAGTTGGTAAGACGGCGTGTACTCTTTTTCCTTACTTGAGTTTTTTCCCATTGGGTTTTCTCAAGAAGGTTTTAACGAGGCATGGCCCCAACGATGCTCCTTGTGTAATCTATTTTCAACTTTAATAAGAATACACTTTCACCGCCCTATCATTCTCACTTTTCTTATGTGTTATGATTTAAAGCCGTAGTTTAATACGCATACACCTCAGGACGGATGAACGCAACTACCTATTCTGCAGTTGATGAGAAAATTCCTCGAAGAACGGAGGAAGACCCCTTATGACAGACGATGTAATTCCTTGAGGTGGAATGGGTTGTAGGGCTGGTCCTTTTTCAAGGCCACAAACCGAACCCCATTCGAAGACAACATGGGTTGTAGGGCTGGTCCTTTTTCAAGGCCACAAACCGAACCCCATTCGAAGACAATATGGGTTGTAGGGCTGGTCCTTTTTCAAGGCCACAAACCGAACCCCATTCGAAGACAACATGGGTTGTAGGGCTGGTCCTTTTTCAAGGCCACAAACCGAACCCCATTCGAAGACAACATGGGTTGTAGGGCTGGTCCTTTTTCAAGGCCACAAACCGAACCCCATTTGAAGACAACATGGGTTGTAGGGCTGGTCCTTTCTCAAGGCCACAAACCGAACCCCATGCGAAGGCTTGGGCGCAGTAGGCCGGTTCACACAAGAAACCGCGCTGAACCCCGAGTAACGGGCGCAGTAGGTTCAGGATTAGCCCTGATCCGAACCCCGTGTTGAAGGCTTGGACTGTAGGATTGCACCAAACTCCAAGTACGGTTAGTAGGATCGAACCGAACACCGTGTGAAGACTTGAGATGTAGGACCAAACCGAACCTTAAAAGAAGGGCGTAAAAACTTACCTTTGTCAAAGCTATACTAAAATTCAAAGGCAATGTCCGTCCTCAGTGGTGGAATATCCACCCCGGAGCGGTTGAACGCTGACGTACCCGTTCTACATCTTCGAGAACAGATAAGGATTTCTATCTTTTAAGAAGTTAAAAGGTAATCTTTGAGATAAACTCTCCCTCCCCAATGAACTTACACTTGGGGACAGGGTATGCTTTAACTTAATTATCATTTATTCATTACAATTTGTTATCTTAATCCAGTGTGATAAGTACGCTTTAAGTAGCTAGGTAACCATGCAGAACGGATTCGCAAAGCATTGAAAATAATAAAGTGTTTCGTATAACACTAAGTTATTCAGCACTCACACAATCGATGCAAACAGTTGAGGAAAAGTAATAGTGAATCTTATTTTCAAAAATAAGAAAATATGCAGGTTACAAAGTGTTTTAAAGCTGGAGCCGATCCCAGAACACGGCTATGAATGAAAGCATGAAATTAAGAGGCCGGTGCTTGATCCTCCACAGTGGGTACTCCTGCCTTCTCCGTCTTGTTCTCCACCCCAGTTTGGGCACCTTCTTGTGTTTCAGCTCCAGAGGCAGCAGTGGACGTTGTAGGCTCCATACTTTGACCTTCTGGGAGGGGAGGCAGTTCGTACAGAGATGCATGCGGCTCATGGTGCGATCCGTCCTTATGAACCTCTACAAGTCTTCCCCCATGGAACTCGAAGAACGGATCTAATCCATACAAATTCAGTTTTATTCCAGGGTTACGATAGTAGACTTGACGAAGGGCCAGGCCGAAAGATTCATACGCCACATTTTTGCATATATCCAAGGCTTTGGCAGCCTTGGCCTTTGCCGCAGCTAGCCTTCTTTGAACCTTGGCATAATCCTCTTCTGAAGGCCCAGCACTCGCACCACCCTTTTTTAGCTCATCAATTTGGGCTTGCATCTCCTTCCGAATGGACTCCCACTCCCCAAGGTCCTTGTTGCGACCGTCCTCCATAACTTTGAGATCGTCAGCAAGCTTAGCCGATCTCTTCTTCTCCAGCTGTAATTCTTCTTCGAGGAGGGGAATGGATTTGTTCTTATTCTGGAGGTCGGCAACTTCCCGTTCTAGGGCTTTGTTCGCAAAATGAACTTTGCTTGCCTCTTCAGTTTTCCTCTGGAGTGTTTCTTTAGTTCTCTCCAATTCCGATTCCACCCCCCTGCGAACTTCAGCTTGCTTGGCCGCCCATTCCTCCTTCACTGCGAGTTCGGTCTCAAGTTTTTCAACCTGATCCATATAGTCAGCTTTCTCGCTCAGGGACTCAAGCAGGCCGGACAGTTCATCAAGTTGCCAACGCCCAGCCTTGCAAGCACCTCGGACCCCAGCAGCGTCGAGGGAAGGGCGGAGGCAATACCATGCCTTTGGGAGAGTAGGAGGCATAGACCCTTGAAACCACAAGTAAGGAGAAAGGAAGGAGTCACGCGGAGGATCGAATGCCGGAGGAGGACCATTCCCAGAGTCCGGTTCTGAAGCATTTTGAGAAGAAGGGGCAGAGGACTCAGGAACGGGTTTCTTTCCCTTGTCCTTCTTCAATTCAGCGTCTTCGGCCGTCCTCTGACGCTTCTTCACAGGGTCATCAGAGGAGGGCTTCTCTTGATTTGCTTTCTTTACAAGATGCCTCTTCTTCTTCTTTTTCTCTGGGATGGCCTCCTCGCCACCCGCTCCAGCGGCCTCAGCTGCTTCTTCGGTTTCCTCCTCGTCGAAGAGAGGAACCTCATCTCCTACCGCAGAAGTCAGAGGAATGAGGGGAGTTTTAGTGGCGTTCCTCTTCGCCTGGATTTCATTTTCTTCAGAAGAGGAGTCATCGTCAGCCATCATGGACCTTAGCGACAACATTTCTGGGCAGGCCTTTTCAATTTGTTCTGCAAAACAAGAAAAGTTGAATAAGCATACAAGAAGGAAAATAACTAGAACGGAATAACCATACAACACAAGGAGAATAAGAGCGGATATTACGGAGGTAGGTGTTTTTGATGTCTTCCTCGGCCAAGAGAAGACGGCTGGAAAACCCTTTGAGGGTCTTTGAGGCCGTCTGCAGGGCGCTCAAGACCTCAACAGAATGAGGGGAAAGTTCGCTCTCATCTGTATAATAAGCACGGCTCATAAGGAGAAAATGCTCGTGCGTCCAGCTAAGGGGAAACTTGGTGAACCCCTCTTTATTCCGCCAGAAGACTGGCTTATTTGGTTGAATCCGGACCCGCGTGTAGTAGTGTTTGAAGGAGCGCCCATCTATCTTTGCGGATTCCATATAAGATTTGAAATTTACAACCCTTGAGTCGCTACGGAGAGTAATGAACCCAAGGCCGCCCTTCTTATTAGCTCGGCGGACCACTTGACAGTAGTAAAATAGCTTGGCCACAGTGGCGGAGAAGCCAAAATGCTCCCCCAAAACTTCCAGAGCCCGGACAAGACTCCAACCGTTGGGATGTAGTTGTGAGAGGGCACAGTCTAGGAAACGCAGGACGGCCATCTGGAAATCCGTCAGGGGAAAGCGTACTCCCAGCTTTAAGAAAACGTAGTCGTACATGTAGACCGACCTCACATCAGGAACGCTGTGGCATATTCTTTCAGAGGGATGCGGAGCCATCACAGCGTATCGCGCTTTGTACTTCTTATCCGAATATATTTTACAGCGGAAAGAAACCGTGCGCTCCTCCTCACTTGCATGGTGCGAAGGGATCTCCAGGAATTCCTCTTCCACCCAGCAATAAGGTTTTTCCCTGTTAAGTTTCTCCCAGTCAAGCCGGTGTGTCACAACATTGACACACCCTTCAGCAGAGCGGAGAAACGGTGTTTTTCCACGTCCTGGAAGATCCATGGTTGTGCAGGCGCGGTGGAATGCGTAGGTGCTGTGATAAAAAGCAACATCATCAGAGAGATAACCCTCAGCACTTGACCCCTCATCAGAGCGGCTGGTAGCCCTCGAACCAAGGGGAACCTCAGAGCGACGAGAGGAAGAAGACGCTCGTGAGGAAGAAGCTTCGGCTCTCTCTGAGCGATGGCGCCCAGCCACAGGAGGATTCGCTGGAATCCTCCCACCACGGTGGCTAAGGGGAGCACGAGAGCCAAACCTCCCTCTATTTGAAGGGCCAGAGTGGCCTGCTCTAGGGCGCATGATGGAAGTAGAATGATTAAAATTGCGAGGAATTGAAGGGAAGGAAGGTTACCTAAAGGAAGAGAATCTTTGAGAAGTTGAAGACGACAAGGAAATCCCAAGGAAATTTGAGCAGAGTTTCACTAAGTTTGAGAGCAAAGATGGATTCCTAAATCTGCTAAGAGTTCCTTTTATAGGTAACGAAGAAACACAGTGTTTCATCGAGGGTCATAAGGCTTATCTCAAAACGCAACCCTTTCAAATTGAAACGACTCCGTCGTTTCACCACAGACGGGCGCGAAAACAGTAACGTTTCAGTAAACGTTTTGGCAAAATGGGCCCCCACTCAGTTTGAATCCAGGCCCAATAAGCCCAATCGACGGTTACACTCTTGGGCAATGATGGCTCTTGCATAAAAAACGCATTTACTGTCCAATCATGCTATACGCATTCAATGCCTCCCAACCACTTTTCGAATACCAAGGGTCTCGATTTTCAAAGACTCTTGGGATTTCCAATACTTATATTATGCTGTCTGAATCCGTTGTACGCAACGCGAGAAGGGCGGTCACTCGTTTAATAGAGCGGACGCCACCGAGCTCCCAAAGACTTACAAGAATGTACTACCGGCATCCAGACTTCTCTTAAGAGTTGTAGCTCATATGAGCAACTTAACAGTCCCTCATACAAGCTAGGGGACAAATGATCCGGTCTAGACACCGGCCCCCATTCTTGTGACGTCAGACTGACCTCATTTAAGGAAAACCGGTGTCCTGGTTCAACGTTACCACCCCGGATATCCGTTGTCTGGTCGTCCGCCTCACTCCACGACAACATCATACGTTTTCGCCATAACGACTCTATGTTCATTGTTACAGGACATTTATATAATTGTTGGCTTTTCCCTCACAGCAAGAGAAGAGCCCCTGATAACTTATCAACGAAGACACTGTTTGTAGCAAAATACGTCACATCAATGGTCTCAGAAAGTAAGTGGGCCTGTCAGCAGATTATACGGAAAAGGTGATTATCCTCTCCTTTCCCTAGAGGATTGTACTCTGATAATTGACCTACCCTCCTGACACATTCTGAAAGTCGAGCCACTTTGATTGACACAATATACACGCAATCAGAGCTAAGGGACCCACCTGCATCCAACGACTCATTTCTCTTACGTTCAACTATAAGAAGCCCATATCAATACACATGCATGGTATCGTTGTTCTAACTCTGAGTCCTTACTATTACTACGCTTGAGTATTCGTTGAGTTCATACACTTTTCTAACTTGAGCGTCGGAGAATCTTCGCAGGTGGCACCACCTTTCGCCTCCTTTACAACGCGAAACGTTGGTGTGAAGGATCTCCAGACAACAAGTGTAACACCCTCTGTTACACCTTAATAAAATCTAGAAAAATTCGTAATTTTTTTTTTTTTACTAAAGATATGATTGTTAAAAAGAAACTATCGGAATAAATTATATACATTATTGCTGAAATACCTCATAAATATTATTAAAACTTTATAAAGTAATTTTACATTCATCCAACGGAAATAAATATTAAACATTATAAGAAAGAGAGGAAACTCCATGGCCCAGAAGCAGTTACTTATTAACATTATTTAGTCATTGGACCACGGTATTCATACCGAGCTCCCTTTCTAGAACGTGCTATATTTACTGCCGATATTCTTCGATCCTTCCCTCTGAACCATCAATTTAAAACATGTGAAACAAAAACACGGAGAAAGGAGTGAGAAACAGAATATAATATTTCCGAATAAGACATAAGCAACAAAGGGTTTTCACAAACCAATACTTAATAATATCAATCACAATCACACACACAATCAATTATGAATGCATGAATGTTATGCAATATCTTCATCACAACTTACCTATATATGTGGGCCCTTAAATTTTAATTTGCACTGGGCCAACCAGGAGTTTACACTGTTCCATAAGTCCGGATAATAATAATATGAACAGCTCAACTGGCATGGAAACACTTAGAGACTAGTCAGATTGAGAAAGTTTTTATTGTGAAAGTACCCGACACTAGGGAGCTACCCCAGGTCCCCTGAAGCACCCTTTCACACCCTCTCATCCCAAGGCTCGTAATTAAGCCTCCTCTAATGTATCCTCGGTTTCTATAATCCGTCCCCAGACAATATTATTTCATTTCACTTTAATGATTCATGATGCATGAACTACTCGCGTATTGAGTTAGTTAAGGCTTTTAGAAACTCAATTATTAAATCCCTTAAAGGTTTACAATATCATTTCAATAAACTGTACATTTTCTCAGTTCTCTGAATTTCTGTCCCACAGAAATAAATTTGGTACAGTTTTCAAATCTCACTGAAATTTGAGTTTCTAAGCCTTAAATATCTAAAATTTTCTCATATAAAACTTTACATAATCTTTCTCAAATTAAATCTTAACAAAATCAAATTTAGGAATCTCAATTATTTTCAAATATATTTAGTTATTAAGTTGGAAAAAATAAAATAATTTTTTTTCAAAAAAAAAATTTGTTTTATTAATTATTAACCAAAAATACTTAAAATTACAATATTTTTTTCTTTAACTCAAGATTTAATTAAATAAATTCTCATAAAATATTTTCTTTCTAAAATAAATACTAATTTTTTTTTTATTCTAAGTATTAAAAATAAAGTTAAAAATAATTTCTAAGAAGAGATAAAAGATAATAAAATTTAAAGAGTAAGGTAAGAAATTCTTACTGAATTTTAGCTTTCCGTCATGCTCGCTATATGCTCAAACTCCACATTACAATATCATCAATCAAAATCAAACAGTATCAATCATAACTAAATATCATCAATCAATCAATCATAATCAAATCATAATCAAATCAATTAAATATCATTAATACATATCATAATACAAAATTTAATAATTATTAATATAGTCAATTTTTAGTCCTTTGGGTCAATTCCTCGCATAGGTATAAATAAGTCCATATAATCCAGTCCTTGCATAGGTATAGTTCAGTCCATATGGGTCATAATGGTCCAAGTCCTTGCATAGGTATAGTCCAGTCCATATAGGTCATAATGATCCAAGTTTTGCATAGGTATGTTAGAGTTAGTTAAACTAGATATTTAATTTAAAATTTATTAAAAATTTTAAGTTAAAAAGTTAATATTTTAAAATAATAATATTATTAAATTTAAAAGGAGTAGGGGACTCCTCCCATTATTCTTATGTCTTTTCATATTATACTTCTTATCTCACTCCCCCTTACCTTGAGTCGTTACCAAAAAGAGATTTGCTTTGCGCCTCCGATTTCTAGAAATATTAATATCAATTTTATTTCAGTATAAGCATAAGACGAAGATTAAGATTACTACTTAAAACAGAAATGGTAAATTCTGAATAGTAAATAGTGAATAGTGAATAGTGAATAGTGAATAGTAAATAGTAAATAGTGAATAGTAACAGTAAATAGTAAAACGTGAATAGTAACGGTAAATAGTAAATCGTGAATAGTAACGGTAAATAGTAACAGTAAATAGTAATTTACTATTTGAATAGTAATTTACTGTTGAAATAGTAATTTACTGTTGAAATAGTATTTTACTATGCAGAATAGTAACTTAAAATAATATTATTTCTAGTATAATAACAGATTTCTAAAAACGATATAAAAATAACCCTAAAAAATATAAAAGAGAAGTATTCTTACCTTAGGATTTTGGCAGAACCTTCTCTCCAAAAACTTTTCTTCTCTCTCTCACTTCCACCACTATCTCACTAGCACTACTGTATTAAGAAAACTTAATCTGAAATTGTGAATTCTAAAGAAGAAATCCTTCGGTATTTATAGGAAAAAAATTTACTATGCATTCCATTATTTTAATATAAAAGTACTATGCATTTTTGAATTTTTTATTCCAGGTTACTATGCATTCTTTGAAAATTTCGTACATGCACAGTGTTTTGCATAGTAACTGTCGGCAGAATTATTAAGCCAAATAGTAACATTTCACTCGGTATATTTTAAATATTCAAAATGAGTCCTTTTTGAAATTTAGCGATATTATATCAGTCCTCACTAATTTTATAATAAGTAATATAAAGTTGAAATTTTAAAAATCTAAAATTTTCTGTTAATAAAAATTTATTGATACGTTTCTAATTTTTTAACGATTGGAAAAAATCAAGATTTTTCTCAAACCGATAATTTTTAGATAAGTCTACTTGAAACGGATTTTAGAAAATTTTCTTATAATTTAAATTCACTTTCTTATAAATATTTTTAATTTAAGTCACTTATATGAATTTAAAATTATTTAAAAAATATTATTTTTATTAAAAAAAATTCCAAAATTCCAAAAATTCCAAAAAATCATAAATAATACGTAGATTAAAAAGTTCTAAAGAACCATAATTTAATTCCTTCAAAATTTTAATATAAAAATAGGGGTGTTACAACTCTACTCCCCTTAGAAAATTTCGTCCTCGAAATTTACATTAATCAGTAAAACAAATGAGGATGAGACTCTTTCATCTCAGTTTCTAGTTCCCATGTAGCATCTTCTCCTCTCGTTTCACTCCAAATAACCTTTACAAGCGGAATTGTCTTGTCTCTTAATTGTTTTATTCTTCTGTCACTTATTCTAACAGGTGGTGCATCATATGTAAGATTATCTTTAACTTGTATGACATCAGGTTCAATAACATGTGTAGGATCAGATATATACTTTCGCAAGTTTGACACATGAAAAACATTATGGATATTAGAAAGAAAAGGTGGTAATGCTATTTGGTAGGCAAGGGGACTAACTTTATGAATTATTTGGTATGGACCGATAAATCTAGGGGTTAGTTTTCGAGATTTCATTGCCCGACCGACCCCAGTCATAGGTGTGACTTTCAAGAATACATGATCGCCTTCTTGAAATTCGAGCGGCTTTCTTCTTTTGTCATAGTAACTTTTCTGCCTGCTCTGTGTTGCCTTCATCTTTTCCTGAACTATTTTGATTTTATCCGTGGTTTGTTGTACCAACTCTGGTCCTAGCATCAAGTTTTCACCAGTCTCAAACCAACATAGCGGGGTCCTACATTTTCTTCCATATAATGCTTCAAAAGGTGCCATGCCAATGCTAGCATGGAAACTGTTGTTGTAGGTAAACTCCACATATGGTAAGAATTGATTCCAACTTCCTTTATGCTCTAACACACAAGCTCGTAACAAGTCTTCTAGAGATTGGATTGTTCTTTCTGATTGTCCATCTGTCTGAGGATGATATGCTGAACTCAGACGCAGTCTTGTTCCCAAAGCCTTGTGCAAGCTCTTCCAGAATTGTGATGTAAAACGAGGGTCCCGATCAGAAATGATACTTGAAGGAATTCCATGCAATCTCACAATCTCCTCGATGTATAATTTTGCCAGCTTCTCCATAGAGTAACGAATGTTGATGGGAATAAAGTGGGCAGATTTTGTTAGTCTATCAACTATTACCCATATTGAATCATGTCCTAATGGAGTTTTGGGTAAAGAAGTCACAAAATCCATGGTAATGCTATCCCATTTCCATTCTGGTATTTCCATTGATTGTAGCATTCCAGGGGGTTTTTGGTGTTCTACTTTAACCTTCTGGCAAATTAGACATGCAGCCACGTACTCTGCCATTTCTTTCTTCATTCCAGGCCACCAAAATAACTTCTTCAAATCTTGATACATTTTAGTAGCTCCGGGATGAATGCTCATATAACTTTTATGGCCTTCTTCCAGAATTGCTTTCCTCAACTCCTCTTGATTAGGGATACACACTCGATCCTTATACCTTAGCAATTGGTCACTTCTTACATTGAACTCGACTTCTTTTCCTTGTTTTAAGAGTTCTTTCTTCTCTTGCAGAAATTCATCCTCTCTTTGAGCCTCTAAAACTTGTCTCAGGAATTCACTTGTCACTTGCAACGCTCCTAATCTGTAGCTGTTAGCATTAACCTTTACTGCTAGGTTAAGATCTCTGAAGTTCTCTATCAATTCCAGCTCTTTAATCATCATCATGGACGCATGTAGAGACTTTCGACTTAAAGCATCAGCTACTACGTTCGCTTTTCCAGGATGGTATTGTAACTCAAAGTCGTAGTCCTTTAAGAACTCTATCCATCTCCGTTGCCTCATGTTTAACTCCTTTTGATCGAATAAATACTTGAGACTCTTATGATCGCTAAACACATCGAATGTTGCACCGTATAGATAATGCCTCCAAATCTTTAAGGCAAAAACTACAGCGGCTAACTCTAAGTCATGGGTAGGGTAGTTAATCTCATGTTGCCTTAATTGACGCGACGCATAGGCTACAACCTTCTTGTCTTGCATGAGTACACTTCCTAGTCCTTGTTTAGACGCATCACAGTAAACTTCAAAACTTTGATGTGGATCAGGGAGTACTAACACCGGCGCAGACGTAAGTCGATCTTTCAGCTCTTGGAAACTATTCTCGCATTGTGTCGTCCACACAAAAGGTTGTCCTTTCCGTGTTAACTTGGTCAATGGGTATCCTAGCTTTGAAAATCCTTCAATGAATCTCCTATAGTATCCAGCCAAGCCCAAGAAACTTCTAATCTCAGTGATCGTGGTTGGTCTCTCCCATTTTAAAACCGCCTCCACCTTGGAAGGGTCTACAGCTATTCCTCCTTGACTAATTACATGTCCTAAAAAGTTCACCTCTTCCAACCAGAATTCACACTTAGTTGTTTCTTTTTCAGGATTTCCAACACGACCTTCAAATGTTCAACATGTTCTTCTCTGCTTTTAGAGTACACTAATATATCATCAATGAACACCACTACAAATTTATCTAGATATGGATGAAAAATCCTATTCATGTAATCCATGAATACGGCTGGTGCATTAGTTACACCAAAAGGCATTACTAGATATTCGTAATGGCCATAGCGTGTTCTAAAAGCAGTTTTCGATACATCTTCTTTCTTCACCCTTATTTGATGGTATCCAGACCTCAAATCAATTTTGGAGAACACCGTGGCACCACGCAGCTGATCCATCAAGTCGTCAATCCTTGGCAGAGGGTATCTGTTCTTGATCGTCACCTTGTTCAGTTGTCGATAATCTACACACAACCTCATGCTACCATCCTTCTTCTTAACCAACAACACTGGTGCACCCCAGGGGGATACACTGGGTCGTATAAACTGCTTCTCTATCATCTCTTCAAGTTGTTTCTTCAACTCTGCTAATTCTAGAGGTGACATTCGGTATGGTGCAATTGAAATGGGTCCAACTCCAGGTACTAGATCAATGGAAAATTCCACATCTCTTTCTGGGGGTAAACCAGGGATATCTTCAGGAAAAACGTCAGGAAATTCACACACAACCGGCAGATTTTTGATTTTTGATTCTTGCTCTCCTTTCGTTGAAAGCAATAGCATGAATCCTTGAGCCCCTCCTTTTAAAGAGGCACTCACTTGGTTGGCGGTTAGAAATCTCGAATCCTCAGGATTCAAATTCACTGGTTCTTTAAACATTATGGTTTTATTATGACAATCTATTAGAACATGATTGTCAGACAACCAATCTAGCCCAATAATGACTTCTAAGCCAGAAAGGGGTAAACAGAAAAGATTAGCCTTAAAGTCCCTACCATCTATGACAATAGGGCATTTCCAACAAGCTTTAGAAGTGACAATGGGATTGTTTCCAGGAGTATGTACAGATAAGTCAAATGGAAGTTCTATCACAGGTAATTTTAGTTTTTCTACACAGTCATTGGCAATAAAGGAATGTGATGCACCCGAGTCATACATAACAGTTAAAGAAATCTTATTAATGATACACTTACCTTCTACCATGGAATCAGCATGAGATGCTTCTTCTCCAGTGATTGCAAAAACCTTTCCTTTTGCTTTCGGTCTTCCGACTGCACTGTGCGCGCCTCCTTGAGTATTTATGCTTGTACTTGCACCTTCAGGGTTTTCTCTCTTCATCTCTGGGCAATCCTTGATGTGATGACCTAGTTTGTTACACTTAAAGCAAACATAAGTGTTTTTAGGACAATCCCTTTTTAAATGGGGTCCTCCACAGATAAAACATTTAAAATTTGGTGCAGATGTTGGGTAATAGCTTCCAGTTGAAGCTTGGGGTCTGTTAGGAACAGATGCTGTTCCAAACCGGTGAAATGGTGCTTGGTAAGGCTTATTCCTTCTGAAATCTCTTCTTTGGTGATGGTGAGGTCCTCCACTTCTTATTTCTCCCGCCTTGTGAATGGGCTCACGACTTTTGGTCATTCTATCCTTATGGTCTTCTTCAAAGATCCTGCAGCGATTTACCAATACAGAAAATTCACGGATTTCCTGCATTCGTATAGCTTCCTTAATTTCTGGCCGCAGTCCATTTACAAACTTTGCACACCGATCTCTTTCATTAGTAGCATCATTATAATGAGAATGAAAACGAGATAGCTCTTCAAACCTGGATGCGTACTCTCCAACGGTCATATTTCCTTGGGTCAGCGACAGGAATTCGAATTGTCTTTTCTCTTTAACATCAGCTGGAAAGTATTTTTCCAGAAACATATCCTTGAAATAGTCCCAAGTGATCTCCACGTCGTTGACTTCGAATTGTTTACGCATGCTATCCCACCAATGTTCGGCATCCTCAGATAAGGCATAAGTAGCGAAGACTACCTTATCAGCTTCATTACATTGCAATGCTCGAAAGATCTTCTCTATCTCTCGAATCCAGATTTGTGCTCCATCAGGGTTATATCCTCCCTTGAAACGAGGTGGATTGCGCTTTTCGAATAGGTCCAGTCTTCTCAAGGCATCATTACCTTGACCTTCACGTGCTCCCATTGCATTGATTAAGCGTTCTACAACTCCAGCAAGATCGTTTCCAGCCATTAGTTTCCTGTTTCACAGTAACTGAGATTTGTCACATCAATCACAGTTACTACCAAGTCAGATATTCTACCTATACAGAGTTTACAGACAAAGCAAGATAGACCTTTTCCCCAGGCCTATTGGATTAACTGCTCTGATACCACTTTGTAACACCCTCTGTTACACCTTAATAAAATCTAGAAAAATTCGTAATTTTTTTTTTTTTTTACTAAAGATATGATTGTTAAAAAGAAACTATCGGAATAAATTATATACATTATTGCTGAAATACCTCATAAATATTATTAAAACTTTATAAAGTAATTTTACATTCATCCAACGGAAATAAATATTAAACATTATAAGAAAGAGAGGAAACTCCATGGCCCAGAAGCAGTTACTTATTAACATTATTTAGTCATTGGACCACGGTATTCATACCGAGCTCCCTTTCTAGAACGTGCTATATTTACTGCCGATATTCTTCGATCCTTCCCTCTGAACCATCAATTTAAAACATGTGAAACAAAAACACGGAGAAAGGAGTGAGAAACAGAATATAATATTTCCGAATAAGACATAAGCAACAAAGGGTTTTCACAAACCAATACTTAATAATATCAATCACAATCACACACACAATCAATTATGAATGCATGAATGTTATGCAATATCTTCATCACAACTTACCTATATATGTGGGCCCTTAAATTTTAATTTGCACTGGGCCAACCAGGAGTTTACACTGTTCCATAAGTCCGGATAATAATAATATGAACAGCTCAACTGGCATGGAAACACTTAGAGACTAGTCAGATTGAGAAAGTTTTTATTGTGAAAGTACCCGACACTAGGGAGCTACCCCAGGTCCCCTGAAGCACCCTTTCACACCCTCTCATCCCAAGGCTCGTAATTAAGCCTCCTCTAATGTATCCTCGGTTTCTATAATCCGTCCCCAGACAATATTATTTCATTTCACTTTAATGATTCATGATGCATGAACTACTCGCGTATTGAGTTAGTTAAGGCTTTTAGAAACTCAATTATTAAATCCCTTAAAGGTTTACAATATCATTTCAATAAACTGTACATTTTCTCAGTTCTCTGAATTTCTGTCCCACAGAAATAAATTTGGTACAGTTTTCAAATCTCACTGAAATTTGAGTTTCTAAGCCTTAAATATCTAAAATTTTCTCATATAAAACTTTACATAATCTTTCTCAAATTAAATCTTAACAAAATCAAATTTAGGAATCTCAATTATTTTCAAATATATTTAGTTATTAAGTTGGAAAAAATAAAATAATTTTTTTTCAAAAAAAAAATTTGTTTTATTAATTATTAACCAAAAATACTTAAAATTACAATATTTTTTTCTTTAACTCAAGATTTAATTAAATAAATTCTCATAAAATATTTTCTTTCTAAAATAAATACTAATTTTTTTTTTATTCTAAGTATTAAAAATAAAGTTAAAAATAATTTCTAAGAAGAGATAAAAGATAATAAAATTTAAAGAGTAAGGTAAGAAATTCTTACTGAATTTTAGCTTTCCGTCATGCTCGCTATATGCTCAAACTCCACATTACAATATCATCAATCAAAATCAAACAGTATCAATCATAACTAAATATCATCAATCAATCAATCATAATCAAATCATAATCAAATCAATTAAATATCATTAATACATATCATAATACAAAATTTAATAATTATTAATATAGTCAATTTTTAGTCCTTTGGGTCAATTCCTCGCATAGGTATAAATAAGTCCATATAATCCAGTCCTTGCATAGGTATAGTTCAGTCCATATGGGTCATAATGGTCCAAGTCCTTGCATAGGTATAGTCCAGTCCATATAGGTCATAATGATCCAAGTTTTGCATAGGTATGTTAGAGTTAGTTAAACTAGATATTTAATTTAAAATTTATTAAAAATTTTAAGTTAAAAAGTTAATATTTTAAAATAATAATATTATTAAATTTAAAAGGAGTAGGGGACTCCTCCCATTATTCTTATGTCTTTTCATATTATACTTCTTATCTCACTCCCCCTTACCTTGAGTCGTTACCAAAAAGAGATTTGCTTTGCGCCTCCGATTTCTAGAAATATTAATATCAATTTTATTTCAGTATAAGCATAAGACGAAGATTAAGATTACTACTTAAAACAGAAATGGTAAATTCTGAATAGTAAATAGTGAATAGTGAATAGTGAATAGTGAATAGTAAATAGTAAATAGTGAATAGTAACAGTAAATAGTAAAACGTGAATAGTGACGGTAAATAGAAAATCGTGAATAGTAACGGTAAATAGTAACAGTAAATAGTAATTTACTATTTGAATAGTAATTTACTGTTGAAATAGTAATTTACTGTTGAAATAGTATTTTACTATGCAGAATAGTAACTTAAAATAATATTATTTCTAGTATAATAACAGATTTCTAAAAACGATATAAAAATAACCCTAAAAAATATAAAAGAGAAGTATTCTTACCTTAGGATTTTGGCAGAACCTTCTCTCCAAAAACTTTTCTTCTCTCTCTCACTTCCACCACTATCTCACTAGCACTACTGTATTAAGAAAACTTAATCTGAAATTGTGAATTCTAAAGAAGAAATCCTTCGGTATTTATAGGAAAAAAATTTACTATGCATTCCATTATTTTAATATAAAAGTACTATGCATTTTTGAATTTTTTATTCCAGGTTACTATGCATTCTTTGAAAATTTCGTACATGCACAGTGTTTTGCATAGTAACTGTCGGCAGAATTATTAAGCCAAATAGTAACCTTTCACTCGGTATATTTTAAATATTCAAAATGAGTCCTTTTTGAAATTTAGCGATATTATATCAGTCCTCACTAATTTTATAATAAGTAATATAAAGTTGAAATTTTAAAAATCTAAAATTTTCTGTTAATAAAAATTTATTGATACGTTTCTAATTTTTTAACGATTGGAAAAAATCAAGATTTTTCTCAAACCGATAATTTTTAGATAAGTCTACTTGAAACGGATTTTAGAAAATTTTCTTATAATTTAAATTCACTTTCTTATAAATATTTTTAATTTAAGTCACTTATATGAATTTAAAATTATTTAAAAAATATTATTTTTATTAAAAAAAATTCCAAAATTCCAAAAAATTCCAAAAAATCATAAATAATACGTAGATTAAAAAGTTCTAAAGAACCATAATTTAATTCCTTCAAAATTTTAATATAAAAATAGGGGTGTTACAACAAGACCGGCCTCTCCCACTGAGAGACCGGATTAATACATCGGATATACGCTGTTCCGGTGTGCAAACCCTAAAAACACCTGTATTCTTGTGGCTGGTCCCACACCGGATCCTAGACCCCGGTCCAGACCAGTTCAGATATCCATACAGTGACATCTAATATCATTATTAGACATGATAGATGATTATTGTTTATTGTTGATAAATTCATCAACCTCATTAATTAAGAAATCAACTTTTCAAGCTCCTATAACCCAAGTCAATTTTTGTCCTATAAGTGTAATCCATGTTTCACATTATCAATATGTTAACCGTATAATTCCAACAAAATCATTTTACTCCTAAAAAATAATAAATGAATAATCAGTAGCCATTCCAATACATTAATACTTTTAGCAACTTAGAATCCAACAAATACAATTATTAAATGATCCGGTCTCGATAACGGCTTATGGGCAAAAGGGTCATTTGACCTAAAAGTCATCATGCAAGACTTCCATCGCACAAGCTCTGAAGCATGACGTAGAATCCTAACACCGAGTATGAGACTCATGACGTAACCCCGGTATGAGTTATTCTCTCAATACCAGATAGTCAAAGTTGACTTATGCAATCGTTGAGGAAGTAACCTACAGAGTGACTGATGGAAAAGTGCAGTTGGTAGGTAAGGTCACTGTTGCATGTCTACCTTTCTTCAAATGATCAGAATCACATTGGCATTTTGTATGATAAGCCCACCCACTAGAAATGACTTTTTCGTTACCCCCAAGTATAAATACTCACATATCATCAGTGAAAGGTAGAACATTCTCACTTGAACTTACGCTTGAGCTCTGATATTCTCCTTGAATATTCACTGACTTGAGTGTCTGAGTGTCCTTGTAGGTGACGCCTCTTTTCGTCCCACAACACGTACAACGTGTTTTTGGTATGAGAAATCACCCCAAGACCTTTATTTCTCCACGTAATACTAGATACCCACTAGACCTGTGTAAAATCTGAACATATACACATCTTTGAGGACTAATCACCAGATCGACCTTTGCACCCCGATCACGACCAGTTCATTAACATATTCAAGATTATCTCAACTTATTAATTCATAAAAAATATTTAACTTGAACTCAAGATCATCTAACATAATATTTTTTTAAAAAATTAGATAGCATAATCCGCATAAGATGGACAAAAAAAACCAACATCAACAACACAACAACCAACCATTAAAAAACACATACATTAATAATTTACCCAAAATTTTTAATTATTTTAAGTCACACATTCTTAATCAATACATTATACATAAACTAAATGGAGTCAAAAGATAATTAATTATTTTCCAAAGTGAAAATTCAATCAGTTAGGAATGTTCTATTTTTTTTATCACAGACACTGTATCTTTCTCTATTAGCATTAAACAAAAATTTTGTGTAAGATAAGGTCCCACATAATGACCTAAAATTATGTCTCACCCCCAAATCACAAACCTTTTCTTTTTTAATTTTTGTGCACATTTGTGTGGGCAACACTCCCATGCAACAACCATATTTGCTACACTGAAGCGTAAATATGGTGAATTCTAAGGTCTAATAATTCAATGGAATTGCAATATAACCAAAACTATCTATTTTTCAATTTCTAACACCTTACCATACGAATGATCAATTCCTAACATCACACTGCACTATATCATCACTATTATTGTCATTGTCGTCATCATCACAACCACTATTATTGCATCATCATCACCTTTATCATTGTCACCACACCATCGTTGTTGCTACTTTTGCCATTATCACCTCCTACATTATGACCCATTCCTTATTGTCATCACCATCGCTTGCCATGCATCACCGCCATTGTTGGGTGTTGCCATCACCACCTACTCTCTGTTGATGCCACCATCTCCGCCATTATTGCCATTGTTGTTACTTTGTTATTGTCAGTATTGTCACCACCTCCATCATCATCATTACCAATGTTGTTGCCACCATTGTCATTATTGTCATCATCACCACATATTCCATGTTGCCAGAGCATTTGTCATCACCACTACCATTATCGCCACTGGCGTTGTCACAGACACCACAACCACCAATGTCATTACTATCATTGTCATCACCGCCATCATCAATTTTTCCATTATCGTCGATACCACCGCTGCTAGCACCACCGTCATCACCATGGTTATCGCTACCACCATCGTTGTTACACTATAGCCACGGTCATTGTTGTCGTCGTCGCCGCCACCATTCTTACCACCTCCATTTTAGTTTGGAATATACTTTCACATTTTAATTATACATGATTTATATATAAAATGAGTAATTTCATAGGAATTCTAATTTTATAAGAATTGAAATTATAATTTAAACTTACGATTCTAATTCTATAACCAAAGGGAACCTTGAAGTGCTTGTCATTAGGACCATTAATTATGGTTACCTATTATATTTTTTCGTTAAGTTATTTTTAACCAAGGGTAAGATTGTATTGGATAAGAAGCCATATAAATAAAATTTTTATTGAAAATTACATTAAAAATCACAATGAGTCTCAATAATGTAATTTTAAATACAAATTTTTATGGTATTTTTTTTAATTTACAAAACTACACAGGTAATTTTTAAAAAAAACCAAAAGCAGAGAAAGAAGGTGCAGTGTGGGAAGCTCATCATCATCATCATCATCATCATCGTTTTGTTATTTCTCTGCAGCAAAGGTGAACGTCACCGATGACGTGGAAGATTCCTTTTTCAGTGTGAAATGGTATCTGTAAATAACTTACTGGATGCATGAAAGAAGTGGCAGAGAGAGATTATCCTCACATCTCCAAAATAAATATTTTAATTAAATGATTCTTTCTCACATTTTTTCACTTCATAATGCATGCTTATTACTATTCTTTTCGATTTAATCATTAAAACCACGCATTAACTCTTGTTAGAGATTTAATTTTTTCAATAATATATTTAATTAAATTGTCAAAACCTGGATAACTTTATATGGGATAAGAAATTGAGAGAAAAAAATTATATTAAAAATTGTGTTTGACATATACCCAAGAAATCATATAATGTGTTATTAATGTTAATTTCAAATAAAAATTGTCCTCTTTTTTTTTCATTCCGTGGAAGATTGTTGATGTCAAAAAATTCTTGTTAAAATAGAATAATATGACAGAAAATTTGTCATTAATATACCCAAAGTTATGTAATTGCCTCTTATAAAATGGATAAAAAAAATGAAACCAAGTTATCTCTTATAACAAGGTCTATATGAGTTTTTTATGATACATATCTTTGTTGGTTAATTTTTTTTTAGTATCAGTAGAACACATATGAGAAGTTTACTTTTTCCTAGGGTAAATAATTGACAAACTTAATGTCTAATATCAAGTATAAGCAATGAGAGTAAAAATGGTTTTGTTACTTTTTTTTTTTAGTGAAACAATGAGCCAATTGTACATATGTTATCTTTATAATTATCTATTGTAAACATGATTGAATTATATGTTAATGAGTTGTGGTGTTATAAATTTAATGATACTATTATTTTTTATGTTGATGAAAATAAACTATTTTACATTAATTAAGAAAGTTACTTGAGAATGAATCACGTTATCTATTTTTAATAATATTAAAATAAGATATTTTAAGAATTATAGCATTAAATAGAGTATAATTAGTCATGATTTACTATTATTTTAGACAAGTATTTTAAATTCCAGAATTTTATATTCAAATTCGATGGGAGTGGTAGGATAGTTAGATATCCCAATCTGCTTTGTAAAATTGAGCCTTATATATTTGCTTTATTAGCTTTTTTATTTATAAAGGAATACATTTGAGAGTCTTAAAAATTAAAGTGAGAATATTAATACTATTTTTAAATAGAAACCTTTATTTGTATTTCCTTAAGTGATTTTTCTTGGTATTTGAAGTATTATATATATATATATATATATATATATATATATATATATATATTGTCGAAAGAGAGAAAATGGGAAAACATATGAATTCTGTGTGTTTTGTGATCACGACGGAACTATTGTATTTATAGGGATTTGTACATAAATATATGACATACGGTTTCTTATTTTATATAAAAGATAAGATCAATATACTTAATCCTAAAGTATAATGTTACTATATAGTTTCATAATTCTAACACTCTCCCTCGAGTTGGAGCATATAAGTCATATGCATCAAGCTTGTTACATATATAATCAATCTGATAACCCTTTAGCGATTTAGTGAAAACATCCGCCAATTGATCATTGAAACTAACAAAACTTGTGGATATTTCACTAAACAAGACTTTCTTTCTTACAAAATGACAGTCAATTTCATTATGTTGTCCTCTCATAGCAGCCTAATTATCATAGATAAGTGTCATTTGTGTAACCTCTTCAAATTGAAGTTCCTGAAGCAACTGTTTGAGCTATATGAGTTCCTGACTGGCTATAGCCATAACACGGTACTTTGCCTTCGCACTGGATCCGACCATAACATTCTGCTTCTTACTTGGAGAAAGGAAGCCACCTGTGCGGTCACTGGTTGGAAAAGGCCGATAGAGCGAGTGGCGGCGGTGGATAGGGATGAAAATTTTACGCAGTGAGCAATGACTCACTGAAGACCATGGAAAGGAGGAGATTCTCATTAGGCTCTGCATACCATGTTAAAGGGGAGAAAACAAGAGAACATATGAATTTTGTGTGTTTTGTGATCACATCAGAGTTATTGTATTTATAAAGATTTATACATAAATACAAGATATACAATTTCCTATTTTACATAAAAGATAAAATTAATATATTTAATCATAAAATATACTATAACTGTATTTTCATAATTCCAACATATATAATAAAAAAACAAGCTAATAAAAATTCCGTTTAAATATATTATTAATTTAAGCTAATAAATTTAAGCTTATATCATATCGTATTTTGACTAATAAATAAAACTTACGAAATAGAGACATCATATATTTATTAAACAATAAAAATTAATAACAGTTATAATAATTTTTTAATAAACCTGATTTCGAGTGAGGTTCTGGTCAAAATTGAAACTGAACTAATGAAAGGGATGAGTGAGACAAATATTCATTTAATGTTATAACTGAACATTGAAATACAGCTGCTTTCTAATAAATGTTCTATAAAATGAATATATTTTTACTCTTTTAAAATGTGTGAATTTCAGTTTCTTATGTTTTTTATTTCTTAATGACAGTATAAAATATTTTAAAATAGCCTTTGTTAATTTGTTAATTGTTTTAGTTTTTTGTTTTATTTTGTTAATTAAAATTTGTCAATCATCACATCATTATCTAATTAATATGTTGTTATCTATATTAACCTAAGTTATAAATTATTAATAAAAATGTGAAATTATAGCAATATAAACATACTTATAACCTATATATATATATATATATATATATATATATAAAGTTCTAATTGATGACATATTAATAGATAATTAAATTAACCGTTGATAATGATTTCTAATGATAGTAACTATTACAGTCTAATAAAAACAGGAAATACAACAAATACTTTTGTAAGGATAAAAACTAAAATCGGAAAAAACACATCTAACCTATTTAGTAAATATGCTTCACATTAGTCTTTAATTAATAATTAAACCTTTTAAACTGGTTAATTAGTGAAGGGTATTCAATAATCGAATAAATCCAGATAAGATCACGTAACTGAGTTGAAAACTTTGAGAACAGAGTAATTATACAAAACCACAAATGGATTTGTCTCTTGTAGTGGCTTCATTTTGGGTTCAATTATTCAATATTCAATATTTATTTTTTTATATCATTTTGGGTGTTTTAACCTAATTATTATATTATAAATTTTAAAAAACTCATACAATATTGCTATTATAATAAATTTTATATCTTATTTCATCTTTAATAATTAAACTTGGAGTAAATCACTCTTTAATGAACTTTTAGTTGGAATATCTTTTTCTACTATTTCCGGTGAAGGTTTTCTCCTGATGTATGTTTTGAACTGTAAACTCAAAAATTAATCCTTAATTTCATGAACTATGTTAATTACCAAACTCAAAATATGATATATATATATATATATATATATAAAAGATGTTAAGTGTAAAATTTTAATAAATTTGATTATGATTTAAACTAGTTTGAAATTTATTTTAGTAACTAAAAAATTTGTACAAAATAATAACGTTTAGTAAAGGAATTTATTTTAATAGTTTGTAACTTTTTAAAAATTACTTGATTATATAATGTTTAAACTTATAAACTCTAAATTTGTTTTACTTTTTACACTTTTAACTTCATCATTATGTGTGTCTATATATATAATCTCATTTTACATTTATTAATAACAAGTTTTACCAAATATATTTTAATATAATTAGTTACCGCTTATAAGATTTTCAACTCAAATTACCAGCTGTTTTTAGTTTTCAACTATTTTATCTAATGATTTTGCTTAACAAACCCAACACAAAAATATAAATGTTATTTTTATCAAATATTTTAAATAGAGTTAAATTAAAAACTGAACCAATACATGTCACAAAATAACTAATGTTAATCAAATCACTCAACTTTTAATTAATTTTATACTTTATCATTAGAAAATATCTTCAATTAAAATATTACATTTATATATACTAATCAACCAAAGTTGTTATAAAACACACACAGACATATATATATATATATATATATATATATATATATATATATATATATTGACAAAAAAAAATTCAACATAAAGTTTTTTTAATAATATTTAGTGCAAGTTACAATGTCTAAGTTCATTGCTTACATATTAGCTGGATCGTGCTTAACATGTCAATCTCCTGCACAGAAGGGAATACTAATAAAGTGAAATTAATAAATCAGACATGGAATTTTTTATTTAAACTTAAATTAAGAAAAATATTAACCAATTTCTTAAGGATTTGAGTAAAGAAGTATAAGTGAAAAATTTACATATAAAAATATCATTAAAAAACTCACGCACTTTGAATTTGTAAGTAATCCTTAAGTAATTTTCAATTAAAAAATTGTGTTTTACTTTCTTAAGATGCCAGATAACCCTTAAATTAATGATGACCTTTTAAATTTGTAGGATATGTTAGCATAATTTTTCACTTTCCAGCTTCAATTTATTAAACAATACTGTATTATTCTTTACAGTACTAATTAGCAAATCCTTAAATGAATATTAAAAGAATATTTAACAATCAGGCTAGTCACTTGAGTTTCAATTTTCTCTCAAAATTCTTATAATAAAATAAAATAAAAATTTAAAATTATACATTATCGTATGTAAACACACAGAAATTATATTAGTTTGTTATAAAGTTTAGTATAACCTCATATATTATAGATTTCAAGAATATTAGGATTTAGTATTTCATAAGGGTATTTTATTTTAGAGTTTTTAAATAAATAATGAGAGGAGTGATAGAGATTTTAAATGGTGAGAAAAGAAATTCTCCACATGGGGTAGGCCGTATGAGCCTATGAGTATTTGGGTTCAATGGACAGAGCCCAAAATTATACTCTGAATTAACTCTTATTTTTCTGATTATGTCAACATTCTGCAGATTAAAAAAGAAAGGAAAGGATTATGTTTGAAGCTTCACACAATTAGCTTTGAAATCGACTATGTTGCTATTAAAAATTATGAGTTGAATGATATGAATGGTAGATATTCTATCAACCTTATATTTTCTACATGTTAATGTTGAACTTGTGATACATGCGTTCTTGTCTTTGTCCTTGGAATAATTGAATTGACAATACAAGACATGAAGCATTGTGGTGAAAACGTTAACGTCCCATTTCCATTTCCATTTCCATAATTCATAGATAGCCCGTGAATCTGAATCATACAACAACTGTCTCAGAAAAAATATTTGCCCCACAACGGCTGAGAGTACATCCAATTTTGTCTCTCCATAACCAAGCACTGGTCGCTATAAGCACATGCAACACAGGCCCACCAAACCAAAACCATTGATTTTTGTATCAAACAAATCAACCCAATTTCTAAAAAAATAATCAAACAAATTACATTCCTAGGCACCCACCAAAGCAGGGATTAAAATTTACAAAATGCCATGTTGTGATTAGATCAACGTTTTTAGGTGGATAATGCAATGAGATGTAGCATGCATAGCAGCAAATATATAGATAAGAAAGAGAGAAAATTTGGTGCATCATGGAGATTAGTTGAAGAAGATTGATCTGACATTTCAGAGGAATCAACGGCAAGAGGCATTCCATCACTGTTTAGAGTGCAGGATTGTGGGTCAGAGCCATCACTGCTCAACATCAAAGCACGAAGAACCCCAGAAACTGTGTGAATGTAACTTGTCCGATTCTTAGCTAAAAGCCATGTCAAGCCCATAAGTTCACAGTCCTTGTTATGGATCTTGGTGGTCCTATCTTCTAATTTGCTTGAATTTGAGGACTTCTTTCTAAGCTGCATACAACCATTATTTCTTTCAATCAGAACATTATTGCCCATAAGATGGTTTGGTGCAACAAGCCTTGTTAAATTACATTCTTAATTACTGTAACATCCACTAAGATAAATGCAGAAAAACCACATCAAGAGCAAGGCTGTTTATTACCAAAAGAATGCATAGGACATACGAGAAATTTCATTATTTCAACCAGCTAATTAGTCCTTGTTTGATTTATAATCCACAACTAGTTTAGGTAAAAACAAGTTTTTGATTCTTGGTTAAAAGGAGTTTGAAGTACCATAACAATATATATGATAAATACTGATTATTGAATCATATCGTTAACCAAATTTTATTTTTGTAACTGAGGTTAGCAAATAGGCATTTATTCTACTTAGAAAGGTGTGATTCTAGTTTAGTTTTTGCTCAGGAAATAGATGTGGTTGTGAAGGTTATAATAGTAAGACACTATGCAATGATTAATATTTCAACAACTCAAGAGTAATATCTTCGATTGCAACAAACAACATTAAGAACCCTCTGAATGTAAGTACAAATTTTTTTAAATGATGAATTGAAGATTCCGAAACAGTGCATGAATTTTTATAGGTGGAAATATACACAAGAGATGGCGTTTCTGCACAGTGCTAAATGCAAAACAGACAGAGGAACGATAAACCCAAACATGACCACAGATATTATTATCATGTAATGCCAATAACTATACATTAAGCAGGAAATGTGAATCAGTCTCGTGTCAGGTAATATGTGAATAGTTCTGAAGAGTCGTCAGAGAGGAATAATGGGGTGTCAATTTTACATTTTTACTCCTATGTAGTTAATTTATGAGGTAGAATCACCTGACAGGGAAAAACAATGGATTAAAAGTACAACTATGTCACCGCCACCATTGACAAATTGAAGCCCCGTCTTATAGTAAGTTCTAGAGCGTCAAAATTGCTTCTGGTGTTTTTAGCACTTAAGAAATGAAGCTTTTCTCTTGATTCTTGAACAGCAGTTATTTATGCATATTTTTAGTATAACCACAAGCATCCTCGGTTGAGATAATCATATTCAAATTAGGAACATACACATTATAACAATGTAGTGGTTAACTCTTTAAGCAAAAGATTTTTTTTTTTTTATACACAATGTTTTAGTCTTTGATGATATTGTTTAAAGGAAATTAAACCTATATTATTAGTTATATGTGCATATGAGAACTATTTTGTTTTTATTTATTTGGTTATGAATATGACACTGCATGTGCTTAATCTGTCATAGGCAAAAAAAAATGATATATCTTTTTTTGGACCTTGGAACATTCGAATCATTTGACCAACTCTATTATGCAGTAATTCTCAAGCGATTAAACTCTAAAGAGTACCAGTAAGGGTGCTGTATTAACGTCCCCAAAGTACACAAATCTAAAGGCGTATAAAGGGTTGTACCAAAACTGACAATAACCACTATCCCAAGTAAAGGAGGGCAAAAGATAACTTTCCCAATCACCTAGCATAAAAGATTGGAGATTTCATTGAGATGAAACCTCAATCAGCTTGATCTTCATCAATTTTGAATTAGATCCATCAAATTCCTAACAATTAAATACTAAACAATGCAGAATAAAAAGAACAGCAAAACAAAATAAGAAGATAAAAACTTTATTTGATGAAAAGTGGAAACATACCAAATAGAGACTATGCAAGCACTTGGAGCATCCTCCGAGACCCGGAAATTTATTGACATTGGTGCTGCTACTCAAGCAATTTCTCTCCAATTTCCTCACACTTTCAGACCCGACAAGATTCCCACTTGGAGTAACTGAAAACGATTCAGGGCAAGTCAAGGGGTGAAGTCTAATGCCACAGTAGCAATACACAACATCACAAGTCTCATTTGGCTGAACAAGATGAATTCCTCTCACTTTCAAAGCCTTTCCCAAGTCACTCACACATGTTTCTGAATCATCCGGCAACATGGGCATGTCATAGGATGATGATGATGATGATGATGATGTGTGGCCTTTTGAAGTAGCATGCTGTATTGCCCCACCAAGGGCAGTGGCAGAGTAGGCAGAGTAGAGCCACGCAGCAAGAACAGGACAACATCTGCTACGGTGGAGCTCCTTATCAGCACCATCTTTGTCGGATCCACATGCACTTTTTATCCCTTCATAGTGTTCATCTGAGAGGTTCAGAGGGCACCCTTCAACGTTAGCTTGTTCCGGGAATGCAGGGATTGTTGCTGCTGTTGAAGATGGGTTTGGGATTATTGGCTGAACCGTTGCCGCAGCATCAGGGTCAGGGAGGGACAGGTAACAGGGGAGGAGAGTGCACAAGAGCAAAAGGGTCTTGAAAAGTAGTGATTTTGGAGGTGGCAGTGCCAATGTCATGGTGAGTTTCAAGAGGGTCTAACCGTAAGCTGAAGGTGGTGGTGGTGGTTTTTTGTTCCAACAAAAAAGAAGAGAATATTGAGGTGGTAGCCTCTGTTGGGTCAGAGATCACAGGCAGGGAAAGGGAAAGGGAAAGAGATAAAGGGTGAAAAAAAGGGTGGTGGGGTTGAACTAAGTTTGGCAGTATGCTACCACAGTTAGATCTGAGCTTAGTGTGCTACCTCTATAAAGTTTCAGATAGGGATTAGAAATAGCTTCATGATGAAATCATTCATGGGATAAATGAACTTGATTGAGATATTGTTTGAAGGTGTAGGTTGGTTGATGTGTTCCATCTTTTTAGAATTTTCACTTTGGTAATTTTCTGTTCTTTTTCCTCCTCTTTTTTGTCACTTTATCATATTTGTAGCTGTTAACTTTTTTTTCTACCACTACCATTTTGTGAAAACATATGTATGGCTCAACTCAACTATGTATGTAGTACATGAGATTGTGTCAGCATGGGAAAGAAAAATTGGAGCAGAGAATAACACAAAATGGTTTAATTATTTCCACCAGCAGCTGTTACAATATTGTTTCTTACTGGAATCTTTGTATGAAGTCTAAGGCCTAATCATGGAAAGCAAGGAGAGTGTTACCCAATGGCTTAAGGTTTACCTGACATTTTTGTCCCCACTGGCACCAGTGGACCATGTGCTTTTCGAGTGAGTATTAAAAAACATTACCCAAGGCTATTAACTGTCGTTAAATGGTTGAAATATACGTTTTTGTAGAGACGGTGATGCTTTTAAAATTTAACTACGCTGTGTTAAACTCGTGGTCAATAAATCTTTTTGTTTGTTTGTTGGTAATTTGTTAATAAGGGTATGTTTGGTTTGTAGTTGGTGAAATGGAGTTAGGAAATAGAAAAATTTAAGGGTTGATTCAAGCCGTTCGAGACAGTTAAAACTCCTTTTGACCGTAAGATTCATTTTTGAGTTGGTCAAACCGATGTTTTACCAACCAAATTGGGAGCCTGTTTGGTTCACTCTCTCAACCTCCGTTCCCCTCCGTTCCGGCGACTCCAACGGCCATTTCTCCGTCGTCTCCAATGGCCCTTCGTTTGGTTGGTCTCCATTCCTCCGTTCCGTCACTGTGAACGTCGTTCCGTTGGCCAGAACCCGCGTTGAAGAGAAGCAGGCCCGAGCTCCCTCCACTCAACGCCGTTGGGTGGAAAGTCGTTCTTACCCCTCCCAACGGCCATATAGAACTGAAACCCACGACGCACGACAAAGTGACCGCCGATCCTCTTCCTCCGGCTTCCGATCTGAGCTTCAACAACCCGCAACTGGCTTCTTGAGGTAAGAAACCCCCCATCTTGCTTCTATTTTCCATTTTTGTGGTCTCTGGTTGGCTGGTTGGCTCTGCTTTTTTCTGTAGGTGGGATCGGGTCTATGGGTTTGGTTGTGGGTTCTGTTGGGTTTGGGTTGAGGGTTGTCGGGTTTTAGTGGGAGGGCCGTCGGGGAGGGGTTATGTTGCAGGGGAGGGGGGTTGATGGGTGGTGATGGTTAGGTGGTGGATGAGTAGTGGTTTGGGCATGTCGGTAGGGTTATTTGGGGTTCTGTTTGGTTGGGATGGGTCGGGTTTGGGTGGTGGTGGGCGTGGTCAGTCGTGGTGGCTGTTGGATGTGGGTGGTGGTGATGGTGGCTTGGATGGACGGTGATGATGCTGAGCACATGATGGATGAGATGATGGATGGTGCTTGTAATGTGGTGCATGGGTGAGGTTTTGTTGGCGGGTGCACCATAAAATTTTTCAAAGTTTTTGATTTTGCTTTTTTTAAAAATATAATATGTATTTTTTTAAGTTTTGTATGTTGTTTAATGATGTAATCTGTAAGATTTTGCATGTATTGAGTAATTATTTGTTAAAGGAATATTAGGTTAGGTTATTTAATTTACTTTTGTATTTATTAAATGAATTATTTAAGTTTAATTATACTTTAGCATTTAAAACATGTTTATGGAATAATTTTAGTTAGTACGCGTAATGAACGACGAATAATGTTAGAATTGTAAGCGTTTGCGTATATGCGATAATTTAAGTTACGTTGCGTAAATAACAATGATAAAATCAGTTTTATTAATTTCAAAATATGTTGGGGGTTTCTAATATAAAAAATAATAATAAAATCAGTTTGTTACATTCAAGTTTATAATTAATTAGTTGATAAATTTATTTTAATTATTTGATAAAATCAGTTTGTTACAATAAAATATATTTTAATTTTATAATATATAAAAGTAATCATTTACATTTATTAGTTTTAATATATATATATATATATATAATTTTATATTAATTAGTGTTTAATATATTAATTCATTTATTAAATATGTATTATTAAATTAAGTACCCTTTTGGTTTAATATTATACATTTAATATAAACAAATATATACAAATTATATATATATATATATATATTTAAATTCATACCCTTTTAAGTAATTTCACTCTCAACTACCATTTTCCAAACCTAATTCTACTACAAACCAAACAAAATCACTTTAACTCAACTCACTTTAACTCAACTGTCAACCAAACAAAACCCTGTTTACAAAACACCAGTTTTCTAAACTCCATTTACAAAACCTCAGTTTTCTAAACTCCGTTAACTCAACTTTATACCAAACAACCCCTGTATCCAAACATACCTTAAATCTCCTTCCCAATCGCATGTATGTATGAATGCTCAGAGGAATTCAGATTTCGATGAAATTCGCATGTATGTATGAATGCTCGGAGGAATTCAGATTCAGATGAAATTTAGAGGGTCTCTTTGGTTTTAAACTAGGATTTCCTAACATGATAAAAAAAAGTTTTTAATCTATTGGTTAAATAAGGTTTAAAAATGTCTTAGTTGTTTGGATTCAGTTTTTGTAATTAGATTCCAAATAAACAGAAAGTTTTAACTCCATCCTAAACAAAACTCACATCATAGGATCCCTTTATATACTCTAGTTAAGGCTGAGATGCTCCATAATTAATGTCATGACAAATACAATTTATAAGGTATGCAAATCACATAACAAACACTTTACAATGTACTTATAAAACAATATTATAGAGCAATTAGCCCAATGGGTTAATTTTGCTTCGTCAGTAAAATGGATAAACCTAGACATACAAATTGTATGTTTGAATTATTTTCTGACTTTTAAAGTTTTTTCTAGATAAAACTTCATTGCAAACTAAATTTGTAAAAACTAACTAAAAATCTTAGAAATCAAACTTTTATGAGCTTTGAATAGGTTTGATCAATTTTTTTCATAATCCAAACAAGCTGACCTAATTTGGGCTAGGTGATCAATTTAGACAACTCTACTCATAAGTTATAGTGAAGTCACTATTTTATACATATCCTTTGGTTTAGGACTTTCATGTCTCTTATAACCGAGATTTATACTGATTTTAGTGTCTTGTGTTCTTCGAAGAACTCACATCTCTTCATTGTCATGAGCAGCACAATTTTTAGCCTATAAAATTTAAACACTTCTTTAGAATTAAAGAAATACGTGTATATGAAAACCCTAGTTCGGTTCATCTCTACCCCAGACTAAACAAGAATTATGTACCATGACTAATTGACTATCAATTACCCATTTTCTTTCTAGCATCTAGGAATTTAGAGAAATTGTTAAATGGTTTTAAAACTACCATATCATTTATGATCTCTGTTAACTTCTAAAAGTTAAACTAATTCAAAAGAGAGAATACATAATATGTTAAAAATACACTTTCAACCCCTTTTAAAATTTAGGGTCAAAGTGGCTAATGTTTATGTAACCTCAACAGTGCCATGTAATTGACACGTGTTAATATTGAATCACATTGTTTAAAATTCAAAATCGTGACTGCTGACAATAACCTTAAACTCATAACTAATCTAATGACTCTCTGATTTGTTTAGTTTATGTAATTGATTATGTTTAGGTTATTGTTTTATTTGAGTTAATTTGATCGTTGTTTGTTAGAAATGAGTAGTGTTTTATGATGAATAATCTACAGTGGGATGCCCCAAGGTGTTTGGTGAAATGTTTAAGAGAAAATATTAGAGTATTGTCAATAATTGTACTTTTCAATCACAAACAATGCTTCCACCACACTTTTTGTTTTCTGATGTAGACTATTGTCACGGTTAAAATTCCAAACAACTAACAATTAATTTTTTTTTATATGATAATTACATGTCATTGTTAAGATGACAAATATTAACCACCTTAACGGTTAAGGGAAAATATTAATAGAAGATTATTTTTAAACAAATCTAAAAATTTTAGAGGTTAAAATTATTCATTTATTTTTAAAAGATTTTCCCCTCTAAATCCTAAATTTTAAAGGGGTTGAAAATGTAGTTTAACCTATATAATATTATAAATATTATGATGTGTCATCTGCATGTTACCAGATTATTGATTCGAAATCATACAATATCTTTCCACCTAAAATATGCCAAAGTCGTAAAATTCTCAAATTACTTAGAATTAGATCCCTATAAAAAATTGTTTTAGTTTCATGTAATTATAGTTTTTGGAAAAAACTAACATTTTTTATAGGGATATAGTCCTAACATATTTTTTTCACAGGATCCAAAACTAATATTTTTTTTATAGGATGTAATCCTAATCCGAAAATTTTACAGGATGACGTATGTAAGTTATATTTTTCCAGCAGTTGGGCCTTAGGGGTGTTTAGTATTCATAATGTCTTTTTCATCCAGGTGAACTATATTTTCTAGAAATTATGATTTCTAAATGCTATAAATATATTTGGTATGCTTTATCAAATGAAATTTCCCTTTGAAATCATGATTCCTAAATGCCATAAATATATTTGGCATGCTTCATTAAATGATTCCGGAAAATGTTATTTTTGATATAACTAAAACTTGATAACCTACTCTGCAATCTTGAATTCTTATATATATATTCAAGCCATTCCTTGTGACAAATTATTGGAAGGGGACAAAGTGAAACAACTGGCATAAACCTCCAGAATAGATTTTCATAAATAGTCTTACTTTTGCTAATCAAGATTAGATGGTGAACTAATGAAGTATCACAGTAAAGGTTTTTATTATGGAGAAAGTAAACAAAATGACACTTGAAGCCAGTCTTGAAAGCTCAAGAACTAAATCAATATTGGAACTCATTTTTTACATGTTATCTAACAAAATCTTAATTCCTCATATAATAGAATTTAGTAGCAATGTTCTCACTAATGTTAATCATGAAGTTTAACATGAAATCGTGAGAATTCCAGATATCAATGAAACCGTAATTCGAAGCAGGTAAATAGTCATTTCTTGTATTAATTATTTAGTCCCATTTGAGCTTAGTAAAATAAAGTAAAATATTTTATGCTTTTTGAGTTTCTCTGATGCATAATTGTGTTTGTGTCCCCACTCACACACCCTGTAAAATATGATATCTGTAACTTTAAATAGACGAAAGTGTTTTTGACTATTGTCTTCTGGGCTCAAACCTCATCACAGCCATTTTCCCTCTCTATAATCACTATTCTAAAATCCCAATGGATGCACAACCAAAAAAGTGAAAAAATCATGGGCTTTGCATTGAGCTTTTTGTTTCGTTTCTCTTTTGTATTTTTCCTTGGTCTATTAGTTTCTGCCTTTATAGAAACCGAAATAATCTCCCTTAAGATAATGTTTTGCTTTTGTATTTGTCTGTCTCTGTTATCCAATTTGTCATACACTCATTCTTTTATTCTTACAAAATCGTTATATGTTTAATATGACTTTCTATACATGTATCACTTTTATTGTTTGATGTAATTTGGTAGATCAATATTAACAAGAGGTTTTTCCAGCTTAATAGGTCTAATGGAGTTGAAGTCTTTAGAAATGCAAAACAATTTTTGTTGTTTATTATTAGTAATCTTATCTTATTCAAACTCGGATAAAATATATATAAGAAGTACATGTGATATTTTTCATCAAAAGTGGAAGATAGAAGGAATGATGTAAGAATCGTAAGCTAGAATCTGTACAACATGATGAGTTGTGCTGCAAAACCTTAATATTCTAAGGATCTACATGCTACCTCCACTAATGCTCAGTGAAATCATTTGTTTACTTGTTTTTTTATTCCATTTCTCTTTCACACGCTTTGCAGTCTAAAGCTGCAAAGGAGACTCATGGTCATGGTAGCAAGTTAGCAACCTGGCTCTTTCTCATCATGAAACTTTCATTTCATCAACCAGTTTGAGGTTTTGTCATGTGAACCCCTTCACTGCATATTCACCATAAAAGAGAATATTTTTTTGCTTATTGAATCAAGGTGTTTTTTTTAAAACCACAAGTTTCCTTATTTGGAAGAATCTTGTTTGCGATTAGTTAGAGTATAAGGCTCTAATCTGTCTTATAAAATATGTTTAGTGAGAATTGAATCCAGAGTTCTTCCCATAATCTTATTTTGTGTTATTAAATAACTTAGAACGTATTGGTGGATCATTATGTTTTTTTATTACAACTAATAGTTTATAGTAAACAGGATACTTTTCTTTTATGTTAAAGTTTATTTGTTTAGAGTTAAAGGTTTGGTTATTGACACATGATGTTCAATATATCCAAAAACTGCATAACAGTGAGCTACTTCCATGGTATTTACCCTTCCCTTTTCTTTAGTTTCAATCATATATCGAAGAAGTTTGAAAATTTTTCCCCCAAACCAACAAACCTACCGCATTATTGTGGTGGTTAGCACAAATTAACCCTCACAGAGGGATACTGAGAGTACCTCCAAAGGGATGAGTGAAAAAGGAATGGGCTGTCCCAATCCCAACCCCTACATAAACATTCCATTGTACTCCATTGACAATCTTCAGCATTATTAATTATGGTGTTAAGTGAATGAGCATCAAAATTTTAATATATTGATCAACTACCAAAACTGAGGGTTTTTTTTTTTTTTGCCAACTACCAAATTTGTGGTTAAAGAGAAGAGTTCAGTTGATGAATAGAATGCAAGTAACTTTTTCACTACCTTAGTGGTGTAATCACATTTGATTTTCAAATTAGCAATAATGAAGCTTTTATTTTAATCATTCCTAGCTGCACTACTTTTCTATATTTTATGTATACATTTATTTAATGCCTTCGGCCTCTACAATGGTGGAATGCTATTGCAATCCCCTGACTTTTTCATTCTCAATTACATTTGTACCTCAGCATGACATCTTTTTGGGAAATCATAAGCATGATATCCCTTTAGAAAGATTGACATAATAAATTTTTTAGTGAGACTAATTATAAACCAAGGTAATCATTTATCAATGAAATGAAAATATGATCTATAAACATAATTCAATTATTTCACCCATTTTTTAGTGACATCTGTTACAGAGAATGTGTTATGTTAGGTCCTTCTAACGCATCTACCAACAACAATTATAGTAGATTGGACTCTGCATAGGTTGTGTTGGCATTATTTTTTTATGTGTTGTGTATTCCTTTTGATTTTTATTTTATTTTCCTCATAGAAACAATAATTTCTTGGCACTCCATCATGGCAAGTTGTTTTGACTTGCACATACAGATAATAAAGAGATCAGAAAACATATATTTTCAGTACTTAATTTCATTTTTGGTTTGCTAGATATTTCTAAAGATCCTAGACAAAGAAATCTAATGCAAAGGTTCCAGAAGTATCCACAAGCTTCAAACCAAAATAATTGAAGGGTTCAGTAACCACCATTTTAGATCATTAGGCTCTCCATTTGCCCCCAAAACAATTTAGTGCACAAATCAATTTGTATGTGACAAAATAACATCATAGAAGCAATGCACAGTGAATGTGGTGATCTACTGAATATATGTTATCTGGTCCGCCTAACAAGATTGAAAGAATTTTGAAAAAAAAAGGTTGATTTTTATTCTGAGGAGAAATGAGATTGAAGATTATGAAAAGAAGGGACTTTATTTGGAGTTTAAAAAGAAAAAGAAGTGGCTGTCTTTTTTTAGAAGCCAAATGAGTATATGAAAATAATGAAAAATTAGGTTGTCATTTTCTAAGAAGCCTTGTTTCTGCCTATGTTTTCATTAGATGTTGAAAAAGCCTCACAGTATGCTGTTTAATTTTAGATGTTTGGCGCATAAAGCACTGCATGTATATGCCATCCACTGAAAAAGGGTGACGGGTTAAGAAGAGAACAAAATGCTTTTACAATATCTATATATGCAGGAGTCGAATATGGGTTTGTGCATGTTTCAGAAGCATGGAACTAATGACTATTTCAATAATACAAGGCTATATGCTTTTGATGCCTGGTTCTGACAGTTCTGGATTTAGTTATTTGAACTTTGAAGGAATACTGTTTTATTTATTTTATCAACAAGTCAAGTTTGTTAGATACAAAGAAATAAATCATTTTGAAGTTTTAAGAACGAAAACAAGTTTATGATTAGATAGCTGAATTACACCTATATAAAAATATTTTAGGAAGATTAAAACTAAGCAAGGGGATTGGTCCTAGTTTTATAATTAAACATACCCCTTTTTTTTTTGGTGAAAAAACATACCCCTTTTATGATCACATTATGTGAACAAGATATTTGATTGGATATTTAAAGCCCAAGTCCGTTTTGTGTCAACATACCCAATAACACTTTGAAATCTGTGGCCAGCTTAAGTTTTTTCATGAAAGAAATATACACTTCATATGACTAACATAAATTTCACAATGAAAGCCAGTCAAGGCCCCAAGATGTATTGCTTTTGCAGGAGAAAAAGCAAGTTGTTTGCTCTGCAGCAACTAAATCTCAGTTATCTTCTATCTTAAAAAACTTAATAGGAATTATAAGACCCTTTTCTTATATATTCTCACTATTGGGAATAGAAATTGGTATTCAGCAAACTTATTTTCTCTGTTGGCTGAAGCCTTGAATATGACTTCAATATAAGTCAATTAATTTTAATGCTGTGCAATTCATAATTCATTAACGATTCAAGAAATTTTATATTATCAGTCATAAATTGATTAACTTTTGTGAAAATTTGGCACACATAAAATGTTGAACAATTAGACAGTAATTTACATCATCAGTTTAATTTAAGACAACTAACATGTCTAAAATAAATTAGCCTTCAAACAATGTAAAGCCTCAGAGTCATTAAAAGAAACATGATTTAAAAGTGTTTTCCTTATGCATCTTATTTGCTATCATCATATTTGGATTGAAGTTTTAACTAAATTCATTTGTTATAGATTTTCGAGGTGAAACTTCAATTTTAAATATATATATTTTTTATTTCTTATTTTTTTAATTATAAAATTATTATCATATCTTTTACTTTCAAAAACAACACTTTCTTCTGTAAAATCCAATGGTCTTGAAAACATATGGGCTACTTTCCCAATATTTTATCATTTCCTAGTAATATTTCCTTCCATTTTTAATCATACACAACACAACATGGAATGTTCATATAGTGTAGCAATATCCATAAACTTGGACAAAAGAAGCAAAAAAATACTTCCATGAAATATTCAAGATGTATGCACATTCAAGATGTTCATATAGGGAGTGCAGGGGTACTCAACTCATTTAATGTCAGTTTATAATGTAATTGGAAAAACAAAATTATGAAAATCTTAAATTCCGGTTACGTGAAACTAAACAGATTACGAAGGATCAAACTATTGGCAAAAAATTCTACACAGAATAGGATTTGAAACCATTCTACCCAAAAAATTCCACATCTGCTATGAAACCATTTCCAAGACGTGAATAAGATACAATCCAACACTTCCTTCAGGTCCAAAACTACTTCACCTTCATTGAACAAAATACCATTTTCGTGCAACCAAATTGACCATCCCACTGGCTGTATGCACATTCAAATGATTCATTTGCTATACTGAGTAATGTTTCTCCACTTGTCCTTCAAATCAACCTGATAAGAAAATTATTTTAAAAAGCATCAAAAGCATAGGTTCAAAAAGAAAATATCCACAACTTCTAGTAAGCTTACTTCAGTTCTCATATCTTTGTAAGAATGTTCTCTCTTCAAATATATCTTTGTAAGAATTTAGGATTAATTGCCAATTTCCCTTGCCAAATCTGTATAAAAAAATACAATGAGAATAAAAAATAACATTAAAACTGTAATTAATTCTACTTATATTGTCAAATGAAGTAAATATCTATCATGGGTGGGGCAAAGGAAACTGTCGGCCCAGATCTTCAGAGAGAAAAGATGTATGAGCACAGAACAAGCAAAATTTGCAAGTTGCAAGAAGAAAAATAGCACACAAGTCATCCCAAATAATTAAAGTAAGAATAGGAATGAATAGAGAGCAGGCACAAGTTGAACATCACCAGGACAAAATGGCATTTCATAGGACACACAATTCCTTACACCGTTTTAGCAATCCTAATTCCAAGTGGACAATTAAGATGGAAAAAAAAGAAGCTAAGACAATGATGACATGGAGGATAAAATATAATGTGAGGGGCAAAACAAAGGACATTATGTAGCATAGTAAGTGCTGATCCAACATAATAAGCAAATAGGCATCAATGGAAACGCATTTATAGATACAGAAGCGTAAAGAAACATACATGTGATGTGAGAGTAAGAAAAGATTACCTAGACAACAAACACAGTGTACAATCTGCTGAATTCCGCTTCGTCCCCCAATTTGTAGACAAGCTTTTTGACGACAGAAACCTTCAATAAATTGGGAGGGCGAGGGTCACCCATTTGGACATCAAAGATTGATATGAAGAGGTAGGCTTGCCCACAGTTATAGGCTGATACGACAGCACAAATTCTTTTAGTCTGATCATCCATCTTACCAAGATCCAGAAAATGGGCAGTTGCTTCAACGGAGCAATCGGGATCAGGAACAGCAGGGAACATGCCAGAGAATACCTCATCAAGTAGTTGTTTCTCTCGGGGTAAAGCAGGTGCATTTCCACCTTGGGAATATATGATGGCAACGGCTTGAAAAAAAACGTAACTATTATCATATAAAAAAGGTAGATAAGGAATTTCAAGAGCAAGCGAGAGTCCATACTCTGGTAACCACAGCTCACTGCAGCAGTGTGAAGGACACCAAAAGTACCAAAAGCGGCCAACAGCATCAGGATAGCCATGGGTAGGTAGTTTCTGCCACTTTTTGAGACTGGAATTGAAGCAATAAAGTAGAAATCGGCAGGAGGGATCATCGTAGATAATGAAAAATTTGTCATCCACGACAAAGCTGCGATACACGGGACAAAATCGGCTGTCAAGAGAGCTATCTTGACGAAGATTGTCGAAGAATTGTACGTAGAAAGGAGGACAGGGTGCTTGAGTCCATGATTTGTTAACGGGATCATACTGTTCGAACAAGAAATCATATTGATCCGGATGGGGTATGCACCTCCTTTTTAAGGGACCTACCCAGTAGTAGAGTGCATAAATGGTACCTCGGAGATTAGCCAGAATCGGAAATTTGGGGAGATTGAAAGAGGAGGCAGGGTTGAGAACAGGGCGAGAACCATCGAAATGGAAGTCGTAGACTCGGTTGTGGTAGGGGCGTGTTGGGCGAGTTTTGAAGCCGCCTGCTAGATAAGTTTTACCATCGATTTTGAAGGGACGCATACCCCTTGGGATTGGAGTGTCCGCAGTACAAGTGAGGGGCAAAGGTGGTGGTGATGGCGATGACGGTTCCTTTAAATCCCATCTCAAACTCTTCTGCTTACTCAGATCGATCCCCAACAGTTTCCCCTTTCTCTCGAAAAACAGGATTCCTCCACATTCTTTGTCATTCTCTGAAACCTTTCTTCTCTTTGATGCTTTTCTTCTTATCAGCCTTCTCATTGATACCTTCATCTCTATCCCCACTTCCCACTCGCCTATCACTCTCTTCGCCTTTGCCATCTCTCTCTCTCTATTCCTAACTGCTTCCTAACGTTCCATCCCCACCTATTTATAGTTATCTTATGAACGTGGGTATTCAACGCACTTTTCTGAATTTGTTTTTAAAAAAATATAATTTAAAGTGTTATATCTATAATTTATCCGTATCTATAATATTCTGTATTAATATATGAAAATTCTATCATCTTATAATCTATCTTAATCAATAATCTATAATTTATCTCTATTTAATCTACCTAATATCTATACAATAAAAATCTTTCATCAAACGACACAAATCATATCATTAGTTTATTTTTTTATTTAAAATTTAAATTTTGAAGTTTTTGTTAAAAAAGGACTGTCATAAAATACTATTTATTTTGTAAAAATTATATTTTATATCTGAAATTTAAATTTTAAAGTTGTTGATAAAAAATACTAGTGTAAATTTTATATTTTATTATTATATGATCGGTCTGGATACCAGTCCCCAAAGTTATGACGTCAGAACGACTTCATAAGAGGGAAACCGGTGTCACAGGTCAGGCAGTGTCACACCGGATATCCGATATCCCTCCATCCGCTCTTATCTCATCAGACGTTCTAATTCATTCTCTCTACAACGGATACCTCACTCGTTCTCACTGCACGTCTATATAACCGTTTGCCTCAGAATCACTGTGAGATAAGAGTTCCTTATAACTTATCAGCGAAGATACCCATAATAGCGGAATATGTCAATGTCAATTATCTCAGAGAGTAAGTACATGTGTCAGCGAAATATGCGGAAAGGTGATTATCCTCCATCCTTGTCACAGGATCGTACTCTGATAATTGACCTACCCTCCTGACACATTCTGAGTACTAAGCCACTTTGATTGACACACTTCACACGCTATCAGAGCCAATGGGCCCACTTGCATCCAACGATTCATTTCCTACGTTCAACTATAAATAGCATGACCTAAAACACATGCAAGGTTACGTTGTCCTAACTCACTCTTTACTATTGTATTGCTCGAGTATTTACTGAGTTCATACACTTTTCTGACTTGAGCGTCGGAGAATCTTTACAGGCGGCACCACCTTTCGCCCTCTCTCAACGTGAATCGTTGGTGTGAAGGATCTCCATGACAACAAAACCGGTTTCTCCCACTGAGAGGCCGGACTACCACACCGGATACCCACTGTACCGGTGTACAAACCCTAAACACCTGAACTAAGTTCTTTTCCACATTCAGAACCACAAGAAAAAACTCCACATTCGGTTTTGATTTCACCCTTCACAGCCATGTCCCCACAAAGAACAGCCTCCACCTTCTTGCTGCAAAAGCAAGCCGCATTGATTGGAACATCACAAGGATGGCAAGGACCCAGATGACAAATCCGCTGACACCGATGACGCCCGCATCCAAGAAGCTTTTCACAACGGCTGCCACAGGTGAGAACAGATTGCCGGTCAGCGCAACGGGTGGTGATAGTTTTCTTACCACAAGGACACACACGCGGAGGGGCAAATGCTTTGCAAGGAGGGCAGGGACCAGGGTGACACTGCAGGACACAAACATGAGGACAAAGATCCTCCCCAAGAGGCTTGGAGCAGGGTTCTCCACAGGAATGTGGAGTGAGATACAAATCAAAGGGTGGATGTGGCCTCTTTCCGCAGAAGCATAGATAGGTAATGTCTTTGGATGATGTGAGCTGCACAGACTGACAACCGGGACAACGCCAACTAAGGGAGCGATTCTTGTCGACGGAAGAGGGAGCACGAGCCCACTTCTTAATACAATTGAGGTGAAAGATAGAGTAGCAACTTGAGCAAGACCAGATTGGCGCAGACCTCCGAACCATGTCATAGCAAATCATGCATTCAACAGCGCCTTTTGTGAGCTTGTCCTGAATCTCTTGCAGCAGTTGAGGTAAATTTGATGTTCGCTCTTGCGAGCTCATCATTGGCAGCTCCATTCGAGAGAGAGAGAGAGAAAGTTTGGAAGAAGAAGAAGATTGCTGTATTTGCAGTGACGAAAGGAAGTCAAAGAAGAAGCACTTATAAAGGATTCGGCGGTGGGGCCACTTCTTGATCCTCAAGCAAAACTCTACGTGCTCTTCACTCTTTCTTTCAACATCTGCTCAAATTCAATTCACTTTTTCAACGTCAAAAACAATAAAGAAATTTCCATGATATGGGATTCATTCAACTCAACTCAAGTGAGGGACTAATAATTGTTTAGTTAAAATTAACTATATTAATAAGATATTTAAAGTTAAATTTATAGTAAATAATTTCTCCTTTTTTTCTTTATCTTTAATAGAGATGAGTTTTTTTTTCTGTATCTGTCATGATTTACTGGGTTTTATACTAATTACTAATTAACAATTTTTTGTTAGAGATTATTTTTAAAATGTGGAATTCTTAATGGGATAAAAAGTTAATTAAATCTAAAATAAAAATTACATGTATGAAAGCAATGGATGTCTAGCATAAATAATATATTAAAATTATTTTAATTTTTATATCTATATCATGCGCGGGAAAAAACTTATAATTTTATATATTTATCTATTTATTCAACTTTTTATAATTTTAACTTATTTAACCTTTTTCAATTATTATTTTACTCTTTTATAGTAACTTTTGTAGTGATTTTTTATATCTAAGCTTATTTTATTTTTCATATATTTAATTCTTCAAATGTTGTTACGAAATAAATTATACTTTTTATAACATGACAAAAAGAACAAGTGCTATAAGATATGAAAGATAGTATATAAAATTAATAAGTAAAAATGTTGAACAAATATATTGATACGAGGATGTATCTTATAAAAAAATTCTTTTATGTATCTTAAAAGGTAATGTAATTTTCTTTTTATTCATTTAAAACTTTAGAAAAATATCTACGGAAAGTTATAAAATAAAGTTTTGAATGATTGAAAATACCAAAATGTCAATAAACAAATTGGTATAAATAAACTAAAAGAAAAAACGAAACAGCTAAAACCTTAGGAACAACACTACACCAGCATCATCGTTAAGCAGAGACAACAAAGACCTTTTTTAGGTGAGTAAAAGTAGAAAATTTAGACTCTATAACCCCATAATCATTTAAAAACTCATTTAGATATATTTTAATCCTAATCTAATTGTTTGTATTTATGTGTTAATTTTTTTGTAAATATTTATGTGATGATGATAATAATAATAATAATAAATGGGCTTCCTGATACCTATATAAGGTCAAGTGTGAGCTTCTCCAGAAAAAACACTTGTCTTTTGAGTCCAATCCCCATGCCACCCCACCTCAGGTCAGCCCAAGTTGGCTAGTAGTCCATATTAACAATTTTGTTAAAACATTGCATAGAAATGGGCAGGAAGTACTATTATATAACCTTTAAAGTATGGCATTCGTCTACTCATCCTACTAAACATTCTATTCATTGGAATTTAGAGATCTGTCAGATTGGTTCTATTTCTTAATATAAGATTCAATTTTATCAAGAACTTGATTCTTCAACAGAAAATCCTCAAAAACTACCATTATGGCAAGGAATTCTACAAAATTATTTTGCAATTTATAAATGTATTTTAAATAGTTGATAGAAAAGAGTAGCAGGGGACTTTTTCTAGAATATAAGGTTAATTTGATTGCTTGTGCGAAGATTTATCCGGTTGACAGCATCAAAGTACCTAAAAGAAAAAACACCTGTACATGGAGAAGAGTTAATCAAATGCACATATTCAATTACTATTATCTGTCACGTACTATAGTCTTAATTTTAAAAATAATAGTCTTAATTGTATTGTTTCTTCTGTTGAAGGCTGAATTTTCTTCCCAATAACCGCTTTGAAAGGAAGAAGATACAATTAACAATTAGCAAATATGGATATTATAGAATAACCTTCATTCCTATTTCTAATTTCATGCACCCCAAGTTCATAATATGGTAAATATGCTTCTCATTGTTTCAGAATGTACAATTTGAAACCAAGGAAAAATTAGCAGTCATAAAATCCACATTATGTTGCATAGTAACAGGTACACTATCTATACCCGATATAAATACGAATTCAGGGTACAACATTTTTTCAAAATCAAAGGTACAGGTACGCCTATATACATATAAAAAAAAAACCAAAAACTAAAATCAAATGAGATCACAAATAAGCATAAAATGCATATTAATAACATATAAAACTTTCTATCATATAACAACCCCTCAAGAAAATATAACAAACACAACCACTCATCATATATATGATCCTCTCTAGCATAATTAAAAATTCAAACATTTATTATGTAATTAAGCATGGGAATTGCTATATCTGTTTTATCAAAGTAGCATTAACCCATGTCTGTAGGTTGGCACCATCAAAATGGCACACTAGTTTAGGAGGAAAAAGCAATACTAGCGGATAGCAAAAGAAACATATACTACATACTTAAATAAGAATATTATTAAGTAAATAAACAGCAGGTAAACCACGGGCCAAACCAAGAATCTAACACGGTTTCATCATAGGAGACAAAGGATAAGTTGAACCCAAAGATAATTATCAGCAAGGGGGCCAATATATGTTTACTAAAGATGAGATACAAATATCTTGAGTAAAAATAAGTCAAGTTGAACAAAAAATAGAAGAGAAAATGCAATAATACCCGAGGCAAAAAATTAACAGTACTAAAGAAATCAAGATCTTCCTTGTAGCTGTAAGATACACAAAATAAAGTGCAAGGGAAATAGTTCAAGATTCTTTGGTCACAAAATATATAAGAAAAGTTTTCGCTACCACAATCATGCAAGTGCATTATAATTTTTTTGGTGAGAACATACATACTAGAATCAATGCCTTTATAGGACAAACACCACATTAGCACATTTTCATGTTCTGGTTGTTCCTTCCCAGTTCCTTTTCAAAGCATCTGCATATCAACAAAAAACGATTAGAAGAAACAGAGAAAAACAAGTTACTTGGGATTACAAATGGAGATGTGGTCAGGTACTACGTATCATAAAAAAAGGTTGATACATTCCAAAAAAGAAAAAGCAACTATGTAACATAAAGTAAGAATAGGAATGAATAGAGAGCAGGCACAAGTTGAACATCACCAGGACAAAATGGAATTTCATAGAACACACAGTTCCTTACACCTTTTTAGCAATCCTAACTCCAAGTGGACAATTAGGATGGAAAAAAAGAAGCTGCTGAGACTATGATGACAAGGAGGATAAAATATAATGTGAGGGGCAAAACAAAGGACATTATGTAGCATAGTAAGTGCTGATCCAACATAATAAGCAAATAGGCATCAATGGAAACGCATTTATAGATACAGAAGCGTAAAGAAACATACATGTGATGTGAGAGTAAGAAAAGATTACCTAGACAACAAACACAGTGTACAATTTGCTGAATTCCTCTTCGTCCCCCAATTTGTAGACAAGCTTTTTGACGACAGAAACGTTCAACAAATTGGGAGGGCGGGGGTCACCCATTTGGACATCAAAGATTGATATGAAGAGGTAGGTTTGCCCACAGTTATAGGCTGATACGACAGCACAAATTCTTTTAGTCTGATCATCCATCTTACCAAGATCCAGAAAATGGGTTGTTGCCTCAACGGAGCAATCGGGATCAGGAACATCAGGGAACATGCCAGAGAATACCTCATCAAGTAGTTGTTTCTCTCGGGGTAAAGCAGGTGCATTTCCACCTTGGGAATATATGATGGCAACGGCTTGAAAAAAAACGTAACTATTATCATATAAAAAAGGTTGATAACGAATTTCAAGAGCAAGCGAGAGTCCATACTCTGGTAACCACAGCTCACTGCAGCAGTCTGAAGGATACCAAAAGTAACAAAAGCGGCCAACACCATCAGGATAGCCATGGGTAGGTAGTTTCTGCCACTTTTTGAGACTGGAATTGAAGCAATAAAGTAGAAATCGGCAGGAGGGATCATCGTAGATAATGAAAAATTTGTCATCCACGGCAAAGCTGCGATACACGGGACAAACTCGGCAGTCACGAGAGCTATCTTGACGAAGATTATGGAAGAATTGTAGGTAGAAAGGAGGACAGGGTGCTTGAGTCCATGATTTGTTAACGGGATGATACTGTTCGAACAAGAAATCATATTGATCTGGATGGGGTATGCAGCTCCTTTTTAAGGGACCTACCCAGTAGTAGAGAGCATAAATGGTACCTCGGAGATTAGCCAGAATCGGAAATTTGGGGAGATTGAAAGAGGAGGCAGGGTTGAGAACAGGGCGAGAACCATCGAAATGGAAGTCGTAGACTCGGTTGTGGTAGGGGCGTGTCGGGCGAGTTTTGAAGCCGCCTGCTAGATAAGTTTTACCATCGATTTTGAAGGGACGCATACCCCTTGGGATTGGAGTGTGGGCAGTACAAGGTGGTGGTGATGGCGATGAATGTTCCTTCAAATCCCATCTCAAACTCTTCTGCTTACTCAGATCGATCCCCAACAGTTTCCCCTTTCTCTCGAAAAACAGGATTCCTCCACATTCTTTGTGATTCTCTGAAACCTTTCTTCTCTTTGATGCTTTTCTTCTTATCAGCCTTCTCATTGATACCTTCATCTCTATCCCCACTTCCCACTCGCCTATCACTCTCTTCGCCTTTGCCATCTCGCTCTCTCTACTCCTAACTCCTTCCTCACGTTCCATCCCCACCTATTTATAGTTATCTTATGAACGTGGGTATTCAACGTACTTTTCTGAATTTGTTTTTAAAAAAATATAATTTAAAGTGTTATATCTATATTCTATCTGTATCTATAATATTCTATATTAATATATGCAAATTCTATCATCTTATAATCTATCTTAATCAATAATCTATAATTTATCTCTATTTAATCTAATCTAATATCTACACAATAAAAATCTTTCATCAAAAGACACAAATCATATCATTAGTTTATTTTTTATTTAAAATTTAAATTTTGAAGTTTTTGTTAAAAAAACTGTTATAAAATACTATTTATTTTGTAAAAATTATATTTTATATTTGAAATTTAAATTTAAATTTTAAAGTTGTTGATAAAAAAAATACTAGTATAAATTTTATATTTTATTATTATATTTGATTTTGATATAAAATTTTAATCTAAAAATACTTTCATCCTCTTGTAATTAGCAAATACAATAAAAAAAATTAAGTATCGTTTATTGAGCATTTTTATATACTAATCTGGCTGGCTATGTTTATAATATACTTGTATTTTTATTTTATTTATTTATAATATAGTAGCCATTTCAAATTAATTGTATGATAAATTAAGAAATTTAAAAAGTTTAGTTACTTTAGATTTTCGTACAAACGTTTTATGGGTTGTAAAAATCATTTTATACTAAACTCGAGTCTCAGTAAAGTAAATAAAATAATACTTTAATTGGCTTTCCCCCTTTTTTAAAATGTTATTCCTTTTTAAGTAGTGTCACAATTAAGTACATGTTTAAAATTAACTTATTTTAAAACTTTAAGTTATTTTAAAAATATCAAAAAATAAATCATATTAACAAACTATTCAATTAATAATCCAACCAATTTCTCCGCCTCATCACATTTTCATTAAATTTTAAATTTTATAAAATTTAATCGGGTTTCTGTGACTAACTTCTCATTTTCATTATAAAACTATTTGTTCATTTTATTTTTAGAAAATATCCGTTTAAAACATTTCTTGTTGCTTTTAATTTTATAGCAAATAAAAATTAAGATATTTATGTGGAAAGCTATCCATGAAGAAAGGAAGCATAGGCATATGGTCATTGATGTAGCATGTATCTTGAGTCTATCATGCATATTCTCAGGGCTTGTGAATTTGCAATTGATCTCTAGAACAAATTCATAAATCCTACTAAATGGAACATACTTTTCAGCCTAGACTTGGTTGCATCAAAACCTTTCCTCTAGTTTTGCTGTGAAAGGGATAGATTTCTTTCTGTTTGTTACTCATTATCTCTTGGTTTCTTCAAAGGATCACGACAATCTTGTTTTCAATAGAAATACATTTTTTAGGTCTAACTTTGGTCTAATTTAATAATAAATATGATATGATAACCTTTTTAAGGGTCAGATTACTAAGAAATTTTGTAAATTGGTTGGGGAGCTAAATAAGTCAACAACTTATATATTATCCTAAAGAGACAAAAAAAAGAACTTATTTTAGACACTTATAAAATGGGGGGATATCAAATGCCAAAAAATAATATTTAACAATAAAAAAAGCTTTAACCCACGAATTATTCAATAATACATCAAAATAAAATTAGTGTTGTGGGATTTGGAGTCTCTGAATGGAGTATTGTGTTGTGCTTCATTCGTCCAGGGAGAAGACATGTCTAGGCAATTGACATCTAGTCGAAACCATTCCGACTAAAAGTTAGTGAAATTGACAACAAAAAGGGGTACGATGAGGTGTGTATCCACCTAAGAAGTCGGTGAGATCGATGGAGTACTCCCTCTTACCTCGCTTTTAAGACTTGTATTTTAGCACTGTAATCACTAAATATCTATAACCCAGAAAATTACAAACCAATTTAACATTTTGGCCTTTGAAACTAAAACTCATTATATCAAAACAAACTCAAATACATTTTTAGGGCTTCCAAAGCTTACCTTTGTCAACTCCGACCCCGCTTTATCTAACGATCCTCCAATGCTTAGTTTGGAACCTAGCAACATCGAAACAAGAAATCATTCATCGTTTATTGAGGCCACCAATTGACTTACCTTATTTCTACGATCCAAAAAATACAGTCAATTTAAGTTTTAGATGAAGAATTAGACGTTTGTTAAACTATCTCATGCACGACCACAAAAGAAAGGAAAGATTTCGATTTTTCTTTTTCTCATGCACGAGGAAGAAGAAAGTGGAAGGAATAAAATGTTATATACATAAGGGCATTTTTTTTCTTTGGCCCCTTTTCTTTTTCTTTTATATTTTCTTTTTAATTCTAATTTCATTTCTCTTTTCTTTTATTTCCCTTAAATAAATTTTACCTTTAAGTAATTAATCTTTTATTGTTTTTCTTTCTTTTATTTGTTTTATACTTGCTTCAAAATCCCTCTTTTGATTCACATAACTTTATTAAAGAGTGTTTGCAATTATACTTACATTTCTGAACCATTTTTGAAAACTAAATATTTTTTCACACCACAAAACCGTAAGTGCCTTTCGACTAGACATGCATAGCCTAAACCAATGGTTGGTACCGAGTTTTACTTTATCATTTATATCGGATTTTGAAACTTAGATACTAGTATACGCTTATAAGTTCTTGAATTTAAAATTTGTAGTATCTTTCATATCAATTTTGGTCGTTTGTTTAGGAGTTGGGTTGGTCTATACGAGGTTTGGCCAATTAAAAAAAAATTTTACGGTCAAATAAAGTTTTGACTTTCTCAATATTAACTTTTAGATTTTTCTATTTTCATAACTTTAAATGTTTGTTCTTCAAACCCATGTTCATTCGGAGCAAAAAGAATTGAATGATCAAGTATTGAGACACATCATTTACCAAAAAAAGCTAACTAACTTAGTCAGGTAACAAACCAATAACTATAGTAGTTAAGCTAACTGACTCTAGTTAACTAACTAACTTTCAGTTTCTATCCCTGGTCAATATTGACGTTGGAAGTCAATTTAAATGATTAAATGGAAGTTGGTGCATTGTTTATTTATTTATTTGAGAAAAAGAATCTTTTATATTCATATTTGTTAACTTTGAAAGTCAATTTAAACGATTCAACACTGTACACATTTTTTAAAGAAAAAGAAAAAGAAAAAGTTTCTCGTTTTCTCATCCTTGCATAATCATGTTAATTAAGTTTTGTTACTAGAAAATAGAAAATAATTTATTCTTATTAATTAGTATTAATATATATATTTATCCTCGAACAAATGTTGATGTTGTTAATTTGTGGAAGTGGATGATCCTAGTGCTTCTCCGTCTTTCCCTAAACTAGCATAATCACAAAAATATATTATTAGAAACATTTTTGTTATCTAAAATAATGTTTTTCAATCCTTTTATGAAAACATTTAACTGGGAAATAAAATTTAAGGAAATTAATCTTACATCATATGTTAAGTGATTGGTTTTTGTAATATCAATATTAATATTTATATATTTTATTACTAGATAGTATACCAAAAACCTGAATTTTTTATATGAAAATAATTAAAATATAGAATAAGGTAACCAAAAGAAGGTAAAAATTTATCTATATATAAAAATTCCAAGGATGTTGGATAGGTTATTTCCGAAATTAGAGTGGGACAACTCTGGGTGGGGTTGGTGTTTGGTGAGATGTTTAATATTAGCGGTGCAGTCAACTGCAAAAAATCACAGAATTGAGAACCGCCAATAATAGCGATCTATATATATGTATATAATATGCATGACATTGTCATCGTCGTTACCAACACTCTCTCATTTCATTAATTCTCATTCATGTCACATGAATAATCATGGGTCTGTTCTGTTCTAGGAACCTGCCATTCAAATTCTTCCTTCCCTTTCTTTTCTCCGATAAGCTTTCTGCGGATTCATTTCCCAAACAACTCGACCACATGATGTCCCTCGTCTCCCGCACCGGCAGGCATTTGCAGCGCTACAGCCATGGCTATCGTCAAGTTGTTGGGTAATCTCTCTTATTTTTTCAATCATCATTTTTCATTTGGGTTTGATTTTTCTCAAAATGCCATAATATACAATGTTGTTATGCAAATGAACAGATGCATTCCCTATAGATACAGGAGAAGAGGAACCCAGAAGAAGGAATTAGAGGTTCTCGTGATTAGTGCTCAGAACGGCAAGGGAATGCAGTTTCCAAAGGTAATATAGTTTGGTCAATGGTTCATTTTTTTCAATCCTCTGTTTCTGACATGTGTTTGGCTTCAGGGAGGTTGGGAGGCTGATGAATCCATGGAGCAAGCTGCTTTGAGGGAGACTGTAGAGGAAGCTGGAGTCATTGGCAGCGTCGAAGTTAGTATTTGCAAATTGCAATCACATTTTAATGCCAAATATTTCACATTTGTTTCTTACCTCTCTGTTTTGTTGCAGGGTAAATTGGGTAAATGGATTTATAAGAGCAAACGCCAAGACACCGTACATGAGGGATACATGTTCCCTTTGCTTGTCAAGGAGCAATTAGAGAATTGGCCAGAAAAGAACATCAGAAAACGGACATGGGTATGTACGTTTATAGTTAAAGTTGATTTATTTATTGTCTTCGTCTTAGTAATTGGGGGTTTTGTTGGTGTCCTAATTGAAGTTTTGTTGTTGATTTGCATTATGCAGATGAGTGTTGCTGAAGCAAAACAAGTGTGTCCACATACTTGGATGAAGGAGGCTTTAGATGTATTGGTCAATAGACAAGCGTAGATGTTGTTAGTATAGTTTGTAAGCCACGGACATTTTCTTGGTTTTGAAATTTGGAAAGTGGCAGATGAGAAGGCCTAATAACAACTTCAGCTAGCAAGAGGACCGAGGAGGTCATGCACTGGGAAACTGCTCTTCAAGCTCATGGTGTTTGTGATTGTTCCTTCCATCAAATTTTGGCTCCCAATTATGGTTCTAGCTGGGGTTGGTCGGAAACAACTTTTTGACATATTGGTCAAATACAATTTGAAAGTCTCTCAAATGACGATGACCTAGTTTGTCAAACTCAGTTTTCCTAATTGGATATCAAACAAACATAGACATACATACAAATCCAATTCATTTGATTCTTTTTGTAGTGTCCATAGCACGCTACTTCAGGCTTTTGTTCAAAGATTATGGTCGGTATTTGTGTGTCTGTTGTTGTAAGTATTCGAGCTATTTTGTTTCATGCCACATGCCATGAAGCTAAAATCAATGCCAAATTTCAGCTTTTTTCTGAAATTTCTACTATAACAGTAATATTCTTAGTCTTACTATTTCAGCAGCACAGTTAATAGTCCGGCGCATTATGTTTTTGGTAGATTGGTGGGTGTTGTGATTCTCAACAAAAATAATTTCTCTTTCTGCAACTAATCCATGGCTGAATGGTGTACTATTTTCTACTTTCCCTTTTCAAAACAGTAAATAAATTATTGTCATGATAGTAGTAATCACAACGATAAGAGAATGTTTTCAAAATGTGAGCTATAAGGTGTACAACTTCAAGTTATGAGTGAGTTTCACTAGAGCTCATGCATACAGGAACCTTTGTGGTTTCTACAGTACCATCTTGCTATCCTTTTCAGGGAGTGATTGGTTCAAAAAGTTGGAAGAGGGAAAGAGGAAAAATTAAATTCGCCTAATAATGAAAGGGACAAAAATGGATAGTTAAAATTTTATTACCTTTTGAATGGAAAACCAAATCGCTAGGATGATAGTGATGTTTATATTATTCACATGCGATTCTTGACCCCCTAGTGTTTCAATTCTGTCCACAAAACTGGAACAAATAGCATTAATAATTTATCATTACTAGGGGATTGATACTTGATAGGTAGTGCACTATTGTCAAAGTTAACAATAAATATAATCATAACAATTTAATAAAGAAAAATGTAATCATACTCAACTCATAGTGGTATGAGTAGATTACCTAATGCACAATATAACCGTTTAAAGGCTCAAACGATAATGACTGCTCATAGAAAAGGGAATCTAGGCGAGGATCGATGCTGTCCATTTTTGTTATTTTGGTCCTCACACTTCTGTGAAAGGGAAGGGAGTTTCCTGTGCTGTTGTAGTGAGCATTGTTTGCCAGTGTCCTACCAATACAAACGCAAAGTATGTCATTCTCACACCAACCTTCTCTTTCTAATCCCTTGAAATTTGCATCACTGTCATCACATGCATGCTGCTACTCATGATCTGTTGGGGAAGTTGGCAAGACTTTAGGGACTGTTTCATTTTATAAACTATTGGAGCACATGAAAATTGCTCCTTCTTTAGTTACTTTTAGTATCTTGATCAATAGGTACTGCCACTTGGATGTTGACAGCATTGATTGAAGGACTTTATGTTTTTTTACTGTATGGCACATGGTTGGTTGTGAAACCTTGATCAATGGGATGCATAAAATTGGACAAGCACATAGGCACTGCATAACGCAGTGTCTTAATGTACAGTGTCACTGTTGATGGTTCATCTAAAGATGAATTTATTATTTTGGCATCTGGTTTATATTCTGATTTTGATCATCATGGGAATTTGTTTAATGTTGTTACCTTTAGTTCTTGAAGTCTTGTATATTAGTTGATGCATCGGCTATCCCTGAAAGCTCAAGGTGTGCAGGCTTTGATGACAAAAAGTCATTGTTAGATGCGCTTTACGGAAAACTAGCTTACTGATGCATTATGAAGCAGATTGAAAATACCAGACGTGTGTTTATGAACTATGCTTACTGTGGAATATGCAAAAGAGGAAGACTAAATATTGACACGATATATTCAGCATGTTTTCATTAAGGATGTTCTGAGCATATAAAGCTATAATTAATATGACAAAATTGTGGCTCAGTTGGAAACATAAGATAAGATTATGGAAACTCGAGGAGAGGGGTGAGGAATTCACTTGTGATCAAGGCTCAAGTAGGATTATTTCATAGTTATGCGGAGGATACTTGTAGTTGATAAAAAAAATAAAAATAAAGCCTGATTGATTTGTAGCCTTGTTTGGTGAATCCGAGGCTATGCTTTCATAAATTTCCACAATGGCTGCCTATGATGATGCCTATTTTGAGACGATTAATCATGCATTTCTAGAAAGAAAGTAAAAATGCATAAAGAATTCTTTTGATAGATGTTTTAATAAATATATTTTGATAGATGTGTTGGTGACAGTGGTTTATGTTTTGAGCCTTCACTTGATTATCACTTATTTTCCTTAGTAGTGTATTCCTACTATGCTTTTTGGTAATCTCTTCGGTGTTTCTGCCTGAACAGTGGCTAAAACATCGAAATCTGTTTATGTTGTTAATTTGTTATCATCTGAGTGATCGTTTTGCATGTTGTTAATACCAAGACTAAATATTTTCCTGTTTCAACATATTAAATGTGCTCTTTCAAAACCAGGGCATCAAATGAAAGTAAAACACATGCATATCTTGATTGCATCACTCTTATTTCTAAAAAAAAACTGCGAAAAAAAAGTAAATAAAAAAAGAGATATGAAGACTGGGGCTTTCAGATGGCCCGAGTTCAACTTTTCTGATAAATACTTGCCATGAGAGTACTGGTTAGGTTTATGGCTGTTGCTGCATCTTTTCTTGTGTGTCTTTCCATTTGATATCTTATCTTAATGGGTTGTCTGCACAAATTTGTAAATGATCAATATTAACCAACTCTTAAGATATTCTGCATCACAGGAAAAGCCTGAACTGGACTCTGAGCTCCACTGCAATATCATCTTACAAAATCTAAGTTTAATTTAGTATTGATCACTGAAAATGTAAGTTGTAAATCATGGTGTCTTCTCATGAATATGTCCAAGGATATAGCACATTTAAGATGTAGGGACAGAAGCAACCCAGGTCAAACCATACAATCCCTATTTCTCTTTACAATTTTTCTCTCTGTATTTTCTTTCTCCTTTAATTACGTCTTCACACACGTACTGTTATCCTTCACTCGTGGTGCTTCTAAATCACTGACACCATGATCGAACGCCAAATTGTTCCCTATCTGTCACGCATATTTACTAACATATGGTGCTCACTTTCTATCTCAACCTCAAACCACCTGCGAAAGTGCCACGCTGAAAATTCATATCCATAATTATTTTCTATAGAATATTTTCTCTAATAAGAAAACGATTTTTTCAGCATTAAAAAGAAAGGAAGACCATTCAAACAGGAAAACAAGGCAATTATAAATAAATAACAGAGTAACATATGAATTACGTCATAAAGTCTAACATTAATCATGGAGTGTTCACTGTTTCCACGGCATATCAACCTTTAAATTTATAAATGAATGAATTCCATAGATATAAATGTACGAGTGAATTAGAAAGGTAATGGATAAATTTTTCCATTCCCTTAATTACGTTTCCTTATCTCTAATTTCAATTTTTATTTTTCCCCCTTCATTTATTTCTTCTTCCTACTTTATCAATTATTCAAACAACGCAGTAACCAACAGTAATTTATGACCGACTAAAACATAACAATTATCAAAATTATTTTAGTTTTTTTTTACACATTGAGCCTGTTTGTTTAAACTTATTTTTAAATGTTTTTAAAAAAATGTTTTCTTTATAATTACTTTTTTATTAAGCACATCAAAGTTGCTTCTTAAAATCAGCTTATTTTCAAATTGTGCTTATTTTTAAAACTTTAAACAAACACATCAAAATTTAAAATAAGTATTTTTAATTAAAAAATACTTATATCTTACAATAAGTTTAAACAAACGAGCCCATTATATAATCTAAACTCCTAACAAGTTTATTTAATTTAAAGAATCATGTATATATTTGGAGTTAATGAATAGAAATAACATGTGAATATTCGTATATATATGAAACTACAGGACTATACGGGTTCAGTTGATCTTAAATATTTGATTAGGATGCGATTTGATTATTTATAAGACGCTGGGGCTATCATTAAAAAGATATAATACAATGATTAGGATCTCTCTGCCAAATATCCCCTTCTTATGGTTACATGTAAGCTTCTGAATCTGGACAAATTCACAACTACTTTATTTTCTTTATCTTCATGCTCTGGAGCAACTAAATATATGTAATTTTAAGTGAAAATTTTTTTTCATATACTTTTTTTAATAATATTAAATATTTATCTAACAAATATATTTTCCTTATATATATTTTTAAGATAATTAATATTTTGTGTAATAAATAATATCAAAAATATCTTAGAACATTATGTTAAATATTTAATGATATTAATATAAATAATTAATTTTAATCATTTTTAATATATATAAAATAATTATTTTTGTTTATATTTAAAATAGAGGTAGTAGTTGGTTTGAAAGAATGTGAAAAAATATATAAGTTTGTAATTAGGTGGGTGATGATGGCATCTTAGTTTAAATTAATAGTGGAAGATTAAGATGTGGCCCACAACTCTCATCAGCAAATTATATTCACCGCCATCTTTTTTTAATAATATTGGTTTCAATTTGCAACGCAAGAATCCGATGTTGCATGGAAAGATCATACACTTATTTTTTTTAATCAGCTTCGTTTTTTTAATTTATTTTAGGATATAGGTGTTTTTTAATTAAAAAATATTTATTTTAAATTTTGATATATTTATTTAAAATTTTAAAAATAAGCTATTTATTTTAAAAAAACAATTATGATTATTTTATTAAAAAATTATTTTTTAAAAAAATTTAAAATAAACTTAAATAAACGAGCTCAATATTATATTTCTTTTTGTCATGCTACCATTGAAATAGGTTTTAACTTTTAACACTTAAACCAACCCGAAATCGCACATATTTAGGATTTTGAGTAACCAAGTCAAGCCAATAGATACTTAACACTTAACAGTTTGATTTTTATTTTTTTAAATTATATAATTCTTTAAGAGTTTTATGTCTTATGTATTCATAATGAACAAATTATATTTTTAAATTTACTAAAATTTAGCAAAGTTTATCTAAAAAAAATTACTAATAATTTACATAGATATTTTGATTATTTTTATATTGTTTCGTAGAAGTCAAACTTAGTGTTTGATGAGTTATACCAACTTTTACACACTCTACTTGACATATATGTATAGAATTTAAACCTTTCACATTAATTCTTGATTTTACCATAGGTAAAAATAAAGTGACATTCCATTGTGTAATTTTTGCATGTAATAAATACTCTGAAAGGGTTAAGAAAAAAACTTGATTGTAAAATTCATATGTATATATCCAGCCAAACTTCTCTAAGCGTAAAATAAACTGTATGAATAATAAATATGTTATTTATTATAGTTTAAATTAATAACAAAAAGAATGTAAAGGCGTTTTGAACAGCTATTCATTGAAACCTTATAATAAAAATCATATAATTGGTGTGTTAGTGTATATATAGATTCTGGTTGCTTAATAATTTTGGTGTGTCTAATCAAATTTGCGATTATATGGTGGGATTTAAACATGTTTAGTAATAATAAGGTTTGCTTTTGCTACGGAGAAGAAAACAAATTTAGGAACCAAACAAGACTTTCAACACATAATTACGGTTTATGCTTCCTCAATACGCACATTTTAACCACCAAATTTCTTTTCAATTTACAACATATTTGAAATAAATTGATAAATAAAAAGGGTTATTAGATGATTAATCTTGAAACGGACTCATGTTGATAGCAATATAATTAATTGGTTTGAAAATGATATTAATTTTTGTGCAGAAAATGATATTATAATATTATTATTATTACAAAGACAGATGCACAAAATCGACGTGAAGCTCCACCCACCACCCACCGCCGCCGACAATTCCAAACTTTTATTTTCAGTTTAATCATATTTTTCATCAACCGAAACAATATTTGATTACACATCATTCCAATTTAAAATAGAATCAGACATACATTTTTTAAACCTTTAAACATTTAACTTAATATGATAAAAATAATAATAAGGTTTTAATGTACTTTTAACCTTCTTCAAATTTTTAGAATTGACTTAATCCCTATAAAAAATATTTGATTTTAACTCCTAAAAATGTTAAGTTATCTGAATTTAGCCTATACCATTAAGTTATACATGCTCAAGTAAGAAACGATTTGCCACCTCATTACTATCACAAGTCTATTTTGTGTATTTTCTTTTTTAAAAAAGTAATAATAACCAAAGAGAAAAACTGATATCCTAAATCTACATTACTTTCTTCTTTCCCAACTTTCCCTTTTTTTTCATCTTATTTGTGCTTCCATCAAGCTTGAACACAACACTCCTTCAACCAACTGAAAAAAAAAAAACAAAGCCTTCACATACTCCACCTAAATTCTCCAAAACCACCTTAATAATGTTACCTGAAAACCCAACATTCAAGCTTTTCATTTGTCTCTCAACATCATAATTCCACAAATTGTTCCTCAAAATCTTAATCCATTTCATTTCAAATTTGAATTTCTAGATTTAATGTTGTAGCAGTGAGACACCAAGGCATCTTCTTCACCTTTTTCTTTGTTCCCATCTTCGTATTCTAAATCGGTCTCACTCATTTCGTGCTTCCATCGTCCCCCATCGCTTCACCCCAATTCCATGCCTATAGTGAAGTCTAAAGGTAAATGCTTTGCCCCAATAATTGATAAGAAGAACATTACACCCCTGGACTTGATTAAGTATTTTTTTTCTAATGATAAGGTTAAGGCATAGGGTGATAAGGAAAGTGGTGATGTACTAGGATTAATGTAAGTCAACAAAATGTGTGTGATGAATTGTCTGATTTTGACCCCAACAGTCTAATCTTTAATTTGTATGACAATTTTAGAGATAAGGAAGATGCATATATTGACAAAGCATGCAAGGGGAAGTTTTATGTTAAAAAATTTAAAGGAAAGGTTGAATTGAAGAAAGACGGGATCTTTTAAAATGTTTATATGTTCTGAGAAATCTTAAGGGACTATATGACACAAAAAGGATTTCAAATTGTGATGGCTAGGAATGGGAGGAGTAGGATAACTATTCAGTGTGCCTTTATTGGCTATTACTTCTGTCTTTATGCCAGCCTTCATCTTGATCAAGTTAGTCTTAAAATCAAACAATTGAATGGAACACACAGTTGTATGAAGTTAGTGACTTATCAAGAAGGCCTAGAAGTTATAAAATGTACTTACTATTGTTGACTATGAGAGGAAAAAACAAACAAGGTCCACTATCCTTGATAAGGTTGCTAGGGAGGCCAAGAATAAACTAGAGAAGCCAACCTAATAATGGTTATGTTGATCCACAGAGCGTAAAGAGGTTTGTTACAATTAAATGCGTAATCTACAAGGCTTTTGGTCATAACAAAAGAACCTGTCAAAGGGCCTTTGTTGAAAGTGCAAGGGGCATAAGTAAGAGTAATGACTCAACTTCATCTAGAATAAGGGGGCAGAGGGAGATGTGGAGAAAGTTTATCAACCACAATTGAAGAAGGATCAAGCAACCTTTCAACCCAACATGGACCTACACATGACAACATAACTACGCTTGAAAATAGGGCAACATTCACATATGAAGTTGCATAGCCAAGCATTGCACCAAACCTGAGGCTACTCAATATGACCACATAATATGTCTCCACTCAAACTTCTCAGTCAAATGTACCAATAAGACAGTAAAAACAGAGGACAAACTTATTAAGAAGGGAACCTATGTTAAGACCTTTTTATGTTTTGGAATCTTTTCTTTATAATTAAGTACATTTCATGTCATATAATCATGGTTGTGTGGTTATTGGTTGGCTAGGCAAAGTGATTTTTTTATTTATGATGAACCATGTTATGTAATTATACTTTTAGTGATTATCTGGATGTATTTGACTAGCGGCATATATATGCAACATGCATAGATGTTAGGTATATTTTAACATGTTGCAAACTCTTGGATGTGTTTTAGTATCTTCCTATATATATATGAACTTATTTTCGATAGTATTAATTGATTACGAGTGTATGATATGTTATACAAATATGAGTATACATTGTGAATCATAAATAAATATGAATGAGGATCAATTTAGACTGGCATGACAATTTAACAAGTAATAAACATAAAACAACTTCCATTTCTCATTAAAACATTTTTCAAATGTTACAAACATTACATACCCAAGTTGATACAAAAAAAAAAATCAACCACAACAACCATCCATCCCCACCATAAACCACAGTCTAACTATACAAAATAACCCAAAACATTACATTAATGTAGGTTTAACAAACAAACTCATTCCCACCCAAATCTCCAACCTAGTGAAAATGACCACAGAATTCAAGAAGTCAAGCTTATGAGTTAGATGCGCCATTTGATTCCGCACCTCTCCAACTCCATTCTTCAAATTTTTCAAGCTCCCGACATCGACATTGTTGTTGGTCTTAGTCGCTACCTTGCCACCCCAACCATCAACATATCCAATGGGCTTTGCCCATTTGAAAAATCCACAAACCTTATTCTGATAGTTGTAACACAACCAATGTTTATGGTTGAGTGATTATAATGCCCTAATTTCAACCTTTCTTGGACACCTATAGTTTTCATTCTCGTATAATAGAGTGAGATCTTTCAGAAATTGACCACTGTCACAAAGTAATGATGCTATGGAAGATGATAAGACCTTCAATGCTGGACATATATAAAAGATAGGAGGAGGATAAAAATATTAAAAATCGTGGAGAAACGAGGAGGAGAGACAATTTGCATGCTTAACGGTCACTGGCAAAAAAATTTAAAACACTTTATCATATAAGAAAGTAATAACCCAACCCTAGTAAAACTAACATAGGCATGGAGGAGAATATTCCTTTTGTTAGGCCATTTGAGGCGAGATGCAATTTTTCAACATTTACTAGGGCAGGTTGCAATTAGTAGAAACCCGAGGCTGCTCCACGTAATTCACCCATATATTTTCAATACCAATTTTTAATACCTCCCAAATTTTATCTTCTTTTAGTTTTTATATATAATGGTTGTTATTATAATCAAATTCTATTAGTACAATAAACCGCTGTATTAGTTTTTCTTATTTCAAAGCGTATAAATCCTTTTTTTGTCATTTTAATATTTTAAAACATTTAGAAGACTAAAATCCAACTAGAAAAACTATTGGACAAAAATAACACCTTAATTATATTAAGATAAAATTATAATAAATTAATTTTTTAATATAATTATTTATTGAAAAATACTTTATTTATTTGACCACCCGTAAAAATCAAGTTTCACCTCTGACCATATTATATTTAACTACAAGAAATGGAGGAAATCTATGGGATTGAATCCTGATTTGATTTTGAGTAATTTTTTAATTTCTAATAATAGTATAAATTTTTTTCTGTTAAAAAACTCATTTCATCATTCATCGTATTTATTATTTTTCATTGTTTTTTAATCATTATTTTAAACCTAAGGATTTAGGGTTTAGAAATTGATCCGGTCTAGATACCGGCCCCCATACTTGTGACGTCAGACTGATCTCATATAAGGAAAACCGGTGTCCAGGTTCGACATTACCACACCGGATATCCGTTGTCTGATCATCCGCCCTCACTCCATGACAGCATCATTCATTTTCGCTGTAACGATTTTGTGTTCATTGATACAGGATATTTATATAATTGTTAGCTTTTCCTTCATAGCAAGAGAAGAGCCTTTTTGATAACTTATCAACGAAGACACAGTTTGTAGCAAAATACGTCACATCAATGGCTTCAGAAAGTAAGTGGGCATGTCAGCAGATTATGCGGAAAAGGTGATTATCCTCTCCTCTTTCTAGAGTATTTTACTCTGATAATTGACCTACCCCCCTGACACATTCTGAAAGTCGAGCCACTTTATTGACATAATATACACGCAATCAGAGATAAGGGACCCACCTGCATCTAACGTCTCATTTTTCTCTTACGTTCAACTATAAGAAGCCATATCAACACACGTGCATGGTATCGTTGTTCTAACTCATACTTACTGTTACTACGCTTGAGTATTCATTGAGTTCAAACACTCTTCTGACTTGAGCGTCGGAGAATCTTTGCAGGTGGCACCGCCTTTCGCCCCCCTACAACGCGAATCGTTGGTGTAAAGGATCTCCAGGACAACAAGACCGGCCTCTCCCACTGAGAGACCGGATTAATACATCGGATATACACAGTTCCGGTGTGCAAACCCTAAAAACACCTGCACTCTTGTGGCTGGTCCCACACCGGATCCTAGACCCCGGTCCAGACTAGTTCATTGGCACGCCCAGTGGGACACGATAGAGTTATTCCCATTTTCGCAGAAGTAAGGTTGTCACAATGGAAGGTGATGGGAGAGACTTCGTGGAAGGTCACGTGGAGGATGTGACCCATCAACAGGCTGGGAGGAGACTCGTCTTCGACTCCCCTGTAACTCAAACCCGGAGGATGGTGCAAGTGCAGACGCCTGACCCTCGCGATGAGGTTATTAGGCAACTAAAGGAGGAGCTGATGGAGTTGAGGCGAGAGAGAAAAGGAGCTGGGGACAGAGTAGTGTCTCATGCAGAGGATGTCCACCATGCATCAGCGAGGGATAGATCTACCACCCTCCAGTATTCGAAGATCCCTACATGTGAGGAGAGGGAGCAAACACAGGACTCTGGTGATAGAGTCAGTACTAGGAGAAGGGAGCAGGCGGTGGTAACTTCAGGGACATACAAGCTCAATGTCCCTTTCTCAAGGAGGTTGATGAATGTTGTCATTCCAAAACATTTGCAAACAACTCAGCCGTTGTCGATTGGGAAGTATAATGGAGAGTCCGACCCCACTAAGCATTTGGATGCTTATGTTTATGAAGCTATGTATCTGGGAGCAGACGAGGATGTCATGTGCAGAATGTTCCCAAGGACGTTGACAGAGGAAGCTCTCAGCTGGTTTAAAAGTTTGCCTTCAGGATCTATAGATTCTTGGGAGGAAATGGCTGCTGCATTCGAAAGCCATTTCGTTATCTCCAGGGATATCCCAAGAACTTCTCACACTCTGGCCCAGATAAGACAAGGAGAAACTGAGACTCTTAAGGAGTTCCTCAAAAGGTTTTACAAGGAGGCTGCGTTGGTCCCTAACCTCACGGAGGCCATACAACTCCATATTGTAGTGGAAGCCCTTCAGCCGGGTTCAGCCTTTGCCTTATCTTTGGCAAAGAGCCCACCTACAACCTTCGAGGAGTTTCGAAGGAAAGCTTCCAAATATGTGGGCATAGAGATGCATCTAGAGGCAACTGCAGCAAGAGTAAAGCCTTCTGCACCCGCTCAGCAGCCACGGAGAGAAAAGGAGAGAGCGAGGCCCGAGAAGCATGCCTTTAGAGATGATTTCGTGAGTGCTCGTCAGCATTCACGAGATAGGCGCGTATCATCGTTCAATCACTATGCTCCATTGAACACCAGGCACTCACAAATCATGAGGGAGGTTGGTTGGCCAACTCTGAACGTCTTTGGTATAAGGAAGCCAGCCCCAGCCAAGAGGGGTGGTAACCCACGTAAATACTGCACTTTCCATGAGCAAACAGGGCACAACACTGATGAGTGTAAGGCGTTAAAGAATACGGTGGAGACTCTCATTCGGGAAGGAAAGCTGAAGCAGTATTTGTTTAAGGAGAAATCTATGGATGAACCTCACAGGATGGAGAAAAGGAATAGAGATCCTGATGATGAAGACGATAATACACGCAACCCAGCAAGGAAGTTCACTGCGGCTGAGAAGCAGAAAGGGGTAGTGATTGCTGAAGGTGCCCAACAAAATAGTATGCCCCAGCAGCAGAGACAGGGCAGACGAGAAGTGATTGAGATGATAGCTGGAGGATTTGCGGGAGGAGGAACATCAATCACAGCACGAAAGAACCACCATAGGATGATTCTCTCAGTCCAGGGTAAACCGAGGGATAACCGCCCTTTTAGGGACAGATTGACAGCCCCGACGGTGTCGTTTACAGATGATGACTTCGGCCCAACAATTCCAGGAGGCGATGATGCAGTAGTGATTGTGGCCGTCATAGCCAATAAAGACGTCAAGAGAATCCTCGTTGATCAGGGAAGTTCTTGTGATGTTATCTTTTATAATTGTTTCAAACGAATGGGTTTCAATGATGCAGATTTACAACCATACACACAAGAACTCACAGCGTTTAACGGAGCCAAGCAATCCACTAAGGGATACCTCGACACTTTGATTTCTTTTGAAGGAGAGCCCGGTGCAAGAACGGTCAAGTCAAGAATTCTGGTGATCGATGTGGAATCCCCGTACAACGGTATCATAGGCCGTCCAACATTGAACGCTATGGAAGCAATTGTATCTACCCCTCATCTCCTGATCAAATTTATCGACAAGGACAATGGTGTGTCCTCACTCCGCGGAGACCAGGAGATGGCTCGATATTGTTATAATCTGAGCCTCAACATGATTAAATTGGATGCATTCAACAAGAAGAGGAAGTTGAACGACGGAGGAACAGCGGCAGGGTCTGTCAGTCTTATTGACTTAGACCCCAGAGCGGAATTGAAGATTGATCCACTCAATCCATCTAAGCCCACACCAGATGGTGGTTCCAGGGATGTCGTATTGGGAGATTCCCCAGAGAAGATCACGCACATTAACGATAAGCTGGAGTCGGCTATGGAGCAACGCTTATTAGCACTTTTGCAGGAATTCAAAGACCTTTTCGCATGGACAGCAGCAGATATGCCAGGGATGGATCCTGAGTTCTGTTGTCACAAACTTGCAGTGTATCCTGAAACCAGACCGGTGGCCCAGAAGAAGAGGAGGTTGGGACCGGAGAAGCAGAAGGCGGCTTGTGAGCAAACAGAGGAGTTGTTGAAAGCAGGTTTTATAAGGGAAATACGCTATTCATCTTGGCTTTCTAATGTGGTCATGGTGCAGAAGGCTAACGGTAAATGGAGAATGTGTACTGATTATGTGGATCTTAACCGTTGCTGCCCTAAAGATCCATATCCCCTTCCCAACATCGATCGCATGGTGGATGATTCATCTGGTTACCAATACCTCAGTTTCATGGATGCTTATTCGGGGTACAATCAGATTCCGATGTGGGAGGGAGACCAGGAGAAGACTGCATTTATCAATGACCGTGGTGTTTTCTGCTACACCGTCATGCCTTTCGGATTGAAGAACGCCGGCGCTACCTATCAGCGCATGATTAACAAAGTCTTTGAAGGGATGCATACAAGGCTGGTCGAAGTTTATATTGATGATATTATAGCCAAAACACCCACTGGAGGAGACCACATTGAAGATCTACGCCAAGTTTTCACTAGGCTTCGGCAATACAACATGAGGTTAAATCCTTTAAAGTGCACCTTCGCCGTTCCAGCAGGAAAATTCTTGGGATTCATGTTGACTCAACGAGGCATTGAAGCTAACCCCGGGAAATGTCAAGCAATCCTGGACATGCAGAGTCCTAAATGTTTAAGGGAGGTCCAGTCATTGAATGGAAAAGTGGCCGCTTTAGCTCGTTTCATGCCCAAGATGGCGCACAGGTCCCTCCCCTTGTATAAGGCGTTGAAGAAACATAAGAGTTTTGAATGGGGAGAAGAACAAGAGCAAGCATTCCAACAGCTCAAGGCCGTTCTTTCGAGTCCACCAATTCTTGTTAAACCTGACCCAGGTGAAACGTTAATTTTATACTTGGCAATATCCGATGAAGCTCTAGGTGTAGCCTTGGTGAAAGAAACCCCTGAAGGGCAGAGACCGGTGTACTTTACTAGTAAAACGCTTCAGGGGGCAGAAGGAAGGTATCAGAAGATTGAGAAAGCCGCCTTGGCAGTTGTTTGGGCATCACGACGGTTGAGGCCTTATTTCCATGCGCACCCAGTATTGGTGAGAACGGATTTACCACTCCGTTCAGTACTCAGCAAACCAGACCTCGCTGGAAGGATGATAAAATGGTCTATTGAGTTATCTGAATTTGAGATTTCATATGAGCCTCGAGGAGCCATCAAGGCACAAGTATTGGCCGATTTTGTAGTGGAAATGTCTGGGGCAGACCCGGCCACCCCTCGAGCGCATTGGACCATCTACGTCGATGGTTCGTCGAACAGCAAAGGTTGTGGAGCAGGTGTGGTGGTAGAAAGTGATGACGGTGTGCACCTAGAAATTTCCCTCAGATTCAATTTCAAGACCTCCAACAATCAAGCCGAATACGAAGCATGCTTGGCCGGCCTCCGTGCGGCGATTGACATCGGAGCATCAGCAGTTACACTCTGCAGTGATTCCCAGCTGGTGATTTCGCAAATCCAGGGGGAGTACCAGGCGAAGGAGCCACAACTTCAATTATACTTGAATTGTGTTAATGAGCTGAAGGGAAGATTTGAAGTTTTAGAGTTCAAGCATGTGCCTAGGGAAGAAAATACCAGAGCGGACATCTTATCAAGGTTGGCAAGTACAAAGCAGCCTGGTAGCACAACAACGGTGGTTCAAAGCACTTTGACATCACCCAGTATACCTCTGTATCCTTCTCTGAATGCTGTCATGGTGAGCTATCCATATGAGGATTCTTGGGTCATCCCCTATATTCGTTATCTGGCTGATGGTCAACTTCCCACTGACGAAAAGGAAAGGAGACGAGTGAAGAGGGAGTTGCCATATTTTACTATGGTCGATGGTGTTCTCTACAGAAGGGGATTCTCTGTCCCATATCTTTCATGTTTAAGAGAAGATGAAGTTCAAGCGGTCTTGACTGAGGTACACGAGGGGCAATGTGGGCACCACGCTGGAGGCCGAAGCCTAATGAGAAAAGTCCTCAGGGCTGGATACTGGTGGCCCACTGTGAAGCAGGATTCAGCAGATTTCGTGAGGAAGTGCGACGCTTGCCAAAAATTCTCCAATCTCCACCATACACCGGCCCAAGAGTTATCTTCATCTGCCGTGCCTTGGCCGTTCTACCAATGGGGCCTTGATATTTTGGGTCCGTTTCCCACTGCGCCAGGAGGAATCAAATACTTGATCGTGGGAGTAGACTACTTCACCAAATGGATCGAGGCAGAACCCGTAGTGCATATCACTTCTGCACGTACAAGACGTTTCATGTACGAAAATATCATTGCTCGGTTCGGGGTGCCAGGGCGGATTGTGACTGACAACGGCACACAGTTTACAGATAAAAAGTTCACGAATTTACTTGAAGGACTGGGGATAGTCCAGATATTTTCATCTGTTGAACACCCCCAGACCAATGGGCAAGCAGAGGTAGCTAACCGAGAGGTGCTAAAGGGGTTAAAGAAGCGTCTGGGAGAAGCGAATGGAGGATGGACTGACCAGTTATGTCATGTTCTATGGGCATACCGCACTACGCCTCATTCTTCAACTAACGAATCCCCATACCGGTTGGTGTACGGGGTTGAGGCGATGATCCCAGTTGAGTTACAAACAAGGTCGGCTCGTGTGGAGTATTTTTCAGCAGAAGATAACAACGCCAACTTAGCATCAGAGCTGGACGTCCTGCAAGAGTTAAGGGAAAATGCTTTCGTCAGAGATCAGGCAATAAAAGCAAAGGCCGCACTCCGGTACAATAAACGTGTCCAGTACAGAGCTTTTAACACCGGAGACCTTGTTCTGAGAAAGGCCAGTGTTGGGAACAAATTCGCTCACCAAGGAAAGCTAGCACCAACATGGGAAGGACCTTATAGAGTTTCGGAGGTGACTGGAAAGGGATCATACCGATTGGAAGAACTTGATGGAACCCCAATCCGCAACAAATGGAACACTCAGAATTTACGAGTGTATTACAGCTAGTTGGTAAGACGGCGTGTACTCTTTTTCCTTACTTGAGTTTTTTCCCACTGGGTTTTCTCAAGAAGGTTTTAACGAGGCATGGCCCCAACGATGCTCTTTGTGTAACCTATATTCAATTTTAATAAGAATATATTTTACCGCCCTATCATTCTCACTTTTCTTGTGTGTTATGATTTAAAGCCGTGGCTTAATGCGCATACACCTCAGGACGGATGAACGCAACTACCTATTTTGTAGTTGGTGAGATAATTCCTCGAAGAACGGAGGAAGACCCCCAAGTCAGACGATGTAATTCCCTGAGGTGGAATGGGTTGTAGGGCTGGTCCTTTCTCAAGGCCACAAACCGAACCCCATTCGAAGACTACATGGGTTGTAGGGCTGGTCCTTTCTCAAGGCCACAAACCGAACCCCATTCGAAGACTACATGGGTTGTAGGGCTGGTCCTTTCTCAAGGCCACAAACCGAACCCCATTCGAAGACTACATGGGTTGTAGGGCTGGTCCTTTCTCAAGGCCACAAACCGAACCCCATTCGAAGACTACATGGGTTGTAGGGCTGGTCCTTTTTCAAGGCCACAAACCGAACCCCATGCGAAGGCTTGGGCGCAGTAGGCCGGTTCACACAGAAGACCGCGCTGAACCCCGAGTAACGGGCGCAGTAGGTTCAGGATTAGCCCTGATCCGAACCCCGTGTTGAAGGCTTGGATTGTAGGATTGCACCGAACTCCAAGTACGGTTAGTAGGATCGAACCGAACACCGTGTGAAGACTTGAGGTGTAGGGCCAAACCGAACCTCAAGAGAAAGCCATGAAGCTTACCCTTGCCAAAGCTATACAAAATTCAAAGGTAATATCCGTCCTCAATTGTGAAATGTCCATCCCGGAGCGGTTGAACGCTAATGTACCCGCTCTACATCATCGAGGACAGTTAAGCATCTCTATCTTTTGAGAATTTAAAAGGTAATCCTTGAGGTAAAATTCCCCTTCCCAATGTACTTACACTTGGGGACAGGGCATGTTTTCACTTAATTGTCACTTATTCGATACTATTTGTTGTCTTAATCCGGTGTGATAAGTACGCGTTAAGCAGCTAGGTAACCACACAGAACGGATTCGTAAAGCATTAAAAACAATAAAGTGTTTGGTACAGCACTAAGTTATCCAACAATCATAAGAAAAGCAACAGTGAATTTTATTTCCAAGAATAAAGAAATTGTTCAGGTTACAAGGTAGTAAAACTGGAGCTGATCCCAGTACACAGCTATGAATAAAACAAAGTTAAGGGGCCGCTGCTTGATCCTCCGAGGTGGGCACTCTTTCCTTCTCCGCTCTGTCCTCCATTCCAGGGGGGGCACCTTCTTGTGCTTCAGCTCCAGAGGCAGCAGTAGGCATGGTAGGCTCCATACTTTGGCCTTCAGGGAGAGGAGGCAATTCGTACAGAGATGCAGGGGGCTCGTGGTGCGATCCGTCCTTGTGAACTTCGACAAGTCTTCCCCCATGGAACTCAAAGAACGGATCTAATCCGTACAAATTCAGCTTTATTCCAGGGTTACGATAGTAGACTTGACGAAGGGCCAGGCCGAAAGATTCATACGCCACATTCTTGCATATATCCAAGGCTTTGGCAGCCTTGGCCTTTGCAGCAGCCAGCCTTCTTTGAACCTTGGCGTAATCCTCTTCTGAAGGCCCAGCACTCGCACCACCCTTTTTGAGTTCATCAATTTGGGCTTGCATCTCTTTCCGAATAGACTCCCACTCCCCGAGGTCCTTGTTGCGACCCTCCTCCATAGCTTTGAGATCGTCAGCAAGCTTGGCCGATCTCTTCTTCTCCAGTTGTAATTCTTCCTCAAGGAGGGGTATGGATTTGTTCTTATTTTGGAGGTCGGCAACGTCCCGCTCTAGGGCCTTGTTCGCCAAATGAACTCGGCTTGCCTCTTCAGTCTTCCTCTGGAGCGTTTCTTTAGTTTTCTTCAATTCTGACTCCACCCCCCTGTGAACTTCAGCTTGCTTGGCCGCAAATTTCTCCTTCACCGCGAGTTCGGTCTCAAGTTTTTCAACCTGATCCATATAGTCAGCTTTCTCGCTTAGGGACTCAAGCAGGCCGGATAGTTCATCAAGTTGCCAACGGCCAGCCTTACAAGCACCTCGGACTCCAGCAGCGTCGAGGGAAGGGCGGAGGCAATACCGTGCTTTGGGGAGAGTAGGAGGCATAGATCCTTGAAACCACAGATAAGGAGAAAGGAAGGAGTCACGCGGAGGATCGAACGCCGGAGGAGGACCGTTCCCAGAATCCGGCTCTGAAGCATTTTGAGAAGAAGGTGCAGAGAACTCAGGAGCGGGTTCCTTTCCCTTGTTCTTCTTTAATTCGGCTTCTTCGGCCGTCCTCTGACGCTTTTTCACAGGGTCATCAGAGGAGGGCTTTTCTTGATCAGCCTTCTTCACAAGATGCCTCTTCTTTTTCTTTTTCTCTGGGACGGCCTCCTCGCCACCCGCCCCAGCGGCCTCATTTGCTTCTTCGGCTTCTTCCTCATCGAAGAGAGGAACCTCATCTCCTACGGCAGAAGTTAAAGGAATGAGGGGAGTTTTGGTGGCGTTCCTCTTCGCCTGGATGTTATTTTCTTCAGAAGAAGAGTCATCATCAGCCAACATGGACCTTAGTGACAACATCTCGGGGCAGGCCTTTTCAATTTGTTCTGCAAAACAAAAAGAGTTGAATAAGCATACATGAAGGAAAATAACTAGAACGGTATAACCATACAATACAAGGAGAATAAGAGCAAATATTACGGAGGTAGGTGTTTTTGATGTCTTCCTCGGCCAGGAGAAGACGGCTGGAAAACCCTTTGAGGGTCTTTGAGGCCGTCTGCAGGGCGCTCAAGACTTCAACAGAATGAGGGGAAAGTTCACTCTCATCTGTATAATAGGCACGGCTCATTAGGAGAAAATGCTCGTGCGTCCAGCTAAGGGGAAATTTGTTGAACCCCTCTTTATTTCGCCAGAAGACCGGCTTATTTGGTTGAATCCGGACTCGCGTGTAGTAGTGCTTGAAGGAGCGTCCATCTATCTTTGCGGATTCCGTAAAACACTTGAAATTTACAACCCTTGAGTCACTACGGAGTGTAATGAACCCAAGGCCGCCCTTCTTATTAGCTCGGCGGACCACTTGGCAATAGTAAAACAGCTTGGCCACAGTGGCGGTGAAGCCAAAATGCCCCCCCAAGACTTCCAGAGCCCGGACAAGACTCCAACCGTTGGGATGTAATTGTGAGGGGGCACAGTCCAAGAAACGCAGGACGGCCATCTGGAAATCCGTCAGTGGAAAGCGCACCCCCAGCTTTAAGAAAATGAAGTCGTACATATAGACCGACCTCGCGTCAGGGACGTTGTGGCATATTCTTTCAGAAGGATGCGGAGCCATCACAGCGTATCGCGCTTTGTACTTCTTATCTGAGTATATCTTACAGCGGAAAGAAACCGTGCGCTCCTCCTCACTGGCATGGGCCGACGGGATCTCTAAGAACTCCTCTTCCACCCAGCAATAAGGTTTCTCCCTGTTAAGTTTCTCCCAGTCAAGCCGGTGTGCCACTACATTGACACACCCTTCAGCAGAGCGGATAAACGGCGTTTTCCCACGTCCTGGAAGATCCATGGTTGTGCAGGCGCGGTGGAATGCGTAGGTGCTGTGATAAAAAGCAACATCGTCAGAGAGATAACCCTCAGCACTTGACCCCTCATCAGAGCGGCTGGAAGCCCTCGAAGTAAGGGGAACCTCAGAGCGACGAGAGGAAGAGGACGCTCGTGAGGAAGAAGCTTCGGCTCTCTCTGAGCGATGGCGCCCAGCCACAGGAGGATCCCCTGGAATCCTCCCACCACGGTGGCTAAGGGGGGCACGAGAGCCAAACCTCCCTCTATTTGAAGGACCAACGCGTCCAGCTCTAGATCGCATGATGGAAATAGAATGATTAAAATTGCAAGGAGTTGAAGGGAAGGAAGGTTACCTAAAGGAAGAGGATCTTTGAGAGGTTGAAGACGACAAGGAAATTCCAAGGAAATTCGAGCAGAGTTTCACTAAGTTTGAGAGCAAGGATGGATTTCCGAATTTGCTAAGAGTTCCTTTTATAGGTAACGAAGAAACACAATGTTATACCGAAGGTCACAAGGCTCGCCTCAAAACGCAATCCTTTCAAATTGAAACGACTCCGTCGTTTCATTACAAACGGGCGCGAAAACAGTAACGTTTCAGCAAACATTTTCGCTTAATGGGCCCCCACACAGTTTGAATCCAGGCCCAATAAGCCCAATCGACGGTTATGTTCTTGGGCAATGATGACTCTCGCATAAAAAACGCATTTATTGTCTAATCATGCTGCGCACATTTAATGCCTCCCAACCACTTTTCGAATATCAAGGGTTTCGATTCTCAAAGACTCTTGGGATTTCCATTATTTAGTTTATGCTGTCTGAATCCGTTGTGCGCAACACGAAAAGGGCGGTCACTCGTTTATTAGAGCGGATGCCACCGAGTTTCCAGAGACTTACAAGAATGCATTACCGGCATCTAGACTTCTCTCAAGAGTTGTGTAGCTCATATGAGCAACTTAACAGTCCCTCATACAAGCTAGGGGACAGATGATCCGGTCTAGATACCGGCCCCCATACTTGTGACGTCAGACTGATCTCATATAAGGAAAACCGGTGTCCAGGTTCGACATTACCACACCGGATATCCGTTGTCTGATCATCCGCCCTCACTCCATGACAGCATCATTCATTTTCGCTGTAACGATTTTGTGTTCATTGATACAGGATATTTATATAATTGTTAGCTTTTCCTTCATAGCAAGAGAAGAGCCTTTTTGATAACTTATCAACGAAGACACAGTTTGTAGCAAAATACGTCACATCAATGGCTTCAGAAAGTAAGTGGGCATGTCAGCAGATTATGCGGAAAAGGTGATTATCCTCTCCTCTTTCTAGAGTATTTTACTCTGATAATTGACCTACCCCCCTGACACATTCTGAAAGTCGAGCCACTTTATTGACATAATATACACGCAATCAGAGATAAGGGACCCACCTGCATCTAACGTCTCATTTTTCTCTTACGTTCAACTATAAGAAGCCATATCAACACACGTGCATGGTATCGTTGTTCTAACTCATACTTACTGTTACTACGCTTGAGTATTCATTGAGTTCAAACACTCTTCTGACTTGAGCGTCGGAGAATCTTTGCAGGTGGCACCGCCTTTCGCCCCCCTACAACGCGAATCGTTGGTGTAAAGGATCTCCAGGACAACAAGACCGGCCTCTCCCACTGAGAGACCGGATTAATACATCGGATATACACAGTTCCGGTGTGCAAACCCTAAAAACACCTGCACTCTTGTGGCTGGTCCCACACCGGATCCTAGACCCCGGTCCAGACTAGTTCAGAAATTAATGGACTTTTATTGTAAGTAAAAAAATAAGGTTGTGCAAAATTTTATACATGAATTTTGTGTTTTGGATATTGAGAAAGTGTGAAAAAATTTTATGATGGGGAAAAATATAGTATGTGATTATTTTTTTGGAGGTCTAAATTCTTTTGTCTTAAATTAGGGGAAGATTTCTATGGTGGGATCCATAACCTATTATTATTTTTTTTCATGAAAAATGATGAGCAACTTTTCTTAAAAATCATTCTTTTTATTTGACTTAAATGTATGGTATAAATGATATATCGGTAATTTCAATAATTTTTATAACTCTTTTTATTTATTGTACTTTTCTAATAAATTAGACATTTAAAAAAATATAATCTTATAATTTTCATAATAGTTTATTATCAATCAAACAACGTATATTTTTTTCATATTTTTTACGTGAATTTATTTTCATAATTTTATCTAAAACCAAATGGACCAGTACGGAACCTTGCTAATGCTTTATCTAGATTCTGCATTTTATATGACATCGTTCCTTTTAATAAATCTATCGGTGGTCCTCGTTTCCTCAAAAAATAAAAGAAGAAAGCAAACATAGAAATGATGGTTTTGGTTTTTTTTTTAATTATAAATTACTTGGATATCTTTTCATTTTGGTTAATAGTTAAAGATTAATTTCTTTGATATATTTGAAATAGTTTTTATGCTTTATGAACCGTGAGTGTGGAGCAGATTTATTATATTTTCTTGATATTCTTGTTGATTATGTTCTTGTCTCTACCTTCAATCATTTTAATATTCTTTTTGTTAGGAGAGATGCAAATAAGGTACATGATTCCTTTGAGAGTAAGAAGAGATGTGTTCAAATTTACGAATTAAATTTGTCTTCATTTACATTTGTTAAATGCTTTTTTTTTCACTGAAAAATAAAATTTAATATATGAACGAGAGAAAATAATTACACATTTACGTTGCAAGCATATAATTTTATTAACACATGCTTTAAAATAAGAAGGAGGAAATCAATAGAGAGAAAAAGGAAAGTTGAAATTACATTTGTAATCAAGTATAAGTTATTGGAAGAAAAATAAAGAATGGTGATGGGATGACGAGGCTTTTGCCAGTTGCAAGTACAGTATCGGTTTGTTTGGTTAAAAATTGAGGTTGAATTTGATAAAATTTAAAAAAGATTTTAATGTTAAATAGAGTTTTGATTATTTTAAATGACGTAAAAAATTAATATTAAATTTTAAATTTTATTTTTATAATTATATTTTTTTAACTACATACCAAACACATAATAAAAAGTGAGAATATAATTAAATTGGAAAAAGAGAAGACAAAAGGGGAGAAAAAGAAATGAAAGTAGTTGACTAGTGACTTTAGTGTGTAGATACAGCTAGGGTTCTTTTTCTTCATAAACACACAGCCTGGACCTCCCTCCAACACAACACTATCATCATTTTATTTTAAAATTAAAAATTGATAATAATAGAAAATGCAGGTTGGTTACTCTACTGAAGTCTCACATCACACAAACACTGGTTCTAAGTTCAGTCTCAGGGCAGAAGCATAATTATAATAATCAATAATAGCAATCCAGCACCAATGCTGCCTCACGCCCGCCTTCTCCTCCTTCTGGCGGCCACGCTGTCCCTCGTTCAAGCAGATCTGTCTTCCGAGCGAGCCGCATTGCTCGCTCTCCGCTCATCCGTCGGCGGCAGAACCCTTTTCTGGAACGCCACCAACCAGAGCCCCTGCCACTGGGCCGGTGTCCAGTGCGAGCACGACCACGTCGTCGAGCTCCACCTCCCCGGCGTCGCCCTCTCCGGCCAAATCCCCACCGGAATCTTCCGGAATCTCACCCAGCTCCGCACCCTCAGTCTCCGTTTCAACGCCCTCACCGGATCCCTGCCTCCAGATCTGGCCTCCTGCGTCAACCTTCGGAACCTCTACTTGCAGCGCAACCTTCTCACCGGCGAAATCCCAACGTTCTTGTTCCACTTACCCGACTTGGTTCGCCTCAACTTGGGCTTCAACAACTTCTCTGGCCCGTTCCCATCCTCCTTCAACAACCTCACCCGTCTCAAAACCCTCTTCATTGAAAGCAACCACCTCTCCGGCCCAATCCCCGACTTGGACCCTCTCATCCTCGACCAGTTCAACGTCTCCGACAACTTCCTCAACGGCTCCATTCCTCAGAAGCTTCGAACCTTTTCGAAGGATTCCTTTCTCGGTAACTCCCTCTGTGGCCGACCTCTCTCTCCTTGTCCCGGAGAAACCGACGCTCCTTTGTCTGTTGACAACAACGGGAATGGTAATCATAACAGGAAGAAACTGTCCGGTGGAGCCATTGCCGGAATTGTGATTGGATCGGTGGTGTGTCTTCTGTTGCTTGCTTTTGTTTTGATACTTTTGTGCAGGAACAAGAGTGGCAAGAAGGCCAGCGCCGTCGATGTTGCTGCCGTCAAGCATTCTGAACCCGAGGTTCCTCCTGAGAAGTCTGTTTCCGATTTGGAGAATGGTGGTCATGCGAACGGGCACGCCGTGGCTGTGCCGGCTGTTGCGGCGGCGATTGCGGGGAGCAAGGCGGAGGCGAACGGCGGGGCGAAGAAGTTGGTGTTCTTTGGGAATGCGGCGCGGGGGTTTGACCTGGAGGATTTGCTGAGGGCTTCGGCAGAGGTTTTGGGGAAGGGGACGTTCGGGACGGCGTATAAGGCGGTTTTGGAGTCTGGGCCGGTGGTGGCTGTGAAGAGGTTGAAGGATGTGACGATCACTGAGAAGGAGTTTAGGGAGAAGATTGAAGCTGTGGGGAGAATGGATCACGAGAGTTTGGTCCCTCTTAGAGCTTACTATTTTAGCAGAGATGAGAAGCTCCTTGTCTATGATTACATGTCCATGGGAAGCTTGTCTGCACTTTTGCATGGTCAGCTTTTCCATCTCACTCTTAACATTTCTGCTTTGTGAATTCTTCCACAATGATTACTTCTCTGCAATTCACTTTCTTTTTTGGGAATGCATCATGCTTTTTTGTTGCTCGTTGCTCATTACATTGCATCTGTTCTTTAACGTGCTTTTAAAAGTTAGATATATTAGACGCACTTGGATTGTTTGTTTCCTTTTAGGTCCTATTATGGGGTTTGTGTAGATTCGATTTCGTGTTATGTCCTTTAGGTCCCGATTGGATCCGAACTGCTATTAGGCAGGCTTAACCAAATACTAATATACTAGCAGATGGTGATTATTCAGGTCTATTACCGTTTTTAGGTTCATTTTTATGTCATCGACTTTCCAAATCCCGTAGGATAGGAGACCTTATTGTGAAACATGAAACACAACTTGAGCTGGAGTGGTAAAATGATGATGTGTGTGATCTTTGTTACAGGAAACAAAGGAGCCGGTAGGACTCCACTGAATTGGGAAATCAGATCAAGTATTGCACTTGGTGCTGCTCGTGGCATTGAGTACCTACATTCACAAGGGCCTAATGTTTCTCATGGAAATATAAAGTCGTCAAACATCCTCTTAACCAAATCCTATGATGCCAGAGTGTCTGATTTTGGCCTTGCCCACCTTGTTGGCCCCTCCTCTACCCCTAACCGTGTTGCAGGATACCGTGCGCCAGAAGTGACTGATCCTCGCAAAGTGTCTCAGAAGGCAGATGTCTACAGCTTTGGTGTATTGCTCTTGGAACTTCTGACTGGCAAGGCGCCTACCCATGCTCTCCTAAATGAGGAAGGAGTAGACCTTCCCAGATGGGTTCAATCTGTGGTTAGAGAAGAGTGGACCTCTGAGGTCTTTGATCTTGAGCTTCTTAGGTATCACAATGTTGAAGAGGAGATGGTTCAATTGCTGCAACTTGCAGTCGATTGTGCAGCACAGTACCCTGACAAGCGCCCTTCGATGTCTGAAGTGGCACGGAGCATAGAAGAGTTGCGTCGGTCTAGCTTGAAAGAGGACCAGGACCAAATCCAACACGATCCCAGCAACGATATAGAATTATAAAAGATGTATCTTCTCCCTGAGTTTGCTCTGGATTTACCACTACAAGGTGGACTTTGCTTTATCAGAGTCTGAGCCCATATTTTACTTGCCGAATCCTGTGCGAAATGTTGTTGTATTCTGTAGCCTAGGCCTCAAATTTCCTTGGCACCAAACTTTGTATTTCTTCCTTCTTTTCTCTTCAAATCTTGATTTGTGCCATCTCCTCCCTTTTTCTTCCCAAATTAATACCGTGGGGGGAGTGGATATCTGTTCCATTAGTTTTTGTTGTTGGATTCTGGTTGATTGTAATTATTACTTTTGCTTTAACATGGCTTTTACTTTTGTTGAAAACTTGTAATCGAGATGATGTAGTCGCTGTCATTGGTTGGTTGCCATGTCTCGTCGGTGGCGAATATTACTCTTTAATTCTTGCCAAAAAGTTTGTTGTGAACGTGATCACCACCTTATACCCGAAACCAACTTTGATTAATGCGTCCTCCTCTTGCCAGTTGGTTTAAGATTTATTTTGTCATTGTTTTGTTGATGCAAAATTTGAAATTTATACGTCAATCCATGGATTGCGTATGTGCTTATAATTGCAACACAACACAACACTAGTGGACCAGAAACATAATTTGTTGGCTCTAGGTCCCCCAGGGATGACCGTTATGGCATTGGCTCATGACTCTTTTGTCTCTTGCTTTCAAATGTTTGGTTTTCAGTTAGGTTGGTCAAACGAAAAAAAATCTTATAAATAAATAGAGTAAATTTTGTATTTTTATAACTTCGTTTCCTTAACTATAAAAGCTGAACTTGACGACGGTGGCCTTATGTTATGTCTCTGCTGTAGCAAGAGTAGCAAAAATTTAAAAAAAGATATGAATTTGAAAAAACTGATATCAATGTATTTTTTCAATAATACCATAATTCTATGTTATGTCTTGATCGTTTCTGAAGAGTCTAGTAAAGAATGACACTTGCTCTAACCCCATTCCCCACTTCCATCTCCGTCATCCACACCAAACTCAAAATTTCTGAACAATTTAAGACTATAATATATTGTTTGAATTAAATAAAGTTCAAAAGTACAAATAACTAAGTTCAATCCGAGCTTAACATGTTTAAAAAACGGATCAAGATTACCAGATTTAAAAATAATAGCTATATAAAGTAACATCTTTAACCAGAATCACAAACAATTTTTCTGCTGTATTTTTTTTAATAATTTACAAGAGAGAATATTACAACCAGTTTTCCTACCTTCTTATAATCACTAATATATCTGTCATATTCCCGATTTTGCTTGAAGATTTTTTTACAAAAAATATACTTACACTCATTTTTTTTTACCAAAATAATACATTGTAAGTGTAAAAATCTTTTTTATATTGTCAACCAATCATTTTTTTCAAGGGAATTGGGATAAAACGAGTATCTAATACAAATAAAAAAGTTTGAAAAAAAAAATACAAATAAAAAAGTCACGAGGGAACCACAATCCCTAATTATTCTACCCTAATTTTTTTTATCTCTTAAATATTGTTTTTTTAAATTTATGTATCGGTGTATCGGTGATGATATTAATAAGAAATCAAAAGATGATTTATTTTTATTGGAGATTGTCTTAGATTTATTTTGAAAATTACATAATTTCTGTGTGTTATTAGACCTTACGAAGGCATGAGAATTGTAATTACCTAGATGTGGTGGAGCATTGTGTGATTGTGGATTTCTGGGTTTACAAAAAGAACGAGTTTCTCTTCAGCTTTAATCAACGATGGTTTTGAAGTGATGCATGGAAAATTTGAACAATGAAATTTTAAAAAAAGCTTAATTGCAAAATTCCAACTATGAATAAGGAAAATATGGTTATTTATTATTAGAAACAAACACAATTCTTCACACACAATAAACTAATGTGAGAAAGAAACTACATACCAATAGGTAACATTACAAAAAATTTCAACTAAACAAAAATTAAAAAAGAAAGAATTTTTTTGAAGAAACACCTATTGGACCTAAATTAATGTAAATAATAGAAAGATACTATTTTAAAAGTAAATTTAATAAACAATTAAGTAATAAAATCTTATGGATATATATTTATTTTATAAATAAAATTATATAAAGAATAAAAAATTTGGTTTAAATTGAATTGGGTTGATTTTAAAATATAAATTTAAAATCTAATTCAATCTAATAAAAAATTTTAGTTTTTACGGGTTTTGATGAGTTTGATTTTTGATTTTTTTATCGGTTGAATTGAATTGGTTTATAAACACCTTTAATTAATCCCTTAACCAAAAATTTGTAAGAATAAAATTTTATGAACAATAAAATTGTTACACACAAATGATGAAAAAATGGGTTGCCCATGACCCCTCATTAGAAGACGTGGTTCCCCCCCAACTAAGAGCATTAGATTCTAAAATTAAATTAGTGAAAGCAAATGAAAAATCCCATAGAAAAAAAAATAATCATATTATTGTGAATGAAATTTGAAATATTTGATGACAAAAAGAAATTTACCCATGTTATAGTGAATTTCCAAAAATACCCCCGAATTGGATTTGCTCTAAAGAAACATAGGATTAGTGGGAAATTATGGGTGCAGTTGTGAACCCTAACTATGGAAGGTGGAAAATTACGAGAGCTAAAGCAATTCATAGAGTCATGCAAATCCAACCCTTCGCTTCTCCACGATCCTTCCCTTTCCTTCTTCAAGTCTTATCTTCTCAGCCTCGGTGCTCGCATCCCTCCCCATCCCAAAACGGTGAGTTTCCACTATTTGGGGATTTTCTCTTATTACTCACTCACTAAACCCTAATCATATATGCGCAACGTAGGAACCAGAGGATGTCGATCACAAGATGTCTGATCCTCCATTTTCTGCTCAAAACGATGATCCTGATGACATTGTAGAATCTGATGTAGAGTTGGATGACGCTGATGTTGTTCAACCTGATAACGACCCTCCTCAAAAGGTATCCTATCTTCTGTTAATGCGAGTCATTGTCTCTCAAAAGGTATCTTATTTATTTTTATTGCAGATGGGTGATCCTTCTGCTCAAGTAACGGAAGAGCAGATGGATGCTGCGCAACTAGCAAAATCTAAGGCAGTTGATGCTATCTCACAAGGCAATACCTCTGAATTTTGTGAAGGAATTCAAGGTTGCTTCTTTTTGTCTGTCTTAATTTCAATTGACTTACTTGTTTACAGGTAAACTGGATGAAGCACTTGACCACCTGACACAAGCTGTTTTGTTGAATCCACACTCAGCTATCCTTTATGCTACTAGAGGTACTCTTGGAATCAAATGCCTTTTCATAAATTCTTGTCAGTATTTTTTTTGCACTTTATTGTTTGTTTTTGGCTAATGCATCGTTCTTTCGAAAACTTTTATTTCTCAATTTCAGCTAGTGTCTTTATGAAATTGAAGAAACCGAATGCTGCTATCCGTGATGCTGACACTGCCTTGAAGGTTGATTTATTGATGTTTTCCTAACTTGGTTTGTAGAACACATGATGGAAAAAAAATTTCTGTACTAGATGAGTATGTGGACTGAAAGGTATAGTATTTGTCCCAGATAAATCCGGACTCGGCTAAAGGATACAAAATACGGGGAATGTCAAGGGCTCTATTGGGACTATGGAAAGAATCTGTGAGTGATCTGCGTGTGGCTTCAAAGTTAGATCATGATGAAGAGATTGCTATGGCACTTAAAAAGGTAATTTGCCTACTTTGTTGGAAGTTAGAACCTGCAGAGGGAATCCCTGTCTGTTTTGTAGTTTATATCTTTTGACTGGACAGGTTGAACTGAATGCCAACAAAATTGAGGAGCATAGGAGAAAATATGATCACCTACGGAAGCAAAAGGAACAGAAAAGACCAAGAGTTAAGAAGGAACAACAGACAGAAGACAAAGTAAGTATAGTATAGTGTATAGTTTCCTTCATTGCACAATCTTATTGAGAGCTAGGATTTTCTTTAGGCTTCTCTTCACACTAATGTTGATTTCTATATGAATTTGTTCTTCTAGAGTAGTTGTCTAATTTTATTCTTAGCCTGTCATGGTGAGAATGCAATGTGTAACAATGGGAAGTTGTTGGCCCCCTCTGCATGTGGTTAATAGTAAAGCTATGAAATGATCCTGTTATAGCTGAAATTCTTTTGATTTTTTCCCTCAGGTTCAAGAAGCATTATCTGCATTAAAAGATGGTAAGTCTTTCTATGTCCATCTGTGTTGTGGTTTTGTTGACTTGCTTATATTGTGGCTAATGTGTATAATAAAAACAGTACACCATAGTCCATTGACTAGTCCTATTCCTGCATCACTGTTGTATGCCAATTATAGAAGTATTAGTATCCATATTTTTGTCTTAATTCCCATCTTGCATTACAGCCTTAAAATTTCATATCAAGTGTATTTGACCTATTTGAAATCCTTGTCCCAGATAGTGTTTATCATCATGATTTGGTTTTAGGGTTGTATGTTTAAAATATTTTCAAGATAATGAGTAATGACTCGTGTTATCCAATCTCCATTTCGTAATATAAGATGCGATTGACCAAATCATCAAGATCAAGGTGAAACGTTTATTTTAGTTGATATATAAATTTAATTTTTTTTTCCAAATATACCCCCCTAATATTAAATGATTGGAATAGTGACTTATGTTTGTCTTGGGAATTTAAGTTTAAAATAAATTAGGGGTATAAAAGGAATTGTTCATTTTATACAGCATAAAATAGTCAATGTCCCTTATATTTTGAAACAAAATCATTCAAATTTTTGTACCTTATATTTTGAAATGGAAGTTTATCTTCTTTGGATATTCAGATATATGTTGCATAAAGATCAGCAAATGTTGCATAATTAATTTTTCATGAAAAATAGCATGTAGCCTTGCTCCATGCATTTCAATTAGCATTTATTGGAAATATATTGTCATTTATGTAGGCAACTTGGTTTGTTTTACTTTGTTTGCTTCCTTATTGCAACACATGTATATTGGCTTGAATTTTTATTATTATATTGCTCAAACCATGCTTGTTTGTGTGATTTGAAGACTAGTTATCAAATAGGGCGTAACTTTATAGTGATTGGATGAAGAGGGGGAAGATGTTATAAAGCCAAATTGATTAAAAAATTCATATGCAACTGTCATGTCATCACCCTCATTTTCCTTTGACCTAATATCGCAAATGTATTTTTCTATCTGTGTATAATCTATAGCCATTCTTTGAAATTGTAATTGAGACGTTGGTAATTTATATTAATTCATTGACTTAGTAAGTTCGTTCCATTTGAAAGGGCAAGTCATTGGCATTCACTCTACTGGTGAATTGGAAACAAAGTTGAATGCTGCATCAAAAACATCACGTTTGGCAATCCTGTATTTTACTGCAGCATGGTGTGGCCCATGTCGCTTCATTGCACCTATCTATACAAGCTTGGCTGAGAAGTACCCAAAAGTGGTATTTTTGAAAGTTGACATAGATGAGGCAAGGGATGCTGCTTCACGTTGGAATATTACCAGTGTTCCAATGTTTTTTTTTGTTAAAAATGGCAAAGAGGTTGACAAAGTGGTGGGGGCAGACAAAGTTACCCTTGAAATGAAGATTGCACAACATGCTGGCTCTTTTTAAGTGAATACCTTACAAGAACCCTGATGAGATAATATTTTTTTTGTTGTTCCTCTGTTTTGATGTCCATAATCTCATAGAAAGGAAAAGATTAATTGGAAGTTTCAACGTATTATGGCTTGATGTTTCCTTTGCTTAATGGCGGGCAGAAAGTGTTAATGTTGATTTGGATAGTTTCAAATTTTCAGTATGATTCAGGGTCAAGATGACTGTAAAAGGGAAGCAAAAGTTTTAACATAGGTGACGGTTACTTTTTTGTAAAGTTGTTGGTTCAGTTTAACTTTTTTTTTAATGCAAGATATGGTAATGTATAGGACAGTGTATTTCAACATCACTCTTTATCTGTGGGTAAGTGCTGGGATTAGAGCCAGCTTCATCGTAACTGTGCGTTCACTGTTCTGTTGTTCATTAAAGACAACTAAGGTAATTTGCATAAACACAAGGATTGTCATTCGATATTTCAGGATAGAAAAACAGAAAACTCGTAAGATTCTTTTAACAGAATAGCTATTATACAATAACGCTATTGTGACCTAAAGCTTTATAGCAGGCCGGGAGATATGTATAAACTAATTAGTCTTACAAAGAAAATGGGTGGAACCCGATTCATTTTCTCTCATTCTTGGAGTAAAATCTCAAAACCAAATAGAAGAAGAACCTGTAAAGAACACCCCAAGCTAGCAGGATTAAGATGTCATACAATATGTTCTTCATTGTGATATCCATTGTGGCCAAAACATCTTCTCCTAATAAGCAATTTGCAGGCAGACTATCATTATGATGTTTGCTGCGTGTCACGTCTCCTAATGGTCCTGGTGATAATTCTGCTGGGTTTCCTGTGTAGCAGCGGTCGTTCTTGAATTCATTTATCAGCAATGCCTCAAATGGGTATTTGATTGCAGAAATGTAGTGGAGCCACCTCCAGTAAACGGGTATCTTATGTTGTTTGAGGAAGAAACCGCAGGTCAGAAAGAAGAGTGCTGTAGTGGCTATGACTACTGCATACCCTGTGATGTAACTCGGCACAAGTGCACTAACAAGCATCACATATGCATTGGTAGTAATAAGCGAGGTAAAAAGTATTAGCCAGAAATTTAATAAATTGCTTCTCAAGTGGAGCCACAGTTTGGTTATGAAAGCAAATGTGAGGCCTTGGATCGCAAAAAATGGGAGATAAACAATGAGGGAAGAGATGACATATGAAGAAGCACGGTAAGCATTGTGGGAAGTCTCCCTGATGAAGATGAACCTTTCCATGATAAAAGATGGGACTGCATCATTAGAAGAAAAGAAAACAAGGCACACTGCAAAGATGTAGAAATTGAGGAGCCTATTGATGTCTTTGAAACTATCCTCCCTTAAATTTCCAAAAATGGAGGACAGGACAATTGCCATAACAGTTAACACAATCTCACGGGAGAGGAAGAGTTCTGGGGTGCGAATTACATTCAGTGTTGTTCGCCATGAGAGCACCAGAACCTCACGCCACCATGGGTTTGCATACTTGGAACCAGAGTTTGACTCATCAAGCACTTCCTGAATCTCAAACTCTTCAAATGAAGGTGCATATGAAGTTGTTGAGTAGTCCATAGACTTGCTAACCAATGCAGGAGTTTTTGGGCGATAAAGGTCCTGATAAGCTGCAGAATATTGGTTGGAAACTATACTTCTTGGTCCTGACATGGGTGTTTTCCCTGGTGTCCACCCTGGAGTTCTTGCTGGAGTCCATGATGGTTGGCGACGGGGTGTTCCTACTACACCATTGTAAAGCCAGACAGAGAAATCTTTGGCTGAGAAATCTTTGTAGAACTGAGAAGCCAAACGTGGGTAGACACCACTAGTCATGTTCCTTGGAGTTTGAACACTTTTCCTTTCCAGGGATTTATCAAAATTATCATCATCATCATCATCATCAACCTCATCACGATAACTAAACTGTACAGAATCAGGTTGTGCTTTTCCAGTAGTGAATCCTTGGCTTTGTAGGTTAATGAAGTGTTTAGATGCAGGGGCGTTCCTTCTGTAAGGTGTTTTTGGAGGTTTCCTAACAGGTGTCATGGCAGCTGGGTGAGGTTTGAGCCCATCACGTTGGTACTGGACAAGGGGGTCAAGCCCAACCGTTGCTTGATCATATTCACTTATAACATCTAGGAGATACTCAATACTGTTTTCTCCATCAGGTACAGGCCTTCCAAATCCTGACATGTGAGCCTGAAGTGCATCTGGCTTTCCCATGTATATCAGTCTCCCCCTGTCACCAATTAAATCCAGTAGCAAATCTGGTCATGATAAATTTATATTTGGTTTACAAATAAATTGAGCCTACAATCACTACCCAAATCCCATCTTCTAGTCAAACTCAAGTGCATGTCATGAATATAACATTCTACTTCATCCATGTAAAATAATAGATAGGGAGTTCATCTTTTTTTTTTTCGCCACTTCAATCCATATAACATTAGCATACTGTAGAGACTTTGATATCAAGCTGAGATCTAATAGACTAACAATCTTAGCTACAAGCCGAAAGTATAGTTTTTAACTTTTTATCACGTTATATGTGCTCAATATTTGTTTTGGTCTACGTATCAATTTCAGATGGTTTACATGGTTAAGCTTTATATATCTCCTCATTTCAGGTTCTTCAGACAGTCAAATAAACATTATATTATATCAGGCTTATCAACTAAAGAATATACAGGCTGTGAAATTTTCACCTTGCAAGGACGGTGATCTTGTCCAGGAGCATTTGAATTCTATATGAAGGCTGATGTATGGTCATAAGGACAATGCTTCCACCTCGAGCTATGTCTTTAACCTTTTCTACTACACTGTAAGCACTTGTAGAATCAAGGCCTGAGGTAGGTTCATCAAGAAACAAAAGTGATGGGTTATGAATGATGTCTATGCCAATGGATACCCTTCGTCGTTCCCCTCCTGATACGCCTCTCCTTCCCTCGTCTCCGATATAAGTATGTGTAGCACTCTGAACATCATGAAGTCATTAGTGTCATGGTATGTGTGAGTAAATGAGAGGGACAAAGGTTTATACCTGTAAGCCCAGTTTATCAAGGAGCTCATAAACCCTCTTCTTCTTTTCGTCTCTAGAAATGGAAGGAGGAAGCCTAACTTCAGCTGCAAACATAAATGTTTCAAAAACAGTCAACATAGGGAAGAGCTGGTCATCTTGCATCACATATGATGACACCATTTTCATGTAGCTTGTAGTTACCTGCATAAGTAGAGGATGCATAAATTAGAAAAAAAGGAAGACTTTTTTTTCATTTGAGAGAGAAATTATGATTCCAGCAAAAAACATGAAACAGGAATTCATCATTACCGCTTTTCCATCAATCTTAACTGATCCTTCAAGACTTCCTTTCGCAATTCGACCGGCCAGGGCATCAAGAAATGTGGATTTTCCAGCACCACTAGGCCCCATGATAGCCATAATTTCACCTTTTATTGCCTGTCCGGAGATATCATGGAGGAGATATGCTTCTTTCTTAATCCAAACTCCATCCTTTTTATGCTTCTTTATGATACTATAGGAGAGGTTATTGAATTCCAGGCCATAGCCAGGAATGGACTTCTGGGGCCTAAGTTGGTTCACATTTATTCCTACTCCTGGTTTGTCTGAGTCCATTAGAGTCTCTAGGCTTTTCTTTCTAACTGTCCTATCTGTCCTTGTTGCCATTGCTGTGAACTTAATGTTTGCTAGTATTGAGGGACCTTAAAACGCTTAAGTTGAGCCGTGAATGGTATAAAAAGAGTGGAAGGTATGAAATAGACAAAGGTGACGGTTATAATGAAAGCTTTTGAATGCATGAAGGATTGTGACTTGTGACGGTTTTCCATCAGACGGCAAACTTTGGTGTTGTCCATTTCTGTTTTCCCTTTGGGTTTGTCGTTAAATATGCTTTGGTTGTACCGAAGAATGATATAGTTTTGTTTCATTCAGCGCTAGAGACAGATTTAGCTTCCATTAATTGTTCTTCTCCTATACTTTGAACGTAACTCTTTTAAGCTGGCATGGTAACTACCTAATGTTTGTCACCTTGGAGATATTTATGTACCATGTTGCATGTTCGTCTCCATGTTGCCTCAAAATTTACTTCAGCATTGGCCTCACGTCAAATCAAATCTTCTTCACTTTATATATATATATATATATATATATATATATATATGTATGTATGTATGTATGTATGTATGTGAAGGGTACGTTCAAGACTCTCTCATAAAGGATGAAAGGCTAATGTATTTTGCCGTACTGCGTAAGACTACAGAGTGATTCATGACAGTTTATTTGTTCATACGCTAAATTAGCCGTATGTTTGGTTTGAAATTAGTAACCACACTACTTATTCTTAAAATTGGTTGATGAGATGTTACTGCTCTCTTCGAGCACTGTTTAAGATATTGCCAGGGTTGAAGAAATTAGAAGCAAAAAATCTTAATTAAAGTTATACACAACTTCAAAAAATCATTAAGGTTTTCACCCAAACATTACTTACTAATACCTATGGATCTCAAACGAATACCTGATTTTGAAACCTCAAATTTTCTGCGAGGCATCATAGATGACCAATCTCAAAATTGGTCCCTTCTCATCATCAAGGTCATAATCTACATACCTCAAGTTTCATGCATCGATCAAATGAGCTACATCACTAACAACATCTATAAAAACACTTGAAACAGTTATTATTATCTCCTTACGTCTCTTCTTTTATAAACACCTACCTTATTAATGTAAGGTATATTTTTTCATGTCTTTCATTCCATATCATTTTATTGTTTTGACATATCTTGACTTGAGCGTCAAAGATGCCTGAAGGAACACATTTATTCTCGCATTCTTAAAAGATTTTGGTCACGTGAGAACTTCAAGTATGATATACACACAAGACAAAATATACCCTACATATCTATATCCGAGATTTAAGCACACCAAACTCTATAATATAATGATTACCTTTAACTAATTACTATTTTAAATATTAAGAATTGATTATGCTAATATAATTATAATAGTTAGGTTAGAATTGTTTAGACAACTCTCCCTATTAATACATAGAAGGTATACCTGAAAAAAAGTTAATACTACATAGAAATTCTAAAGTGAAAATTAATTTGAGAAAAGATAATATTCCAAAATATTAGGTGAGGGGGAGTAGGAAATTCTACTAGATTTATCTGGGGACTACATTATCTATGTGAGTGTTTTATTAAATAACTTCCCTCGTAGATAATGAGCTCATATACATGTGTTGTAACTTTTATTTAATATTTTAATTATAGTTATCTTGTTGCTCTGGCATCCTCCAATATTGCTCTAATATAGCCCTGGAAAGTAGGGGAGAAACGTTTATAAAAAAAATCAACAATCAAAATATTAGTCAATAAATTTAATAAAAGTAATCACATAATACAGGATTACCTAGTTATTGTTATCCAAATCAAACTGGAGTGCTTGGTAATTATACCAAATTAATTCTTTATATTATTAAGTTAATTACTTTACTGTTCAATTCAATTTTAATAACATTACACCTATTACACCTGTAGCTATGCTTGCAATCTGAATTATTAAACACTTATAATAGAATAGTTCAAAAATACATATGATTTATTACAAACTAATACATATCTTTGTAATCTATTTCATATCAACTCCCACAACAAAGCTGCTATCCTCACTCATGTCCATACATAAACTATACAAATTGAATTCTTTTTGTTAAAATTATGTTTAGCTTTTTAAAAATGCAGTGACAAAACAAGTATTCCTTCCGTTTATATTTTATAAGACAAAGAACAGGGTTAAAGATTCTATTTTTAACACAAAACTCACCTTTAAAATAAATTTATTTATAAATTTTGAGTAATGATTACTAGCCCCAATAATTAGATTGAGGGAACATATGGAAAGGATTAATGATGTTAGAGGGAGAAGAAAGGTGAAGGCCGGCTGCTGGCCGGCAATCTTGGAGAGATCAGTTCAGTTTGGAAGATTGTCATTGTTTTGTCAACCCACCAAATCCTAAACCCATTATTTTCCTTATATATATATATAGAGGGGTTATTGCACAAACTGTGAAGCACCATATAATGATACCAGTGTTCTGTTCCATCTTCAATTGAAACTGTGTATTTTTTTGGCACTAAAATTAGGCACCAACCCGAGGTGTTGGAGCGGTTCAAACTGATCATAGCTTCAATGAACATGGCTTGACTCTGATCTGATTGAGCCGCGCCAATATCGCGTGCCTTTTCTTCTAGTTTTAATTTCCTTTTCTTCTTAAACATGATCCTTATATATTTCACCCAAAACATAATTGTTATATATGAATAAATTATGATGAAATTCTTAATCTAAAATGAAGGCTCTTCACAAAAATCACATTCAACACTTACTGACATCAATGATAATAGCAGTGACAGATATATAATCAACAAGCTCTACAATATGCATTTCTTTTTTCTCTGAATCTCATGTATTGATGCATCAAACACCTACATGGAAGCTTCGAGTCGATGGTGGCGACAAAGGTAATGAATTGGTTCAGTTGTATTTATACTTAACTAGCTTCCACTTGCTGTTACCCTGTTTCATAAAACTTTTACCATATTGGTGTTCGTTTACTTCATCCTGCTTTTATCCCAAAACTTGTAAAATAAAATGAATAATAAAATAAAATAAAATACTAATCATTACCTAAGAAAACTGTTAATGGAATTAAAAATGATTTTTTGATTAAAAATCTTTATTAAGTTCATCCTTCTAATTTCTAGGTAGTTCCATCATAATTCTAAACAAAAAATTTTACACTTTCCACATTTTTTAACAAGAGCTATATAATATTACTGTACACTCTTTTACTCATTTATTATAAAAACAAAAAATCAACATTTTATTTAATAATTACATTTATGATATGATTATGTTTATTTACTAATTACGTTAGGACCAATGATAATTTTTAATTTTATTTGATAATTACATTACAATAACTTCTTACCATGCTTTGATGGTAATTTAAGAAAACAAATTAAAAAGTGAAATTAGTTATTTATTAAAAATAAAAACGAGAAACAATTTTCAAAAAGTGAATTATATAAATTATGCCAGTTTTTAGTAGTTAACTTCAGAAATTTATAGATTTTCTTGAAAAAACTAAATATAAATCAGAAACGAAAGATGCAAAGCAAGCTCTTACTTCAATTTCCCTATCAAACAATTATACTAACCAAGCAACTTCTGAAAAAGTCCAAGCTCTTGTTTTATTTACCAATCAGTAGTAGTATTCGCTCTTTGATCAAATCAATAAGCTGTTGAATAAGGTAGAATCAAGAATCGGAAATTAGTCTCTGCGATGGAAATCACGCAAAAATTTGTCAGCAAGCATTTTCTTCATTATTTTCCATCGGCAGAGACTTAGGTTCCAAGTTGAACCATTAAGAAATGTATGGAGGAATAAGAAAAAATAAAAGAAAGGAAATAGAAATGTAGGAGCATCTGAATGCAAAAACCGTATGGGAAAAAGAACGGAAAATGCAAGCATAGGTGCTCAATCATCAGTTTCGGCAACGAAAAGGGCTGAATGCGCTACTCATCAGATAAAGCGCATCAGTGATGCTAGCTGATTGCCTTTTCTTTCATTTTCATACCAAAATTCTAAACTCAAAAACAAGCAACTCAAAACATACTCTTCGCAATCTCACCAACATCTATTATATATATACAGATTGAGAGGACGACGCGAAACCCTAGCTAGGCTTCGTTTGGGCCTAATAGAGGGCCGGGTTAGGAATAATAATGTCTTTTGAGTTCGCAGCAAGGCTTCTCCTTATAAAATTCCTATTTCCTTCACCAAACAAAAGAATTCCTATTTTATTTTTGTAACTGAAGAATAATAATCATTGATTTCTCAAATAAAAAAAATCTTTAAAATGATAATGTATCCTAGTTTAAGCAAACTTGGTTACTCATACTAATTTATCTAGTTCAAGTAAAGAGGGGGAGAAATCTCATCTTTTTCAACACAACAGTGAAAATAACATAAAAAGAATTCAATGGTAATGTAAAAGTGTTTTATATTGTTATGTAATTATAAACTGTCATGCAAATGGAAATCCATGGCTTATGTAATAATTGCATCAAGTTATATACAAAGTGATTAAAAGTTTTACACTAATAATATACTCCTTCTGTTGGAAGGCATTACGAAATTAAATCCAAACAAAGGTAATCTTGACTAGAAGAGGGTTCCTGTTCTCAACAAAAGATGTGACTGTTATGAACAGGTTGATCAACCATCTGATCATTTACTTTATTATTGTCGAGTAGCGTATATATTTGGCCTTTACATTATTGTTGGGTTGAGATAAACACTGTTTTGTCTGGAAATGGGGGGCAACATTTTCTACAGCATGGGGTAAACATTAGCAAATTCAAAACTAGACAAATTTGGGATGTAATTTAGCATGCCACTTTGTGGGGGTATTTGGAATGAAAGGAATACTCCACATCCTAGATCTTATAAAATTTCAATCTTGATCTTGGTTAGGAGCAAAGATAAATGGTTTTTCTTGGGTTCCTTTTTTGAATGAAATATAGTTCATTCGGCTTATATACAAAATATTTGAGTAATATAGTTGGGTTTTAGTACACTTTATACCCCTTACTATTAATAACGGTAGTTCTTTTTTGTTGTTAAAAAACCACAGAAGATTAAAATAAATATTTTTTATGGTGGAGGATTATACTCGGAATTTTTTAAAGTGAATCAAAATATTCAACAACTAAATCAGCCAAGGATACACACTATGGGATGGTTCATCTTGTGGATATACACAGTTCGAATCTTCAGATATGCGATGAGATTTCATCCGAAGGTCATGCTCTATTCAAATTTACAAAATTCACCCAAGTTGGTAATATATTATAACTTTTTGACCAGGTAAGAGGAAACAACTGCAACATTTTAACTACGATTATTCTTCTCATCACACTTTCCACGGTAAGAGGGCAGGCGAGTAAGAAAAAGGGGTTAACAACGTGCAGTTACTGTACAGTTCTATACAATGGGAATAAAAAAAAACCGCTAAGTGGATACAAATCAAAGAATAAAAAAGAAGCTAAACACACTGAGCAAGCAAGCTAATTGAGAAAAAATGAAAACCAAAATCAAATCAATGGAATCAATATGAACTAACAGCAAAATTGATTTACGATATACATCTTACAACCAAAGGAGACACCGTTTTTTCTGCATGGATTGCCTTCAACAACGACACGAACTTCAAAAGATTATCTTTGGAGAACCACCGAAGCTTCAATTTAAGAGAACCGGGATCTGATTTTCGATGATTGACAGCTTCAAGGTTAAGTTTGGTAGAAGGATGGCATTCTGCCAGTGGACATGTCAGACCCAAAGTCACAAAGCAGCAGTCACTACCCTCAATGACCTATAAAGAGAACATTGAACAATAAGCCAAGCAATAAAAATCTAATCAACAGGGAAAAAAAGGAGGAAGAACAAGAAACAGCAGCCAATGTTCCATACTATATGTTGGGGGGAGAGGGAGTGGGATGAAGTAAGAGGGCATTTAGTTTGAAAAAACATTTCTTATTTTCATTTTTATTTAGAAAAATGCAAAATTTTCTCTTATAACTTTTTATTTTCAATATTTCTTGTATAAACTTTAGAAAACAGGAAATTACAAGAAAACAATGTGACATCTAAAAGTTGTTCTCACAGTTTTTCATACAAACTTTTTTAAAAAAAAACGAAGTGAAAATATTGTGTCATATTAGTAGCTAAGAATGGAGGACTGGGATGATAAAAGGTTGTTTGTGTACTGATGTCAGGTCTTTTGCAATACGGCCCCAAATTATACTTACCATCTCAGTAATGTCAGCAATGCAACAACATGAATCAATCCTGAAATATGGAGACACAGATGCATCTGAAGAAAATGAGTACAGCTGCTTAACATCTTCTATGCACAATAGCACATAACCTCCAATCACAAACAGCGATCTCGAGTGCCATGATTCCTCTGTAAGATTAAAACTAAGGACAATTTTATGCCTGTAAACTAATTAATACACAATACAAAAATTTCAAGGTATGTTTTGAAGACTTCAAATATTAGCACGGTTGAAAACGAAACAGATAGTTTCTAAAACCGTAAGTATTATTGTCGTGAAGAAAACTTCTGTCATAAGTGGATTCATACAATCAAAAACTAAATTGAATTACGAATTCTACCTACTATCTAACAAAATACTCTGCCAATAGCATTTCACATCTAGTTCTGGGAGATTTTTTCTAAAATAACTTTCAGATGTCACAGCTGTAATTAAGCCTGTACAAGACTAGTGACAAAAGACCAAAAAAGAGAAGTGGCCACTGTCATTCTCATAAAATAGAATATAAGAAAAGATACAAAATAAAAAGACCAGAGAGAATCATACCACTGCCATTGTTACAGCAGACTACCACCATTGCATATTGATATATGCTCACAATTGAACCACCACATACTTGGTTGTCAAACAACTCGACCTGGACCTGCTCCAAACTGCCATTTAAATTTCCAAAACCCCAGTATATTATAGCAGGTAGAATTGAAAATAAAAAAAAGATATATTCATAAATCATGTCTATAGCACATATTAATATCAAAATTTCAGTAAATGCATAAGGACACTTTTTATAAAAGGACACTTTTTATAAAAATAAAAATATAAGGAAAAAGGCACCTTTGTACTGAGCATCTCCTATTTTCACCACATGAATCAAACACTTCTATGGTATGTAGTAACTCTCTTGATTTTTCCATGCTTCTAGTCACAAAAAGATATGTTTCCCCACCCTCAAAATTTACTCTGGCAAACCAAAAACAATAATGTTTAGAAAGTTACAGCATGTTATAGTTCATGTAAGTGTAAAAGTTCACTAACCTTAACACTTGAAGTCCCATTCCTACAAGTACCTCAAAAACTTCTTCAATCTTGTGGCAACTCAATACACTAAAAAATACTCCTGGATACACAATCAAGCAAGAACACTTTAACATCTGTAAAAAAATAAAAAAGATCAAAGGTAAAAGCTTTCTAGATTTACTTTGTTGGTTTAATATGAATGAGCTAAAACTGGTTTTCATTTTTTACGCTGCAAAGCATGCATAAAAACATTGGCAACTTGACATGCATGAATAAGAAAATTAAGCCTGTCAAAGGTTCATTTTGTTTAGAGTTTGGAGAATTTATGTTGAGAGGATAAATTATAAAAGAATATATTTGTGATTTGGGAATGACATTTTAAAGGTTAGCTTCAAAGAAATGTTTGTTTGGATAAGAATAAGTAGAATCATTTTTAGAGATAAAGTTAAAATACCATGATGTGACCTTAAAAGAATAGAGAGAAGTAAACTAGGGTACTGCAGTAAATTATCAATGGATGTTTCAAAAGTACTGAAGTTAAAGTTCCCTGGAGTTCCTCTCAAAATCAATTGACAGAGCATTATCAAGTCTGTTTTCAGCCAAACATAATAAATGTTATGGAACCTAACCTAATGTAAATAAACACAAATGACAGTTTGAGCCTCCTAAAATCCAATAGGCACTAAATCATATTAACCTCCAGTGCAAAAAGGAGCCACACAAACGTACTATAAAGAAAAGCGACAAAGAAGTTCCTCTTGCCAAAAAAAAAGGGAAAGGCTAGCCTTACCTGACCCATCAGAAGCAACACTGATTAGAAGCACATAGAGCTTCTTATGGCTACTCAGCAATAAAGCAACTTCTCTGCATAGAAGATAAAAGAAAAGAAATATATGTCAATGCAGAACTATGCAAAAGTTTTAGACTTTGAATACAAACTGTAATCAGCTCAAAAACTATACAGGGAAGGATACTTTCAGTAATCAATTAATAATCATTTTTCATAAGTGTTCATCTGTGAAAGTATCATGTCATCTATATGGTGGATATCAGAGAAGGATCTAATCCGGACCTTTTAGGAAGAGTGAAGATAAGAAGATGGAGAGAGAATGCAGAATCTTGTAATGTAGAAATTAACTCAAGTTACTTCATCATGACACTTATCTTTTCATGTATATCATGGACACACTTTTATATTATACAAGACATTAGAAATGAACTAACGCAATTTTTTAACAACAATCAATGAAAAAAAATAATAGTAGTTTCACGCTTGATTTAAAATTCAAAAGGATTAAATTTTGTATGTTGATTCCATTCTAGACCAGGATTGGTTTCAAATTATCATCATCATCATATTAGATAATTATCCACTATTCCAATGAAAATAGAATTAACAAAGCAAGTAAAATTTTTTTGGTACACCAAAAGGTTTTAAGTATTGAGCTATTTAAAAGATGGCTTATATTATAAGTCATTTTCAATGATATTTTAGTATGCTTTCAATGAAAACTAGGTAACTAAGTTTTTTTAATGATATATTTTTCATATTTCTCACTTTAACACTTCGGCTGTTCCACCTTATGTCTAAGCAAAGTGTCAGGGTAGATAAGAGGAGCCATTTTTTCTTTAAATAGTTTAGAAAGATTAGATTAGAAGAAAACTAATTGCCATGTATAAATAATATAAGCTTAAAATAACATTTTAGTTCCCACATTTCTTGTTTTTTGTTTTTAGTGTCTAAATTTTTATTTTTTCTCTTTAGTCCCTGACTTTTTTTTATCTTAGTCCTTACTAAAAATAATAGACCAGGAATTAAAGCAAAAAATGGAAGAAAGTATAGACTAAAAACAATAGTTAAGGACTAAAACAAAAACAAGAAAATGCAGGGACAAAGACTAAAAATAAAAAAGCGATAAATACAGGGACTAAATATTATTAATAAGTGATTATGCAAAAGGATAAACATTTGGTAATTAGGCAACAAAATATTCTCAGACTTTAGTGAGATTGCCAGCTGAGCATATCCTAATTTCATATTGCAGATGAGATGCTCAACACGGGTAAAGAATACCAAAAGGTTAAAATATAAAAGAAATGATTTGAAAAATGATTGCCTATTACTACAGAAACAACATAAGCGACCAAAGCATACAAAACTGCTTAAGAATAAGTTAATATCCATTAAATTATTCCCAACAAATTCACTTAAATGCTAATGAATTGAATAAATTGATAATTACCTTTCTTTATAGTTCATCTCACTCTGAAGGATACAGTTACAGCATATGCAATGACTACAGACCTCATTGGATTTAGAGTCAGCAATACTCGTATTGAAATAAGTCACAATAAAATCATTGTTTGCTTGGGAAAAGCAATTATGAACAGAAAATTCATTAAAATCATCAATCCCCAATTCTGGCTTTAAATTTGTGGACATCTGTCCTTGATTTATCTGCTGGTGTTCATGATCACATGCATTTCCATCTGAACTCGCTTCTGGTATTGAAATAACTCTCTTCTTGGCCTTTTTTCTAATTTTTCTTTTCTCCAACAAATCACTGTCTTGGGTAGCAGAAAAAGCATTCTCAGCATTGTCAGTACAAGTAGTAAAATCCATTGAATGCTGCTTAGAAGTTTGGTCACTGGATGAACCAGATAAACAAATGCCATTTTCTCTTGCATGAAGAATTCCTTGTCCTGGGCTGTAAAGTTTTTCTGTCAGTTGATTTTGGGATAAACAAACATCACCGTCAACACTCCCATTCACATGATTTTTGCGAGCAAAATCATCAATTTTAGACACTGGTAGCTCCAATTCACTGCAATCAACGTCACTACTGCTTGTGTTACTATCAGAAGATGCCACCGAAAAGGAATCTGCTGACAGCTGCAAAATTTCCTCCACCAAGTGTTGCCGGCGATGAAGAAGATCTTCCTCAAAATGAGGAGGTGATGAGGGACATACAGATGATGATCGAGACTCGGATCTATCATTAATAGTAGTCAATGGTGACATGTTCACATTTTCAGCAATTCTATGTGCTCCTTGGGTAGCAACAGTGTTAGAATGAGAACTTTTTGACAGAGAGTGAGAGAGCAAACTAATCCCATCAAGTGTAAAGGATTTAAGACGCTCCACATCCACTCCTCCCAAATCAGAAAATGAGGCTCGACCGCTAGGATTACCAGTTGAACTTCTATAGTCAAACCACTGCTGCCTATGAAAACCAACAGATGTCTCTACAAAAGAACTATCAGACTCAAAAATGTTCATGCTACTACTGTCATCTCCTGAAGCCATAATAGAGTCTGAAGCATATCTTGAGACTTCACCAGATTGCTCATGACTTGTCTTGTTTCTAATGTAATTTTCTTTCCGGTGATTCAACAAAGCTCTGCTGTCCTTCCCAGCTTCTATCGATTTATCAGAAGCAATATCCATCCAGTCTTTGAATTCTCGCAACCAAAGAACAGAGCGCTCTTTCTTCAAATGTTCAACTCTATTTATCAAATCTACTATTTCAGATCCCTCATCAGATAAATCAGGATCCTCTCTATTTTGAATTTCATTTGCACATGACATGGACTCCTCATCAGAACACATGCTAGTGATCTCTTCATTTTCAATACAGGCAAGACGAGAGGCCTTTCTCTGCTCGAACAAACAAGAATAATACAATGTTAACTCTACGTAGATCAAAAAGGCAAGTACTAGTCTAGATTTTTCAACAATGCGTCAGGTACATGTCAACATGAATTGGCCGCTCAAGTTCAATATTCAGAAATGAATAATTTATATAGAGTTGTTTAAGACATAATAAATTTAACTCCTTACATACCCTTCTAATATTTCCCCCTTCCGCTATAGCCTCTTCCTTTGCAGGCACATAAATCCCAAAACTGGCTGGTTGCTTTTGCATACTGGCAATGATTACCTGTCTCTTCCAAAAGTCTCCAGTGTTAATTTCTTTCTCATCCAACTTCAACTGATCAAGACAAAGAAGAACAAATGTAAGTTTAGGCAAGGGGAGAGAATAAAATCCATATAGAAAAAGAAATGTGAAGATAATATTACACTGAAAATGCTACAACCTTCAGATATAAAATAAAAATAATGTTTGAAAATGAAATTGAGTAACTGTAAAATCTAAAATACCATAAGACTTACAGGCACACCCTCAAACGAGAGTACACTAAACTAAGCAGGAAACAAATAGACAAAGAAGGAGACAGATAGAAAGTGTGTGTGTGTGAAAACAAACAATCTAAACTTTACCCTTTCTGGGTAGGTGAAGAAGCTGAATACGTGTGCTCTATACCATCGAGCACAGCAAAGAGGATTTCCCTCCAACCACAAGCTTTGAAGATATGGAAGGCCAGCAATGAACTCTAGCTCTGAAAAATTGGAAATAATATTGTAGGAAACATCAAGTCCTTCAAGCGACTTCAAACTCTCTATCCCACGCAAAGTAGTTAGAGCATTGTTCCTCAAAACTAGTTTAACAACATGACGTGAAACCTGCATGATCCATCAAAATTGGTATATGGGTCCAGAGCTATTTCCTAAATGAAAGGCACACATTTAAAACAAAAGATATTAAGAACATTCCTACAAATAATTTGCTTGCATTGCATTTGACTATCCTAAGTAACTAGCCAACATAAAAACAAGTTTTCAATTGGATTGCATATCCAGTTTTGAGAAAAATAAATTTGAAATCACAAGTCATTCACTTTCATTCCAAAACTGTCAATCCATAGTCTATGAAACTCCAAAGTCAGAAATACAAGCAGATTAATATAAGAGGACCTAATTGTTCTTTATATATAGTTGATGAATGAAATTATCTGGATTCATATTGTAGAGAAAGAGATGAAAATATGAAAAAGGAAGATGCTCAAAATACATACATGCAAAAGTTAATTATGGCCAGTTGAAAGTATAACAATTTTCACGGATTTACACTAGTGAGTGTGTAAATGATCTAATCAACATCAAAACGACATAGAACATACACAAACCTTTATCTAACAAATTCACTTTTCCCACTATAATGTGCAATTAGACACTCATGCTATACTCAAAGTTCCAGTTATACTGAGCCCGCTCGGCCAAATTTGGATTCCACCTTACAACAACTCTCAATTAATAAATTTGGATTCTGGAATAAGAGAAGAAAATAACACAAGTTTAAGGGGGTAAAATGAATCAAATTCTCTCCTACCAATTAGCTTGTGCACCCCTACTTAAAGAGAAGTTAAATGAGGGAGCTTATGAAAAAAAATGGAGTGAATAAGTTTATTTTAACTCATGGAAGAAATTCGATTAATTTTACAGCTTTACATCCTTAATTCAATCTAAGCTTAATTAGCAATAGCTTAGCTGATCTCACATCTGCACCATTCTCTGTTCCACTTAAAAGTTAAAACCTAAAGCTGTTACTAGATTGCTCATCACAGGACCTGCAGGAGCTTAGTACCATGTTTTCAATGTCAAAGTAATTAAACCAAACCAAGTCTATTTGGTGGTCCCATCAGTTGAAAATCACTAATGTTCTGCTTGGGATGAAAGATATTTTCTGCAGACTGCACCAAATATCTTCAGTTTGGGGGATGCTTGATCCTGATACCAGACAGAAAGCCATATCCAAAGGGACTAATATTCTCAATCATGGTGACTGGACTGAAACTCTTGTCACAATTAAGGAAGGAAGAACAAAATTTGATATATTCGAGTGCAAAATCCCTTAAAATCTCACAAGTTCATTCGGTGTTAAATGTCAACAGTCCAATTTAAGTTGTTAGAACAGCTTGAATATACTTTTACTTCAGTTCAGTTAGCTTTACTCTCAACAATACGGCTCCTTTAACAGTTCCATCCAACGCGCCAAACCAAAGCTTGTGGACCAACATTTGAAAGATGACTTCAGATTAGTAAAAACCAAAACAACTCAGAAAAAAGAACCCTAGTTTTCCAACTATGTTAGAAGCTCCAACTTTCCTTTCCGACTAGTGAAATAAGATGCATACTAGGTTAGGTGTAGCATGTAACTTGAAGAGCAGATAATGCAACAACGAACAACGTAACCACATACCTGGCTGAAGGGTGAAAAGGTTCTGAGGTGATTAAAACCAAGGTCCAAATGCTTCAATTTGGTACACTTATGGAGATTATCCACCTTTGCAAACTTGTTCCTGCTAAGGTCAAGAGTTTCAACCGCAGGAAGAAGCTGCAAAGACTCGTCCATGAGGACCAAACCGTTACACGCACAAGAGACGAACGACAAGCGGTTCCACTGCGGAGAGTCCTTTATCTCCGTTATCCTGCTAGCAAACACATGTCGCAGAGCATCCTAGTAACAAACACAATAACAGTTCCAACACTCAGTACAAAGAAAGCAATTCAAAAAGCATCAAGCAAACCAGCAGCAGGGAAACTCACGGTGGAGTTGTGACAAATGATCTTCTCGAGTGTGTGTCTGAGCTCGAGCAAACCTTTGGCAGCGGAAGTTGACAAGTCGCATCCCCTGAGTTCTAGAACCTTCAAGTGTCCAAACGGCAAAAAGGACAATGGCGTAGGATCCCTAATCGGATGAGGCAAGACCGAAACGACCTTGAGTGAGGTGAGGAGGCGGAGGATCCTCCGGAGCTGCTCCAGTGCGCGGTGATCGCCGAGGTCCGACACGTAGGCTCGGAGGTAGTCCACCGGAGCACCGGTAAGGAGGCTCTCGAGCTCGTGCAGTGCTTCAAGCCTGGATTGCACGTAGTGAAGACCCGCAGGATTTAGCTTCAGCACCAAGGTTCCGTCGATTAGAGGACCCGCCTGATCCTCTACGAACTGCACCAGCTCCTCCAGGTACCGATCTCCAGTGACAATCCCCATTCTGGATCCAGCAGGTTGCTATGCGCGCGTTTCACGCCCCAATTAGGGTTTTCGCAGAGAAGCCAGCAACCTTCTCGGACTCCATGACAAAGAATTAGAAAAGGAAAAAGCGCGTGAACATTGAAACGAAGAAACAGAGAAAGATGCAGAAGTGAGTAGAAGAGAGAAAATGGATGCAAATTCATATGAGAGAGGAAGCGAAAGGTGGTTTGGGGTTGGGAGGAAGAGAAACGGCCATTGGTACGGATTAAACGTTTGGAGAAAGAAAGAGAGGGGTTGCGTTTTTATTATTGTAATTATAATGAATTAGAGAGGGATTAGGATAAGCATTTAGTTGTAATGATTGGGTTTGAATAATAAGAATAAGGGTATGTTTGGATACCAACTTGATTGATCAAACGGAGTTTAGCTTGAACGATATGAAAGATCAATATCAACCCTTCAATTTTTTTATTTTTCTAACTCCGTTACTCAACTACAAACCAAAGATACCCTAAGAGTGAAAAAGACACGTGGCATGCTTTTGTTCATATTCATACTTACGCACTAGCGATTATTAATTAATTTGTTACTTACAAATACAATCAAGTGTCTTAATAGTTAAGGTGTTGATTTTTCAACTCGCTAACTGTTAACTTAACCATGTACGTCTCATGAATTTTAAAGTTAATAAAATTATCAAACTATGCTTATGCTATTTGTTGTATTTATTTTTTACTGGGCCATTTGTGTTTTGAATAGATTCTTCCGCTTCCAACGGTTGGCTTTTATTCTATTCCTTTCTATTTACGTTGCTCATTCTCACATATTGATTGGACCTAAACTTTTATATCCGTGTCCCATAATTAATATGTATTTATCCAAACATTATCTACACAAGATATTTTTCATGAGAAATATAACCTTAAATAATATTTTTATAGTTGTTAATACATATCATCCAATTTATTTTGACCCGTGGATTTGAATTTTTTAATCAGCCTAAGAAATTCAACTTAAGTTTGTACTAAAATTTTAAGCTTTGTTATAATAATAATAATATAACAATTTGTTTTCGATGAGATATGCCAACAATTGTTGTATTAATATCAACTATCGACAATTACAAAAATATATATTAACTATTAATATAGATAAGAGGGGAACATGTTTAGCGAAAAAAAAAAGAGAAACACACCAATACAAAATCTTATCCGTAGAAATTGTATGATTATGATAAACGAAAGGGGAATTAAGAGTAATCTCTCTTGAAATTAATTTTTGCTATACATAAGTTTGAATTTTACTTCAAGTTTTACATGCTAAAATTTATCTTTTTGTTTTTTCATTTCAAATTTTTTTATCTTAATTTGATCATTTATATTTTGAAACAATTTTAAAATAGCCTTTTCTATTATTAAAAGAGTTAACGATCTTTTTCAATCAATCATTAAAAATCAAATTAAAATATATTTTTTAAATCATTTTCTAATTAAAATCAATTTAAATAATATACTTTTCAAATTGATTTTAATATTTTACTAATGTAAAATGAAAAATTTAAAAATACATTTTTTAAATCGGTTATGTAATAATGGATTCAAAGAGATAAATTCCCATAAAATTTTTCAATGGAAAAAATCATTTTAAAGCAATTTCAAAATGTAAAAAACCAAATCATTAAGAATAAATTAAGATAAAAAATAAACATAAATAACCAAACATATATTTCAATCATTTAGGTTTCTACGACACATTATAAACTAACTCTGAAAATTAATTGATGAGAGTTTCTTTCTTTTTTTTCCCTTTATGTTCTTCTATTACATTAATTTTCATGTTGCTTTTTTAATTAGATAATGTCATCATATCAACGGCAATTAATTGAGTTTAAGTGACTACAAATAATACTATATCATTATGTATTAATATTTGGAGTCAGCATAAAAAGTGACATTTGGAAATTGAAGATGAAAACAAGAAGGGGTGAATGAATGTTAACTATTGTCGCCTTGCTTTGGAATTTAGAATGAGCTGAAATTGTTTTACATTGCCTCTGTAGCAAGCTGTTTGTTTAAGGGTCAAAGGTCCCCTCAACCCTACACCTACACGTGAATGGTTCTGTCATACACACATGCTGCATGCATGCCCACAGCATCAACACGTGAATGGTTCTCGACTTCTGGAATAATAGTTTTCAACTGTGCATTTTGATACTGCCAAGTATTCATTTTCTGATAGCAAAATGATTAAGAAAACATCAAATGATAACCTTTACATCATATCATATCAGAATTTCCACCTGTTGCCCTTTCCCGGCTCATAATATGACAAGATATAATAATTATCATTCATAACACAGTTTGCATCTAACATAACACAACTGTACAACAAACAGGCTATGAGTTAGACTCGAGTAATCTAAAAAACTGCACTTAAATTTTGTCATATATTTATTTGTTCCCTTCAGATTCAGATTCAGATGACAATTGCCCTGTTTATGATTTCTAATCTAAATCCTGGCCTCCAAAATGGGGGAAAGTTCACAGAAAGAAAAGAGAATTTAACATGTTGCTAAGATTGAGTTGTTTTGTAATTGTGTACCTAAAGGACATGCAATTCATTTTTACTCTGGAAGCAAGGGAATATAAGACGAAAAAGTAAAGCTAATTTAAAAACCAGGTTATGAGGAAAATGCCTCTAGGCCAAGTTCCAACTTCCAATCTTACCTTCTACATTGTCTATCATGGCATCAGGTGCAGTGGTTAAAGACACCAAGATAAGTCATAAAAATATATGAATTTAAAGTTAAAACATCCTATCTTACAGGGTCACTACCATCTGCAATCTTTTGTAAGATAGAGCACTATGGATTTTCGGATCTTGAAGTCTCGTCCTTTTGTGTGTGAGTGAACTGAAGCAAGCATAGCTAAAAACCTTTCCGCACTACCAGTTCCATATAGATTAAAATTTCTGTTTCAATTACTGTGGTAAAACTTCAGTGTATATATACAAACAAGCTACTTCAATTCAGCTTCCCACCATTAGCTAGAGACTCTTCTCTTCCTCAACTTCTTCCAGCAGTGCTTGTAGCTCTGCTTCTGTTAGGGACTCCAACCGCTTCTGCAGATTCAATATAGGTAACATTACTCAGTGGCACACAACCAGATAGTAGATATTATGCCTTTAACCAATACCAAGACATGCACTCACAATTCTTGTAGTAAACTGAACAAACAATTGTTTTCATGGATTCCATTCAACTTCTCTAAAGTGAAAAACAGCCTTGTTTATATTATTTGTACCTCCATCACTTTGCTTTCATAGTCACGTAGTTGTTGGACATATGTCATTTCCTTGTTTGAAACCCTGAAGATATACGTAGATATCCATCCAACAGTGAGGCCCAACACCAACACCAGCTGAACCACATTTCCTGCTTGTAGTGGATCAACTCCAGCAAACTGCAAAAAGCATATCCAAGAATAGTTGCATGAGTTAATGCCACTTCAAAAGTGACAATGTTTATTTACCTTACTGTTAGTTACAAGGCACTTGACCAACTTGATAATAATCTTCAGAATATGTACTGTGTCATTTATGAATCAAGTACCTCTAATCCACTTTTTAAGCCAATGCCAAGTAAAGTAACCCCAACTCCAATTAATAGGACATCTTTCCTTGTATATCCGAATGGTGTCTTCTGTAACATCCAAAAAAGAATAAGCATCAGGTGTCTCATTCTGTGATATTCCTGAGATGGCAAGGCTGACAAAGGCAGTTGAGAATTTTGAAAGCAATCATTCTATTTTCCATTTCTTCAATCTTTTTCCAAACCCAAAACACTATATATTAATTAATTATCACTTGACTGATAATTTTCAGAAGAAAGAAGCATAAAACATCAATCATTAAGGAAGTGAATAATTATTAGTTGCATATAATTACCACCCAGAGAAGTGAATAATTACACTCATTTCTGTCCTCCTGAAAATGTGAAAAAATCTTCCTCGTCTTCCTACATTCTGAAAAACCATCCGTTCATCTATTTGTTTTACACAGTTCTTAAAATGAAAATTGTGATTGACCATTAGCCATTAGGCATATTAGAATAAGAAAAAGCAGTCACCCATTCAAAAACCGTGGAATTATGGTTAGCATAGCAAGTAACAGGCAATTAGAATTTTATTTTTTTGGCACTTGTAAAGATTTGAAGTTACATGATCAATTGGTCATAATATAAAAGCTGATAGCAAAGTTCAGTGAAATGGCATTGGCTAAGAGTATCTGAGTATAACAATATCATCACATTAGTATTCATGCGCTCATAGGTACCTTTGTGTCATCAGAGCTTTCATCATTACTTCCACTAGAGTTGGAAGAACTAGTACTTCTAGGAAGAGAGAATCTCTCTTTCTTCGGAAATTTCAAAAGAAATCTCTTTTCTGGTAAATTAAAACCCCTCTTTCTATTTAAGCACTGCGGAATGAGTGTTCCTGAACATTTAGCAGGAAAGGATCCACACTCAGAAACAAGAAAAAGAAAGCCACAACACAAGAAACCCAAATTAAAGCAGAGAAATAGAATAGAATCCGAGTTCCATTGACAGAGAAGTGCACTAGAGATGCAGCATGCCACATTAAACACCAAGTGCAATAAACCTCATGAACAAAAATTACACAAGTGGTTCAGTAATTAACGGACCTGTACAAGATTTTAGTCGAGGTTGCTGCAAGAAGGGCAAAGCAGAAATACCCACGTGGGAAATTGCAAATTTTTGGAATAAAAGACAGCAATTTGCATTTCCTTGTGGAACATAAGCCATCCCTGAAGAAAAGACAAATCAGAAAGTTTTCAAACATAGAAAAGAAGTGATAAACAAAATACAAACGTGTTGATGTTGAAGAAGGGGTACCTGTGGAAGGAGCAGAAGACAGAGTAAGCAGAAGCAGGGACGAGTGGAGAACGTTAACGCCTTTGGCTTTGGGATGAGGTTGTTCAAGTTTAATGTTCCAAGACACGTGTCACATAATCATTGGTTTGGGTCCCGCTCTCCGCTTGTAACGCTTCACCAAATTTAGGGGATTATTTTTATTTCGAAATTAAAAAAATATATATATCGAAGGGAATATAATCTTTTCTCATTAAGTTTATGATTACTGATTAGATTTAGGAATCTGATCTTAATCAATATGCTTGACGCACCTAACATTATTTGTATAAAGAAAATTTTATATAAAGGTTTTGAAACCAACATTATTTTGTTATTTTCTCTTATGTTTATGGAGAAAATAAACAACTCATAAAATATATTTGAGTCATTTTGGATGTTTATTCTCCCACATGAAATCATTTTTTTACTCTCTAAACTCTCGTTGTCTCTGCATTTTCTTTCTATATATACATGAAACCAAATGAGGTTCAGTAAATAATATGAAGTGCTTAGACTAGTAAAGGATCAAAACTCCTCTTTAATCATGTATCCATATTAAACTAATTTGATTTATCAAAATCTCAAAGCTGGTATTATTTGCCAACAAAACATTCAACAATTCATGCCTAAATTTTCACCTATATAATAATGGTGAAAACTTTGTTGCCCAAAAGTGCTACTTCTTAGCTAGCAAACACGTAATCCTAGTTGGCAACAGATCTTCCTTAATTTTCATGTGAAAAAAAGTATGATTTTGGAGCTGTAACCAATTTGCCTTTACATGTAAATTGAATCCCAATTCCTGATATGTTTTTTTATTTTACTCTATCATTTTTCGATATGCAGTTTCAATTTCATGTTACTGTCCAATATATCAAGTAGATATGTTTTGCATTTGGGATTAGACATGTTCATTCCCATCATAAACAAGAATACAAAATGTTGGCTTGCAGAAGTGAGCAAAGAAAGAAAGCAAGTAGCTTAACAGTTTGTGAACTGTGTGTCTTTGTTGATGTTGATGTCAACCTTCTAAGCAACAACCGAACCACTGCTTGGACATCATTCCTTCTGTTTGATAGGAAACAAGCAGAAAAACCATCAAATCAAACATTTAACCCCTTTGACAACTAATTATAGGCTAAGTCCAAAATCAAACGCCAATCATTTTGTTGTCCTACCTAAGATTCTTCATTTGTTAATTCAGTAAGCAAATTTAATACCTATCACTCCTTTATACCAACTTGTTTCATTCAATTTCAATGACTTTGGTTATAGCTACCTACTCTCACAAGAAATTTTTCACATCAAAACATCCTATTAAATTTAGAACTTTTTTACTAACAAAAGTTAGCACACTTGATTCTTCAAACATGCTATATTAATAGGGTCTGAATCCGATCTATACGTATAAAATGTCTTGTTTATAAAGATAAAACTTATTTTAATAATCTCTATATCTTAAAAATATTATTCTTTTTCAAGGATGTCCTTGTTTAAAAAAAATAGACTCTTTATTTCAACCCTTCAAGAAGAGAAAGAATCAAATGTCAAAGTGATTGATTTTTATTCTTTAAGATTTGACAAAGCAGAGACTGTTTATCTAATTAGCTGCGTGCTTGAGCAATTATGTGGAAAATGTTAACAGAAGAGCTCATGACAACTGGTAGACCCTATAGGTGTCCAGGAGAAATGTTCACGCACTTATTATAATATGAGTTCATCTGTTCATGGGAATATATTGCAAGCTAGCATAGGATGGTGACTGGATACCAAGCAAAAGATTTGACGTTTGCATCAAGTGCAGATGTTCCTTTCATGTAGTCCAAAATAAAGTGCATGTGTAAATATTTCAAGATATTAGGTGAACCCTTTGTTAATGGTATAAAATCAAAGAAATTACTTGGTACCATATCTAATCATTAGTTTGGTAGTGTCCTTAAGTGTGGTTATCTATATCAGGTAGCCTTTTCTCCATCCCTCCCCATGTGCACTCCAATAAACTAGTCTCCAATCCTTTTTAACCAGAAGACACTCAAATACAAAATTAAACTAAATGGAAGGTTATATGTATTGATTTTTTCATACAATGAAGTCAAAATAGGCCAAATTTGCCAGGTTGGCCTTATTTCCTTCATTTGTGGCTTTTCTAGCCTTTGAATTAAAAAAAAAAGATGATGATCTTTAAAAAGTGGCACAAGAGGCAGATAGATTATATGCTTGAAAGGCCCAAAGACACATACCTACTTTCTCTTAATTTCATATCTGCAAATAAACTTCACTGCTGCCAGATTGGAAACTTTGTTTTAAAGATATAACACTCAAGTGTATGACAAACTTGAGCATTAAAAAAATAATAAAAACCATATGGTAATAAAGATTTGCCAACTGATTACCCAACTATAGACCTTCAGCCAGAAAAGGACAAGAAGCCATTTTTCTTAACTAACAGGCACCTTGCCTGATAAATAGAGTCACATTCCAAGAAGCTGTGTCAACCTCAACATTTCTTCCAAGGGAAAAATAACAAATACCCATTTTTCAAACCCTTGTATCAGTCTCAGAAATGGGCAATGCAGCTTCTTGTACACCTTCCTTGATAGCCAATGGGGTCTTTAAGGTCCTATTCTTAGATGGGAGACTAGAGGCCTTCACAAAACCAATGAGAGCTGCAGAACTCATGCTAGAATACCCTGGGCACTTTGTTTGTGACTCTAGCTACCTCAAAGTAGGCCACAGAATTCAAGGGCTATTAGCTGATGAACAACTTGAAAGGCGCAAATTTTACTTCCTTCTACCGATGGACCTGCTGTACTCTGTGCTAACCCATGAAGAAATGAGCTCTCTTAATTACAAAGCATCCAGGGCAATGAAGCATGGGAGTTTTAACAATTTGGCCAAGATTTTTCCAGTGTTTGGTGACTTCTGTATGTTCCCTTCAGAGCTAAAGAGAATAGAAGCTTATAGTGAAGTGGTAAGGGAGCCAGAACCAGTTGAAAGGTACTCCAAGCAGAGATCTTGGAGACCAGCACTAGAGACCATTGATGAAACTCCATGAAGGCCTTAAATATGTTATTTTCCCTCTCAATTTTCTTCATTTTTTTTGGTAGAAATTCTTGGTTTTTTTTTTTTTTTTTGAATCATACGTTAGAACTAGTCCATATGGTTTTCATCTTGCACCACTGGCAAAACCAAAAAGTCTGAGCTGCTACAGATGGCATGTTAACTAAAATGAAATACTTCTGATGTAAAGTTTTCCCTGCAATGTCCATAGTTTGTTCGTGCATCAATTACAGGAGTTTAAGTTTCAAAACTGTAACTGAGTGGTAGTACGACTACGAGTAGCATTTCTGTATTGATATAAAAAAAACAAGTATTTTCCCGAACCAAACCAATCTGAATTTGCAGTGATCATGAACCAAATTTTAGATATGTGATGTGAATTAGTTGTGGAGTGGAGTGGAAGTAATCCATTTTTCTTCGAACCATAACAAAGCATGAATCAGAAGGTAGAACTCCTTGGAAGACCAATTTGGAATATTCAGACAAAGTTGTTAACAAGTCACTGCGAATACAGTGCTAGTGTTTTGAAGTTTTAACAATGGAATTAGGCTAGCAATACGCTATAATATATGTTAATGGAAACAGATTCAAGACACTATATATACATTGCTTTCAACAGCACTGAAACAAACTAGGCTCTTAACTCCAATTTCTTCTGCATTGTAGTTGGAACAATCAGCAGAAAAAACAATAGAGAATCCAAACACCATAAAACACACCTATCTAATGGTCAGATTTTTCTTTTCACTATTTCCTATTCATGAAAATAACTGTGACATTTTCATAGTTAAGAAAAGAAACTATCTTTTCGAATCAAACAATCACCTTACTTTGTCCAACAATTATATTCATATATTGACTCAGTGTTTCGAGGTGAAAATATTGTATAATTGTGACCCTACTCCTGGTCTCCAGTCCAATCTCACCAATAAAAATTGAACGTCTTTGTTGAACCAACTTGGCCAGTTAAATAGGAACTTTAGTTCTACACTTCTACTGCTACTATCAATGACTATATTAATCTCGTCCTGTCACATTCTCCAACTTAAAATTTTCCATCTACAAAACAAGTTATTTGCTGTTTCCTATATATATATATATATACATATATATATATATATTGGCATAAAATTTAACAAGTTAAATGAAGTTTGTCGTGGGAAAACTAGATCTTGGAAAATCTTCATTTGTTATTTCAATTATAGCTAATAGGAGAAAAAGTGGTGGTTATTAATCCGATTAAAATATTAATCTGGTTATTAAGCCCGAAGTTGGATTTAGTTGATGAGTGTATGAGCTTCTATGTAAGAGGTCTGAAGTAGGAAGCTTCAAGGTATGAAGTCGCCTTAATGCCACATGCCACTTAAGAATGCGAGAAAGGACCTTCTGATGATCCAGTATGTAAGATCCATGGTCCAATGTCAAAGTACCAGCACATGAGCCTTAAGGACCAAAAAAGACGTGTCCCTTAAGCTTCTCTGATGCCTAAATAGTATATGTGACACATATAAGTCAAAATAACGTGTATCAAGAATTTTGAGATACAAGAAAGAATATACTTTGTACTTGTATGAGATCTCTATTTATAGTTGAGAATAGACATAGAGATGATAATTGTTTTCTCAGTAACTTTTTTATAATTATAGGAATCCTGTCAAGTGACATGTACTAAGTTGGTCATGGTACCAATTCTGAAGTTATGTTTACATTTAGATATGTTGAGTTAAACAGGATCACCAATGTGAGGTTAAGCTCAATTTCAAGGTATGTTGAATTAAACGAGGTCATCAATCTAAGATTAAACTCAAATTTAAGGTGTGTTAAGTTGGACTGAGTCATCAAATTGAAATTAAACTCAAATTCGAGGTATACTGAGTTTAACAGTTCCCTTAATAAATTAGTAAGTACATTTTGAGTCATACATCTAACACTGACTTGATATATATGGATGGTTTTTTCTTTCTTCAAATATGAGAAGTACTATGATATATAAATGCTGTTGGGAATAGTTTTTCAAAGAATAGAAAAAGAAGATAAAGGAAAGTGTGGACAAATTCTTGAGCAAACAATTCTTTTTAAGCTTAATTCTTCCCACCACTTGGATGCATCTAGGTTTAACGGCGAATTTCCTGAAGAATACAATGATAAACCTTTAATATGTTTTACATTCTCAAAAAAACTCAAACTGACAACAACTTTTTACAGAATGACAACTTTGCTTGTATTACCTGTATTATATACCAAGGATAAAAAGCAAGGAGAGAACTAATCAATCCTGATGTTGAATCTCCAAGGGTATAGCAAAGGTGTTTCTGGACATAAGACTCCATCTAAAATATATCAATATCTTAATTACAATGTTCAGATCAAGAACAAAATTTAGATTCAGTAAGTAAATTATAACAAGAGAATGTCGTTATCTATATATACAAGGTGTTCATTCATAAAGAATCTATTAATTTAGATGATGTGATTTCACAAGGAATCATATCATATAAGGTGATGTATTATCATTTAGAGCTTTGTACCAAGAATCACTTTATTCTAACTTATAAACTTTTTTGTATAGAATTACCACATCATTCAAAATAAAAATATTGGAGTAATTGAATAAAAAAAATGAAAAAGGAGTGTGGTTGCAGGGGAGAACACATCTAGTGGTGGAGTAGATACGACTGAGGGAGGCTGTTTCTGTTTCTGTTTCAAACAAATTCATCAATTTTTCTCTCCTCTCTCTCTCTCTCTCCTTCTCTCTCTCTGGCAACAATCATGTCTTCTCCGTTAGGTAATTTTAAATCACAAAAACTTGATCTTTTTCATCTCAATTCAACTCACTCTTTTCCTTTTTCACAGATGAGTGTTTGTTGGATGTTGATCACTACCCCGACGGAAACGGAGACCACAAATTCCACGTACGAAATCTCACCAGACTTTCCCACGACGGACTTCCCATCCTCAAAGGCATCAACCTCCACATTCCGAAAGGCGTCATCGTCGGAGTCATAGGCCCCAGCGGCAGCGGAAAATCAACGTTGCTGAGGGCATTCAACCGCCTCTGGGAGCCGCCTTCTTCCTCCGTCTTCCTCGACGGCGCCGATATCTGCCATCTCGATGTTCTCTCCCTCCGCCGTAAGGTTGGCATGCTCTTCCAGCTCCCTTCCCTCTTCGAAGGTAACCCGCCCCTTTCATCTATCGATTCACATGTAATTAATTTGATGTTGGTATCGTCTCTGTATGCGCAGGCACCGTTGCGGATAACGTGAGGTATGGGCCACAACTCAGAGGGAAAAAACTAAGCGATGATGAGGTTCGTAAATTGCTCATAATGGCTGATCTAGATGCTTCTTTCATGGATAAATCCGGAGCTGAGCTCTCTGTCGGTCAAGCTCAAAGAGTTGCACTTGCAAGGACTCTGGCCAATTCACCTGAGGTAACATGATTTCAACACAATTCATTTCTAATGGATATAATCAAATTCCATTTGATCCCCTGATAAATTTCGTTATTATTATGTGATTTTTGGAATTGAAGGTTTTGTTGCTGGATGAGCCAACTAGTGCGTTAGATCCAATATCTACAGAGAACATAGAGGATGCCCTGGTGAAGCTGAATAAGAGTAGAGGCATGACAGTGATCATGGTGTCCCATAGCATCAAGCAAATCCAGAGGATTGCTGACATAGTGTGCCTGCTTGTTGATGGGGAAATTGTTGAAGTTCTAAAGCCTGATCAACTCTCCCAAGCCAAACATCCCATGGCACAGAGGTTTCTTCAACTCAGTTCTTGACTACACCTTTTCTTTTCTTCAATTATGTCTTCGCTTAGTCAGTTCTAATGTTTTTGTGGGGTTCTGTACATTTTCAATGTGTTCATTATCTAGTTATAATAAATTTTAATAAGATGTAAAAGAAAAATAATAAACAGCATATGGTCTTGTTGTGTGATATAGTGAACTTTTGTGGAACATGATTTTTGAGCTGAAGAGAAATAAGTGAAGGGCAAGGGGTGATCTACATAGCATGCATTATCCAATTCCTTTTGCTAAATTGAATTTTGAATTTTGAACTCTTACACGTTAAATGCCAAAAGTGTGTCTTCTGATGATAGAGACAGAGAGAGTTAAGATTACAGACACCTCTGCTATCATAATGAGACTAGTTGGGGATAATGATTTGAAGTTTAACATGATGAATGAGAAATGTTATTGTGATTTAATTTAAGAGAAGAATTAATTCAACTAATTAATAAGGGATTGGTCTATTTAGTGAAAGGATACTTATTCCTTTATATATGAGACAACTATTGTTGACTCATTTGCCCCAACCACTTTTTTATATATAAAAAAGTAATATGAAGTAATAACATGCTCACTTCTATATTGGACAGAGTACCAATCAAATGTTGGGATTTCTAAGAAAGGTTCATTAAGAACATCACTACACACACTCTTTAAATCATAAGCAATTTTACTCATATACAAGTACTCAACTGTAGACCCTAATCATCATGGATTTCTCTAAGAAAGGCTGTGTAATTGTCTATAAAAAAGAATTTGAATAACTAAAGAAAACTTTAAACTCACGTCACTGAGTTTTTATTCGGATACTTCACCATCATCTACACTAGCCTTTTAATATGATTAATAGTGAAAACAAAAGTATAATATATTATAGAAATATTTTAAAAAAGGAAATTATATAATTATCATTTCGACAAAATGAAGCCTTTTGTAAATGGATTTTCACTTAGTCAAATATAATCATGAGTAGGGATGGCAAAACGGGTCAGGCCCAACGGGCTGGCCCGCCAAGCCCGCCAAATTTGGCGGGGCGGACAAGAATTTTTAGCCCGCCTCCCGCCAAAGCCCGCCCCGCCTGGCCCGCCAATTTGGCGGGCCAAAACCTTGGCGGGGCGGGCCGGCCCGACGGGCCCCCGCCAAAAGAAAAAAAAATATAAATATTACTAATTTATACTTTATTTTATTAAAATATATACTTTGATTTTCTAAAATTAAAAAAAAATAACATCTCTTACTATTTATACATTTCTTTTAATAATATTTTCTTTATTTTTTTAAAAAAAATTATTTTTTTAATTTTTTAATCTTAATTTGACATATTTTTTAAAAAAAATTACAATTTTAACTTTGGCGGGCCCTGAATTTTGGCCCGTTTAATTTGGCGGGGCGGGCCAGCCCGGCCCGCTTTTGGCGGGCTTTGGCCCGCCCCGCCAGCCCGTTTTGCCATCCCTAATCATGAGAATCTAAAACGTTGAGAGATTAAGAAAAAGGAAGGAATAGTTACGAAATACGCAAGGATAATCATTAGGTTATGGAAGCTACATCATTATCATCGTTATTATTTTTCTCAACATAGAAATGTACCATGTGAATAAGTTAATGATTTGGTTTAAAACAAATTTTATATAAGAAAATTATTAAATTCAAATAGAAAATAAAATGCAACATAAATCAGGTGAGAATAATTATTATTTTGGTTTAATTTATAGTTTAGAGTTTGATTCATAAAATAACGCAAGTATGTGAAATTATGATTAAGAGAACTTTATTTAATTAATGTAATGTATACTTCGAAATTTATGAAAATAATGATTATTTTATTATGTACCCATTAATTTTGATAAAATTTGACGTAGCCAATTAATATTATACTGTATATTATAACTCAGTAATTTAATTGATAAAAACCACATGGCAAGTAAAATTATTGATAATGTAGAGACGAAGGGTGACATGGCGGGTATGGGTTGAACTTTTTCCCCGAGGTTTCGTCAGTAATTTACTTCAAGTCAAACCGTAATTTATTCTCGGTATGTAATTGGAGAATTTATTTTAATAAACTATATAAAGTTAGTCACTAAATTAAGCTAAAAATAAATGGTATGAGTTATAAGTTATTTTTATCAAATTCATTCTTTATTTACATGTGAGTTTGAATCCCACAATGTGACACAATCTTATAGTTTGTGAGTAAGTTTATACATAATTATTGAGTCTTGAAACATGTTTTGACTCTGGTGAATTTTAGAGATTTGTTTCATCTAAATTTTTTTTTGTTAATGATAATAATAATTAAATGTTTGGAATTAAGTGAGATTATATAAAAATGAAATTTTTACATAGTTATTACACATCAATCGTATTTCAAATGCGAGTTTAGGGTTTAAGTAACTCCCTTAAAAATTTAACATTCATTTTCGTATTTATTTTATTAATTTAATATCTATTAAAGTATTACAATTCATAAATTCTAAAGGTTCTGTTATGTATTCTAATGCTATTTAGTGTTATACTTACGTCTTCATTGATTCATTCTATTTCATTTTAAAATTGTGAAATAATAACAGTTAATTTTTTTGTATATATATTACAGTAATGTTGTGTAGTTGGGCCAATCCAAAGTGCATGAACCAGCTGGGTAGCAAAGAGCAACAATCATTCCAAACAGAATCGTCTTTGATTTGAACCCTTTCTCTCTCTTTTTGTCCTTTTTCCTCACTCTATTCACAGTCCCAAACTGAAATCACTAATTCCAGCATAAATCCACAAACTCGAATTAGTATAATAACCATTTTCCAGAAATATGCTAGATCCTGCATCTGAATTGGTGCCGCCACCATCTTCACCCACAAACTCATCCATTTCCTCCTCTGATTTTGACACCGAGGTATCACCTTCACCTTCACCTTCACCCAATTCTCCATTTTTCTTAAAGTTCCTTTTTTTACAAATTAATTTGATTTTTATTTTATGGGTTTTGATTTTATTCATATATAGTCCACGGGATCATTCTTCCATGACAGAAGCACCACACTCGGCACTCTCATGGGTGTCACTTTCCCGCCCATCACCTTCAGAGCCCCTTCTCAGCACGGCGACCCTCATGCCGCCACCGTTTCCACTACCGTCTCCGCCGCCTCCGGTGGCCCTGGAAGGACTGCCAAGTCCAAGAAGAAAGTGGTGGCGATCGTGGTGGCGGAGCGGCGTAGGAGGTGGTGGCGGCTGTGCAGGGACGGCAACGCCAGGCCGTCGTCACTAGGTGAGTTTCTCGAGGTGGAACGGCGGTTCGGCGACGCCGCGTTTTACGGCACGGCGGCGGAACTCGAAGGGATGGTTATAGATCCGCAGAGCAACCATGGGCGGGCGCTGTTTGCCGACGGGAGGGTTCTTCCTCCGGCCGTCGTTGACGACGGAGCTTCGACGGTGGGGAGTCTTTGTAGTAGATTCCCGGTTTCGCTCACTGGGATCTGTAGCGGTGGTGCTGGATAAGATAAAGTTTGAATTTTGAATTTTTTTTAATAAATTAAATTGAAAAAAGGGGGGAAATAGTTAATTTTTTTTGTAAAGACTGTTTTATTTTTTTGGTTGCCACTTGTTTGTTTATTTTTTTGGTACATAGTTGTTTGTTTGTTTTTAATAATTTGTAACTGTGATTTACATTACATGCCAAGAACGTGGTTTGGCTTTTTCAGGTTTTTACTTTTCACTTTTGTATGGATAATAGTTTTAAAAAAATAAGAATAGATTATGCAAAATTATTAGTAATTTATATGGACATTGAAAATATGTTAAATTTAATATTATCATTCATATTTATGGCAACAAATGAACAATGAAGGCAATAGAAAGAATGGCCACTTTATTCAAATAGTTAATTTGAAAGGGATTGCTTCTTTCCTTTTTTTCCATATTCAAAATTTAAAATTTAATAAAAAGACATAAAAAGTGTTTTGGAGATATGTTATAATTGATGCTTTACTTTATATTGAATTAATCTATGGATGATTTCTGTCCTTTTATTTAAACACTCAAACAATGAATGCAGTTTTCTGAATCATGCTCTACCACTACCACGATAAGCTGCTTTTTCCTTTTTAAAAAAATCTTGGTGTAATAACTTTCCATCTTGGCAACTTTATTGGGAATTTTGTATAAATTCTTATTAATATTAGTAAATAATGTAAAATAAATCTTATGTTACATTAATGATCACATTTTCTAAAATGTCGATGTATTTTGATGGATAATTTTATATATATCTTCATTATCAAATAAATAAAGCTAAAGAGGATTCTTCAAATCATGTAAAGATTTTTTTCATTACACAATCATATATATAACCATGAATTATCGGGTATGCACAAATCTTTAAGCTTGGTGGTAATTATTTTAAACATCATATTTAAAATGATTTCATTTTGGTTGACATAATAAAAGTTTTCTCTTTTAATAATGTATCTTAATTAACTCTAGATCTTTATTACTAAACTTTCAATATAAGTTACTTTAACTATAAAATAAGTTTAATTAAATACGACACCATTATTCTTCATAACTGCATCAACATTAAGCTTGATGAAATTCTCACCAGGACAACTCCGCGAGTAGAATGTGAAATTAGTTGAAATGTGTTTTGCAAAGTCCTATCTACATCTCATACTTGATTCTGAAAAATAATCTCGAGATAGAATATAGAAGAACAAACACTAAAGATGTTATATCATTATTTGATTGAGTTATTTGTTCTATCCAATCACATAAATTAAACAAAGACCTTGGTTGAACATGAATCATCAATGGCAATGCAAATCAGATAAATTGAACCCTCGACGCATAGTATTTTTATAAAAGATTTAATTATATTAAAAAATTACTTCAACTTTAGCCATTATCTAATAAACAACAAATGATTTTATATCCTTAATTTAATGAGTATTGAACTGGTCAGAATCAGAGTCTATGATCCGGTGTAGGAACCAGCTACAAAAGTTGGTTATTTGAATATTTGTACACCGGTACAGTGAGTATCCGGTATTATAATCCGACCTCTCAGTGGGAGAGACCGGTCTTGTTGTCCTGGAGACCCTTCACACCAGAGTTTCGCGCTGACAGGGGCGAAAGCTGGTGTCACATGTGAAGATTCTCTGATGCTCAAGTTAGAAGAGTGGATGAGAACTCAAAGATTACTTAAGCAATGCAATAGTATGATAAGAGTAAAAACAACGTAACCTTGCATGTGTAGGAAAATATGAAATGAATCGTTGGGTGCAAGTGGGCCCAGAGGCTCTGATGCCGTGTGCAGCGTATCAATCAGAGTAGTTCGATGCTCAGTGTACGATCGAGGGTAGGTCAATGATCAGTGTACGATTTTGACACAAAAATGGGGGAAGATCCGTATTTTTCGTATATCACTCATGTAGCAGTACTTTGCACCTTTCAATGGGTGACATAGACACCTTCCATTGTGCATGGTATCAATTGTGATAAGTAGTGAAACCAATTATCCTATCGTTACGTTAAGCAAACGGTTATATGTGACGGAAGAATGAGAACGGATAACCGGTGAAGAGTTCCTAGCACGGCGTTTTTACAGTTCGAATGTTGACGTGTAATACCGGTTGACCCTCCATAACAGCCAAGATGACGTCTTAGTCTAGGGGCTGGTATCCAGACCGGATCAGGTATTATACATACGACTAAACAAAAACACTAATTTTTTTAAAAAGATCAAACTCAACAAAATCATTTTCTTACAACAGTGAATATGATCATAATGAAAAATAAGTCCCATACAATGAATTATGATGACAATTCTTGTATGTATCATCAGTTTTCATCACTAATCACACTAAATTCATTGTATTGTACTTATTTTTCTTTGTTAATACTACGTTGATAGTAAAAGATTATGATTCTTGAGAATTTGATCTTTTAAAAATTTAAAGTTTAAATTTAGTTGGTCCAAAGATTGTTAAAATTTGAAAGACATAACCTACAACTATTCAAGACCTTTGCTTTTAAAAATTTCAAATGAAATTCATAATAATTTTTTATATAGACATTCACATGTGTGAAGTGGGTTATGGCGAGCCCATTTAAAGATTAGGTAAAATTATCAATTTTTGAAAATAAGTTGTCCCATGGTGTAACATCCCTGATATTTTAATGAAAATTATGAAATGGGAAATGTTAGTGAATGTTTAGAAATTCTATTTAGTATTCTGTTTGAGCCGGTGTCTAGATCAGTCTCAGAAGCGCGGACAGGAAGAGCTGAAGATCGGATGAGTAAGGAAGAGCGGGCAGGGCTAGGCGGTCTGGTCCAACCGTTGTGAGGAGAGCGCCTCACACGGGGTCACAGCCCGAATTAACCTCATAATGATGGAGACAACGGATATAAGTAATCAAGAGGTGAGCACGGATAAAGTATCCGATCTCTCAGGTTGTAGCTCGGATTTCCGAGGTATGAACATTAAGTAAGGACGGCGGGGCCGATATTTATAATGCCAAACACTCACCCTTGCATATTTTTTTTTAGTAACCAGAGGCAGGGAGGGGGAAGAAGCCGTGGAGCTGGGCCAAGGGGGAGAACGGTGCCAGGGTCCGGATGAATTTGAGTGACTATTTATAGAGTCTTATTTGTGTATAAAAATACTTCTTATTATAATTACTGTTGTGTTTAATTAAGACCGGATCATATGTAAAACTATATTTCAAAATATATCACTGTTATTTGCATTTGGTTTCATGGTAACTCTTTGGGTTCACAGAACCATTTTTAGAGTAAAGTTTTGTGATACCGGTTGTATGTTTGTATATTCTGATGTGTGAAAGGTGTTCGTTCAACGAACAGCACCTCGTCTAAGTGAGAGTCCGGAATCTCGCTTAGACGAGTAGGGGCCTCGCGTAAGCGAGACGCCCTGATTTCCTTTCTCTCATCCGTTGTGTTCATATTAAATTGTTTTTCTCTGAATATCGATTAATTTTCAAGGAAAAAGGAGAATTTACTGTAAAATGTAATCGTTTGAATAAAAATAAATGTAAAAACAATCTAGGACGTTACACATGAGATAGTCCTAACCCATGTGACCATGTGAGTTTTTTTATCCCTATAGAATTTTATATTAGTGGACCTTTTGGTTCTGTGAGTTTTTCGACCTTAACTCTCATGGATTAGAACTAAAAAAGTTAGAGTTGATCTATTAAATACTTTTAACCTTTAATAGTATGTAGATATTAGACAGTGGTATAACTTCTATAACAAGAATTAGTTGTATATTAAGTTGACGGATATAATTCTTAACAAATTACAGATTACTTTAGAAAACATAGTATATTTCTTATTCGATATATTGTTTGATGTGAATTTACTCAATCACAATATATAGCATGTGTCGAAAGTGATCCAAAATGAGAAGGTAAAAGCAATTGGGCTAGCCCAGCCCATGATGACTTAAGTATGCTGAGGTGGCAAGATGCTAATGGCGAGAGAGGCAGAAGAAAACGTGGCAAGCCTAATATAACATAATTCCAGTAATACCCCTACGAAGAATAGAATCGAATTCAATTGAAACAGAAACAGAAACAGCAACAGCACCAATAGCAATGCCGAACGCCAAGGCGTTATTCCTCTTTTTCTCTCTCACCATTCTCTCTCTTTCTCTCTCCGTCGCCGCTCGCCCCTTCGTCCTCGTCCTCTCCCAAGAAGACTTCAAAGACGACGCCCCCTCCGACCCCGATTCCGCTGTCGAGTGGGACGAGTTCGGCGACTCCGATTCCCAAAAATCCGAAGACGACCTTGACCCTGGCTCATGGCGCCCCCTCTTCGAACCTTCCCCCGAACCCCAACCTCAATCGGAATCCGAATCCCTCTACTATTCTGCCCTCCACAAGCTCCTCTCCGGTGACGCCAGAGCCATTGAAGATGCCGCCGGCGAGATCGAGTCCGCCTCCGAATCCGGCTACCCTCCCGCCCAATCCGTGTTAGGGTTTCTATGGGAAATGGGTCTTTTGAGAGAGCGAAGCAAATCGAAGGCTTTTCTCTACCATCACTTTGCCGCCGAGGGTGGCAACATGCAATCCAAGATGGCCTTGGCTTACACCTACACGCGCCAAGACGTGAGTCGTTTCGCTTCTCCTTTTCTTTGTTGTTTCGTTTTTTCAGTTTTTATCTCTCATTTTTTTTAGAAAAATGTCGGTGTTGAGTGTCACGCAATTGGTGTGTTGGTGGCAGATGTTTGAAAAATCTGTGAAGCTTTATGCTGAATTAGCAGAAGTTGCTGTGAATAGTTTTTTGATTTCTAAGGATTCCCCAGTTATTGAACCCGTTAGGCTCCACAATGGAGCTGAAGAGAACAAGGACGCTCTCAGAAAATCCAAAGGGGAAGAGGATGAGGACTTTCAGATTCTTGAGTATCAGGCACAGAAAGGGAATGCTGCTTCCATGTACAAAGTTGGTCTCTTTTACTACTTTGGCCTCCGCGGGTTGAGGCGCGACCACTCCAAGGCGCTTTCATGGTTCTTGAAGGCTGTGGATAAGGGAGAGCCACGCTCCATGGAACTTCTTGGAGAGATCTATGCTAGAGGAGCCGGTGTTGAAAGGAACTACACCAAAGCCTTCGAGTGGCTCACCCTTGCTTCCAAACACCACCTCTATTCTGCTTATAACGGGATGGGCTATTTGTATGTCAAAGGCTATGGAGTGGAACAAAAGAATTACACTAAAGTATGCTTGTGTTTGTTTACCGTCCTTTCCCTAGTGTGTGCGCATTTGTGCTTCTTAATTTATGTTATGATATCCTTTTGCCAATTGCAGGCTAAAGAGTATTTTGAAAAGGCTGTTGAGAATGAAGAGGTTGGTGGGCACTATAACCTGGGCGTCATGTATCTCAAGGGGATTGGAGTGAAAAGAGATGTTAAGTTGGCTTGTAAGTACTTTGTAGTGGCTGCTAACCATGGTCAGCCCAAGGCATTCTACCAGCTGGCTAAGATTTTCCATATTGGTGTTGGGTTCAAGAAGAATATTCCTTTGGTAAGTGGTTCTTTGTTTTATGCAAGTGCTATGAATACTGTCGATCAATGTACGAGCCTGATGTCAATCTGATTTTCCAATGTTAATTTTGTACTATAATATGTTCCAGCATATGTAAGAGATTTATTTAATGGCAATTTGCCCTATGTCAACTTAGATGATCCAGTTATTTGTTGAGCTATTCTGGAATTGGTAGATCTGTGTGGTTGAGTCCACTGATATAGAAAATTGGACTGGCATGGTTATTTGTTCAAGATGTTAACCTTTATGTGCTTACCCCAATTAGAAGACTTTTACAATACCGCTTTCTAGTATATAGACTCCTTAGATAGTAATCAGAGTTTACCAATATTTTTGTTAGTTAATAAGATGGGGATTGTGATAAGTTGGCTATTCCAAAGCATGTTTTTAATCTGTAGTATGGAAGGTGTCAACTAAGAATTCAATGAAAATGAGGAACTGCTAACCCAAAAGGGATACCAACTGGTGATGTTTGAGTAGTTCTTTTATTTAGTTTATGTTATTTATATTTATTGATGGGTGTAATCTTTTGAATACATGAAATTTTGTTCTATTTAGTTCTTGCAATTCCTGTGTTGAGTGGTGCTTATTGGTGACATGAATGATAAGCTACGGGTAGTTTTCCTTTTGCTTTTGTTCTCTGATACACCATCCAATTAGTGGCTTATTGTACATACAACAATGCTTCATGTATATTTATTTTGGGCAATACTGTTTAAGATTATAAACACAATTTATTAGGATAAAGTGACTATTAGGGATTTTTTTTATTTTCTTTCTCCTATTTTTAAAAGTTTGTATAGGATACAATGAAAAGAACTTTTTATTGTTATCTATACAATCCTTTGAAAATAGCAAACATTTTCCCCTTCTTAATTTGTGAGTACTTGCCTATATTATACATTTTATTTCTTAATGACTATCCTAGTCCTTTGCCAACAAATTTATATGCTAAGAGATCTTAATTTTCTGTGGTCTTAGGCTACTGCACTGTACAAATTAGTTGCGGAGCGGGGTCCTTGGAGTTCTTTGTCTAGATGGGCTTTAGAGTCATACTTAAAAGGTGATGTTGGCAAGGCATTTATGCTGTATTCAAGAATGGCTGAGATGGGCTATGAGGTGGCACAAAGTAATGCTGCTTGGATTCTTGACAAATATGGGGAACGAAGCATGTGCATGGGTGAGTCTGGATTTTGCACTGATGAAGAAAGGCATCAGCGGGCACATTCTTTGTGGTGGCAAGCTTCTGAGCAGGGCAATGAACACGCTGCATTACTCATTGGGGATGCATATTACTATGGCCGGGTATGTGGTTCTCAGATGAATTAGGCATGTATATGTTGTGAATTCAAATTTAGCCATTGTGCTTTCATTCTCCCTGTCAATGCACTTTCTTGTGTAAACCCCTTTTTCTTTATGCTAGGGCACTGCCAGGGATTATGAGCGAGCTGCTGAGGCTTACATGCATGCCAAATCGCAATCTAATGCCCAAGCCATGTTCAATCTTGGATACATGCATGAGCACGGCCATGGACTTCCATTTGACCTTTATCTAGCCAAGCGTTACTATGATGAGGCTCTAGAACATGATCCTGCAGCAAAATTGCCTGTCACACTGGCTCTTACAAGCTTGTGGGTTCGAAAGAACTATGCAGACAGTTTGTTGGTGAGTTTCTTTGGTTTACTTGGTGCAACACTGCTTAGAATTTTAAGATAGTCCTTGAAATTAGTGTTGTTATAAGTTTGCCACCCATTGATGTGGGCTATCGAATGCTGGCTTGGCTAACGTCTCTTATTTAGTCCTTGTATGTGTCATGTAATTTCAATTTGATCCTATATTAAAATCGAAATCATTCCTTCTCTAAAATTTTCAAAATAGTCTTTGATGTTTGGGAAGGAGTTCATTGCTAACGACAGATTTTATGAGCCTTTTCTTTCCTCTTTTTAGTGTTCTGTTTTCTAATTAAGACTTTCACGATTAATCCGAGTTCCAGGGACTAAATTAAATGTTTACATGAAGGGATCAAATTGAAATAATATAATATGTATATGTATAGGGACCAAATTAGTTTGTGTTCTATCAGGACATGTATTTTGATGGCACAGATATTTTCCAATTTGATTGCTTATATGCATTAAGGCTAGCAACACAATAGTAGTGTTTATGTTAAACGTTTGACTGTCATCAGCCTATCTCCTTCAGTAATAGCCTCATTACTCTGTGTGCTCTGTAACTATGCATTTATTTCTCAATAATATTTCAGAATCCAGAGTTTTAAATCCTGATTGCAGTGCGCTTGTTGTTTTTTATAGGTCCATATGATTGATTCATTGCCAGAAGTCTATCCTAAGTTGGAAGCATGGGTGGAAAATGTGCTTTTGGAGGAAGGAAATGCTACAATTCTCACTCTTTTTGCATGTCTCCTAACTGTGCTGTATCTCCGTGAGAGGCAACGAAGGCAAGCAGCTGCTGTCGCTGGAGAGGCAGCTCAGCCAAATCACCCCAACGAGCTAGGTGTGCCTGCACCCATCTAGGTTTTCACTGTCCAATATATATTTTACAGGGTTTCAGGTTAAGTGGAAACAAATTTTAGCAGTAGGCCAAATTGTACCATAGGGAAACTTATAGTGGTGCTAATAAGCGTATTTGTAGATATTCATTGTAAGTTAGGAACATCCACACTTTTTCGTTTAACCCGGAAAATGAGAGCTGAATACACTGTTGTATGATTTTGCATCATTCATACTAGATTTTTTACTAACTAGCACGTGTCGAGATTTTATCCATCCGTAATTTTTATCCCGGAATTAATAGATAAAAAAGGTTGACAACGTCGGAAGATCAGAATAATAATAGTCTGGCAATTGTTATGAAAGTAAAATCTAACATTTACATACCATTTTTACATGAGATCCAGTACCACGAGAGCCCGGAAAGACAACAAAAAAAGGGTTTTCCGGGAAGATAACAAAAAAGGGAAGCTATGTATGCATACATTCTATGTTAACCAAACATACTGCAACATCGTCTTGTCTTAAGTCATACTATCTTGCTGTCAAAAATTCTAAAGTTTCTGGTGCCCCAGACATCAGCTTTAGAAACATAGAATGACTCGAGACACACAAAAACCCATGCGGGATTTCTTGGAGCATTCTTTACCCCATCTGCTATTCCAAGTATTCTGTTCAGCTTCTTTGTCAACTCGTCAACGCCCGGATAACCATCAAAAAAGGTCTCCTGTAAGTCAGAGGAAGATGGATTAGGCAAAATTAAGAACAAAAACGGCAACTAAATAGTAACATTAATCTAACCCCATCCTCTTCAACCACAAAGGCTCGGATTCTAGCTGTTGAATCCTCTAGGGTTAGCTGCATTCTATATATTCCATTGGGAGAGCAAATCTCTTCAGCATGGCAAGGCATTGCTGCTACCACCCGAACAATGCACTTGAATTTGGCGGGCACCTTCAATGAAAGATTAGTTATAGCAACTTGAGATAGAGATCAAAAATATTGATCAATAGTGTCTGCCCATAAGAAAATTAAGCATAGTACCTCTGAATGAGTGAGGACTTGCCTTAAAGTAACAGGCATTGCCCGAACATCCTTAACCTCTGAAAGGTACAGTACAGCATAGTGATATCCAATAAGATCGTTACTTTAATAAACTAAACTTGTATTATTGCAACACAAATGAAATCCCAACCTATGATACGTGAAGGGTTAGGGAAGCAACATGGTGTGCCTATTGATATCCATTCATCAGACAACCTGGTTAAACATAAATAGCATCAAAGTTTCAGTTCACTCATCTCATATGTCTAAACTATATATTGTGAACCGAAAATTGATATAGCAACCACCTTTGACGTTCTACAACAAGACAGTCATTGTTGGGTGTGTATCTAAGCTTTGTACAGGGACCGAAAACACCTCTCCAGAGTCCTGCATGCACCTCAAGACGTATATTGACAAACTTCACCCATTTACCAATGTCAAGAAGATGGAGATAATTCTTCTCAACGCCTTGATCAAGAGTTATTCTTAAGATGGATCCAATGGCAGGTAAAGTACATAGTAACTCTCTTGGCAATGGTAAAGGTTCCAAATGTAAAGGCAGTGGAGAAACAATTTCATCTTCTAGCCTGCAACTCTAACAAGCAAATCAGATATCTATAGATACTATCATAATCATAAATGAAAATGTGAAAATATTATATACACAAACAAGTAAACAACTTAATAGTCCATCAAAATCAAGTTTTGATATTACCTAAACACCTCCAAGTAGAGGATCAATATATGTTATTCATTATGTACATATAACAAATACAGCTATATAAACACACTATCAAATATTTTCTTACATAACCACATCCTTATAAGTTCATCCTTATGTCAATCTTCAAACATTGGGAAATTTTATTAGTTTAGGTTTAAATTACAATATAACTGATGGCAAATGTACAAAAATTGAGGGTAAAAGTAAAACAATTGAGATAGAAGATATTAGGGTATTGTAAATTAAAATCAATATTGAAACACAATGGTAGGAACAAAATTGAACCACTTGCAGTTGATTTTATGATTAATCATAAGAATATTCCAAAAAGTCAATGTGTTTTACAACAATCAAATTTAATCAAGAAAAAAAGCTACAGGCCATTTCATCTTATTTAATTCTTAGGAGTTAAAATCCATCTCTTCTTAAGTAGGACATTGTTAAGGGTCTGCAGATCCCTTTTTCTCCAGAAGACAGGGAACTTGTCAGGATCCATTCCACTTTTATGCAGGCAGCACCACACGAAAGGCAATACTTTTCCTCAAACATCATTCTATACCGAGAAGAATCTAAACCAAACAGGCTAACCTAATAAAAAGAAATAAGCATTAATCTAATCTAATGATGGATGGTACAAGGTAACTTTGGCACATTAAAAGAATAGAATAGTTCTGTTCTATTACTATTCCCTTGGTTTCACCCTTTTTAGTGGAATCAAAGTGTCATTTTCAGTCCCATTCCATTTTTAAATGCGTCCAACATAAAACAAACTTTGTATTTTATGTTCTATCCAATTATAACACGTTTACCATATGCTACCTATATCTTTTTAGTAATATCATTAAAATATTTTATCCAATCAATAACTATATAATTTTTGGCAAGCATTTCCACTGAATCACTTGTCAAAACTCCATTGTTATGCCAACCCAGTACAAAAAACAAGGGTGGGAGAATAGAAGTTGCACAATTAGGAAGAGGGATGGAAGAAGACCAATAACCATTACAACATTTTATGTCTAACTCCAGCAACTTACCTTCAAGAAGATATTATATACAAATTTTCATTTTTTTTATGAATTTCTAGCAACAGGCTTGAAAACAATTAACATGAACCATTTGGAGGAAAAGAGATGAACTGGCAACACAAAAGTAAATCTGTATCAACTCACTTTGAAGATATGGGGTTCGGTGGGGTATCAGTACCATCCCAAACAAAGATAAACCATTCATCTTTTGCAGCTTCACAACGATGAAGTATCTTCATATGCTCATCAAAGTAAAAGAACGAGGAAGAATCAGCACAATGGAATGGCAACCAACTAAACAACAAGACTCAAATCCTATAAAATATTCATACTTTAATTATTAGAGTATACAACGGTCTTTATAACTCTATCAAGTAAAAAAACAGAACTAAAATGCCGCTGAGATACCTTGCATGCCAAATTAATGTCATTTCCTTCCTTGATTTCTCTAAACATGGGAAACTTGCTTGAATCTACATGCATTCATGCATCAGAATTTAGTATCAAAGTAGCATACTAGATGATGAAGTTACCATGGAACCAAAAAAGAATTAAAAAAATAATAAAGTTCACAATAAACCAAAAACTACAAAACCATCTAACCAGAAAGCCCTCAAACATATAATAATATCATTGGAGATAATTCTTGATCCAACTAAAATGCTAAACAAATTCATAAACACATAACAAATCCCATAACTAAATACTGGGTACTTCGTAATGAACGTCAACTTATTAGTGCTAAAAGTAATCAAGCCCAACCTAATGTGCATTACAATGATATGTGAAGGCTGCTGGCAAAGGAGGTGGGCAACCTACCTCAAACAACTTTTCCTCTTCAATTAAATTCCTTGTTCACATAAAGTATCAGAGTTGTTAATTCAAGCATAATTATACACACACCAAGTTCGTTCTACCACAATTGACAAGTAACTGTGTACCATGCGGGGATAAATGTGCATATTAAGTTTAAACTAGACTACAAAAATAGAAAATAAATAAATAAAGTTTGGATGATATGAAAGCTAAAATCATAGAATACCTTCATGAAGCTTAAAATTGGTCAGCCATTTTCTAAGCTTGCCAATAGGCACCTCATCCTCATCTTTGGGGCGGAATCTTGAGGAATATTCATAAGGGACAAAACCATCACCATCCATCCCTTTGTATAAAGCAAAAGAAGAAAACTTTTTGTTGAAAACAAAATTTATCTCCCTCTCATATGATTGTACCTACAAAAGATAAAACACATGATATTTATCTGCATGTAATAAAGTTTATTTCATTCAACTTGCAGAAAAGTAAGCAAATGAGTAGAGTTGACACCTATGATCATGCAATGTAGAACCATTAAATGTAGAAAGGTAAGATGAAGTTAATGAAACAACAAAAAGCATATCTCTACATAAAAAAGGTAACTAATAGAGAATACCAGAACGTTACGAAGTTGAATTATATCCCCCACAGCACCAACATAGGGAAGCTTTTCTGCACTTTCAGCAAAAATATTGACGGCCATGCTTCGTTGGTTTTGCATTTGATCGATCACTCTTATGGTACTAACATAATCTGCACAAGTAGAGCCGTGAAGACTTAAAAAGAACTCATAACATGAAATATTTAAACATCGTTAAAATGAAAATAAAAAAGAGAAAGAGAAAGAAATGAAACTGGCTCAGAACACACTTTCACGAAAAGGATCATCAATCTACTACCAAGGAAGTAAATGGCAGCCGTAAGACCGGCCTTTTAATCATCATTGCCAGTGAAACTCGAAAAGATTCAAACTTTATCGGTTGAAATGAAAAGTTGAAATTTACCAGTGCCCCTTGAGCGTTTGGGGAAACCGGACTCAAAAATAACAGCAAAAAAGCAGACTTTGTGGCCAACACAACTGGGAGCATCGTGTAGTCTGATATTCATCATGTTGTAATGGTCCCTGTCTGTCTCTACCAGGGTTAGGGTTTTTAACTATCCACCAACAACTATAATGCTCTGTTTTGCTTTTGCTTTTGCTTTTTAAGCAACCAAATGGGACGTAAATGAATCGACCAATTCCACGCTTCACTTGCATAGAACGGATGGTAAAAAATAAGAGCTAAAAGTTTAAACTTCTTGTAAGTTATATTTATCATAAAATTAGTTATTAAATGTAAAATGATAATATCAGTGATTTTTTAAAAAAACTATTTTTATTAATTGAAAAAGTTATCATTTTTATTTTTATTTTTCAAAAAATAATAAACATAATTAAAATATTATATATCTTAAGTGATATATATATATATATATATATATATATATTTAAAATAGATATCAGTGATTTTAAAAAAAATTATTTTTATTAATTGAGAAAGTTATCATTTTTATTTTATTTTTTTAAAAATAATAAATATAATTAAAATATTATATATCTTTTAAAATCATTTAACACGATTTAAACTAGTTTATCAAACAATGCTATATTAATAAAGTATTAAAAATAACTACAAGTTTTAAACTAGAGGTCATAAGTGATAGAATATAATGGTTTTTATTGGTAGTTATTTTTAATAATTTCTCTTTTTTAAAACTTTTAATTTTAAAAATAACTACAGCTAGTAGTGAAATACATAATGCATATATATATATATATATAGAGAGAGAGAGAGAGAGAGAGTTATAACTTTGATCTGTTTGAAAAAAGCTTTATTTTTATGTCTGATTAGAAATTTCCGTTTCAATATGTTTCAAAACTGTTTCATTTTGACCATTTTTAGAACTCGTGTTAGTAAAATTAACAATGTTATCTTATTTGAGAAGTTTCACTTAAATCCTTTTTTAATTACTCTTAATAATACTGTACTTGTAACGTTAGATAAACGGTGTTAACTTTATTGATAGAAACAAAAATATAAAAAATGATTAAAGTTCAACATTTTTTAAACATACCAAAAGAAAATGAAAATTTTACCCTAAAATTTTATATGTTGAGTTAAATGGAAATAATGCATTTAATATTTGATATTTGATGAGATAAATTAACAATACTTAAATATAATTACTTTTAAAGAAATAATTTAATAAAATTCAAATACAAACTCACCCTTATAAAAATCTCAAAAAATAATCACTTTTAACTTATCATGTTGAAAGTCTCACATCGCCTTCGCATGGCTTAAATACATATTCCAACCATTACTAATTCGTTTTGAAGTGAGACCTTTAACACATCAAATTTTTAAGGTGACTAAAAAACACTTTGTTTATTGTGTGACACATATTTTACGGATGAATTTATATCTTAAGTGGAAAGAAGCTTTGTTTCAAGTCATATTAACTTTATTTTTTTTCTTTCATTAGACTTTTTTTATGCACATTTGATATAGGAGTTGAAGAGTAGATTCAATATCTTGCTCAAAAATTTGTAAACTTTCCGAAGCATTATTTTGTTGTACATGTTAAACAGCAGCAAGAAGACAAGGGGGTTACAACAAAATGGAATCATAGTTCAAAGCAGGGAAGCCATAATGCCAACTTGCCTAGGTAGGCAAAGTTGTGAATTTTAATCCAAAATAACACACAGGTAATAGGTAACAAATCCTAAATGGAATAATTATTCAAACTAGGGGTCATGGCATTCAAAAGCCATGAATTATAATCCAAGATAACACATAAACGGAATAATTATTCAAACTATTAAATGGAAAAGTCGGGTCACACAGGACTAAATATATCTAGAACAATGCAGATGAAAGAATAAAGCATTTCATTTTTTCTTGGCAATGAACAAGCCCCACATCTGCTCTCCAGATGCACCCCTGGCCTGCTTTGCCTTCCATCTTTCGACAATTTGATTGTAGTCTTCCTGAAAGCAACGAATCCAGCAAAGGATGCTTTTAGCTTTAAGATAAACAAATACCTTAGAATAAGTATGACAAAACTATCTTAAAAACAGAATGAGAAACCCACCTCCCCAAACTCATCAATAAAATCATCCTTACTGTTGTCGAGGGCAATTAGTTCCTGCTTTAGTGATTTCACGAACTAAAGCACACAAGTATTTAAGTTATTAGAACTAACCACAATAAAATATGCAAATACCAAGCAAAGTATATCATATGGTCAGACAAACCTGATCAGTTAGGTCCTCGGCAATGACATCAACAAATCCAGCATTCTCGAGCATCTGTAATGAATTGGAATACAAGGAAATTGTCACGCAAAAAATATGTTAACTTGTGTACAATTTTGGTTGAAATCAAATGGGTGAAGGAGAGCCAGATGATGTCACTAAACAGCAGAGGCAACCATACCTGGCTATATGCTTTCAGGTCAAGGAGATAATATCCTGCTTTTTCAATGTACTTGGCAAATTCTATGGATGGACTTCCAGCACTTTTACAGTAATCAGTAATTAGAAGTTTGCCTCCAGGTTTCAACCACTTGTAAAATGATCTGAATACTGTTGGTTTATCCTGTATTGGATTGAGTAAATTGCATACATTAATGTCAAAAGGACAAGGGAGAAAATCTTTAAGCATATCAAAATATAAATAAAATAAATTAATAAATGAACTAAAGACATCAATTTCTAAAATAAAATCAATACTTCATCTCACACACCTAAAATATTTCTATATTGCTGAGTATATTTTTCTTTTCCTTCTTAGAAATCAGAATATCACATTTCATAACATATTTCATGGCACTTCAAATAAATAGCCCAAGTACTTCCAATGAATGAATGCCATATACCTAACCACTACCAGAAATAAAGCTATAACCTCCAATGTGATAAAGCTTAAACTGAAATCAACAATTTATATAAGAAAAAAGAAACAAAGGATAGTTCCTTACTTCGATGTGTAACATGGAATCACGAGTGTAGATTACATCAAATGTACCCTCAGGATATGTTTTTTTAGTGCAATCCGCACAATCAAATTCAACAGCGCATTTCAGTCCGATTGCATTTTCAATAGCAAGAGAAATCATATTTATCGAGAGGTCAATGCCAACAACCTCAACATCAAAATTTTCAGCCATGTAGAAGTCACCTCCCCCAATACCACAACCAACATCTAGAACTTTCTGACCAGGCTTTAGTTCCAGCTTTGCCACAAGTTCCTTTGTTGTTTCTGCTCAATGAGTAAGGTATATCATCATGGGTTAGAAATAGATAGACGACTATGACAAATATGATAAAAATATAAGCAGTCTAATAAAAAAAGGTAATACATTAAGTAGTAACAAGATATTATTATCACAATTTCAACAACATTAAATGATAGAGGACAGTGGCGGATCTTGAAGAAATAAACTACTAAGAAAAGTTACGCTCCCTATAATATATACTAATACTATGGTGAATAAGCTAAAAATATAACAGGGTAAATTACACTCACAACCCCCAACATTTGATAAAATTGCACTCTGTCCCCTTTTTTTACATTATTTTGACCTCTCAAACATCCGGGCAGGTGACTGTAAATAGGAAGGATACTCGGGTGTAACATCAATTAACATGATAACTAAAGAATTTATAAACAAAGGCGTAGAATTATATATTGGCTCTCTTCTCGCACAAACACTAACACCACTCCTGAAGGCAATAGAGGAGTCATAACTCATAATACCTTGTAACCATGGAGCAAACCTCTAAATAGCAAGTTAAGGAAGATCATACACCAATCTCAGTTATGTATAGCGAGTAAACAGTAAGGACAGATCATTATTGTGGGCAGTTAAAGAAGATCATACCCCAATCTCAATTTTAAGAAATAGGAAACATCTCTAATTTTAAGAAATAGGAAATATCTCTGTGATAACAAGGAGAGAAAGGAAGATATTAAGCCATACCAAGTCCGCCAGTGCTCACAAAACCTGGGCCAAACACCCGCTCATATCGCGAAATAGTCTTGTGGCTATATGCAACACTATCTAGGTACCTCTGGAACCCCCTATCATCTTCTGACTTAACTTTCTGCCATAACCAGCAAATCTGTGCAACAGAGATATTATTGTACACCTCTATGTTGTCAATCAATTGGATAAGCAGAAAGTAGAGATAGATAACAATAACAACAAATGGAAACCCAATTTTATTACCTGGTTTTGATTCTTCTTGCTTCGAACATAAGCTCCAATGCACTTACAGCCCACAAGAGAAAGTTCAAAGGAATTGCCAGTATCATCACTCATATGGCACTTTTTAAATACCTACATGAGAAAAGGGAATGTGACAGATCAAAGTCATCAGACCTAAGTTTTTTACGGGGTATTGCTCTCCTAATAAAGTATATACAGCACTTCATCAATGTCATGTGTACTTAAGATGGCAAAATCATGAAACTGGAGCATTAGGCGTTGAAGAGTTTTTTGCTTGCAATAGGTAGTTGAATCTATTGAGAAAATTTTCAGCCCTGTTAGCTTTGAGTTACTAGCATCAGTAGCATGAGAAAAAATAATTCCTATAGAAAGTCCCAAACTGAACCATGACAACTCATGTAAACTTGGCACTTACTATCCAATTAGTACTCAACCCTTCAGAAACGTTGGCAGAGAGAAAATTTATTCTGAAAATAATTCAACATGAGACGACGGACTAATTTCAGAAAGGAAGCCTAGACCGAATACTTTGGTCCACATTTTTCATCACAGAACACTTACATTAAATGAGTTCAATTATGCTTTATTTAATCTAAAGGTTTCATACACTCTCAAATGAGCCAAAAGTTGATGTCAAACTCATTTATATATAATCAAACAATTATCTGGAACAGATCAGGGCAGAGAGATAACTACACAAAGAACAACCTTGGTGTAAAATCTGGGTTCCCTGTAATGGGTAGGGTTGTAATTTCTCTTAGAATCTCCGGATTGGTGGAAACAAGATTCTCTGAAGAATATATATCCTCCATCTTTCACCCATTTGATCATCTTTTCAGCTAAATTTTCAACCTGAAGCATCACGGTAAGAAAAAAAATATATAAAAGGGTAACATGAGCAGGCCCATATTGAAAACAAAATCATGAAAATTATGCAAACTTGCAAGTGTAATTTGTGAAATAAACAAATCTGACCTCGTTATCTGAAAGATACATAAGCAACCAATTGGAGAAAATCACATCAACTGATCCTTCAGGAACATGCAAGTTTGGAGATGTGACATCAGCACACAAGAACTTGACATTCTTGTGGTGTCCATTGATGCTCTCATTCTGTAAAACATTATGAGAGATGAGTAATGATTCAGGTCACTTCACTATGAGCGTATTTAGAAAATTAACATGCATTAACCATATCAAATTTCAGAATAATAAAACAGTGCAAGACCTTCTTGATTGCGCTTTCAATGAAGTCGACAGCAAGCAATTGACCAGCCTTCTGAGCCAATTCACCAGTAAATCTTCCAATACCTGCTCCAAGCTCCAAAACTGACTTTCCTTCATATGCTGGTAACTGGGAAAGTACCTGTTGTAAATAAATAATAAAAAAAAAAGCGGATGAGTTGGAAAAGCACCAACAATGATATTCATACACCATTTAAAAGCACTTTCTTCTCTTTCTATATGTATCAATCACCTATCATATCTAAGATTTCTTCTTCGTGTAAATTTCCTTTCCTTTTCAAAACACCAATATAAAGAAACATGATGATTTGGAGTTAAAAAGATGGATGGGAAAAAAGGAACCTCGGGTCTCTCTTCCTTATCGAGATCAGTAGCTTTGGAATCAAGCATCATAGACTCAACCGACAGATCGGCGGAATGCTGAATCCAGTAGGATTTCTGAACCTGGCGTTCATCTCGAGCTGCTAAATTCAATTCAGTTCAATTAATCCAAATGCAAATGCAAATTTTGCAGATCGAAAGAAGAGAGGAAAAGATGAACACACCTGAAGCCATAGTTGGAATGGGGTGTGGTGTGTGGAAGAAGGAAGAGAGAAAGGAACTAAGTAAAGAGAAAATAGGGAAGTTAGTTAGGGGTTAGGGCTAAGTGCCTTCAATAGCGAGGCGAGACCTAGAGAAACTTGTGGATCTGCGGTCGTTGGATCTTCCTCTCTGCTGCATTACCCTCACTCACTCACTATGCCTTCCCCGCTTCCTCCTCCCTCCATTTATACACATTTCCACCTTTTTTTATTATTTTAACAAACTTAACTATAACTATCCCATTCATTAATACCGTTAACTTCCGTTTAATTGAATTTATTTTTAAGATTGATCAAACAAAAATTCGTATCCAAACCGGCCCTAAATACACAAACCCTATTGAATATTTTTTCAAAAATATAACTCCACCTACTAAATTATTACACCATTTTTTTTCTAAACACTGTGTCATATATATAACACCGGAGAGGGAGTAATAATTTTATTAAAAAAATTATTTAACTACAAGTATACTTCCCAAAAACAATTCATAACGAGGAATATTCATATTATATCGAAGTTAAATTTGTCGATAGAGATTTTTTAATCTAAAAATCAAACTCAAAGTCTTACTTAATGAATCAAACATACACCACATAAATTAACTTCAACTTCGTTAATTCAATAACTTTATAAATCATAAATTATATCTAACCACTATAATAATAATAATGCATATTTTTTTATCATCTATCATAATTAATAATAATACTTTTTTATTTATTTACACTATATTTTTTATTATTTTTTACTTCTCTGTAGATAAAAAAATTTCTCAATATTTTAAAATTACTTTATATTTAAAACTAAAATCAGATCCCGACTTGATTAAGAAGAGATTAACACCTTCCACTCAGAGGATGTTTAGTTTGTAATTGGGGAAAAGGAATTAAGTTGAAATGAAAAATTTAAAGATTTGATATTAATTATTTACGTCGTTCGAGACAATAAAAACTCTCCCGTAAGATCAAAAACTTGCTTCAACTTAACGGAGGTTTCTCCGTTGCTTTCCCCGTTGGGATGCCTCCCAAACGTCCTTTAATCAACAGGCCAAGTTATTTATTTAGGGTAGTATTATTTCTCAATTCTAAGACTCCAACCATAATTTTGTTTAGGAGTATGGATATTAAAGAAATTACTCTAATTTTCTATTACTTTACAATAAAAGTAAGAGAAACGAGATACGCAATTAAATCCTCAAAATGGACACCCTCATCCTATGTCCAAACAAATGAACCTCCTTCCTATAAGGAGGATACGAAACCAAAACACTAGTAAGTAATATTTTTAGACTAAAATATATGTTGGCATTTTATATTTATTTTGGATATCAATTGATTTTAAATATTTTTTTATAAATTTGATACTTTATATTTTGAAAAGATTCTTTTTTAATAAACTTTAATGGGAGTTTGCCTTCTCAAAATCGATTATTAAAAAAACTGATTAAAAATATACCTTTTAAACTCGTTTTTTGTTATTAACTGAAGTAAAAGATCCTATTTAAAATCTATTTTTATACCAGTTTTTGATAAAAACTAATCTAAAAAGATAAGCTTTTGTTGGTTTCTTTAAAGGATTATTTTAACATTGTTTTAAAATGTAAAAGACCAAATTAAGACAAAAAAATTAAGACTTGTTAAAAATCTTTCAGAATAAACTAAAAACAATTTACTTTAATAAGTTATATAAAACACCTTATTAAAATAAGTTAAAACAATTTATAAAATTTACGGGAGTTATAAATTATTTCTATAAATTATTTATAAATTTTGTCATACTAGATCTACATCGACGTAAATCACGGACCAAATATTTTGACTATATGTTCATTAATATGTCCTTTTTTAAAAACAAAATTAAGGTGCAGTTCTACTTCTACCATTTATCTTTTTTATATTACTAACTAAATTAGTAATTTAATTATGCCACTTTTGTTTTATAAATAGAAAAGTGAATATTTTTTTATATGGATGTATTAAAATAATATAGATGAAAATAAATTAAATTTTATATTATTAATAATTATTAAACATCAATCTCACTACATTTCTTCTTGTTTCCTTCCACGTTAAGAATTAACTAATTCGTTTATTTGTTTTTCTCCTTTCTTCCGTCATAAATTTTTCTTCTCCCTTTTTCATGCAAACCAACACACCATTGGACAACTCTCTGATTTCTTCAACGTCTTCACCCCTATTTCAATGTAAAAAAGTTACAAATACATTAAAAAAAAACGTATAAAACTTTTCATTTTAGTCAAAAGTTTTATATGTTTTAAGGTGGTGTTTGATACGGGGATCTTTAAACTTTTTTAAGAATGTTACTTAAAACATTTTCTTACCTATATTTGATATGAGATAAAAAAATATTTTTAGGAATATGAGATTCCAGAAAACTTAATTATATCTTATACGTTCCCAAGAATAAAAAAATTTAAGACAAAAAGCATCAATTTACTTAGGAAACATTTTCCCGGGAAATACATTTTTGGAAATCTCTCTTAAAAAGATCTCGCTTACCAAACACTATCTAAGGAGAAATAGAATAATTTTTTAAAAATGATAAACTTGTACAAATTATTTTTTGAAAGTTAAAACCAAACAAAAAAATACCATTATTCTCTTTTCTCTCCATTTTGTTTCCACCTGAAAAAAGGAAAAAACTTTATGCACGCTTCCAAAGTGGGAAGGGCCCCAGAAGCAGATACGATTCTTGTGGCGAATCTGTTTGGTATCTCGATACGTCAATAATCTGTCGCCACGTGGCCTCAAGGTCCCACCACAATTCCCTTTTCTTACCATCAATTATTTACATTTTAATAATAATCTATAATTATTTATGCCTTTTTCCACTATTAATAATAAAAATAAAAGAGGCTAAATGTCACATCATAACAAGACATAACGACACGTGACAACATAAATATTTATAACTTTATGTATATATTGCCAATTTCACATGTGCGTACGATGGATTCAAAACCTGTTAAATTTACAAAAATAAATAACTAAAAATTAAATTTAAACAAAACATCGGTAATATTACAATCGTAAACATAACCATAATAATAAATGTTTTTAACTTATTACAAAAAATATTTTTCATTACAACATTATTTTTAACTAATAATAATGTTGTCTAATGTTGCAATTCCTGATTATTTTAGCATAATGTTGTAATTTAAGCGATATTCCAATATTTTGAGTACGTAGAGCCTTTATCTTTGTTGATTAACACACAACCTTTTTTAAGATTTAAAAGTGTTTTATATATAATATATAAAAAACAAATAAGAAAAGAACAAATTGAAGGGGCCAATTATAATTATAATAGTGAGTAAAAAAATATTGGTATCTCACATAGAAAATGAATGGAATCCGTCCGTGATCTCTGTGCTACCGTAAATAAATAATAATAATAAAACGTGATCTAGTTTTCCAAGGCTGCATCTACGGATCTTGATTAAAGAAAAATTAATTATTTTAAAACATAATTAAAATCTATTTAATCTTGATTTGTCAGCGATTGTTATATAATTTTTAGTAAAAAAATTACTTTTGGTATTTTAAACAATACTAGGGCACTCGTTAATGGGAGTATTTATATATATGAAAAATGTTAGGTAGACAGATTGATATTTTTAAAATGGTGGATAAAGAGAAAACAAAAATTGTTGTACACTTAAATGAATTTTATATTCTGAGAAATTGAGATCCTGTGTAGAAATGGGGACCACGCGTGTAACGTGTTCACGTGGATCTTCAATAATTTAGGCGCTGCTTTCACACGCAGATCGCGTCACATATCTACCATTAGGGCCCTGTTTGTCGCTATTTCACGTATATCTATTTAATATATTTATTTATTAAAATAATTTATCAAACTTATCTAATTATCTTACTTTTATTTTTAAAAAATATTTTTAATAATGTTCTTATTACAAAATTAAAAAGTATTTTAGAAATTATTACTTTTAATAAGGTAAATTTGAGTTTTTTTAATACTCATCCGGTCTAGATACCAGCATATATGGGCAAGAGGATAATTTCACCCGATCTCACTCGTTTACCGGTGTCGCAGGTAAACCTCCAGAATGTAAGCTTGTATCAAATACCTTTTTATATTAGAAGTCCAAGTTAGCACCATGCATACTGAAAAGTATCCATATAGTACAAGCTACAGTCGTAGAGGAACGTTCACAGGCGACACGGAGGCACCCGCGTCGCGTGTCAGAATCGTACTGACATATTGTACGAATGGTCCCCCAACCCTAAGAGACTCTTCATTCTCCGCATGCATATATATAAATACCTACATTTCCACGACTTTGGTGTGTTAGACTCATTTTCAAACTTACGCTCATAAACCTTGAATTTTTTTTCTGGTTACTGACTTGAGCGTCGGAGAATTTTCGCAGGTGACACCACCTTTCGTCCCCTGACAACGCGAAAGCTTGGTGTGAAGGTTCTCTACGACTCCAAGACCCTTATTTCCCACTCGAATAGGGGACATAATACCGGATCTCCACTGGACCCGGTGTACACTAAGAACATTTGTGGTTGGTCCCACACTGGATCTTTAACCTCGGTTCAGACCATTTCAAATACTAAAGATTGGTTGATGTATTGTTTAAGGAATATGTATTTTTTATTAAAAATATGTTTTGATTAATTATTAGAATGAATAAATGTTAATATTTTTAATTTCTATTTTTTTGTTTTTTTCTTACTAATCCTTTATTATTTAAGATATTAAAAAATTTCTAAAATATAATACCATCAACATAAACATTTATCAACCAACACAATCATAACATCATTATCAATCAAACATGTCCTACTCATAGAAATGTAATTTCATCCACACATTGGCTCAATGTTATTTCATTTTACATTCGTAACACCTGGGCGTAGCATACAAGATTCGTCATCATCATTTACTTGACTCAGTGTCATCTATCAGCAAAACATGCATACTCATAACAACACCTGCCTGTGATCACATGATACTTTTGTTAGGAAATCCCTAAGCATGAGCAGCGGAAAAATTAAAGGGATTCCATAGGATTTGCAAGGTTCCGTGTTTCAAAGCACAAAAAAAACAATTTCGAAATTATTTAGGTTACCTCTTGAAGAACTCCGAAGCAGTCGTAGCCTCGTCCTTTAGGAGTCCACACGAGCACTCCCACCAGAATCGCAACACTTGCCAACTGCTAGGTTGACGGCGTGTAGCTCTTGCAACTTTTTGCGAATTTTGTGTCTCACTTGAGTGAACGGCCTATGAGCATCTTATGCTCTATTTATAGGCTTAGGTTTGACCTAATTTGTTCTCTCTAAAAGTGGGCTCCTTACTCATTCCAAATGAGTTAGGCCCAATAGCTTTATTTTAGTCCAACTAAAATAAGACAACATTTTCTGATGGGCTTACTCTATGTGTGTGACCCTATAGGTAAAATACCCGGTCATATTAATAATAAACTATTTTATTATTAATATAAAATAAGAGCGGCATCTAGCAATGCATCATTATGTCCGAATATTATTAACATAACCTATAAGTGATAATTATTTAATACGTTTATTCCTTTTGTCACGATATCCTAATTGGGCCCAAGGCATGGTCGCGTCATCCTTGTACGGCCCAATTTATTTTACTTGATACCGGAGTAGACTGGATCCGAATAAATATCTAATATTTATTCTTTCTAGCATGGCCATGCGTTTTCTTAGTCTTACTCCATCAAGTGGCCTATGGATATCACTCCTGTCACATAGGAGAGACAAATCCCATCTACATCACTCACATCCCTCTGCATAATTTGTTCATTGCCTAATCACAACCTTTATAGTCCTCTTGTTACAGAAGACGTTTAATTGTATTAAAACAATAAACTCCTCATGTAGGAATCGTAGTGACTTCAGGTCGAAGGACTACATATACCATTATCACATTGAGAATCGTTTATGACAATCATGTAACGATCCATGCAACGTTCTCATGGTGGGTCTGTCCAGTACATCATTACTCTTAATGTGTACCCGTGTGAAGACTCGATATCATCTATATCTATGATCTGTGAGATCAGGTCATCAGTACACTCACACACTAGTCTCAGTGTATTTACATGTCCCCATGTAAATACTTAACTAGGGACATTTTAGGAATAATTTTTATATGACCTATTACTCCAAGGATAAATATGTTTAAAACAACTTTAAACTGAAATATTTATTCAATTGATAAGTAGAAAAATGATACAAATGAAAAAGCATAAAGGCTCATAGTGCATACACCAACAATCTCCCACTTGCACTAGAGCCAATCAGACATTTGCCTAATGCCTAATGATCTAGTGTGCCCCTCATGTTTTTGTTGTGTAAGAGGTTTTGTGAGTGGGTCAGCAATATTCTCATCAGTATGCACCTTACATATCTTTACATCTCCTCGGTCAAGGATCTCTCGAATGAGATGAAATCGCCTAAGTATATGCTTGGATCGTTGATGTGATCTAGGTTCCTTAGCTTGTGCGATTGCTCCACTATTATCACAGTAGAGACTTATAGGGTCCACAATGCTAGGAACAATCCCAAGTTCTGTTATGAACTTCTTGATCCATACTGCCTCTTTTGCAGCATTTGAGGCAGCAATATACTCAGACTCTGTAGTAGAATCAGCAACTGTCTCTTGCTTTGAACTCTTCCAGCTTACAGCGCCACCATTTAGACAAAACACGTACCCAGATTGCGATCTTGAGTCATCCTTATCAGTTTGGAAGCTAGCATCAGTGTAACCTTTTACAATGAGCTCTTCTTCCCCTCCATATATCAAGAATGCATCCTTAGTTTTTCTTAAGTACTTCAGGATATTCTTGACAGCAGTCCAGTGACTTTCACCGGGATCAGACTGGTATCTGCTCGTCATGCTTAAAGCGTACGAGACATCTGGTCGGGTACATATCATGGCATACATGATTGATCCAATAGCAGATGCATATGGAATCTTATTCATCCGTTCTCTTTCTTCTTTAGTGGAAGGAGATTGAGCTTTTGATAAGCTTATGCCATGAGCCATAGGCAAAGTTCCTTTCTTGGAATCTTGCATGTTAAACCTTTTTAACACTTTGTCTATGTATGTATTCTGACTTAGGCCAAGAAGTTTTCTTGATCTATCTCTATAGATCTTAATTCCCAACACGTAGGTTGCTTCACCTAAGTCTTTCATAGAAAAACAGCTTCCCAACCAACTCTTCACAGATTGAAGAGTAGGAACGTCATTTCCAATAAGTAGTATGTCATCAACATACAGGACCAGAAAAACAATTGTGCAGTCACTAACCTTCTTGTAGACACAAGGTTCATCCTCATTTTTAGTAAAGCCAAATTGTTTAACAGCTTCATCAAAACGAAGATTCCAGCTTCTGGAAGCTTGCTTAAGTCCATATATAGAACGTTGTAGCTTGCACACCTTCCTGGATGCTTCAGGCTTAACAAAGCCTTCAGGTTGTGTCATGTACACTTCCTCAAGAAGATTTCCATTAAGGAAAGCAGTCTTGACATCCATTTGCCATATCTCATAATCATGGTATGCAGCAATAGCAAGCAGAATCCGAACAGACTTTAGCATAGCAACTGGGGAAAAAGTTTCATCATAGTCTATACCATGTATTTGCTTGAAACCTTTAGCCACCAACCTTGCTTTAAAGGTACTTATATTACCATCCATGTCAGTTTTCTTTTTGAAAACCCACTTGCATCCTATAGGTTTTACCCCTTCAGGTGCATCAACCAAGTTCCAAACTTGATTAGTGTACATGGAGTCCATTTCAGATTCCATGGCTTCTAGCCATTTCTCAGATTCTGAACTTGCAATGGCCTCTTCATAAGATGTTGGCTCATTTTGATCCATTAGGAATACATCTCCTTCCTGAGTTACAAGAAATCCATATCTTTCAGGTTGTTGACGTATTCTACCTGATCTACGCAAGTCTTGTGCTACTGGAGCTGGTGTTATCACAACATTTTGTGGGTCCTGCTCCACTTCCACCATTGGCTCTTCAATGCCTTGTGAGTCTTGAATTTCTTCAAGTTCTACTTTCCTCCCACTGATTCTTGTAGAGATGAATTCCCTTTCTAAGAATACAGCATTCCGAGCAACAAACACTTTGCCCTCAGTAGGATTGTAAAAATAATAACCCTTAGTTTCTTTTGGGTATCCCACAAAAAGACATTTATCTGACTTGGGCCCAAGTTTATCAGAACTTTGGCGTTTAACATAAGCTTCACAGCCCCAAATCTTAAGAAAAGACATACTAGGTCGTTTCCCAGTCCATATCTCATATGGTGTCTTTATGACAGCCTTTGATGGAACACGGTTAAGTGTGAAAGTTGCTGTCAACAAAGCATGTCCCCAGAATGAGTTAGGGAGGTCAGTTTGACTCATCATTGATCGAACCATGTCCAACAAGGTTCTATTTCTCCGCTCAGAAACCCCATTCCATTCTGGTGTTCCAGGGGGAGTAAGTTGAGATATAATCCCACACTCTTTAAGATATTCATCAAACTCTAGGCTCAAATATTCACCACCTCGATCAGATCGAAGTGCTTTAATTGTCTTGCCAAGTTGGTTCTCTACTTCATGTTTAAACTCCTTGAACTTTTCAAAGGATTCTGATTTATGTTTCATGAGAAACACAAATCCATATCTACTGAAATCATCAGTAAAAGTGATGAAGTAACTAAAACCTCCCCTAGCCATTGTCCCTATGGGCCCACATACATCACTATGTATCAAGCCAAGAAGATCACTCGCCCTTTCACCTTTTCCGGTAAAAGGGGTCTTGGTCATCTTCCCTAATAAACAAGATTCACATGTATCTATTGATTCAAAATCAAAAGATTCTAAATATCCATCTTGATGGAGTTTAGAAATGCGTTTCTCATTTATATGTCCTAGGCGACAATGCCAAAGATAAGTTGGGTTTAAATCATTTGTTTTAACCCTTTTAGTATTAATGTTATAGATAGGGGTTTCGAGATCTAGAACATAAAGTCCATTACTCAAATTTGCACAACAATAAAACATGTCTTTTAAATAAACTGAACAACTATTGTTCTTTATTGTAAAGGAAAATCCTTTCTTATCAAGACAAGAAACAGAAATAATGTTTCTCCTTATTGCCGGAACAAAATAACAATTGTCCAATTCAAGGACTAACCCTGAGGGCAAGGATAAAAAATAAGTCCCTACAGCTAATGCAGCAACTCTTGCTCCATTTCCAACGCGTAGGTCTACCTCGCCCTTCATCAACTGCCTACTCCTTCTTAGATCCTGCACATTAACACAAATGTGAGATCCACATCCAGTATCTAATACCCATGATGTTGAAGTTGACATGTTAATTTCTATAACAAAAATACCTGAAGTGGAAGTCTCACTTCCCTTCTTCTTAAGCTCTTCTAGGTACTTTGGACAGTTTCTCTTCCAGTGTCCCTTTTGTCCACAATGGTGACATTTACCTTCCTTAGCCACCCCGCCCACAGGTTTTAAGGCTGATGTACTTGGCTTATCCTTGCCTTTCCAAATCTTCTTGCCATTTCCTACAATACCCTTTCCTTTGCCTTTATACATGCCCTTTCCTTTACCTTTGCCAGAATTGACCATCATTATGGCCTTGCCCTTTCCTTTAGAAATATTGGGCTCAGCAGTCCTCAACATATTGAGTAGCTCTGGCAATGTTTTGTCCAATGCATTCATGTTGTAATTCATGATGACTGGCTTAAAACTGTCAGGTAATGATTTCAAAATGAGATCGGTAGCCAACTTCTGAGGGAAGGGGAATCCTAGCCTAGCTAGATTCTCCAAGTACCCAATCATTTTGAGCACATGAGGTCCTACAGAACCTCCCTCTTCAAGTCTGCAGCTAAATAGGGCTGAAGAAACTTCATATCTTTCTTGGTCAGCTTGACCTTGATATAGTTTCCTTAGGTTTTCGATCATATCGAAAGCCTCCATATGCTCATGTTGCTTCTGAAGCTCAGGAGACATAGTTGCCAGCATAAGGCATTGGACATCTAAAGCGTCATCCTGATGCTTCTTGTAAGCATCCTTGTCAGCTTTAGAGGCATTGTTCGCGGGTGGTTCCGGAATCGGACCTTCCAGGACATACTGCTTTTTCTCTTGTTTGAGGACAATCCTCAAATTTCTATACCAGTCAAGGAAGTTAGAACCAGACAATTTTTCTTTGTCTAGGATTGATCGCAACGAAAGGTTTGAAGGTGTGTTTGACGTCATGATTATCTAAAACAGAAAATATGTAGTAAGTATCATTTTCAAAACATATTTAAATTATGGTCATTTAAATTAAATATGTCTCCCACTATTTTGATTCAAAACAAAAATACCCTCCACGAATCAGAAAATCCCGTTGGAAGATTTTCTAGTGGGCTAAGATCCATATTTTGCCAAGCGTTAAGTCAGCTTTGGCTGATCACCTAATACTTGGTTATTTAGGTAGGAAACTTTTTCCAATTGTATCTTTATACAACTCTTAGTCATTGGGTTAAGTAACCATTACTTATTATTCATCTTATGAATATTTAGCCCAATGTTTACGCCTCTAAGTTATATTCAATCCAATTGAAAACTTAGTTAAGTTAAAGCCCAATAAAACAGTTTGGATACTACCATTATCCCATCGCGTCTTACTAATATAAATAATAGTGCCCTGCTTTGGCAGACCCACTATTTATTGACATTAGTGTTGACGAGTGTACTTATTGGAAGGCGTTTATAACTTAATATTATTTTGAGGGATTTTAATTTATTTTAAAATTACCGTCTTTGTTAAACGCTTTAACGTAATAAAATTATCCCCAAAACATGCAAACGAAATTGTGAGATGGTTATGGTCTTCCTAGAAGAAAAAAAAATAAAAAAAAATGAATAAACCTAGAGGAACTATATAGCCAAGGCTTCATGAAGTCCTACTTCTTGAACCCACCATCCTCTTGGAGTCACCACTCCTTGGTTCCTTTCAAAGACAAAAGCGCTTAGAGTCACCACTCTAGTTTTCTTCTAGATCTCTACTTTGTTGCCTCGATCAAGATTACAAGATTTTTAAAGAAACTCGCTTTACATACGAGTGAAGGGTTGAGAAAAGAAATACAACAGAATGAAGAGAGGCACAGCACGCAGGCTGTATTTAAATAAAATAACTAAGACCATAACCATTCACCATGCAACGTGTTAATTAATTAATTATAACCCATTTGAAATAATTTTTAAAAAAATAAATTTTAAACGGGCCATTAAACACGTGGGTCGGTAATAAGGCGCTACGCAGAGAATGTACGGGGGTCCCGCTACCCGGTTAGCGGGCGGGGGTCAAGGGGGGGCCGCCCCTTGCGGGGTGCGGGGCAGCGCCCCGGCCCAAAATTTTAGTACTGTAGTCAGGTTGGTTCCCAGGAAAGAGAGGTGGGTCCGGTGTGACCGCTTAAGTACCAAATCTTTCCTAGCCAGAACGTCCCACTGACCATTAACAGCTCTAAAATTTCGGCTAGGGTTTCAACCACTTTGAAACCCTAATTCCTTGTTGCGAACACTTCACAACGCAGCCGTCAAGGCACATGGAGGCAGCGCCGTCTAGGGTTTCAAAACCTAGAATTCAATTTGCGCTAATGCCAACATGCAATGCCTTTCCATGACGGCCGTCTAGGTTTCAACTCTTGAACCCTAGATTAAGGAACGGCCATGGTTTAACACTTAAACCTTATCACTTAACGCCCCATAACATGAACCATTCATGTTCGAAGATCAACTCAATTGATTCAAAGTTTGTACGATGACAATCATATGAGTAAAACACATATCAAAATTGCATAAACTCATACATCATACAAATTTAAACGGCAACAACATACATACTAAAATTAAGAAGCTTTATAACATGCATCATATACAATTTATAAAGAATAACTCAAAATTATATGTATCATGCCAAAACAGAGGTCATACCATATACATGATTAATCATTGTAATAATATGCATCATATGCGATAACTCAAAATAGCAACATAATCATGCATGTTTATTTTCGAATCCTAGTTTCACAAAACATTTTTCGCAAAACAAAATTGCAAAGTTTTAAACAACGAAACGATTTCGCAAATCATATTTTCCAAAAGCTCTTGCAAACGAAAACATATCATCATAAAATATAAACAAATGCCCAAAACACGGTTTTGCAACCTAGGCTCTGATACCACTGTTAGGAAATCCCTAAGCATGAGCAGCGGAAAAATTAAAGGGATTCCATAGGATTTGCAAGGTTCCGTGTTTCAAAGCACAAAAAAAACAATTTCGAAATTATTTAGGTTACCTCTTGAAGAACTCCGAAGCAGTCGTAGCCTCGTCCTTTAGGAGTCCACACGAGCACTCCCACCAGAATCGCAACACTTGCCAACTGCTAGGTTGACGGCGTGTAGCTCTTGCAACTTTTTGCGAATTTTGTGTCTCACTTGAGTGAACGGCCTATGAGCATCTTATGCTCTATTTATAGGCTTAGGTTTGACCTAATTTGTTCTCTCTAAAAGTGGGCTCCTTACTCATTCCAAATGAGTTAGGCCCAATAGCTTTATTTTAGTCCAACTAAAATAAGACAACATTTTCTGATGGGCTTACTCTATGTGTGTGACCCTATAGGTAAAATACCCGGTCATATTAATAATAAACTATTTTATTATTAATATAAAATAAGAGCGGCATCTAGCAATGCATCATTATGTCCGAATATTATTAACATAACCTATAAGTGATAATTATTTAATACGTTTATTCCTTTTGTCACGATATCCTAATTGGGCCCAAGGCATGGTCGCGTCATCCTTGTACGGCCCAATTTATTTTACTTGATACCGGAGTAGACTGGATCCGAATAAATATCTAATATTTATTCTTTCTAGCATGGCCATGCGTTTTCTTAGTCTTACTCCATCAAGTGGCCTATGGATATCACTCCTGTCACATAGGAGAGACAAATCCCATCTACATCACTCACATCCCTCTGCATAATTTGTTCATTGCCTAATCACAACCTTTATAGTCCTCTTGTTACAGAAGACGTTTAATTGTATTAAAACAATAAACTCCTCATGTAGGAATCGTAGTGACTTCAGGTCGAAGGACTACATATACCATTATCACATTGAGAATCGTTTATGACAATCATGTAACGATCCATGCAACGTTCTCATGGTGGGTCTGTCCAGTACATCATTACTCTTAATGTGTACCCGTGTGAAGACTCGATATCATCTATATCTATGATCTGTGAGATCAGGTCATCAGTACACTCACACACTAGTCTCAGTGTATTTACATGTCCCCATGTAAATACTTAACTAGGGACATTTTAGGAATAATTTTTATATGACCTATTACTCCAAGGATAAATATGTTTAAAACAACTTTAAACTGAAATATTTATTCAATTGATAAGTAGAAAAATGATACAAATGAAAAAGCATAAAGGCTCATAGTGCATACACCAACAACTTTGGCTTGGATATATCATATCCATATTATGCATCATCTATCAGTTTTTGGCTCAACATATTAAATATCGAAACATAGATACCTAAAACGTACGTGCTCTTAATTCATAATTATTACAAACCACAAAAAGTACTAAGTACTAAGACATGGATACTTGAACAATTTACTCATGATCAACATCATTACAAGCAATACCTTCATTCCTTAGCAATTATGGCTCATCGGGTGCTTGTCTTCGTGGTATTTATGGCATCCCTATCGTTGGTTAGTAAAAAGAGAAACAATAACAACAAAGACGGTGGGTGTCAAACATAATAATCAATATAGAAATTCAAAATTTGAAAAGGCATAACATTAGTCTTATTATCAAACATGCTCACATATGTATACATACATACACCACATGATTCGTCAATCATTCTCTACTACCTCATACCTATATTATAACACATATGCTTGATTACCATTCGTATACCATTACATTTAGCATTATAAACCACTTAGGCTACAAAAACAATATGTATACAACATATAGTAGTTCATCCTTATTCACTTTAAACATTTAGTAACATAATATGTCACTTAGTTTGTACACGATAACTCGTGCATAACATTCTTCATATCATTAAACACATAATACACCACTGATTCTCATTCAATGTTTAATTAGGCACACTAGTATTCAAATATTAAAAATGGACCAGCATCGAGCTGAAAGTTCTACTCGACACACCGTTAACCATACTTGGTCTGTTGAGCCTTACTTGGCTCTATACCTCAACCACTAGATCCTTATTGACCACTTGATGGTTGAATGGGATCTGAACCGTCCTTTACAGGGGGTGTAAAGTTATGATTCTGAAACAGCTCAAAATGTATATACGTAATGTCAATCTGATACAAGGCTGTGATTCACAGATACGAATACGAGGTATCCTTGTATATTGGGCGGAGTCTGGACCACACTGGGGCGGAGTGTAACTCACTCTACGGCGATGTAGTAGTCCGCCTGGAATTGCCTTTTATGCCTTGACACAGTTGGTGGTGGTACCTGCAATTATTCTCCGACGCTCAAGTCAGTATTTCAGAATACTTTAAGACTTAGAAAGACAATCAGAGAGAATTATGCAAGTAAGAGAGAGTAAGGTTCAGAATTGGGGGAGCCCTTATACCTTTTTGATAGAGGTTTATATACCTGTCACTGGTGTTCCATTATTGGTAGGGCCCGTTCCTTGTTTTCTGGCATAAAGCAAGAAAGACAGTGGGTCCCTGTGTCGTTCACGAGCACCGTTATTGTAGTAGGTATTTCCACTTACTTGGGAAGCGTGAATGCTTTATTATTTTATTGTTATTACCCTTTATGCGTGACAGTGTGATTCCCATTATTAACCTCTCAAGACAGAGTCAATCTCGTGCCGGGGTTGTGAGTATGGGCTTGCTACGCAATATGGGAAATTCAATATTCCGCCAGTATTGAGCCTATGGCTTGGCGGAGTAATATGCATTAGCGGAGTTATGAGCCTTGGCGGAGTAACATGCCTTGGCGGAGTAACATGCCTTGGCGGAGTAACATGCCTTGGCGGAGTTATGAGCCTTGGCGGAGTGACATGCCTTGGCGGAGTTACTTGCCTTGGTCGTATATACTCTGTATAGAAACAATTATAATGCATTTAAAGCGTACTTCCCTTGTTCGAAATGCTGACCTGGCAAAGCATTAAAGCCATGCTCTTGGGGGCCGGTGTTAGGACCGGATCATTTGCCCCCTAGCTTGTTATAGTGACTGGCGGAGTCACTTTAATGAGCTATAACACTTAAGTTTAGCTTTTATAGGCATGGGTTTAGGCAGCGTTTGCTAGTTCAGGATTTATGGACAAGTGTTTTCATGCATTTATTGGCTTTATCATTACTTGTCACGCCTGTCATTAATGGATTCCGTAAGGAGGCGGAATAGCCTCTTAGGAATTTTAACGGAGTTGGATTCCATAAGAAGGCGGAGTAGCCTCTTAGGAATTTCCAATAGATTGGATTCCGTAAGAAGGCGGAGTAGCCTCTTAGGAATTCCAAAGAGGTTGGATTCCGTAAGAAGGCGGAGTAGCCTCTTAGGAACTTCAATGAGGTTGGATTCCGTAAGAAGGCGGAGTAGCCTCTTAGGAATTCCAAAGAGGTTGGATTCCGTAAGAAGGCGGAGTAGCCTCTTAGGAATTCCAAAGAAATTGGATTCCGTAAGAAGGCGGAGTAGCCTCTTGGGAATTTCAATGAAACTGGATTCCATAAGAAGGCGGAGTAGCCTCTTAGGAATTTTAATGAAGTTGGATTCCGTAAGAAGGCGGAGTAGCCTCTTAGGAATTTCAAAGAAATTGGATTCCGTAAGAAGGCGGAGTAGCCTCGTAGGAATTCCAAAGAAATTGGATTCCGTAAGGAGGCGGAGTAGCCTCTTAGGAATTCCAAAGAGGTTGGATTCCGTAAGAAGGCGGAGTAGCCTCTTAGGAATTTCAATGAGATAAATTTAATAATGAGGCAAAGTTTTATCATCGAATCACTTCATAGGTGATTGAGATCATCCGTCTTGGAGATGTGTACGGCACCAGGAATAACATCGTCAGATCACATAATAGGTGATTGAGATCATCCGTCCTTGGGGTGTGTATGGCGCCAGGAGTTACATCGTCAGATCACAGAATGGGTGATTGAGATCATCCGTCCTGGGCAAGTACACAACGTCAGGAGTTGCATCGTCATATCACATAATGGGTGACTGAGGTTATCCGTTCTGGAAAAGTACACAACGCCAAGAGTTACATCGTCAGATCACAGATTAAGTGATTTAGATAATCCACCCTGGAGACATTTTTTCAATCGTAGGAGTACGGATTGTGTGAATGCTTCTCAATTTTCAAAAGCTTCCATCATAAGAATGATGATGGGAATTGTTCGTACTAGGAGTTACCTCGTCAACTCACAGAATATGTGATTGAGAGCATCCATCCTGGGGAAATTAGTCTCAATCGTTCTTCTTCAACCGGTGTTGGATTTCACTCATTCACCAGCCTTCAAATAGGGTTCGGTGTAATCCTACTACCCATTTCCAGAGGTTCAGTTTAATCCTACAACTCAGGTCTTCACCGATGTTCGGCCAAACCTACTAGTCGTACTCGGAGTTCGGTTCAATCCTACAATCCGAGCCTTCACCGGTGTTTAGCCAAACTTACTAACCGTACCCAGAGTTCGGTTTAATCCTACAATCTGGGCCTTCGAATGGGGTTCGGTGCAATCCTACAACCCATTTCCTGAGGTTCGGTTTAATCCTACAACTCAGGTCTTCACACGGTGTTCGGTTCGATCCTACTAACCGTACTTGGAGTTCGGTGCAATCCTACAATCCAAGCCTTCAACACGGGGTTCGGATCAGGGATAATCCTGAACCTACTGCGCCCGTTACTCGGGGTTCAGTGCGGTTTTCTGTATGAGCCGGCCTACTGCGCCCAAGCCTTCGCATGGGGTTCGGTTTGTGGCCTTGAAAAAGGACCAGCCCTACAACCCATGTAGTCTTCGAATGGGGTTCGGTTTGTGGCCTTGAAAAAGGACCAGCCCTACAACCCATGTAGTCTTCGAATGGGGTGATTCACCCAGTTGTACCTTCGAAGAGGTTCATTGCTAACAACGGATACATTGTTAGGATCATCCGTCCTGAAAGTATCTTGTCACAACAGTGTTGTGCATCGAATAAAATCATAAAGACAATGGGTGAATCATTTAGAGTATTTCATTAATTATGAATTACAAAAGAGAGAAAGAGAGATAAGTCGGGGTTATGACTCATTAGACCTTCTTGGTAAAACCCGATCTGGATCTGCTCTTATCACTCCGTTGTAACGTTGGGGATTTCTCTCTTCCTATGAGTTAATGGAACCTGATGGTAGCTTCCTGAACCAGCTAAGGGCATCATCAACAAGAGTCCGAGGGAACATCCTGCACATGACATTTTCATCTGCCCCCAGGTACATGGCTTCCCTTCAAATGTGGGATATTTGAATACTGGGGGGTAGAGGATTTTTCTCCCTCGGTTGTGTGATGTGTCCCCTTGATCAGAGACATGGCTCTCTCCTCCACGCTTTTTCTTATCATCTCATCCTTTAGATTTGGTGCTGAAACCTGCACCATTCTTCTTGAACTTTCCACAGGCGACTCGAGAGCTAAGTGCCTGTTCACTGGTTGTTCCTGGGCAGTGATGTCTTCCACGTGCCCATCTGGTCGGTTTCTCCCATTGCCTTCCATAATAAGAGACCAGACTTCTTAAACGAGAAGTGGGAATAACTTTAACGAGTCCCACTGGGCGTGCCAATGAACCGTCCTTTACAGGGGGTGTAAAGTTATGATTCTGAAACAGCTCAAAATGTATATATGTAATGTCAATCTGATACAAGGCTGTGATTCACAGATACGAATACGGGGTATCCTTGTATATTGGGCGGAGTCTGGACCACACTGGGGCGGAGTGTAACTCACTCTACGGCGATGTAGTAGTCCGCCTGGAATTGCCTTTTATGCCTTGACACAGTTGGTGGTGGTACCTGCAATTATTCTCCGACACTCAAGTCAGTATTTCAGAATACTTTAAGACTTAGAAAGACAATCAGAGAGAATTATGCAAGTAAGAGAGAGTAAGGTTCAGAATTGGGGGAGCCCTTATACCTTTTTGATAGAGGTTTATATACCTGTCACTGGTGTTCCATTATTGGTAGGGCCCGTTCCTTGTTTTCTGGCATAAAGCAAGAAAGACAGTGGGTCCCTGTGTCGTTCATGAGCACCGTTATTGTAGTAGGTATTTCCACTTACTTGGGAAGCGTGAATGCTTTATTATTTTATTGTTATTACCCTTTATGCGTGACAGCGTGATTCCCATTATTAACCTCTCAAGACAGAGTCAATCTCGTGCCGGGGTTGTGAGTATGGGCTTGCTACGCAATATGGGAAATTCAATATTCCGCCAGTATTGAGCCTATGGCTTGGCGGAGTAATATGCATTGGCGGAGTTATGAGCCTTGGCGGAGTAACATGCCTTGGCGGAGTAACATGCCTTGGCAGAGTAACATGCCTTGGCGGAGTAACATGCCTTGGCGGAGTAACATGCCTTGGCGGAGTTATGAGCCTTGGCGGAGTGACATGCCTTGGCGGAGTTACTTGTCTTGGTCGTATATACTCCGTATAGAAACAATTATAATGCATTTGAAGCGTACTTCCCTTGTTCGAAATGCTGACCTGGCAAAGCATTAAAGCCATGCTCTTAGGGGCCGGTGTTAGGACCGGATCAGGATCCTACTTGACCATTAGAGCTAAAATTGATGAGCGGAATTATATTGTACAGTCGTTCAACCCAGACAGAAACACATATATTCAATTTCAATTACTTCAGTTGGATTAATTAATTAATTCTCTTTAATAATTCAACAATAATGTTCATAAAACGATTCGGGCCATCACAGACATTCAAATTTCTCAATTTAGTTACTCAGACTTTCAATATCAATAAAATGACGGCCACTTAGGCACACATCATTTCCCAATTTTCTTTTTAGCATACATTTTCAACATATAGCCACTCAGGCATCATTAATATTCAATCAATGACAACTAACCATCCAGATATAAATATTTATTGGTATAATTCAAACCACAACATTAATCAATCACTCAGATGCAATTTCATTCACAATACACCTACACATATACATACATCATTTTCTTAATTCCAATAAACATTAATTATCAATCTTATCAATTTATCGTTATTCATAATTACACATAATAATCCATGGTTTTTCATTCTCATCACCACTAAACTCATATCTAGTCACAACTTATATTATAAATTATTCCAATCATATATTGTGGTAATTTATGCTATATTGAGCCTCTTATCCAATCCACTAAACAAACTGTAAATAACATAAGACCAAAATGAAAGAAAAAGGAATTGAGGGAACGATGAAACATATTATGTTGTCACTTTAGTACCCTTAGCATGATATTTTGACGATTATTCTATGATTACTTCACTAATGTAAACTAATTTAATTGGTTTAAATCTTAATTAGTAATTTTAGTTAATTATTGCATTTAGCTTTTGAGCTATTGTTAATAATTTGGTCATAACTTTTGTTTTAGTTAGAGTTTTTATATGATTCCTGTTGTAGTGGAAAATTATCTTAAAGAACTTTAAGTGGACACTTCATTTGCTGAATTTAAGATTTGAAGTTAAAAGTTACAAGTATTTGAAGTTAGCCATTTGATATTATTAGTAGAATTACAATAATTCAAGTGTCCATTAGTAGTTTTAATTTAAGATTTGGACTTATTTGTGTTTTATGGCCCACTTAACTTGTTGAACTCATCAAGTTAGGTTTAGGTATAAAGTTAGTCTTTATTGCCTCCTTTTATATTGAGAAGTTTCTCTAATAATCTCACATATTCTTCTTTTTTCTTCTATACTTTTTGCTCTTTTAATATAGTCTAGTTTTAGTTTTATTTTTCTTTTATCTCTTTCCATTCTGATTGCTATTACTTTCGCTTGCGTGTTTACAATTGTGATGGAATATTAGTTTTTAAATTGATTTACAGTTTCGAGTCTGAAAGGCGATTATATAATTTTTTATGTCCCAATTCAAATTTGGACTTTGATTTTACCTTCTTAATCCTGTCACTAAGTTTTTAGTTCGGTCTTAGATCAGTTCGATACGACTCTGATTAATTCACATTTGTTGAATTCATTACTCGTGTGATCTCAAAACGTGCGTTCACTTAATTCAGACTTTTGAGATCAGAATGAGAAGAACCTTATTCGATTGATCGAAAATGTTTTTTCAAAGACCATTCAAAGAATCTGAATTAAAGATGTTTGTTCCTTAACTTGAACTCAAAAATTAGATCGGGATTGATTTCGTTATTAAATCTATTTTGGGGAGTAGAAATTATAAGTCAATCACTCTTTGCTTTTTGATTTGTGTTTTTGTTTTAATTCTTCTTATACTCTTACTTAATATAAACCCCTCATAATTTTTATGTTTTGTGTTTAGTCTAATAATTAAGGCTATCAAAAAATGACCTAATTAGGTTAATCACCTAGTATATTACAATTTTTATTTGACCGATTACAACATTAATCAGGCACCAATTGTTATTTATATATAAAAATACCTGGATCAAAAACATATTTAACTTTGTGAAATAAAAAATTGTTATTTTTAAATCATTATCACTTGAATTAAATTACTTTTTGCTTCATTACATGTTTGAAATGGTGATAAAGGGATAAGAATAAATGCGAGGAAGCGAAAAAATAAAACTTCCAACCTAGACACTTAACGGTTTATTCATACACCAATTGTGTTAAATTCAGTAAACTTATATTTCACCATATTTGCTCATCATTCTTTGAAACTTTATCATTCATGCATAAATTTTTAAAATACTTAGTATTTTAGATTTTATAAGAAATTATGGTAATAAAAATAATTAGTGGCAAATGGACACATGTTTTTACAAAACATACATTTATTATTATAGATAAAATTATAAAATAACAAATGATTATACTTTGATTTCTTCAATTGCTAATGGATGATAAAATACAAACAAACTACACTCCGTCCCATTTTAAATAATTTATGGTAGTTTTGTTATTGTTGGGTGGCAAATAAAATCACCACAGAAACTTTTAAACTCCAAGATGCGTAGGTTTTTCTTAACTTTAAGAATTAAGAGTAATTTTGAAAATATTTATTTTATTTTATTTTATTTTATCTCAAATAATTTTAAATAAATGAATAATATTTGACACCAAATATCATTTAATCACATTTGATAGAAAACTTATAATAATTTAAAGATATTTTCATATATTAATTGGAGTATAATTTGATTATAAATAATTATTTATCTCCTTATATGTTAATTTTATAATTATTGTTTCAGTATTATTTTAATTCTAGTTAATCATATTTTTGTTTTAACAAAATATAGCTAATTTTTAATATTTTAATTGTTCTGTGATAGTATACTATCATGGAAAAATGCACAATGATTTTTTGTGCTAGATAAACTGTACAATGCTAATAATATACTATAATTAAATTTTAAGGACTATTATTACTTTTCATTTTGATGACATTTATATATATATATATATATATATATATATACATTTTTATGATTTATAATATTTGAACTGGTCTGGACCGGAGTCTGGGATCCGGTGTGGGACCAGCCACAAGAGTGTAGGTGTTTCTAGGGTTTGCACACGGGAACAGTGTATATCCGATGTATTAATCCGGTCTCTCAATGGAAGAGGCCGGTCTTGTTGTCCTGGAGATCCTTCACACCAACGTTTCGCGTTGCAGGGGGGCGAAAGGTGGTGCCACCTGCGAAGATTCTCCGACGCTCAAGTTAGAAGAGTGTAGGAACTCAGTGAATGCTTAAGCGAAATAGCAGCAAAGTGTGAGATAGAACAACGATACCATGCTTGTGTATTGAAATATGCTACTTATAGTTGTACGTCAGAAAATGAGTCGTTGGATACAGGTGGGTCCCTTAGCTCTGATAGCGTGTATATTGTGTCAATCAGGGTGGCTCAACTTTCAGAATGTGTCAAAAGGGTAGGTCAATTATCAGAGTACGATCCTCTAGGAAGAGGGAAGGATAATCACCTTTTCCGCATAATCTGCTGACACATCCACTTGCTTTCTGAGGCTATTGACGTGACATATTTTGCTACATACAGTGTCTTCGCTGATAAGTTATTAGGGGCTCTTATCTTGTTGTGACTGAAAAGCCAACAGTTATATAAATGTCCTGTGAAAATGAAGAAAGAACCGTTATAGAGAAAATAAGTGGGGCAGTCGTGAGATGAGGACGGACGGCCAGACAGCGGATATCCGGTGTGGTAACGTTGAACCAGGACACCGGTTTTCCTTATATGAGGTCAGTCTGACGTCACAAGAATGGGGGCCGGTATCCAGACCGGATCATTTGTCCCCTAGCTTGTATGAGGGACTGTTAAGTTGCTCATATGAGCTACATAACTCTTAGAGAAATCTGGATGCCGGTAGTACATTCTGGTAAGTCTCTGGGAGCTCTGTGGCATCCGCTCTAATAAACGGGTGACCGCTCTTCTCGCGTTGCGTACAACGGATTCAGACAGCGTAAAATGAGTAATGGAAATCCCAAGAGTCTTTGAAAATCGAAACCCTTGGTATTCGAAAAGTGGTTGGGAGGCATTAAATGCGCACAACATGATTGGACAGTAAATGCATTTTTTACGCATGAGTCATCATTACCCAAGAGTGTAACCGTCGATTAGGCTATTGGGACTGAATTCAAACTGAATGGGGGCCTATTTTGCCAAAATGTTTACTGAAACGTTACTGTTTTCACGCCCGTACGTGATGAAACGACGGAGTCGTTTCAATTTGAAGAGGTTGCGTTTTGACGCAAGCCTTGTGACCTTCGATGAAACACTGTGTCTCTTCGTTACCTATAAAAGGAACTCTTAGCAGATTTTGGAATCCATTCTTGTTTTCAAGCTTAGTGAAACTCTGATCAAATTTCCTTGGAATTTCTCTGTCGTCTCCAACTTCTCAAAGATCCTCTTCCTTTAGGTAACCTCCCTTTCCTTCAACTCCTTGCAATTTTTGTCATTCTATTTCCATCATACGCCCTAGAGCAGGCCACGCTGGTCCTTCAAACAGGGGGAGGTTTGGCTCTCGTGCCCCCCTTAGCCACCGTGGTGGGAGGATTCCAACGAATCCTCCTGTGGCTGGGCCCCATCGTTCAGAGAGAGCCGAAGCCTCTTCCTCATGAGCGTCTTCTTCCCAACGTCGCTCTGAGGCTCCCCTTGACTCGAGGGCTACTAGCCGCTCTGATGAGGGGTCAAGTGCTGAAGGTTACCTCTCTGACGATGTTGCTTTTTACCACAGTACCTACGCGTTCCACCGCGCCTGCACAACCATGGACCTTCCAGGACGTGGAAAAACGCCGGTTCTCTGATCTGCTGAAGGGTGTGTCAACGTTGTGGCACACCGGCTTGACTGGGAGAAACTCAACAGGGAAAAACCCTATTTCTGGGTGGAGGAGGAATTCCTAGAGATCCCTTCGCACCATGCAAGTGAGAAGGAGTGCACGGTTTCTTTCCGTTGCAAGATATATTCAGATAAAAAGTACAAGGCCCGATACGCTGTGATGGCACCACATCCCTCTGAAAGAATATGCCACGACGTCCCTGATGCGAGGTCGGTCTACATGTACGACTTCGTCTTCTTAAAACTGGGAGTACGCTTCCCCCTGACGGAGTTCCAGATGGCCGTCCTGCGTTTCCTAGACTGCGCCCCCTCACAACTGCATCCCAATGGTTGGGGTCTTGTCCGGGCTCTGGAAGTTCTGGGGGAGCATTTCAACTTCTCTGCCACTGTAGCCAAGCTATTTTACTACTGCCAAGTGGTCCGCCGAGCTAATAAGAAGGGCGGCCTTGGGTTCATTACTCTCCGTAGTGACTCAAGGGTTGTAAATTTCAAGTCCTATACGGAATCCGCGAAGGTGGATGGACGCTCCTTCAAACACTATTATACGCGGGTCCGGATTCAACCGAATAAGCCGGTCTTCTGGCGGAACAAGGAGGGGTTTGCCAAGTTTCCCCTTAGTTGGACGCACGAGCATTTTCTCCTTATGAGCCGTGCTTATTATACAGACGAGAGCGAACTTTCCCTTCACTCTGTTGAGGTCTTGAGCGCCATGCAGACGGCCTCAAAGACCCTCAAAGGGTTTTCCAGTCGTCTCCTCTTGGCCGAGGATGACATCAGAAACACCTACCTCTGTAATATCCGCTCTTGATCTCTTTGTGTTGTATGGTTATTAATGAACTGGTTATTTTTCTTCTTGTATGCTTATTCAACCTTTCTTGTTTTGCAGAACAAATCGAAAAAGCCTATCCAGAGATGTTGTCGTTAAGGACCATGATGGCTGACGATGACTTCTCCTCTGAGGAAAATGAAATCCAGGTGAAGAGGAACGCCACCAAAACTCCCCTCATTCCTCTGACTTCTGCGGTAGGAGATGAGGTTCCTCTCTTCGATGAGGAGGAAACTGAAGAAGCAGCTGAGGCCACTGGAGCAGGTGACAAGGAGGCCATCCCAGAGAAGAAGAGGAAGAAGAGGCATCTTGTAAAGAAGGCAGATCAAGAGAAGCCCTCCTCTGATGACCCTGTGAAGAAGTGTCAGAGGACGGCCGAAGAAGCTGAATTGAAAAAGGACAAGGGAAAGAAACCCGTTCCTGAGTCCTCTGCCCCTTCTTCACAGAATGCTTCAGAACCGGACTCTGGGAATGGTCCTCCTCCGGCGTTCGATCCTCCGCGTGACTCCTTCTTTTCTCCTTACTTGTGGTTCCAGGGGTCTATGCCTCCCAGTCTTCCGAAGGCAAGATATTGCCTCCGCCCTTCCCTCGACGCCGCTGGGGTCCGAGGTGCTTGCAAGGCCGGACGTTGGCAGCTTGATGAACTGTTCGGTCTCCTTGAGTCCCTGAGCGAGAAGGCAGATTATATGGATCAAGTTGAAAAACTTGAGACCGAACTCGCGGTGAAGGAGAAATGGGCGACCAAGCAAGCTGAAATTCATCGGGGCGTCGAGTCAGAGTTGAAGAAAACTAAAGAAACGCTCCAGAGGAAAACTGAAGAGGCGAGCCAAGTTCATTTTGCGAATAAGGCTTTAGAGCGGGAAGTTGCCGACCTCCAGAACAAGAACAAATCCATACCCCTCCTTGAAGAAGAATTACAACTGGAGAAGAAGAGATCGGCTAAGCTTGCTGACGATCTCAAAGTTATGGAGGACGGTCGCAACAAGGACCTTAGGGAGTGGGAGTCCATTCAGAAGGAGATGCAAGCCCAAATTGATGAACTCAAGAAAGGTGGTGCGAGTGCTGGGCCTTCAGAAGAGGATTATGCCAAGGTTCAAAAAAGATTAGCTACTGCAAAGGCCAAGGCTGCCAAAGCCTTGGAGATATGCAAAAATGTGGCGTATGAATCCTTCGGCCTGGCCCTTCGTCAAGTCTACTATCGTAACCCTGGAGTGAAGCTGAATTTGTACGGATTAGATCCATTCTTCGAATTCCATGGGGGAAGACTTGTCGAAGTTCATAAGGACGGATCGCACCATGAACCCCATGCATCTCTATATGAATTGCCTCCCCTTCCAGAAGGTCAGAGTATGGAACCCACAACGTCCACCGCTGCCTCTGGAGCCGAAGCACAAGAAGGTGCCCAAACTGGAGTGGAGGACAAAACGTAGAAGGCAGGAGTGCCCACTGCGGAGGATCAAGCGCCGGCCTCTTAATTTTATGCTTTCATTCATAGCCGTGTTCTGGGATCGGCTCCAGCTTTAAAACACTTTGTAACCTGCATATTTTCTTATTTTTGAAAATAAAATTCACTATTGCTTTTCTTCACTGCTTGCGCCAAATGTGTGATTGCTGAATAACTTTGTGTTATACAAAACACTTTATTGTTTTCAATGCTTTGCGAATCCGTTCTGTGTGGTTACCTAGCTGCTTAGAGCGTACTTATCACACCGGATTAAGATAACAAATTGTAACGAATAATTGATAATTAAGTTAAAGCATGCCCTGTCCCCAAGTGTAAGTACATTGGGAAGGGAAAGTTTATCTCAAGGATTATTTTTTAACTTCTTAAAAAGATAGAAATGCTTATCTGTCCTCGAAGATGTAGAGCGGGTTCGTTAGCGTTCAACCGCTCCGGGGTGGATGTTCTACAACTGAGGACGGACATTGCCCTTGAATTTTAGTATAGCTTTGACAAGGGTAAGCTTTTACGCCTTTCTTTTGAGGTTCGGTTTGGTCCTACATCTCAAGTCTTCACACGGTGTTCGGTTCGATCCTACTAACCGTACTTGGAGTTCGGTGCAATCCTACAATCCAAGCCTTCAACACGGGGTTCGGATCAGGGCTAATCCTGAACCTACTGCACCCGTTACTCGGGGTTCAGCGCGGTTTTCTGTATGAGCCGGCCTACTGCGCCCAAGCCTTCGCATGGGGTTCGGTTTGTGGCCTTGAAAAAGGACCAGCCCTACAACCCACGTTGTCTTCGAATGGGGTTCGGTTTGTGGCCTTGAAAAAGGACCAGCCCTACAACCCATGTAGTCTTCGAATGGGGTTCGGTTTGTGGCCTTGAAAAAGGACCAGCCCTACAACCCATTCTACCTCAAGGAGTTACATCGTCAAAACACACGATGTATGATTGAGATCATCCGTCCTGAAGGGTCTTCATCAGTTTCTCGAGGAGTTATATCATCAACTACAGAATTGGTAGTTGAGTCCATCCGTCCTGAGGTGTTTGCGTATTAAACCGCGGCTATAAATCAAAACATATAAGAAAAGTGAGAATGATAGGGCGGTTAGAATGTATTCTCATTAAAATTGAAAGTACAATACATGAAGAGCGTAGTTGGGGTCATGCCTCGTTAAAACCTTCTTGAAAAAACCCAAAGGGAAAAAACTCAAGTAAGGAAAAAGAGTACACGCCATCTTACCAACTAGCTGTAATAAATACGTAAATTTTGAGTGTTCCATTTGTTGCGGATTGGAGTTCCATCAAGTTCTTCCAACCGATATGACCCTCTTCCAGACACTTCAAAAACTCTATAAGGACCTTCCCACGTCGGTGCTAGCTTTCCTTGGTGAGCAAATTTATTCCCCACACTTGCCTTTCTCAAAACAAGATCTCCAGTGTTGAAAGCTCTGTACTGGACACGTTTATTATACCGGAGTGCTGCCTTTGCTTTTATTGCCTGATCTCTGACGAAGGCCTTTTCCCTCAACTCTTGAAGGGCGTCCAGTTCTGATGCCAAATTGGCGTTGTTGTCCTCGGCTGAAAAATACTCCATACGAGCCGATCTTGTTTGTAACTCCACTGGGATCATCGCCTCAACTCCGTACGTCAGCCGGTATGGGGATTCGTTAGTTGAAGAATGAGGTGTAGTGTGGTATGCCCATAAAACATGACATAGATGGTCAGTCCATCCTCCCTTCGCTTCTCCCAAACGCTTCTTCAACCCCTTTAATACTTCTCGGTTGGCTACCTCCGCTTGTCCATTGGTTTGGGGGTGTTCAACAGATGAAAATATCTGGATTATCCCCAGTCCTTCAAGCAAATCCGTGAACTTTTTGTCTGTAAACTGAGTGCCGTTGTCGGTCACAATCCGCCCTGGCACCCCGAACCGAGCTATGATATTTTCATACACGAAACGTCTTGTTCGCGCAGAAGTGATATGCACTACTGGTTCTGCCTCAATCCACTTGGTGAAGTAATCTACCCCCACGATCAAGTATTTGATACCTCCTGGCGCGGTGGGGAATGGACCCAAAATATCAAGGCCCCATTGGTAGAACGGCCAAGGCACAGCAGAAGAAGATAGCTCTTGGGCCGGTGTATGGTGGAGATTGGAGAATTTTTGACAGGCGTCGCACTTCCTCACAAAATCAGCAGAATCCTGCTTCATAGTGGGCCACCAATATCCAGCCCTGAGGACTTTTCTCATTAAGCTTCGGCCCCCAGCATGATGCCCACATTGCCCCTCATGCACCTCCTCCAAAACCGCTTGCACTTCGTCCTCTCTTAAACACAAAAGATATGGGACAGAGAATCCCCTTTTGTAGAGAACACCATCAACCATAGTAAAATATGGCAGCTCCCTCTTCACTCGTCTCCTCTCCTTCTCATCAGTGGGAAGTTGACCATCAGCCAGATAGCGAATATAGGGAATGACCCAAGAATCCTCATATGGATAGCTCACCATGATAGCATTCAGAGAAGGATACAGAGGTATGCTGGGCGATGTCAAAGTGCTTTGAACCACCGTTGTTGTGCTGCCGGGCTACTTTGTACTTGCCAGTCTAGACAAGATATCTGCTCTGGTGTTTTCTTCTCTGGGCACGTGCTTGAACTCTAAAACTTCAAATCTTCCCTTCAATTCATTTACACAATTCAAGTACAATTGAAGTTGCGGCTCCTTTGCCTGGTACTCCCCCTGGATCTGTGAAATTACCAATTGGGAATCACTGCACAGTGTGACTGCTGATGCTCCGATGTCAATCGCCGCACGGAGACCGGCCAAGCATGCTTCGTACTCAGCTTGGTTGTTGGAGGTTTTGAAATTGAATCGGAGGGAAATTTCTAGGTGCACACCGTCATCACTTTCTACCACCACACCTGCTCCACAACCTTTACTGTTCGACGATCCATCAACGTAAATGGTCCAATGCGCTCGAGGTGTGGCCGGGTCCGCCCCAGTCATCTCCACAACAAAATCGGCCAACACTTGCGCCTTGATGGCTCCTCGAGGCTCATATGAAATTTCAAATTCAGACAGCTCGATAGACCATTTTATCATCCTTCCGGCGAGGTCTGGCTTGCTGAGCACTGAACGGAGGGGCAAATCCGTTCTCACCAGCACTGGGTGTGCGTGGAAATAGGGCCTCAACCGTCGTGATGCCCACACGACTGCTAAGGCAGCTTTCTCAATCTTCTGATACCTTCCCTTCGCCCCCTGAAACGTCTTACTAGTAAAGTACACCGGCCTCTGCCCTTCAGGGGTTTCTTTAACCAGCGCCATGCCTAAGGCTTCATCAGAGATTGCTAAATACAAGATTAAAGTCTCACCAGGGTCGGGCTTAACCAAAATTGGTGGACTCGAGAGAACGGCCTTGAGCTGCTGGAAGGCTTGTTCTTGCTCCTCTCCCCACTCAAAACTCTTATGTTTCTTCAACGCCTTATACAAAGGGAGAGACCTGTGTGCCATCTTGGGCATGAAACGAGCTAGAGCGGCCACTTTCCCATTCAACGATTGGACCTCCCTCAAACATTTAGGACTCTGCATGTCCAGGATTGCTTGACATTTCCCAGGGTTAGCCTCAATGCCTCGTTGGGTCAACATAAATCCCAAGAATTTTCCTGCTGGAACGGCAAAGGTGCACTTTAAAGGGTTTAACCTCATGTTGTACTGCCGAAGCCTAGTGAAGACTTGGCGTAAATCTTCAATGTGGTCTCCTCCAGCGGGCGTTTTGGCTATAATATCATCAATATAGACTTCGACCAGCCTTGTATGCATCCCTTCAAAGACTTTGTTAATCATGCGCTGATATGTAGCGCCGACGTTCTTCAATCCAAAAGGCATGACGGTGTAGCAGAAAACACTGCGGTCATTGATAAAGGCAGTTTTCTCCTGGTCTCCCTCCCACGAATCTGATTATACCCCGAATAGGCATCCATGAAACTGAGGTATTGGTAACCAGATGAATCATCCACCATGCGATAGATGTTGGGCAGGGGATATGGATCTTTGGGGCAGCAACGGTTAAGATCCACATAATCTGTACACATTCTCCATTTGCCATTAGCCTTCTGCACCATGACCACATTAGAAAGCCAAGATGAATAGCGTATCTCCCTTATAAAACCTGCTTTCAACAACTCCTCTGTCTGCTCGCAGGCCGCCCTCTGCTTCTCCGGTCCCAACCTCCTCTTCTTCTGGGCCACCGGTCTTGTTTCAGGATACACTGCAAGCTTGTGGCAACAGAAATCAGGGTCCATCCCAGGCATGTTGTAACACCCCCTTATATACATCTGATTTCCTTTGAATATTAAAAAAAAATTGTCTTTTAATATTTGTCCATAATGACAAAATAATTTATAGAAATCATAAGTGATAAATCATTACAATATTATATCCGAATGAAAGAGTTTATCAAAGTTTAACATTTACCTTGTTACAATTATCTACTTGATATTGTAATAAGGCAAAATAAAATTAAACTATACCTCTACTACAAATGTGAACAAACATTTCCTAGTCCTTGAACCATCGAGTTTTTGAATCCTACTCTTGTCATATCTCTTCATCTAATCGATTGAGGATGAGACCACTTTATCCTCTTGTAATTACATATCCTTCCATCTTGGACTGCTAGCTATATATCATATAACATATATTTTGGACACAAAAATTCAAACAAGAAGGAGTGAGAAACAAAATATAATATATTACAGATAAGACATAAGCATAAAGGTTTTCACAAACTAATATAGTAATATCAGTCATATTCTCATATACAATCAATTATGAATATAGGGTTTCTACATACATAACACTTATATTTTCCTTCATAACCATCCATATAGAATGTCACAATCACATGAATGTTATGTAATGCTTGTGCTACTATCTCATTCAATTTATGCATGTGGGCCCTTAAAGTTTTAGTTTGCACTGGGCCAACCAGGAGTTTACACTGTTTCATAAATTCTGGATAATAATAACATAAATGCCTTCATGGCATATGAACAGCTCAACTGGCGTGGAAACACTTAGAGACTAGTCAGACTGAGAAAGTTTTTATTGTGAAAGTACCCGACACCAGGGAGCGACCCCAGGTCACCTGAAGCACCCTTTCACACTCTCTCATCCCAAGGCTCGCAATTAAGCCTCCTCTAATGTATCCTCGGTTTCTATAATCCGTCCCCAGGCAATATCACATCTCATTTCTCTTTAATGATTCATGATGCATGAACTACTCGTATATTTAGTTGGTTAAGGCTTTTAGAAACTCAATTATTAAATACCATAAAGGTTCATAAAATCATCACAATAAACTGTACATTTCCATAAGTTCTTCTTTGAACTTCTGTTATACTGAAATAATTTAGTACAGTCTTCAAATTCAGATCTTACCAAAATTGAGTTTCCAAGCCTTAAATATCTCAAAGCTTTCTCTTAAAAATCTTCACATATCTACATAATCTTTCTCAATTTGAATATTAACTAGATTGAGTTTTTGAAATCTCCACAAAATATTCTTTAGTTATTTCGTTGGGGAAAACCAAAATAATTTACTTTAAACTTCTAATTTCTAAAGTAAATAATTTAAAATCATTAACTAAGAATACTTAAAACTATAAAAATTTTCTTTAATTCAAGAATTAATTGTCTCAACCTTTGATTTTCATAAAATAGCTTCTTTCTAATACTAGATTTTATTATAGAGATTAAAAATAAAGTTAATAAAAATTATTTCTAAGAAGAAATAAAAGACTAAAATAATTATAAAATACTTTCTCTTGGAATAAAAATTTAAAGAGTAAGGTAAGAAAATTCTTACTGAGTTTTAACTTTCCGTCATGCTTGCTATATGCTCAAACTTCATATCACAAGGTCATCAATCATTCATCAACCACAATCAAGTATAGTAATCTCATCAATCACAATTAAATATCATCAATCATAATTGCATATTATTAATCACAGTCTAATATTATAAATCACAATATCATTAATCGAAATCAAATATAATTAATTATAATCAAGTCAAATCAACTAAATATCGCTTATAAATATAATTCAAATTTTTAATGGTTATTTAAATTAGTAGATTTGGTTTTGAGTCCTTATAGTCCATTCCTCGCACAGGTCTATATAAGTCCATATATAATCCAGTCTTCGCATAGGTATAGTTCAGTCTAGATAGGTCATAATAGTCCAAGTCCTTGCATAGGTTTAGTTCGATCCATATAGGATATAAAAATCCAAGTCCTTGCATAGGTTCAGTCCAGTCCGTATAAGTTATAATAATTCAGATCCATGTATAGATATTTCAGAATAAGTTACACAATATATTAAATTTATTATAAATTTTAAGTTGAGAAGTTATTACTTTAAAATAATAATATTATTAAATTTAAAAGGAGTAGAGGACTCCTCTCATTATTCTTATGTCTTTCATATTATATTTTTATCTTACTCCCCCTTACCTCTTGTATACCGATTCGTTATTGAAAATCCATGCGCGCCTCGTCTCCGAGTTCTAAAACATACCAATTTCATTTTAATATAATTACAAGATAAAAATTAAGATTACAACTTAAAATAAAAATGGTAAATTTTGAATAGTGAATAGTGAATAGTAAATCGTAAATAGTAACAGTAAATAGTAAAATGTGAATAGTAACAGTAAATAGTAAAACGTGAATAGTAACAGTAAATAGTAAATCGTGAATAGTAATGGTAAATAGTAACAGTAAATAGTAATTTACTATTTAAATAGTAATTTACTATTGAAATAGTAATTTACTATTGAAATAGTGTTTACTATGCAGAATAGTAACTTAAAATAATATTATTTCCAGTATAATAACAGATTTCTAAAAACGATATAAAAATAACCCAAAAAATAGAAAAGAGAAGTATTCTTACCTTAGGATTTTGGCAGAACCTTCTCTCCAAAAACTTTTCTTCTCTCTCTCACTTCCACCACTATCTCACTAGCACTACTATATTAAGAAAACTTAATCTGAAATTGTAAATTCTAAAGAAGAAATCCTTCGGTATTTATAGGAAAAAAATTTACTATGCATTCCATTATTTTAATATAAAAGTACTATGCATTTTTGAATTTTTTATTCCAGATTACTGTGCATCTTTTGAAAATTTCATACATGCACAGTGATTTGCATAGTAATTGTCGGCAAAATTATTAAGTCAAATAGTAACCCTTCACTCGGTATATTTTAAATATTCAAAATGAGTCCTTTTTGAAATTTAGCGATATTATATCAGTCCTCACTAATTTTATAATAAGTAATATAAAGCTAAAAGTTTAAAAATCTAAAATTTTCTGTTAATAAAAATTTATTGATACGTTTCTAATTTTTTAACGATTAAAAAAAATCAAGATTTTTCTCAAACCGATAATTTTTAGATAAGTCTACTTGAAATGGATTTTATAAAATTTTCTTATAATTTAACTTTACATTCTTGTAAATATTTTTAATTTTAAGCAACTTTATATGAATTTAAAATTATTTAAAATATATTATTTTATTAAAATAATTCAAAAATTTCAAAAAATTCCAGAAAATCATAAATATTATGTAGATCAAAAAGTTCAAAAGAACCATAGTCTAATTCCTTCAAAATTTTATTTTAAAATTCTAGTAAGAGTTAAATCTTAAATATGTAAAAATATAACAACATAAAATAAAAATGGTGAATAATAAAGATATTAAAATTCTTAATATAATTTTCTTAATTAGTGAATATTAATTAAGTCACTTTAAAATTCTCATTCAGAAATATTTTCATTTTTTTATTATTATTGATCCGGTCCTAACACCGGTCCCCAAGAGCATGGCTTTAATGCTTGGCCAGATCAGCATTTTGAACAGGAGAAGTACGCAATTGAGTACATTATAATCACTTCTATACGGAGTACATACCACCAGGGCAGGAAACTCCGCCAAGGCATGTTACTCCGCCCAGGAACGTAACTCCGCGAAGGTATGTTAACGCCACCAAGGCACCCTACACCGCCAAGGCATGTTACTCCGCCAAGGAACGTAACCCCGCCAAAGTTGTTACTCCGCCAAGCCATAAGCTCAATATTGGCGGAATACTGAATTTCCCACACTGCGTAGCGAGCCCATACTCACAACCCCGACACGAGATTGACTCTGTCTTGAGTGATTAATAATGGGAATCACGCTGTCACGCATAAAGGGAAATAACAATAAAATATTAAAGCACTAACGCTTTCCAGACAAATGGTGATACCTACTACAATAATGGTGCATGTGAACGGCGCAAGGACCCACTACCTTTTCAGCATTATGCCTGAAGACAAGGAGCGGGTCCTACCAATAATGGAGCACCAGTAACAGGTATATAAACCTCTCTCGAAAAGGTATAAGGGATCTTTTTCCCATTCTCTGAACCTTACACACTCTTACTTGCATAATTCTCTCTAACTGTCTTTCTAAGTCTCTAAGTATTCTGAAATACTGACTTGAGCGTCGGAGAACGATTGCAGGTACCACCCCCAATCGGGTCAAGGCAACGTAGATCCCTTCAGGCAGACTGTGATACCGCCCCAGAGTACGTTGCACTCCGCCTCAGCATACAAAGACTCTCCGTATTTACATTTATACGCACATTGCTTTGTATCAAAAACACATTTATATGTATATTTTGAGTTGTTCTACAAGCATACTTCTACACCCCCTGTAAAGAACAGTTCATTGGCATGCCCGGTGGGACCTGTAAACTTGGTAATCCCACAATCTTTGATCAATCTTCATCATCAATGGAGAGACAAGGACCAGAGATGCAGAACGAGGATTCTCCTCCACGCAATCCCAGACGTCTTAACTTCGACGAAGACGCTCAGAAAAAAGCAGCGCAAGCTAATTCTCCAGATCCAAGAGATGACATGATTCGAATGTTGAGAGAAGAACTTGCGGAACTTCGTCGTGAAAAAGCAAACCCAGTGCATGAGAAAGCTGGTCCCGCAAGACAGCCACATCATGAACCACACATGCAAGAGGAATCAAGTACTCCTCACTACTCTCGTATTCCTACATACATGGAGGAGCAACGAAGCCTCCCACTGGTGAATGCTCAGCATCAAGAAGGAAGGAGAGCAGGCTCAAATGCATCCCCCTCAGGATATAAGATGAGTATCCCATTTTCTAAAAGGCTCATGAATGCACTTGTACCCAAACATTTGCAAACTATGCAGCCCATTTCTATAGGGAAATACACTGGGGAAACAGATCCCTCTAAGCATTTAGATGCTTATATCTACGAGGCCATGTTTCTAGGAGCTGAGGAGGATGTCATGTGCAGAATGTTCCCCAGAACCCTTACAGGTGAAGCTCTTAGTTGGTTCAAGAGCTTACCTTCAGGTTCCATTGATTCATGGGAGGAGCTGGCCTCAGCTTTTGGAAGCCACTTCGTGATCTCCAGGGATGCACCCAGAACCTCTCATACCTTGGCTCAGATCAAACAAGGCTACAAGGAATCTCTGAAGGATTTCTTTAAGAGATTTTACAAGGAGGCAGCCATGGTCCCTGATCTGACAGAAGCAATCCAGTTGCATATTCTCATAGAAGCTATGCAACCAAAGTCACCTTTTGCTTTGTCTTTGGCAAAGGGACCTCCAACCACGATGGAGGAATTTCGCAGGAAGGCGTCCAAGTACGTGGGTATCGAGATGCATTTGGAAGCCACTGCATCTCGCAGTAAACCACCCCCTGCAACTCCACCTCATGACAAAGGGAAAGAGAAGTCGTTGAAGAACGACAAGTCCCACCAAAGGGACAAAGTAGGGAGCTAACCTTTCAAACAGCAAGACAGACGCGTGTTCAATTTTGCTCACTATGCACCACTGAACACAACTTGCGAGCAAATCTTGTGCGAAATAGGATGGACCACCCTCAATGTTTATGGAATTCAACGTCCACCCCAATCAGGCGTGGTGGAAACCCAAAGAAATATTGTGAATTCCATGAGTCAGTTGGCCACACCACAGAAGAATGTAAGCAACTCAAAAATACCACTGAGGTGCTCATTCGTGAAGGTAAACTGAAACATTACCTGTTCAAAGGCAAATCTCATGATGAGCCTGAGAAGTTTGAAAAGCGACATCGTGATCGTTCTCCGGATCCTGATAGTACTCGGGAACCAAAACGTACGGCGGTGTCAGAGAAACAAAAAGGCGTTGTTCTGGAGTCCGCCCAATGAGAACCAAGCCCTGAACCTAGATCACGAGGTAAAAGGCAGGTGGTGGACATGATTGCTGGAGGCTTCGCAGGAGGCGGACCCTCAAACACCGCCCGGAAAAATCATCATCGTATGATCTTATCTGTGCAGGGCAAGAACAAAGAATATCGCCCATTCAGGGATGGAGTTCAGACTCCGCCTATAACTTTCACAGATGATGATTTTGGCCCAACCATTCCTGAGGGAGATGATGCGGTAGTGATCATTACGGTGATCGCTAATATGGATGTAAAACGCATCCTAGTTGATCAGGGAAGTTCCTGCGACGTTATTTTTTATGACTGTTTTAAACGCATGGGACTGACTGACGCTGATTTGCAGCCTTACACACAGGACCTCACAGCTTTTAATGGCGCCAAACAGCCTACTAAAGGCTACTTGGACACAAGGATTACCTTCGATGGTGAACCTGGAGCAAGGACTGTAAAATCCAGGGTTCTTGTCATTGATGTTAAATCCCCATACAATGGCATCATTGGGCGGCCTACTCTGAATGCCATGGAAGCCATCGTTTCAACCCCCCACTTGTTAATTAAGTTCATCGATAAAGATAATCAAGTCTCATCTGTCAGGGGTGACCAGGAGATGGCTCGTTATTGTTACAATTTAAGTCTTAACATGGTGAAGCTTGAAACCATGTCTAAGAAAAGAAAATTGAACGAAGGAAACAGTGCGGCGGCATCCGTCAACTTGGTGGATCTTGATCCCAGGGCGGAGTCTTCTATAGACCCACTGAACCCTTTAAAACCAACTCCTGATGGTGGTTCCAAGCTTATTGTTCTGGGCAGCACCCCGGAGCAAATCACTAACATCAATGACAAACTGGAGCCTAACGAGGAGGCAAGGCTGATTGCACTCCTCCATGAGTACAAGGAAATTTTTGCCTGGACAGCTGAACACATGCCCGGTATGGATCCTAACTTTTGTTGCCACCGCCTGGCGGTGTATCCTGAAACTAAGCCAGTGGCGCAAAAGAAACGGCGTATGGGTCCTGCTAAACAGAAGGCTGCTTGTGAGCAAACTGAAGAACTCTTTAAGGCGGGGTTTGTAACATCCCTGTTTTTAGAAACAGTTTTACCCTTGTAATTTTTGAAGTATGGAAGTTTTGTAAGTGATAATAAGTAAATAAGGGACTCTACATGTAGTCAAGAATTGATAATCTAATCCTATATCTAACACTAATTAGACTTGTACCATCATTCATCAAGTCAATTCCTAGACATTCGATTCATACCGAAAAGAGATCCACAATTATCTATTTCTACACTTTGGGGACATCCGATTTCAGTATGGACAGTCCCTAATGAACTGTTTTGACAAATCAAACACTTTTCCTGAAGAGCCAAAACTTTAATTCAGACCTCATCAACCTCGTTTCTTGGAAAAACTTATCTAGTTAAATAGGAACCTCTGAATTCAACTAAAATATCTTTCCTGTTTTGGGCATAACTTTTTCATATGAGGTCGAAATTAAGAAATTTTAATCTCGGTTTCGTTGTTATGAAAAACCTGACAAACTCTATTTCTAGCCTCAAACTCTATTTCGTGATCTATCATTACCAAACTTGAAAAACCCGTTATTTAATCTTGTTAAATTCTTAGAAAAATCATACGAGCTCAGAATCAGTTCGTTGTAATTTTTCTGTTCTCGTATTAAATCCCTCTACAATTCTCGTGAAGAACCTGAAAGCTAGTTCTTGCTCGATAATCCCCGAAAAGCGAAAATTTTTAGAGAAATAGTGATTTTCGCAGGAATAGTAACCTCTATAGAAAAACGTGAATATCTCTCTCATACGATGTCGAAATGACTTCGTTCTTTTTTTCATGGTTTCGTATCGAAAAATCCTACAACTTTCGTGAAGAAATGAAAGGCTAATTCCCAACAGATTTTGCGCGGCAGAATTATCTTTCAAAAAAGAACTATTACACCAACTCCCATTTTTCTCTGTTTTTGGCGTAACTTTTGCTCCGGGTGTCAGATTTTTGCATACCATATATCGTTTCGAAGAGAAAGAGCCGATCTACAACTTTCATGTTGGAAATTTTTTCAGATTTTAACCGCAACTATAAGTAACTTTTTGTTTTCTTTTAAAATTAACTATTCAAAACCGGTACCAATTAAATTTAGACCCGGTGGCCAGATTTTTCTATAAATATGGCATCACCCCTCTTCAAAAGCTGCACCACTCTTTCTCTCCCACTTCATGCAGCCCTTCTCTCTCTCTCTCTCCCTCTCTCTCCTCTATTGACACTAAACCACCTCTGTTCTTCACCAAAATCACGTAAAGTCTAACTACGGAGACAAATCATCGATTGGAGCTACGGTTTGAAAGTTGGATTCTCTCCCTCTCATCTAGTACGACATCTGAGGTAAGGGGGGTATATTCTCGGGTATTCTGGGGAAATCTGAGTGAAAGGAAAGGGTTAAGGTACCTTGGGTCCTCACCTTTCCAGGACAGATTCGGTTTTGTTGTAAATTAAATGCCTTAATTGTTATATATTTGTTATATATATTTTATGTATATGATTAATTGTCTGTGTTAATTATTATTAATCATGATGATTGAATAATATGATCGGTGTTAAATTGTGAAATGATATGATCTGTATTGGATTGTGAAAATATTAAGAACCATGGGTGCCTATGTGGATTCCAGTAAGGAAGTTTTGAAAGATAAGATAAACAAGGAAATAAGGATGGATGATCACCATTTATATCATTGTTACTATTATTATGATTAAGATTATAATTATGATTATGAATATGATTATTATTATTATTATTATTATTATTATTATTATTATTATATTTATTGTTATTATTATTATTATTATTATTATTATTTACTATTAAGCTTAATGGACGGCTCTGCCGCCTTATTCTCTGCATTTATCTTTCTTTTTATTTCCGCTTATCTATATTATAATGGACGGATTTGCCGCCTTATTCTTAACATTTTATTTTTATTTAATTTATGTCATTTATTTTATTGAATATATTGGCTGGCTCTGCCGCCTTATTCTTTGTATTTATCTTTCTTTTTATTTCCGCTTATCTATATTATAATAGACGGCCCTGCCGCCTTATTCTCTCTATTTATTTTTCCTTTTATTTCATTTTTTTATAACAGACGATGCCTTATTATTATTATTATTATTATTATTATTATTATTATTATTATTATTATTATTATTATTATTATTATTATTATTATTCTTGTAACTAATATTATTGTTTAAGTTATGAATAATGAAAAAAGGAACAAACTACTTATTCTTTAAACGAAACATTATTTTAGCCAAGATATAACTGATATATTTTCTTGAATAATAATAAATAAAATAATAAAAATAATTTACAACGTCTTAAAAACTGGTGGACCTAACAACATGAATATCACGAGGCTGGAATCACATAGATACCTAGGGATCAAAGTAATGATAAAACTTAAATAATGCACTTTGCATCATGAAAATATTTTTGAAGGAGAAAAATTATCTAGAGCATACACCTGGTACGCTGGAGGACATTCACGTTCGATCTCCATGAAGATCTTGGGAGTACAACTGGAACGGAAACCCAATGGCATCAGAGTCGCGCCTGATAGCCGGGTGAGACGATGCAATTCTAGTGTACTTTGACTAAATGACGGAGTGTAACTATGATCGTAGGGATCCAAGCTCCAAAAATATATAAATCAATGATGAGAACCAATGAGTTCATTCGTACCCTATGGGAGCTTGGGCAGACCCTGATCGCTCTAGAAAATGGAATAGAGATATTCCAAAGAATGAGAAGAAGAAATGATTTATTGGGCCCACATGCATCATGAGACTTAACCAAAGATAAATCATAATAAATTCAACTCATACATTCCATGACAACATATTTGATTGTTATAATTTTGAACATGTTAATTGTATGATTATGTGATATTATCTGTTAACTGGATTATGTCCGCACCGGGTAACCTTCAGGGTCTTGGGTTATACTCACCCTTACTGTTGAACATTTTTCAGAGGAATTAGAAACTCAAGAACCCGAGTGTGAAGATCAGCAATACGCTGAACCCATTAAGAACAATCATTAAGGATAGAATATTTATAATTAGACACCGGATGACTGTATAATATTTAAGGGTGCCTGCGTGCCCCATTCTGTTAAGAGTACAATTATTTACAGTTTATGAATGACTATGTGATATATACAATATTACTTTCGCTGATCTGCCACGTATTTATTTTTAAAAAAAAAATTCACTTTTTCTAAGAACTGTTAACACTCTCAGTTAAATGGGATGAACCTACAGAAGGATTTGTCTTATCTAACCGAGGGTGTTACATTGATGGTATCAGAGCATAGTCGATTCATTAAGCTTGTGGAATGGACCATTAGGTTTCCACGTACTCTGATAGAAATATCGAACAGTCTATAACACTCCTAAGACTAAATATCCTATGTGGAATGCTCCACATAACGCATACCCTGAATCTATTTGTTGATATTCTTTCAGCAAATTTCTCATGGCACGCCAAAATAACAATCATGTGATGGAGAATCTTCTTACCAGAATTGTGGAGGTAATAGAACGACAAGAGTTACCTCATGCTTCTGCCAGACAGGGATTAGCTGATTTTCAAAGGAATAATCCTACGCAGTTCAAAGGAGGCTTCAATCCAGAAGGAGCACAACTATGGATTGAACACCTTGAAAAGATTTTTGCCGCTATGCGATGTTCTGATGAGGATTGTGTAACCTTTGCTGTCTTCATGCTGGTTGGAGAAGCAGAACACTGGTGGACTCATGCTAGAATCAGACTAGCTACTGATGGGCATATCATTACTTGGGGACGATTCAGGACAGAGTTCCTTGCCAAATATTTCCCTGAAGACATAAGGAGACAGAAAGAGCAGGAATTCTTCAATCTGAAACAAGGTAATATGACTGTTGGGGAGTACGCTGCTAAATTTGATGAATTGGCAAAATGTTGTCCCTACTACACCCACATGGGAGAAGCGTCAAGGTGCGCGAAGTTTGAAGCTGGATTACGGCAAGAGATTCGTCAAACCATATGTTGCCAACAAATTACACAATTCACTACTTTGGTTGACAGATGCCGCATATTTGAGAATACCTCTAATCTTCGACGACCTGGAACGTCTAATCATGGGCCAGAACGACGTATGCCAGATCGACAGCAAAGGAGGGATTTCCGAACAGATCGGCCATATTTCCGACCTTTCAACTCAGCCAACCGAATTCCTCCTAGAGGTCAGGAGACCCAAAGCGGTAGAAACTGCACGATTTGTGGACGGATTGGACATCGTGATGCTGACTGTTGGTACAGAAATAATAACAACCAACAACAACTGACTCAAAAGCAGGCAGTACGACCTACGGGTCAAGGAAGTGGAGGATTTGCTACAAACACCTCTACAAACAATGCCCCAAGGATGCAGAATGTTCACCGCGGCAATAATTCCAATCAGAACAATAATCCTAGAAGGCCTGGGAATGGCTCGACGGGAAGACAAGGAGGAAATGCCAGAGTTTTTACTATGAATGGTGCGGAAATATCACAAGGGAACGACCTTGTGCAAGGTACATGTTTTATAGGAAGCACTCTATTGAATGTATTATATGATTCAGGAGCCACTCACTCTTTCATATCTGAGAATTATGTAAAACATTTAAAGCTTCCTACAACCTCTCTGCCTTATCAAATGATTGTCACAACTGCCGCCAATAAGCCCATTTGCTCTACTCGCATATGTCTAGAATGTCCTCTTAACATCGAAAGGAAAGCTTATCAGGTAGATCTGATATGTTTACCTTTGATTGATCTAGACATTGTTCTAGGGATGAATTGGCTTGCTGCCAACCATATTCTTATTGACTGTCATAATAGATCCATCTCTCACGGGTCTACTACATCTGAATATGATCAAGTCACAGATTCTTGCCTTGTTAACTCAGAAAAGGTAATCTCAAAAGAAGTCCAACTATACATGATCCTTACTGAAACTGAAAGTAAGGCCACTTCTCAACTTGAACAGATTCCTGTTGTTCAAGAATTTCCAGAAGTATTCCCTGAGGACATACGAGAGCTACCTCCAGAGCGAGAAGTCGAATTCAGCATTGATATTATACCGGGCATGGGACCAATCTCTATTGCTCCTTACCGGATGTCACCCAAGGAACTCAGTGAGCTCAAAGAGCAGTTAGAAGAACTTCTAGAAAAAGGAATGATTAGACCCAGTGTCTCACCTTGGGGAGCACCAGTTCTTCTAGTCAAAAAGAAGGATGGCAATATGCGGTTATGTGTTGACTATCGTCAGTTGAATAAAGCTACGATCAAGAACCGATACCCTCTTCCACGGATTGATGATTTAATGGACCAATTACGAGGAGCCACTATCTTCTCAAAGATTGATCTGCGATCAGGCTATCATCAAATCAGGGTAAAGAAAGACGATGTACCCAAAACGGCATTCAGAACACGATATGGGCACTATGAGTATCTTGTTATGCCCTTTGGAGTTACAAATGCACCTGCAGTATTTATGGGATACATGAATCGAATCTTCCATGAGTACTTGGATAAATTCGTGGTTGTATTCATTGACGATATTCTCGTCTACTCCAAGAGTCATGAGGAACACGAGGAGCATCTTCGAATTGTTCTAAACACTTTGCGTGCAAGGCAATTGTATGCTAAGTTTTCAAAATGTGAATTCTGGTTGACAGAAGTGAAATTCTTAGGACATGTCATCTCTAAGGAAGGAATTGTTGTGGATCCTACAAAGGTAGAAGCTGTACTAAATTGGGAACAACCCAAGAATATGACGGAAATCCGCAGTTTCCTTGGACTGGCTGAATATTATCGTCGATTCATCGAGAATTTCTCTCGAATTGCAGCACCTTTAACTAAGCTGACTCGTAAAGATCAACCATTTGAATGGACTGACAGATACGAAAGCAGTTTTACAGAGTTACGCCAACGACTCACTAGTGCACCTGTCTTAATTTTGCCAGATCCTGCCAAGCCATATGAAGTGTATTGTGATGCGTCAAGACAAGGACTAGGATGTGTCCTAATGCAAGAAAGAAAGGTTGTTGCTTATGCTTCAAGACAGCTAAGAACGCATGAAGTTAATTATCCCACACGTGACTTGGAATTAGCTGCAGTTGTGTTTGCCTTGAAAATCTGGAGACACTACTTGTATGGTACATACTTTGAAGTCTTCAGTGATCACAAAAGCTTGAAGTATCTATTCGACCAGAAGGAGTTAAATATGCGACAACGTAGATGGATGGAATTTATCAAAGATTATGATTTTGAACTCCGATATCATCCAGGAAAAGCTAATGTTGTGGCTGATGCACTCAGTAGAAAGGCCCTACGTCTATCATATATGATGACAAAGGAGTTAGAACTGATTGAACAGTTTCGCGATTTGAACCTAGCAGTAACACCAAAAAGAGGAAGCCTTATGGTTGGAATGCTAAGGATTTCCAATGATTTCTTAGAACAAATCAAAGAAGCTCAAACCAATGATCAGGAATTACAAGATCTAGCAGAAAAGACAAAAGAAGGAGTCTCAGAGTTTAGCAAAGATAAACATGGGGTGATCAGGTATCAACAGAGACTCTGTATTCCAGTCAACACAGATCTTAAAAGATCCATCCTGGATGAAGCACACAAAAGTAAATACAGCATCCACCCAGGATCAACCAAGATGTACCAGGACTTGAAGAAATTATTCTGGTGGCAAGGAATGAAAAGGGATATCGCTGAGTACGTAACAGCTTGCCTGATGTGTCAGAAGGTAAAGGCGGAACAACAACGACCAAGTGGGACCCTTCGTCCTTTGGATATTCCAGAATGGAAATGGGATGAGATTGCTATGGACTTCGTGACTGGATTTCCCAGAACATCAGCTGGATATGATGCCATTTGGGTAATCGTGGATCGATTAACAAAGACCGCTCACTTCATTCCTGTCAATATGAAGTATTCCCTAGAGAAACTCACTCAGATCTATATCAAGGAAATCGTACGATTACATGGAACACCCACTGCAATTGTGTCTGACTGAGATCCTCGTTTCACATCACAATTTTGGAAGAGCCTGCAACAAGCTCTGGGAACTCGTCTGAAGTTAAGTTCCGCATATCACCCACAGACAGACGGACAATCAGAAAGGACGATCAAAACTCTTGAAGATTTGTTACGTCTTTGTGTCTTAGAACATGGGGGAAGTTGGCAAGAATATCTCCCACTTATTGAGTTCACTTACAACAACAGCTATCATGCTAGCATCGGAATGGCCCCTTATGAGGCTTTGTATGGAAGAAAATGCCGTACACCTTTATGTTGGTATGAAACTGGTGAGAAAACAATAATTGGACCAGAGATTATTCAAAAGACAACAGAACAAGTTCAGAGGATTCAAATGGCAATGAAGGCTTCGCAAGATAGACAAAAGAGTTACTACGACAAACGTCGGAAGCCATTGGAGTTTGAGGAGGGAGATCATGTTTTTCTTAAAGTTACCCCTACCACTGGAGTAGGAAGAGCTTTGAAGGCCAAGAAGTTAAGCCCCAGATACGTAGGACCCTATCAGATTCTGCAAAAGATAGGAACTCATGCCTACCGTATTGCTCTGCCACCCGAGCTAACAAACCTTCACAATGTCTTTCATGTCTCCCAGCTCCGCAAATATGTGCCAAGCCCTGATCATGTCCTGAGACCAGATCAGTTTATTCTAAAGGAAAATCTCACTTATGAAGTGTCGCCAGTGAAGATTGTTGATCGACGTCTCAAACAGTTAAGAGGCAAGGAAATCCCTTTGGTCAAGGTAGTTTGGAGTCAGACAGATGATGAGGATGCTACTTGGGAAATTGAGGAGAAAATGAGAGAATTGTACCCTCAATTGTTTTAACTTTGAATTTCGGGACGAAATTCCTAAAAGGGGAGGAGAATGTAACATCCCTGTTTTTAGAAACAGTTTTACCCTTGTAATTTTTGAAGTATGGAAGTTTTGTAAGTGATAATAAGTAAATAAGGGACTCTACATGTAGTCAAGAATTGATAATCTAATCCTATATCTAACACTAATTAGACTTGTACCATAATTCATCAAGTCAATTCCTAGACATTCGATTCATACCGAAAAGAGATCCACAATTATCTATTTCTACACTTTGGGGACATCCGATTTCAGTATGGACAGTCCCTAATGAACTGTTTTGACAAATCAAACACTTTTCCTGAAGAGCCAAAACTTTAATTCAGACCTCATCAACCTCGTTTCTTGGAAAAACTTATCTAGTTAAATAGGAACCTCTGAATTCAACTAAAATATCTTTCCTGTTTTGGGCATAACTTTTTCATATGAGGTCGAAATTAAGAAATTTTAATCTCGGTTTCGTTGTTATGAAAAACCTGACAAACTCTATTTCTAGCCTCAAACTCTATTTCGTGATCTATCATTACCAAACTTGAAAAACCCGTTATTTAATCTTGTTAAATTCTTAGAAAAATCATACGAGCTCAGAATCAGTTCGTTGTAATTTTTCTGTTCTCGTATTAAATCCCTCTACAATTCTCGTGAAGAACCTGAAAGCTAGTTCTTGCTCGATAATCCCCGAAAAGCGAAAATTTTTAGAGAAATAGTGATTTTCGCAAGAATAGTAACCTCTATAGAAAAACGTGAATATCTCTCTCATACGATGTCGAAATGACTTCGTTCTTTTTTTCATGGTTTCGTATCGAAAAATCCTACAACTTTCGTGAAGAAATGAAAGGCTAATTCCCAACAGATTTTGCGCGGCAGAATTATCTTTCAAAAAAGAACTATTACACCAACTCCCATTTTTCTCTGTTTTTGGCGTAACTTTTGCTCCGGGTGTCAGATTTTTGCATACCATATATCGTTTCGAAGAGAAAGAGCCGATCTACAACTTTCATGTTGGAAATTTTTTCAGATTTTAACCGCAACTATAAGTAACTTTTTGTTTTCTTTTAAAATTAACTATTCAAAACCGGTACCAATTAAATTTAGACCCGGTGGCCAGATTTTTCTATAAATATGGCATCACCCCTCTTCAAAAGCTGCACCACTCTTTCTCTCCCACTTCATGCAGCCCTTCTCTCTCTCTCTCTCCCTCTCTCTCCTCTATTGACACTAAACCACCTCTGTTCTTCACCAAAATCACGTAAAGTCTAACTACGGAGACAAATCATCGATTGGAGCTACGGTTTGAAAGTTGGATTCTCTCCCTCTCATCTAGTACGACATCTGAGGTAAGGGGGGTATATTCTCGGGTATTCTGGGGAAATCTGAGTGAAAGGAAAGGGTTAAGGTACCTTGGGTCCTCACCTTTCCAGGACAGATTCGGTTTTGTTGTAAATTAAATGCCTTAATTGTTATATATTTGTTATATATATTTTATGTATATGATTAATTGTCTGTGTTAATTATTATTAATCATGATGATTGAATAATATGATCGGTGTTAAATTGTGAAATGATATGATCTGTATTGGATTGTGAAAATATTAAGAACCATGGGTGCCTATGTGGATTCCAGTAAGGAAGTTTTGAAAGATAAGATAAACAAGGAAATAAGGATGGATGATCACCATTTATATCATTGTTACTATTATTATGATTAAGATTATAATTATGATTATGAATATGATTATTATTATTATTATTATTATTATTATTATATTTATTGTTGTTATTATTATTATTATTATTATTATTATTTACTATTAAGCTTAATGGACGGCTCTGCCGCCTTATTCTCTGCATTTATCTTTCTTTTTATTTCCGCTTATCTATATTATAATGGACGGCTTTGCCGCCTTATTCTTAACATTTTATTTTTATTTAATTTATGTCATTTATTTTATTGAATATATTGGCTGGCTCTGCCGCCTTATTCTTTGCATTTATCTTTCTTTTTATTTCCGCTTATCTATATTATAATAGACGGCCCTGCCGCCTTATTCTCTCTATTTATTTTTCCTTTTATTTCATTTTTTTATAACAGACGATGCCTTATTATTATTATTATTATTATTATTATTATTATTATTATTATTATTATTATTATTATTATTCTTGTAACTAATATTATTGTTTAAGTTATGAATAATGAAAAAAGGAACAAACTACTTATTCTTTAAACGAAACATTATTTTAGCCAAGATATAACTGATATATTTTCTTGAATAATAATAAATAAAATAATAAAAATAATTTACAACGTCTTAAAAACTGGTGGACCTAACAACATGAATATCACGAGGCTGGAATCACATAGATACCTAGGGATCAAAGTAATGATAAAACTTAAATAATGCACTTTGCATCATGAAAATATTTTTGAAGGAGAAAAATTATCTAGAGCATACACCTGGTACGCTGGAGGACATTCACGTTCGATCTCCATGAAGATCTTGGGAGTACAACTGGAACGGAAACCCAATGGCATCAGAGTCGCGCCTGATAGCCGGGTGAGACGATGCAATTCTAGTGTACTTTGACTAAATGACGGAGTGTAACTATGATCGTAGGGATCCAAGCTCCAAAAATATATAAATCAATGATGAGAACCAATGAGTTCATTCGTACCCTATGGGAGCTTGGGCGGACCCTGATCGCTCTAGAAAATGGAATGGAGATATTCCAAAGAATGAGAAGAAGAAATGATTTATTGGGCCCACATGCATCATGAGACTTAACCAAAGATAAATCATAATAAATTCAACTCATGCATTCCATGACAACATATTTGATTGTTATAATTTTGAACATGTTAATTGTATGATTATGTGATATTATCTGTTAACTGGATTATGTCCGCACCGGGTAACCTTCAGGGTCTTGGGTTATACTCACCCTTACTGTTGAACATTTTTCAGAGGAATTAGAAACTCAAGAACCCGAGTGTGAAGATCAGCAATACGCTGAACCCATTAAGAACAATCATTAAGGATGGAATATTTATAATTAGACACCGGATGACTGTATAATATTTAAGGGTGCCTGCGTGCCCCATTCTGTTAAGAGTACAATTATTTACAGTTTATGAATGACTATGTGATATATACAATATTACTTCCGCTGATCTGCCACGTATTTATTTTTAAAAAAAAAAATTCACTTTTTCTAAGAACTGTTAACACTCTCAGTTAAATGGGATGAACCTACAGAAGGATTTGTCTTATCTAACCGAGGGTGTTACATTGATGGTATCAGAGCATAGTCGATTCATTAAGCTTGTGGAATGGACCATTAGGTTTCCACGTACTCTGATAGAAATATCGAACAGTCTATAACACTCCTAAGACTAAATATCCTATGTGGAATGCTCCACATAACGCATACCCTGAATCTATTTGTTGATATTCTTTCAGCAAATTTCTCATGGCACGCCAAAATAACAATCATGTGATGGAGAATCTTCTTACCAGAATTGTGGAGGTAATAGAACGACAAGAGTTACCTCATGCTTCTGCCAGACAGGGATTAGCTGATTTTCAAAGGAATAATCCTACGCAGTTCAAAGGAGGCTTCAATCCAGAAGGAGCACAACTATGGATTGAACACCTTGAAAAGATTTTTGCCGCTATGCGATGTTCTGATGAGGATTGTGTAACCTTTGCTGTCTTCATGCTGGTTGGAGAAGCAGAACACTGGTGGACTCATGCTAGAATCAGACTAGCTACTGATGGGCATATCATTACTTGGGGACGATTCAGGACAGAGTTCCTTGCCAAATATTTCCCTGAAGACATAAGGAGACAGAAAGAGCAGGAATTCTTCAATCTGAAACAAGGTAATATGACTGTTGGGGAGTACGCTGCTAAATTTGATGAATTGGCAAAATGTTGTCCCTACTACACCCACATGGGAGAAGCGTCAAGGTGCGCGAAGTTTGAAGCTGGATTACGGCAAGAGATTCGTCAAACCATATGTTGCCAACAAATTACACAATTCACTACTTTGGTTGACAGATGCCGCATATTTGAGAATACCTCTAATCTTCGACGACCTGGAACATCTAATCATGGGCCAGAACGACGTATGCCAGATCGACAGCAAAGGAGGGATTTCCGAACAGATCGGCCATATTTCCGACCTTTCAACTCAGCCAACCGAATTCCTCCTAGAGGTCAGGAGACCCAAAGCGGTAGAAACTGCACGATTTGTGGACGGATTGGACATCGTGATGCTGACTGTTGGTACATAAATAATAACAACCAACAACAACTGACTCAAAAGCAGGCAGTACGACCTACGGGTCAAGGAAGTGGAGGATTTGCTACAAACACCTCTACAAACAATGCCCCAAGGATGCAGAATGTTCACCGCGGCAATAATTCCAATCAGAACAATAATCCTAGAAGGCCTGGGAATGGCTCGACGGGAAGACAAGGAGGAAATGCCAGAGTTTTTACTATGAATGGTGCGGAAATATCACAAGGGAACGACCTTGTGCAAGGTACATGTTTTATAAGAAGCACTCTATTGAATGTATTATATGATTCAGGAGCCACTCACTCTTTCATATCTGAGAATTATGTAAAACATTTAAAGCTTCCTACAACCTCTCTGCCCTATCAAATGATTGTCACAACTGCCGCCAATAAGCCCATTTGCTCTACTCGCATATGTCTAGAATGTCCTCTTAACATCGAAAGGAAAGCTTATCAGGTAGATCTGATATGTTTACCTTTGATTGATCTAGACATTGTTCTAGGGATGAATTGGCTTGCTGCCAACCATATTCTTATTGACTGTCATAATAGATCCATCTCTCACGGGTCTACTACATCTGAATATGATCAAGTCACAGATTCTTGCCTTGTTAACTCAGAAAAGGTAATCTCAAAAGAAGTCCAACTATACATGATCCTTACTGAAACTGAAAGTAAGGCCACTTCTCAACTTGAACAGATTCCTGTTGTTCAAGAATTTCCAGAAGTATTCCCTGAGGACATACGAGAGCTACCTCCAGAGCGAGAAGTCGAATTCAGCATTGATATTATACCGGGCATGGGACCAATCTCTATTGCTCCTTACCGGATGTCACCCAAGGAACTCAGTGAGCTCAAAGAGCAGTTAGAAGAACTTCTAGACAAAGGAATGATTAGACCCAGTGTCTCACCTTGGGGAGCACCAGTTCTTCTAGTCAAAAAGAAGGATGGCAATATGCGGTTATGTGTTGACTATCGTCAGTTGAATAAAGCTACGATCAAGAACCGATACCCTTTTCCACAGATTGATGATTTAATGGACCAATTACGAGGAGCCACTATCTTTTCAAAGATTGATCTGCGATCAGGCTATCATCAAATCAGGGTAAAGAAAGACGATGTACCCAAAACGGCATTCAGAACACGATATGGGCACTATGAGTATCTTGTTATGCCCTTTGGAGTTACAAATGCACCTGCAGTATTTATGGGATACATGAATCGAATCTTCCATGAGTACTTGGACAAATTCGTGGTTGTATTCATTGACGATATTCTCGTCTACTCCAAGAGTCATGAGGAACACGAGGAGCATCTTCGAATTGTTCTAAACACTTTGCGTGCAAGGCAATTGTATGCTAAGTTTTCAAAATGTGAATTCTGGTTGACAGAAGTGAAATTCTTAGGACATGTCATCTCTAAGGAAGGAATTGCTGTGGATCCTACAAAGGTAGAAGCTGTACTAAATTGGAAACAACCCAAGAATGTGACGGAAATCCGCAGTTTCCTTGGACTGGCTGAATATTATCGTCGATTCATCGAGAATTTCTCTCGAATTGCAGCACCTTTAACTAAGCTGACTCGTAAAGATCAACCATTCGAATGGACTGACAGATGCGAAAGCAGTTTTACAGAGTTACGCCAACGACTCACTAGTACACCTGTCTTAATTTTGCCAGATCCTGCCAAGCCATATGAAGTGTATTGTGATGTATCAAGACAAAGACTAGGATGTGTCCTAATGCAAGAAAGAAAGGTTGTTGCTTATGCTTCAAGACAGCTAAGAACGCATGAAGTTAATTATCCCACACGTGACTTGGAATTAGCTGCAGTTGTGTTTGCCTTGAAAATCTGGAGACACTACTTGTATGGTACATACTTTGAAGTCTTCAGTGATCACAAAAGCTTGAAGTATCTATTCGACCAGAAGGAGTTAAATATGCGACAACGTAGATGGATGGAATTTATCAAAGATTATGATTTTGAACTCCGATATCATCCAGGAAAAGCTAATGTTGTGGCTGATGCACTCAGTAGAAAGGCCCTACGTCTATCATATATGATGACAAAGGAGTTAGAACTGATTGAACAGTTTTACGATTTGAACCTAGCAGTAACACCAAAAAGAGGAAGCCTTATGGTTGGAATGCTAAGGATTTCCAATGATTTCTTGGAACAAATCAAAGAAGCTCAAACCAATGATCAGGAATTACAAGATCTAGCAGAAAAGACAAAAGAAGGAGTCTCAGAGTTTAGCAAAGATAAACATGGGGTGATCAGGTATCAACAGAGACTCTGTATTCCAGTCAACACAGATCTTAAAAGATCCATCCTGGATGAAGCACACAAAAGTAAATACAGCATCCACCCAGGATCAACCAAGATGTACCAGGACTTGAAGAAATTATTCTGGTGGCAAGGAATGAAAAGGGATATCGCTGAGTACGTAACAGCTTGCCTGATGTGTCAGAAGGTAAAGGCGGAACAACAACGACCAAGTGGGACCCTTCGTCTTTTGGATATTCCAGAATGGAAATGGGATGAGATTGCTATGGACTTCGTGACTGGATTTCCCAGAACATCAGCTGGATATGATGCCATTTGGGTAATCGTGGATCGATTAACAAAGACCGCTCACTTCATTCCTGTCAATATGAAGTATTCCCTAGAGAAACTCACTCAGATCTATATCAAGGAAATCGTACGATTACATGGAACACCCACTGCAATTGTGTCTGACCGAGATCCTCGTTTCACATCACAATTTTGGAAGAGCCTGCAACAAGCTCTGGGAACTCGTCTGAAGTTAAGTTCCGCATATCACCCACAGACAGACGGACAATCAGAAAGGACGATCAAAACTCTTGAAGATTTGTTACGTCTTTGTGTCTTAGAACATGGGGGAAGTTGGCAAGAATATCTCCCACTTATTGAGTTCACTTACAATAACAGCTATCATGCTAGCATCGGAATGGCCCCTTATGAGGCTTTGTATGGAAGAAAATGTCGTACACCTTTATGTTGGTATGAAACTGGTGAGAAAACAATAATTGGACCAGAGATTGTTCAAAAGACAACAGAACAAGTTCAGAGGATTCAAATGGCAATGAAGGCTTCGCAAGATAGACAAAAGAGTTACTACGACAAACGTCGGAAGCCATTGGAGTTTGAGGAGGGAGATCATGTTTTTCTTAAAGTTACCCTTACCACTGGAGTAGGAAGAGCTTTGAAGGCCAAGAAGTTAAGCCCCAGATACGTAGGACCCTATCAGATTCTGCAAAAGATAGGAACTCATGCCTACCGTATTGCTCTGCCACCCGAGCTAACAAACCTTCACAATGTCTTTCATGTCTCCCAGCTCCGCAAATATGTACCAAGCCCTGATCATGTCCTGAGACCAGATCAGTTTATTCTAAAGGAAAATCTCACTTATGAAGTGTCGCCAGTGAAGATTGTTGATCGACGTCTCAAACAGTTAAGAGGCAAGGAAATCCCTTTGGTCAAGGTAGTTTGGAGTCAGACAGATGATGAGGATGCTACTTGGGAAATTGAGGAGAAAATGAGAGAATTGTACCCTCAATTGTTTTAACTTTGAATTTCGGGACGAAATTCCTAAAAGGGGAGGAGAATGTAACATCCCTGTTTTTAGAAACAGTTTTACCCTTGTAATTTTTGAAGTATGGAAGTTTTGTAAGTGATAATAAGTAAATAAGGGACTCTACATGTAGTCAAGAATTGATAATCTAATCCTATATCTAACACTAATTAGACTTGTACCATCATTCATCAAGTCAATTCCTAGACATTCGATTCATACCGAAAAGAGATCCACAATTATCTATTTCTACACTTTGGGGACATCCGATTTCAGTATGGACAGTCCCTAATGAACTGTTTTGACAAATCAAACACTTTTCCTGAAGAGCCAAAACTTTAATTCAGACCTCATCAACCTCGTTTCTTGGAAAAACTTATCTAGTTAAATAGGAACCTCTGAATTCAACTAAAATATCTTTTCTGTTTTGGGCATAACTTTTTCATATGAGGTCGAAATTAAGAAATTTTAATCTCGGTTTCGTTGTTATGAAAAACCTGACAAACTCTATTTCTAGCCTCAAACTCTATTTCGTGATCTATCATTACCAAACTTGAAAAACCCGTTATTTAATCTTGTTAAATTCTTAGAAAAATCATACGAGCTCAGAATCAGTTCGTTGTAATTTTTCTGTTCTCGTATTAAATCCCTCTACAATTCTCGTGAAGAACCTGAAAGCTAGTTCTTGCTCGATAATCCCCGAAAAGCGAAAATTTTTAGAGAAATAGTGATTTTCGCAAGAATAGTAACCTCTATAGAAAAACGTGAATATCTCTCTCATACGATGTCGAAATGACTTCGTTCTTTTTTTCATGGTTTCGTATCGAAAAATCCTACAACTTTCGTGAAGAAATGAAAGGCTAATTCCCAACAGATTTTGCGCGGCAGAATTATCTTTCAAAAAAGAACTATTACACCAACTCCCATTTTTCTCTGTTTTTGGCGTAACTTTTGCTCCGGGTGTCAGATTTTTGCATACCATATATCGTTTCGAAGAGAAAGAGCCGATCTACAACTTTCATGTTGGAAATTTTTTCAGATTTTAACCGCAACTATAAGTAACTTTTTGTTTTCTTTTAAAATTAACTATTCAAAACCGGTACCAATTAAATTTAGACCCGGTGGCCAGATTTTTCTATAAATATGGCATCACCCCTCTTCAAAAGCTGCACCACTCTTTCTCTCCCACTTCATGCAGCCCTTCTCTCTCTCTCTCTCCCTCTCTCTCCTCTATTGACACTAAACCACCTCTGTTCTTCACCAAAATCACGTAAAGTCTAACTACGGAGACAAATCATCGATTGGAGCTACGGTTTGAAAGTTGGATTCTCTCCCTCTCATCTAGTACGACATCTGAGGTAAGGGGGGTATATTCTCGGGTATTCTGGGGAAATCTGAGTGAAAGGAAAGGGTTAAGGTACCTTGGGTCCTCACCTTTCCAGGACAGATTCGGTTTTGTTGTAAATTAAATGCCTTAATTGTTATATATTTGTTATATATATTTTATGTATATGATTAATTGTCTGTGTTAATTATTATTAATCATGATGATTGAATAATATGATCGGTGTTAAATTATGAAATGATATGATCTGTATTGGATTGTGAAAATATTAAGAACCATGGGTGCCTATGTGGATTCCAGTAAGGAAGTTTTGAAAGATAAGATAAACAAGGAAATAAGGATGGATGATCACCATTTATATCATTGTTACTATTATTATGATTAAGATTATAATTATGATTATGAATATGATTATTATTATTATTATTATTATTATTATTATTATTATTATATTTATTGTTATTATTATTATTATTATTATTATTATTATTATTTACTATTAAGCTTAATGGACGGCTCTGCCGCCTTATTCTCTGCATTTATCTTTCTTTTTATTTCCGCTTATCTATATTATAATGGACGACTTTGCCGCCTTATTCTTAACATTTTATTTTTATTTAATTTATGTCATTTATTTTATTGAATATATTGGCTGGCTCTGCCGCCTTATTCTTTGCATTTATCTTTCTTTTTATTTCCGCTTATCTATATTATAATAGACGGCCCTGCCGCCTTATTCTCTCTATTTATTTTTCCTTTTATTTCATTTTTTTATAACAGACGATGCCTTATTATTATTATTATTATTATTATTATTATTATTATTATTATTATTATTATTATTATTATTCTTGTAACTAATATTATTGTTTAAGTTATGAATAATGAAAAAAGGAACAAACTACTTATTCTTTAAACGAAACATTATTTTAGCCAAGATATAACTGATATATTTTCTTGAATAATAATAAATAAAATAATAAAAATAATTTACAACGTCTTAAAAACTGGTGGACCTAACAACATGAATATCACGAGGCTGGAATCACATAGATACCTAGGGATCAAAGTAATGATAAAACTTAAATAATGCACTTTGCATCATGAAAATATTTTTGAAGGAGAAAAATTATCTAGAGCATACACCTGGTACGCTGGAGGACATTCACGTTCGATCTCCATGAAGATCTTGGGAGTACAACTGGAACGGAAACCCAATGGCATCAGAGTCGCGCCTGATAGCCGGGTGAGACGATGCAATTCTAGTGTACTTTGACTAAATGACGGAGTGTAACTATGATCGTAGGGATCCAAGCTCCAAAAATATATAAATCAATGATGAGAACCAATGAGTTCATTCGTACCCTATGGGAGCTTGGGCGGACCCTGATCGCTCTAGAAAATGGAATGGAGATATTCCAAAGAATGAGAAGAAGAAATGATTTATTGGGCCCACATGCATCATGAGACTTAACCAAAGATAAATCATAATAAATTCAACTCATGCATTCCATGACAACATATTTGATTGTTATAATTTTGAACATGTTAATTGTATGATTATGTGATATTATCTGTTAACTGGATTATGTCCGCACCGGGTAACCTTCAGGGTCTTGGGTTATACTCACCCTTACTGTTGAACATTTTTCAGAGGAATTAGAAACTCAAGAACCCGAGTGTGAAGATCAGCAATACGCTGAACCCATTAAGAACAATCATTAAGGATAGAATATTTATAATTAGACACCGGATGACTGTATAATATTTAAGGGTGCCTGCGTGCCCCATTCTGTTAAGAGTACAATTATTTACAGTTTATGAATGACTATGTGATATATACAATATTACTTCCGCTGATCTGCCACGTATTTATTTTTAAAAAAAAAATTCACTTTTTCTAAGAACTGTTAACACTCTCAGTTAAATGGGATGAACCTACAGAAGGATTTGTCTTATCTAACCGAGGGTGTTACAGGGTTCATCAGGGAACTCCGTTACTCTTCTTGGCTGTCCAACGTGGTTATGGTACAGAAAGCCAATGGCAAATGGCGCATGTGCATAGACTACGTTGATTTGAATAAATGTTGTCCCAAAGATCCTTATCCTCTCCCCAACATTGACAGACTGGTTGACGATTCATCGGGATACAAGTATCTATCCTTCATGGATGCTTACTCCGGATACAACCAAATTCCAATGTACGAGGATGACCAGGAGAAAACAGCATTTATCAACGACAGAGGAGTCTTTTGCTACAATGTCATGCCATTCGGGCTGAAGAACGCCGGGGCCACCTACCAGCGCATGATCAACAAAGTCTTTGAGGGCATGCACACAAAGCTGGTGGAAGTTTATATTGACGATATCATCGCCAAAACTCCAGAAGAAGGAGACCATGTTGAAGACCTACGCCTCATTTTTCAACGCCTGCGGCAATACAACATGAGACTCAACCCACTAAAATGTACATTTGCTGTGCCTGGGGGGAGATTTTTGGGTTTCATGTTAACACAAAGAGGCATAGAAGCTAATCCTGACAAGTGTCGCGTGATACAAGAGTTGCAGAGCCCCAAAACACTGAAAGAGGTACAATCCCTCAATGGTAAAATCGCTGCTCTAGCACGATTCATGCCAAAAATGGCTCATCGCTCTCTCCCCTTATACAAGATGCTGAAGAAGGATAAGAAATTCAATTGGGGCCCAGAGCAAGAGGCGGCATTCCAGAGCTTGAAAAATGTCTTAGCCAGCCCTCCAATCCTGGTAAAACCAAGCCCAGGTGACCAACTCATCGTTTATTTGTCTGTTTCAGATGAAGCGCTGGCAGTGGCCCTGGTCAAGGAAATAGTTGAAGGCCAACGACCGGTGTACTTCACTGGTAAAACATTGCATGGTGCGGAATGCCGTTATCAGAAGATTGAAAAGGCAGCACTTGCAGTTGTTTGGGCCTCACGACGCCTAAGACCATATTTCCATGCACATCCCATCCTGATTCGCACAGACTTGCCACTCCGTACCATATTGTTCAAACCAGATTTGGCAGGAAGAATGATCAAATGGGCCATAGAACTCTCTGAATTCGACATATCCTACGAACCAAGAACTGCTATCAAGGCGCAAGTCCTAGCAGATTTCGTAGTTGAATTAACAGGCTCTAGCCCAGACGCAGATCATTCATACTGGACAATATATGTCGATGGGTCTTCAAACAGCAAAGGATGCGGAGCAGGAATCGTTATAGAAAGTGATGACGGGGTACATCTTGAAATTTCATTACACTTTACCTTCACTACGTCTAACAATCAGGCGGAGTATGAAGCCTGCTTAGCCGGACTCAGAGCAGCACAAGATATTGGGGCCAAAACTGTCACCCTATGCAGTGATTCTCAACTAGTCATCTCACAAATTCTTGGTGAGTATCAGGCTAAAGAACCTCTACTGCAACAATATCTGGACTGTGTCAATGAGTTGAAACAGCGCTTCGATGAAGTGACTTTTAAGCATGTACCTCGCGAAGAAAATACACGTGCTGATATCCTGTCCAGGTTAGCCAGCACAAAGAAGGCGGGGTGCACAACCACGGTTGTACAGAGTACTCTGGCGGAGCCAAGTATATCCCTTCCCTCTTCAATTCATATGATTAAAAGCCGCCCCGTTGATGACAACTCCTGGGTAACACCAATAGTTCGTTATCTTGTTAATGGACAATTACCCACGGATGATCTTGAGCGAAAGAAGCTAAGGAAGGAGGCACCCTATTATACACTCCTGGATGGGCAGCTATACCGCCGAGGAATTTCTGTCCCGTACTTAATTTGCATAAATGAAAACGAGGTGCCAGCTGTTTTGGAAGAAGTCCATGAAGGGCAGTGTGGACATCATCCAGGGGCACGGAGTCTAGTGAGAAAAATCCTCAGGGCGGGGTATTGGTGGCCCACTATGAAGCAAGACACTGCCTCATATGTTTAAAAATGCGATCAATGTCAACGGTTCGCGAATTTTCACCATACTCCAGCTGAGGAAATGTCATCATCAATAACGCCCTGGCCTTTCTATCAATGGGGTATGGATATTCTAGGTCCATTCCCAACTGCGCCCGGCGGTATCAAATACTTGATAGTTGGTGTCGATTATTTCACCAAATGGATTGAGGCAGAGGCAGTGGTGCACATAACGTCAGCCAGGACTCGAAGATTCGTTTATGAGAACATCATTGCACGTTTCGGAGTCCCTGAACGCATAGTCACTGATAATGGCACCCAGTTCACAGATCGCAAGTTCACTGAACTCTTAGAAAATCTCAGCATCACGCAGATTTTCTCTTCTGTGGAACATCCTCAAACCAATGGATAAGCAGAGGTCGCCAACAGAGAAATCTTGAAGGGCCTCAAAAAACGCCTTGGTGAGGCAAAGGGAGACTGGGCAAATCAGTTATGCCATGTTTTATGGGCATATAGAACCACCCCACACTCCACCACGAATGAGTCTCCGTATCGGCTGACATATGGAGTCGAGGCTGTCATTCCCATTGAATTAACGGCCCCTTCAGCTCGAGTCCTCCATTTCAATGAGGAAGCCAATCAACAAAACCTCGCACACGAATTGGAGGTTTTGGCAGAGTTGAGAGAGGAAGCCTTTGTGAGAGATCAAGCTGTCAAAGCAAAGGCCGCCAAACGGTATAATGCACGCATGTGCGAACGCCGTTTCAAAGAGGGAGATTTGGTCCTGAAAAGGGCCAACATTGGCAACAAATTTGCGCACCAAGGCAAATTGGCACCAAATTGGGAAGGTCCATACCGAGTCATCGAGGTTTTGGGCAAGGGTACATACCGCCTAGAAAACTTGGATGGCACTCCGGTTAGAAATAAATGGAACATTTTAAATTTACGCATATATTACAGTTAGTTGGGTAATACGGTATGATCTTTTCCTCCTCACTCAAGGATCTTCCTCTGTATGCTTTCCTTGAAAAAGTTTCGAAAAGATATATCCCAACTCAATCCTTTATGCAGTTCCATTCTCAATGAAATGCCTTCCTGCATTTAATCTTCACTCTAACTTTGAATTGATTATCCATGGCAGAGTTTGTTCCCATGCAGATAAAACAACGATTCTAAAACTGAAGCACAAATGCATAACTCTTTACTCCATAAAGATCAACCAACATGCAACGTCGCTTCATAAACAGAGTCAACAAAAACTCCTTGGGGAATTGGTGTCTCAGCTATATGCTACACCATACTGACCCTAAGGTATAGAAAACTCCTTGGGGGGAAAGGATTGGTGTCTCAGCTATATGCTGCACCATACCGACCCTAAGGTACAGAAAACTCCTTGGGGGGAAAGGATTGGTGTCTCAGCTATATGCTGCACCATACCGACCCTAAGGTACAGAAAACTCCTTGGGGGGAAAGGATTGGTGTCTCAGCTATATGCTGCACCATACCGACCCTAAGGTCCTACAGGCCGCCTATGGAAAAAACTAGTGTCACAGCTATATACTGCACTAATTCGCTCCCAAGGTCCTGCAGGCTTCTTGTGGGAAGAGCTGGTGTCACAGCTATATGCTGCACCACGCTAACCCCAAAATCCAACCAATTTCTTGCAGGATGAATTGGTGTCACAGCTATATGCTGCATCATACCGCCTCGAAGGTTTAACCAAATTCTTGCAGGGTGAATTGGTGTCACAGCTATATGCTGCACTATACCGCCTCAGAGGTTCAACCAATTTCTTACAGGATGAATTGGTGTCACAGCTATATGCTGCACCATACCGCCTCGAAGCTTTAACTAATTTCTTGCAGGGTGAATTGGTGTCACAGCTATATGCTGCATCATACCGCCTCGAAGGTTTAACCAAATTCTTGCAGGGTAAATTGGTGTCACAGCTATATGCTGCATCATACCGCCTCGAAGGTTTAACCAAATTCTTGCAGGGTGAATTAGTGTCACAGCTATATGCTGCACCATACCGCCTCAGAGGTTCAACCAATTTCTTGCAGGATAAATTGGTGTCACAGCTATATGCTGCACCATAGCAATCCCGACTTCGATGATTTTCATTCGATCAGGAGTCGCACTCCAATCAAAATGCAAAAGGATGAACATTCCATCCAAAACTTGACTCTGCCTAACTTCCAATGTTTTACAGAGTACATAATCAACAAACTCAAGCACTGTCAACAAGTTCAAGTAAGTTCAACGCTTGTAAAATTGTGCTTCATTAAAATTCTTAAGAGGCTACTCCGCCTTCTTACGGAATCCAACTTCTTTGAAATTCCTAAGAGGCTACTCCGCCTCCTTACGGAATCCAACTTCTTTGAAATTCCTAAGAGGCTACTCCGCCTCCTTACGGAATCCAATTCCTTTTAAATTCCTAAGAGGCTACCCCGCCTCCTTACGGAATCCAATTCCTTTTAAATTCCTAAGAGGCTACTCCGCCTCCTTACGGAATCCAATTCCTTTTAAATTCCTAAGAGGCTACTCCGCCTCCTGACGGAATCCAATTCCTTTTAAATTCCTAAGAGGCTACTCCGCCTTTTTACGGAATCCAATTCCTTTTAAATTCCTAAGAGGCTACTACGCCTCACTATTAAAATCATTTCAATGAGATTCTCAAGAGGTTACTACGCCTCATTATTAAAATTACTTCAGTTAAATTCTCAAAGAGGCTACTTCGCCTCCTTACTGAATTTTACTTCACCGAAATTGCAAAAAGGCTATCCCGCCTCGTTATGCTTAGTCATATTTCATTAAGTCCTCAGAAGAATATTCCGCCTTTTCGATATCATTTTACAAGGCATAAATACGACGGACTCGAACACTGCTTATATGAACAAGTATACATTTGCAGAAAATATGCTTTATTCAATATTGCCAAATTGGTAAAATCCAGAGCCTATCCTGGAACAAGGCGACATTATAAATAAAAACAAGACTCGCAAAGAGACTGAGGAGGAGACTGAGAAGCTGATCTTTAAGGGTCAGACGGCTTCCCTTCTTGCTGAGTGGAGGTGAGCTGACTTTCTCCTGGCCTGGTCAAACTTTGGGAAGGAGGCAAGTCCGCCAGAACATATTCATCATTGGGCGCAGGCATATGACCTCCTTGCACAGGCACCATCAATTCTCCATTGATAAATTCGTAATAGGGATGAATGCCTGTGGTAGAGAGAGTAACACCTGGGTTGCGGTAGCAGAGTTGGCGAACAGCCATGCTGAAAGCATCATCAATCGCTGCCTCAGCTGCATCCAAGGCAGATTGTAATTCCTTGTCGAGCCTCTCACTGGTAGCATCTGAGGCAGTCTTCTCAGCTTGCAACTCTTGAACCTGCACTTCAAGATTTCCATATGCGGTTGCTGCTTCGCCCAACTCCGCCGCCCAGGCATCTTCAGCTATGGCTTTATTTATTTCTATGGAGACCAGCCTCTACTGAAGAATGCTCACGTCTCCGCCCAAAATTTGGTTCTGCTAATCTAAATTTGAAACTTGTTGCTTCAGCAGAACATTATCAGCCTTGACCTGGGAAAGTCCGCTCACCACCTCTGTAACATCCCTATGTTTTATATTCATGAGTTTGGATATTTAACAAAGTAAGATTATTATAAGATGAAAAATTAAAATAAAAAGAAAATTTTGATTTTGGGACCTGACGCGTAGCGTCAGTGGGACGCGTAGCGTCAGGGTAAAATTTGACGAGTAGCGTTAGTGGACGCGTAGCGTCCATATAAAAATTTAGACTTGACGCGTAGCGTCAGGGGGACGCGTAGCGTCAGTGTCGCGGGCAGAATAAAGACCCAAGATGACAGCCTGCATAGCAGAAGTTAAAAACATAAGTTTTGGGGTTCTTCTTCTTCTCTCTTTTCCCTGCGACAATTAAAGGCCAACAAGATGTTGGAATCTGAAATTCATTGCGGATTAGAGGTAAGAAACTTAAGATTAACGCATGGGATCTTTCAATTTTGAATTCTATGGAGAATTTCTATCTTTATCCATTTTTGGGGAAAACAAGGGAACTTTGAATTTTAAGATTCTAAACCGATTAAAAGTTTCCTTATGGTGTTCAAAAGAAGGATTGAGTGACGAATTTGAATTCCGCTTTATATAGGTTGCGAAAGAGCCGTTGAAAGATTAGCGGAAAAAAAGGGGTTTCTCGGAGAACTTGTGGTTTCAGTTGTGGTAAGCTTCTAAAGCTTTAGAAAGTAATTTTTGAGCATATTCTTGAGTTGGATTAAGGTTTGAACGGTTAAAACCTTAAACCTTTTTGTAATTCTATTTTTTAGTGGTTGCGGCGCATTGATCTTGGTAATTGAGTTTAGAGCATCGACAGTGAGGTAAGGGGAGTATTATAGTATATATTTGATTACAGATTTGTGATGAGTATGTTTGAAAATAAAACTGTGAAAGTATAATATTGATATACATATATATATATATATATGGGAGAATATATGACTAGCTTAGGTATGTGGTCATATATTGTATTTGACAATTATGGAAAATAAAATGGTAATAAATGAGATGTGAATTGTGAATAAGATGGGAAATAATGTATAAAGTATGCCTAGAATGTGCATAATGAAGAGTGATGAAATATTGAATTATTGTGATATAGAAGATACAAAGTTATAATTGATTATGTGAATATTATGAATGTTAAGTATGATTATGATATTTAAAGGTTATGGCTTTTATGCCGATTGATTATGTGAATATTATGAATGTTAAGTATGATTATGATATTTAAAGGTTGTGGCTTTTATGTCGAGAGATATGGCTTTTATGCCGAGATGTGGCTTTGATGCCGAGAGATATGGCTTTTATGCCGAGATGTGGCTTTTATGCCGAGAGATGTGGCTTTTATGCCAAGATGTGGCTTTTATGCCGAGATGTGGTTTTTATGTTGAGATGTGGTTCTTATGTTGTGAGTTGGCTTGTATGCTAAAATCATTTAATGATTGTATAATGTATATTCATTATTTAAAATGCATAATGTGTATATGATGAGATATATATATTGTTATATGCTGTATATGCATGATATGTGTTGTGAACAGCCATTCGGTATAGATTACCCCTCGTTTTTGGCTCCCGTGGTCCATGTAGAGGCCCAGTTGAGCTACCCAGTGATCCAGGAAGAGATCCAGTGGTTGAGGTGGGGAGACGGTTTATGATACCGGGCTCGGTGAACCAGGATGTGTTCACGGGATGTCGGTGGACTCCCAGCTGGTGGCTGATTCGTTAGTATCCGGATACTAGGTGTCTGATGTATATGAGAGTCAGTTGTGATTTACACTCCTTGACTGATATGCAGATTATTGCATTGATATGATAATGATATGATTGAAATAATGAATTGTGAAATGATTTGATTAATCATGGGTGCTTATAATTAATTCATCTCGATATTGTGAGATATTTGTTATGATGTGAATAGAATGAATTTATGATGATTATGATGGATTATGATATGTTTGGTCCATATGAGGAAAGTTTAGGGGATCAATAACCCAGACAGGAGAATGAGGTTCTTCAGGTGATATCAACTCTGATTATGTAGTTGTATCATTTTTGTGATAGATACTCACCCTTACTTTATATTCACAGTGGATGAACCCAAGGATGTTGCGGATGCTGCGGAAACCAGTACAAAAATGAGCAAGGAGTAATGCCAGAGGAGTTTGGAATGTATATCTTGTATATATTTATATGTGAATTTATTATCTTGTAGACTTGCATAAGTATGTGTTGTTGTTACTCATTTATGATGACTAATGGCACTGAGCCATTGGTATATATAGGTGGATATGTGTGTAAATCTGTGGGAGTGTGAACTTATGCATAGTATAATATGTTTGTGGTTTGGGTGATGTGATTAGGTAATGGCATTGAGCCATTACATATTATGCATGCGTGATGACCAGGTACTGTTGGATGATTATGGTTATGGCATAGAGCCATACTGTAGCAAATCATGCATTATATGCAGGTTCTGTGGGTGTATGTGTGCTGTAATGGTTGCTTGAGATGATTGAATGTTATATTGATGAATCAAATATATTTAGAGATTTGAACTAGTAGTCATCCCTATGACTTTGAGAAACTGGATAGGTGAATTTGAGTTTCGGTGAGTTTCAATACCTTTGTAAGGTATTAATAGGCTCATGAGAATATTTAAAAGTAGTGTATATTGACCTAG